>JANRMT010062854.1:55353232-55407786 GCA_026402145.1 Polypterus bichir lapradei | reverse complement strand
GGGACATTTGCCTTCCAAAAAGTTCAACTTTTGTCTCATCAGTCCACAAGGTATTTTCCCAAAAGTCTTGGCAATCATTGAGATGTTTCTTAGCAAAATTGAGACGAGCCCTAATGTTCTTTTTGCTTAACAGTGGTTTGCGTCTTGGAAATCTGCCATGCAGGCCGTTTTTGCCCAGTCTCTTTCTTATGGTGGAGTCGTGAACACTGACCTTAATTGAGGCAAGTGAGGCCTGCAGTTCTTTAGACGTTGTCCTGGGGTCTTTTGTGACCTCTCGGATGAGTCGTCTCTGCGCTCTTGGGGTAATTTTGGTCGGCCGGCCACTCCTGGGAAGGTTCACCACTGTTCCATGTTTTTGCCATTTGTGGATAATGGCTCTCACTGTGGTTCGCTGGAGTCCCAAAGCTTTAGAAATGGCTTTATAACCTTTACCAGACTGATAGATCTCAATTACTTCTGTTCTCATTTGTTCCTGAATTTCTTTGGATCTTGGCATGATGTCTAGCTTTTGAGGTGCTTTTGGTCTACTTCTCTGTGTCAGGCAGCTCCTATTTAAGTGATTTCTTGATTGAAACAGGTGTGGCAGTAATCAGGCCTGGGGGTGGCTACGGAAATTGAACTCAGGTGTGATACACCACAGTTAGGTTATTTTTTAACAAGGGGGCAATTACTTTTTCACACAGGGCCATGTAGGTTTGGATTTTTTTTCTCCCTAAATAATAAAAACCATCATTTAAAAACTGCATTTTGTGTTTACTTGTGTTATATTTGACTAATGGTTACATGTGTTTGATGGTCAGAAACATTCTGTGTGACAAACATGCAAAAGAATCAGAAATCAGGAAGGGGGCAAATAGTTTTTCACACCACTGTATATATATATACCCGCGTATCGCAGCGGAGACGTAGTGTGTTAAAGAAGCTATGAAAAAGAAAAGGGAACATTTTAAAAATAACGTAACATGACTGTCAATATACAGTAATTGTTTTGTGAGTTTTACTGAGTGTTGCTGTCATCAAGGATTTGATTATCATTATTTCTTTCAATCAGGTTCGTATTTGTAGGATGTGTTGTGTTCAAGTTACATTCCGTGTTTTTCAATCGTTGTAAAGATGACAGGTTTCATTCATCGATTCGTTTCTTACTGCATCAATAAACAGCTCGTCTTCTTCTTTATCTGAGACCTGACACACTTCATGCATGGGTTTTTTTTTTTTTTAACACTGTCTTCCTTTAGCGGGACATTCACTTTTTCCACCGTGTGCTTTGTTTCTGCAGTAGCTGCAGTTATGAATAATATGCTTGTATGTATCAGACGCTTCATATTTTTTTGCTGCCTTTTCAATTGTGTAATTCGGTTTTTGTTCAGCTCTCTTTGGAACTGTTGCTTTTTGTCTGTGCACTGCGTCAGTTCACGTGAGCCGCTCGGTGTACATGCATCGAAGTTTCCCAGCTGTGCTGGTGCCATGTCGTGCTATGTCCATGGCTGTATCTAATGTTACCTAAGTCCCGGCACTTAAAAACTTTCTCTCGCAGTTTCGCTGAGTTTGTGCCAAACACCACCCTGACCATCTCATCTTCCTCTGCATAAGCACAGTCCTTCACCTGTGAATATTTACCCGTGGCAGTATTTCTATTGGATTGCCGCTGACGGACGGCCTTATATGGGCAGGCACTAAATTACAAACGCTAGCGGCAGCCTGTCTATGAACTTAATTTAAAGTTTAGGTTTACATCGTGCTTTGTTTCCGAAGTAGCAGAACTCATGAATATGGTTGTATATGTCACTCGCTCGCTTCTTATTGTTTCGCTGCCTTCTCAATTATATAATGCATGTTTTCTTCAGCGCTTTTTGGGCCTCTTCCTGGTTTTCTACCTACTGCGTGATTACGTGGGAGGCGTGATGATGTCACACGAAACTCCGCCCCCACGGGTTTCACGCTCATCTCCATTACAGTAAATGGAGAAAAACAGCTTCCAGTTATGTCCATTACGCGTAGAATTTCGAAATGAAACCTGCCCAACTTTTGTAAGGAAGCTGTAAGGAATAAGCCTGCCAAATTTCAGCCTTCTACCTACACGGGAAGTTGGAGAATTAGTGATGAGTCAGTCAGTCAGTCAGTCAGTCAGTCAGTCAGTCAGTGAGTGAGTGAGTCAGTGAGGGCTTTGCTTTTTATTAGTATAGATTGTTAAATATTGTATGAAGCACCATTTTGTACAAGGTACCATTTATGCCTTAATTCACTCTTAACCATATATACACTGTTTACTGAAATAGATTCATGGCATATTTTTGGGCATTTCAGGATAAAATTATTTTTCATTTCTGTCATCATTAAGTATCAGAATTACTCCATGTCATGTATCATTTGTCATTTCACACTAGCCACTCATCACGATTCAAGACTCACTTATTGCTTATCACTATGAGATTTACCTCATACCTTGTACGTTCATACATTTAATAATAAGTAATGTACTGAAAAGAGGCTGTGTTTGCATGTTATGCTCTGCAAGCTTTTTTTCTTTAAGCACAGCTTCTCAGTATACAGTGTATGCACTGTTAAAACAATTTATGCCCCAAGCTCTTCCTGACCCTTTTGTGAAACTGCTTTAAGCCATCTTTATGATGTTCTTTGCTGTACACTTCTGGAAATTTTTGCTCTTGCTAGTATTTTGCTTTCCAGTTATTCTGTACACATTACTTAGACTTATTAAATTTCTTTTTAATTTATTTATACTACTTTTAAGTATTGTTTATATTTTTTACATTTGTTACCTTTTGGTTATATAGATGCATACCATTTTATGAAAAAATATGTTGCATTTCGACCAATTAAAACTTTTTTTCTGAAAAATAAAAATTTAAAAGATTTACATTTTAAAATGGAATGTGTCAATATAAATTTGATAAACATTTAAAAAACTTTACATTTTCAGTTATGACAAAATGTAATAGGCAACAAGGGATCACATTTATCAGTTTGGCTCCTTCTGTTCAAATATGACCCCAGGTAACAGCTCCCACTTGCTCCCATCTCTTATTTAAGTGGCCTTGTTAGCTGAATGCAGTGGTAGTGCATGCAAACTTCATGCTGACAACAACCAGGCATAACATTCAAAACCAGAACCCTAGGTTCATGAATCAGCAGCACAACTGTGTCATCCTACTTAACAGCCACTTATGTAAATGTATTCTGTTTGCTAGTAAATGACACTTCCACTCCTAATGCTATACAGCTCTATTATTCACCACACTAAACAGCTTCAGACATGTGCTTAGTTTTCTGATATTTTACTTCTTTATTCACATGAAAACTCCACCCCAACAGTCAGTGTGAACAGACAAGCCAAATTAAAAGCTATCCTTATCTCAGGAAAAATAGTGCCTCAAATATAAGATAAAATACTTTACAGTTTATTTTTGTTGTTATAAATATACATCAGAAATATGTAGAGCATGCTTTCTGAAACTGAAACCTTTGCCACATAAAAATTAATGTATGCTGTAAGTTTTAATCAACTACCCTGCCCTACCCTCCTCACCCCAGTGTTTCGATATACCCAGTAAACCGCATTTAAAATTTCCAGAACAGGCATGGTATTTTTTTTTTTAAAGTTACAAAAAATTGCTGCACTTAAAAATACAATTTTCGACAGCAAATTAATGTACACCATGATTGTGAAAAAATTACATGAAAAACACCAAATTATCCTTTAATATGCTAATATAAACTAAATATAGAAATATTGTTAAAGAAATTTTATTTTAACACATTAAATACAAACATCTTTCACACTACTATCAGCTGACAAGGATGTAACTGATGATAAGATGCTTCTGATATGCAGAGATGAAATCAGAGTGTATTTCCTAGCACATAGAGATCTGTGATTGACTTGTACAACTGGGTTGGTTAAATTTTTAGTTGCAAACTAATTTTAAGGAAATTGGGAATGGGCAATCTTTTTTTGAAATCTAATCAGGGAAATGCATTTGAATATTACACCTTAATTTCTTAACTTCTCGAAATGTTTTGTATGTTTAAAAGAATAATTAGTCATTCTCCTCCAAAGAGGCTATAGCTCTGATCAGTCTCAGACAGATGGGGCTACAGCTATTGATCTTCCAATGCATGTACAGCCATGTTAATTAAAATAAAGAAAACAAAAAACACTATATTTTTAGGATATCAATATCACTAATTCCTTCACTTCAAGGCATTTTCCATTGATTGGTTTCCTCCTCAACACCGTTTTTTTCTTCAGTAAATTACTCTTGCTACAACTGCTTTATAATGACCATCTCAACAGTCCAATCACAAAAAGCAATTTACCTCAATTGTAGAAGTCTTCAGTAGTGCAATCTGATCTTCACGAGTTAGTTCCAGAAAACCAGGCAGTTGTTTGGCAAAATCAACAATCTCTTGGACTGACATGATAGCCAGCTCTGTGAAATGAGCAAACCTTTGCTGACGTACTTCTCGATTTAGTGGGTCCTGGTTCTGAGGCCATGGCTGTAAAGCAGAAAGGTAAATTTTGATTTGAATCTCTAAATCATCAAGAAATATTTGGGTATATTTACTGTATATAATTATCCACAGAGGAATTTAACAAGATTTTGAAGGAAGCAGAGGATTTCAGTGGTGCACATATCAGAATAGGTAAGAGAACCCAGCAGCCTAAATGCTGCCTTTGTACTATTATGATATCATTCTAGGATAGTAGAGGGTGTTAAATATCACTCAAGCATCACAATCACAACATTTACAGAGTAAAAACGTATGAATACATTTTAAGACAGAAAATACCAAGGTCAGTGCTTTGAGATAGTAGCCTCTAGGTGATTAAATAATTGAACGAAGGAATTAAAGGTAATTTCAACAAATAGTTACCATTCTTCTTGTTGAGGGGCAAAAGCACAAGCAAAATTAGGGGAAAAAAAACAACAATGAAGGAAAATCATGGCTGGCAAAGCAACAGGTAGACAGGAAATCCTTGCCAGAAGTTTACTCACAGTTACTTTGGGGCGGTCAATGAAGGAACGTTTATTGCACTGTTTTTGCACTGACACCAATTTCTCTATCATCTCGCGTTGCTCAGGAGCAAGCTTAACAGGCTCCAAAATGGAGGGGGTACGTAACAGAGCCCCAGAGTTTCTAGCAGTCTCATCCTCCTGCCTTTTAATCTTTTTCAGTTGTATCTGTTCTTCTGACAGGACACCTGTGGAAAAAATGAATTAATAAAAGATCATTCTATTGAAAATTCTTATTATAAGACCACTCCCAAATATGACTTTTGCCTTTCATATCTACTGTTCCCCACTATACTCTCTCCCTCTTCTAAGCCGATACCGTAAAATACCCTATTCCACACTTGATTAAATCTACAATTTCTCTGCAATAAAACCTACCACTCCATGTACTAATAATTCTCAAATTTTCCCCAACCACTTTACCTCATCTTATTCCTAACTTGTTTCACACTCACTAATAAACCACCATTTACATTTCATTTTTGCTCTGCCCCTTGACAACTCACATTGCTCCAGCATGCCTGCCTCACGACACTTGCGTAGCCGGCATTCCTGGCATTTCCGCCGCATGTACATATCCATCTCACACTTGCCACCATTCTTGCAGCTATACTGCGCACTCTTGATGACGCTACGGCGGAAGAAGCCTTTGCAGCCCTCACAGCTCAGTACATTGTAGTGGAAGCCAGAGGCCTTGTCCCCACACACGCTACACACCTCATTACCCAGCATTTTTGGGGCTGGCCCTTTTTTCCTCTTGACAGGCAGCCGATCTGCTGAAAAAAAAAAAAATATCACACCTGTTTTCAATGTAAGAGATTCATATTACGCAATAACTCATAACAAAGTATTATCAAATCAAATCAAAATAATACAGGAAAGCAGATCAAGTGTTGGTACAGGGCTCTTTTCATCAGCCTTTCTAAACCATCTTTTGTAAAACTTCACCTTAACCTAAATGGGCAAGATTTGCCTTTAGTATCAGAGGACCTAGTGCCATCTAGTGCCCAAAGAGTATAGCAACTCTTTCCCACGAGCAGCAGATGACACAAAATAACATATTCATTAAACTATCAGTGTAAACTATCCTAATTTTAGCAGTCATAGACTTCCAAACAGTTGATGATACCCGAGAAAAGCAAATTAGTAAAATATGGATTCCCCCCAGTGAAGTGGGTCATCCATTAACAATAAACTATACACAAATAGTCAAAATAAATTGCTTAAATAGTTAATTACTAAAGTATAGAACTGTGGAAGAGCATACCTGAACAGGCTGCCAATGTATCAGTATCATAGTCCAGCTGCATTACTGTGCTATTTTCCATTGAAGCTTGACCCATATCCATTTCCTGGGTGCTGGGAAGGATGAAGCCATCACGCTGTATGCTGAACACAGCATCACAGCTCTGAGACTGTATAGCCAGAAGGCCATCATGGGCTCCCTCAGATAATAAATGAGAGACACCCTCTTCTACACCAGAGACAAGTTGTGGGTCTGGAGTCAATGCCAGAGGTTTACCTACTCCTTTAAAAAAAAAAAAAAAAAAAAAGGATATGGTAGTTTAATAATTACCAAACAATATAGAAAACACTAAGACACTAGACATACACACCTGATATAAAATGTGTTTTACAAAATGTATACTCTGACCTACCTTTCACCAAAAAAAAAAAAAATAATAATTTCTATTCAATCTGGGTTGCAGTGGGATCCTACTGTCCATGGACACAGAGTTCTGATTATTGATATGGCACTCTACTTCTTCTCAACTTATATCACCTTTCTAAATTAAACTTTGAAAAATACAGTCTCTCTGCTGATTCACGTTTTTCAACAATGTAGAGTCAGATTTATTCCTGTCTACTTAATGTATTCTACAGCAACAGACGTTCAAGCTCCCAAATTTCCCTGAGGTTGTCTGAATGTGTACTCCTCAAAAGATATCTAAAATTGCTCAAAGGATATATCATAGAGCTGGAAGACAGCAAACATTTGGTATTTTTTGGTATTCAGTACACTGTATTAATCCCAGAGGGAAATTGCAGAATTCACTATTCTTCCAGGATGTTTGAACAAGTGGGTGTTGCACAAATGACAAATAAACATTAAGAAAAAAACTAGAGGAATAAAAGGCAAAAGGGATGCACATTCAAATTTACACATTCATATGCAACCATAACACATACAATGGCTATAAAAAAGTATACTCTCTCCTTATGAATTAAAATTTTATGTTCATCAATATATAAATTTTCTATTAACTGACCATTTTTTTTAACAAACTTATTCCAGTACAACCTAATGGGAGCCAGAACATCTGCCATTACTGGCTACATGGCAGAAAGAAGCCGTGAAACTGGTGCCAGTTCAACACAGAGCATACTCGCACATATGCATCCTCAGCCATATCAGGCCAACTGAAGCAAATGATTGGATTTTTTTTTAGCATTGATCAATACAAAAAGCACTGAAATATCAAAGTCTAAATTACCAATTATTAAATTATAAAAGATAAATTATTTATGCCATTATACATTTTATCAAGTTCAAATTATTTGTCTTTGGAAGTTAAAGATCTTAAGTTATGGATAAATGTGTAAAGATCCTTTCAAAAAACTGAATAAATAAAACCAGGGATGCATTCAATGCAAATATTAATTAAGATTACTGAAAGGTATCAGCCATGGGAGGCTATAGGAAAATATTAAACAAATTATTTATTCCCCAAAGTTGAGTAATCCTCATCATACAAAAATGGAGAAAATGTAGCACAACTATAAACCTGCGTAAAACAGAATATCTTCCAGATATTTTTAGCATTACAATGACATGAACTGCAGTGGCCAACAACAACTCAAAAATTTGCTACCATAGCTGAGATGGAAGAAACCTGTCAGTATTGTGAAAGAAAAAAAAAAACCACAACAAATCTTCAATGAAGTATACAGGCAAAATAATTAGAAACTAAATGGAAGAACTTATAAACATGTTAACTTCTGGTCACATTTTATGACATAACTTGATGCTGTTATCTGGACGCAGCTATAATACAGCACATCATCCTGTAAACATTTATGCCATAAAGCATTATGAAAGCAGCACAGTGTAAAAAGGATAATGCAAAATGGATTCAGCAAAGTATGAAGGATTAATTGAAGGTAACTTGATGGGGTCTGCAAGAGACATGCAACTACAAAGAAAAAAAAACTTCTGGCAACAAGACCTAAAGCTGTGAAATAAAACTCAATTTTATTGAGACCCCAAAATAACATTTATATATCCAAAGCGGGTCAGAATATATCAACAAACAACAATGATTGCCACATTATCTTTACAAACAAGACACACAGAGATCTACCTGCTCATCACATATATTCTGCCTTGCATCTCTATTGACGCAGTCTTTCATCTTTGCTAGCTTTTCTTCTCCTGGAAACTGAACCAGGTTAAGACACCTACTACCAGTCACAAGACTGAAATCAGCAAAGTGGAAAAATGACATCAGCACATAAATTGAGTGAGAGCAGCAGTCAAGGCACCTGCAAGAATTTCTAGCTAAAGCAAAGAACATCCTTTCACTCTTGCATTAACCTTCATCATAACCTGATGGCTTCTGACTGCATTAAAAAAAAAAAAAAAAAAAAAAAAAACCTAGTGTAAGTAGGTTGGTGGTGGACCAAATTCACAAAGACCACATTCAGAGTCAGAAACAGATAGCAATCACATTTAACATGACTAAAAATTCCAATGCATTTTTATCCACTTACAAAAATCAAGTCAGGTAAGTTGTAGAAGAGTAGCTAGTCTTGACATCTGTGCAGCTTTGAAAAGTGAATGGCAGCAGTGGCATGTGGTAAATCAAGCTACCGTCTCCTTCACAAGACTGTCACAGTCTGGCAGTATGGAATGCCACTTTTTCTTGTTGAGCCATTAGAAGCAGAAAATTTCCATTCTAATTATAGTTTAGTAACTGCATTTTGCTATGCAGATAAATGTAAGTGGACAATGGAGCTGTATTTTTGCCAGGTTTAAAATGTACATTATATACAAATACAATCTTTATATGAAACAAAAGTTAAAGGGGGATTATGGAAAAACTAAAGGTCATCACAAGCTGTATGTAACTTGTTTTGAATAATGATAACGCAGGCTGCTTTGAACAAGTTTAAGGGCTAGATTCAGCTCACAGGCCTCGAGTTTGACAAATCTAACCTAGAGTGTACAGGCAAAATTGCATTGGGATTTAATTTCTATATACAGTATCTTGAAGATCTTCAAGCCAGTTAAGTCCAGTTCAGGGCCATTGAGACCAGAATCCATCCCATTAGGGTCATTTGCAAGGTAAAATCAACCCTGGATTGGATGCCAGTCCACCATAGGAAACAATCCCAAACACACCCGCACTAAATCATAAGGGACCACTAAGAGTCAACTAATAGTTTATCCTGTACCTTTTTGGAGGGGGTATGGGGGAAAAGAGCTACCAACCACTAGCCATGGAATTCATTTCAGTTCAATTAATTTCTATAAGGTGATGTACCACTTATACACCCGGAACACCACTGTACAACTACTTGCAAATAAATACATTTATGAATTAATCAAAGTTCTTTAATCTAGTTCAGTGTCATTTGAGGCAAAAGACATAGCAAGATTAACAATATAGTGTAGGTAAATTAAAACACAGGAAGACATGGAATCATATCACAAACCATAAAACATTAAGAAAATGAGCAATATAGAGAAATATTCTGGATTAGTGAAGGGTTAGAAAAAAAACGTAAAGGTTATTTCCATTCTAAAAAAATTGAAATGATACAAAGCATTTTGCTGCGGTGGGCTGGCGCCCTGCCCGGGATTTGTTTCCTGCCTTGTGCCCTGTGTTGACTGGGATTGGCTCCAGCAGACCCCCATGACCCTGTAGTTAGGATATAGCGGGTTGGATAATGGATGGATGGATGGATAATGACTGACTGACAAAACATTTTGACTCTGCAGCTTTCAACACACATGTGATGAAGTCTATAGAGCGAAAACGGCGTGCCTCTAACCTTCTTTCCATAATTTCATTCCAGATTCCAAATTCCTATTCAGACTCATTCCAGAATCACTGAAGTCGTCTTGATAACCAAAAACCCACCACAGAACACACAGGACAGAATGAGAAAGACTTAGAAATGTTCAATTAAAATGACTGTAACAATTACAGTATACAAACACAGACACACACATTATACATACAATATAAACAGCTTTAGCCGCAGCCTTAACAAGTGAACTTAATCACTATTTAAACCGTAAGATTAATTGGGCCTCCCTAATTTTTGTATAACTCAAGAGTTTGGGGACTCTATAGCTAAATGTTTTGCCTCACATGTTGTTTTTATTTATCCTTAATTAAAACAGGCCTGCACTCCAGGATTACAGAGCATGCTCTTCAAGTATTAAGAAGTCCTATATGGTAAGAAGGTATTTAATCATTTTCAACTTTTTACGTCAAAAGGAGGATTAAGAAAAAAAATCTGTTATAAACTTAATTGGGAGTCAGGATAATGATTTAAAAATAAAGTTATATTGTTGCACTTCTTAGTTCTAGTTATAATCCTTGTCATCTTGTTTTGAAACACTCAAATGCAAAAAAGTCAAACTTTAAAGCCCAAGCTTTAGTTCAATTTAGAATGGGTCACAGGACGTAAAACAAGGTTCACCAAATGAGCCTCATCAAGTTTGTAAATATTAACTTGCAATATAAAAATATAGCAAACTATCCAGTGTCCAGATTTTTAAACTAATACATTTATCATAAAAGCTAAGACTACTGTAACACCTATTAAAAGTGCCTATCATGGATGGATCTACCCTTTTTTATCTCAGCAAAATCACACATGACACACAATTAAGATGTGAAAACCAAAATATCATTAAAATATCTATAAATGGACAAATAACATATTGATCATGAAAAGTACACTGAATTTGAAATATTATTACTTATGAAAAATTACATTGTAAAATTGTAAAAAAAATACAGTTATAGTAAAATGGGAATGGAGCAAGTGGACTAATAAGGAAGTTCTGAAGTTCACTGTTAAATTTATGGAATTACCAGTCATAAAACAAATCAACATGACTCAATGTCAGCAGTGATAGGCCAAGTCTTTAAGCTGTCACTGTAACACCTATAGGATGACTCACCTACTTCTGACCAGCTATCTGGGGGCATCCCAACTACTCCAAGCAGTGTTGCCATATACAGTACTACAAGAAGAGTGTAATCAAGATCTCCTTTACTTGTAAATACACCCTGGATTGGATTACCATGTCCAATTCAAATCTCAAAACCCACTATCCCAAAATTGAAAGATAGGTAGGTTTCATTAATTTCTGGACATTATAATCCCAAAACATTAAAATATTACTGCGCTCTAACAATACTGATGCATCATACTCAAACACACACAAAAGGTACACTGTTCAGCTACATATCAACCACACAATAAATCCATTGACAAGGTGCCAGTCTGGCAATCCAAGAAAGTTACGCGAGCCACAGAAAGACCCACATTGGAATACATGATGAGTCAACATTCTTAAGAATAGGTTTCACACTCCAAGGACTATAGGAAACTGCTAAAACATACAGAAGTGCCATGGGCAGCATATTATGAAGTGGTCACCATTAGAAGAAGCGATTTCCCTTATCTTTCTTAAGTGTGCCCAAAAGTTATTATTTTGGGGATAGTGGATGATTAGGAAAGTTGTGGGGAACACACAGGAAGCTGGAAAAATTTTCCCAAGACATAGGGTGGCAAAAAGGCCTCTTGTATTTTTCTATAAACATTATATTACCAGAGAGGAAATGGGCCATGGCCCTTGAGCAAACACTAGGAGTTGATAATTCGTATAGTAGTGCATACTTTTCAAGTATTTTTCTGTTTTTCAATAACAGGCCTTTTACTCATAGAGCTGCATTTCATAAATAAACCAAATAATTATAAAAAAAAAACATGCCAGTGTGCAAATAGAACTGTTGTCAAACCTCAATGATATTTCTTCTTGGGGAAAAAAAGTTTCTGCCCAATGAAAGAAGTTTACAACATGCTGACAGGATGTTTATTAATAATATTCAGTTTGCTTTGAAGTTTGTGGTATGAAATGCTACCAAACTATCTGGAAATTGAAACAAAGCAATAAATCAAACAAAGCAAGTGGAATACTAGTGTGAAAACGTCTTTAGTCAGTGGGTTTGTGTACCTGCCACCCCAACTTATAATTACAGTCCTGACCCATTTAGCTGTTTAGCTAGGCACAGTATGTCAGCAAATTATTCTTTTCGGCCTATTTATTCATTATATCTTCCCACAATTTATCACCTCATGTTTATCCAACACACTTTATATTTTGTTTTTTATGTTTTGTTCTAGGTATGGGGGATATAAGACAAATTGGGCATTTCGCATTCTGCTAGGCTCCTTAGTGACAGACAAGGCCTGTTAAGACATCAGATTTAACAGGGAAGCAAACATCTAGCTTCACCCTCCCCCAACCTACATTCCAGAAAGAAGCTGAACTCTTCTTACCAGGACCAGCCTATCATCTAATAACAAAGGTGTCAATCAGAGTTGAACTGACATATTTCTGGTCAGAAAGTGCAAAATAGACACTATGCCCAAACAAAGAGTTATAATGTAACTAGTGACAATTCTGATGGACAAAATGTGTGAATGAGAGGCACCAGTTTTGAAAGTGAAAATGATTTTAATACAGTGTCAAAAGATTACACTTTGTTCAAAAACTAGCTGCACTCATGTCACAGGAAAATATGCTCTCTCTCTCCAGATGACCCCTCTCTCTGAAACTAAAAAGCTGATGAGCCAGTCCCTCTTTGTCAACCTGAAAACCGAGACCCACTGCTTTAGGCAAAGCCCTGTGCCAATGGGCTAGAAGACTAAGAAGCAGCTGTTGCTTCAAGAAGGGAACTTTAGCATTAAAACTGTTGTGCCAGAAACAGTAAAACGTTTGCTTATGAAGTTGCAGACAACACGGCAAATAGTGAGCTGAGAAAAGCACAGAACACCACTGCACAAAGAGAACGTTTGCACTCTGCATCCTGTCTTTTATTTTTATATTATATATACAGATATACTTCTATAATCCTTGTGTTTAATGTCAATAAATTGTATTATTCTGTTAAATCGAGTGTGCTTCAGTTACTTTGATAAAAGTGTAACGGCCGGAGACGGAGAGTTGCCTTCTACAACTAAGAAAGGAAGGTTAAAAAAGCAGGATCTTTACCAAATTATTTAATTAAATACATGTGTTTCTAAAGGCAGAAAATCACTAGCACGAACGGAGATAAAATCGCCGAACACCAAAATATAATGCACACTTTCAGAGACTACTATAAATCCCTATATACTACTGAGTTTAAGGAAGACAATACACAATCTAATGCATTTCTGGATACATTACAGATACCACAAATAGACTCTTTTAGTGCGGAGGAACTTGATAAACCTCTGGCGTTATCAGAATTACTAGATGCTATAAAGTCACTCCAAGGCGGGAAAGCAGCAGGCCCTGATGGTTACCCTGCAGAATTTTACAAGAAATTCTCCGCTCAGCTAGCTCCCCTCCTATTAGCAACATTCACAGAAGCCAGAGATAACCAATCTCTTCCACAAACCTTTCGCCAAGCACTAATCACTGTCTTTCCAAAACAAAATAAGGACTTATTACAATGTGCATCATACAGACCAATTTCACTTCTGAATAACGACGTTAAAATACTCTCTAAAATCTTAGCCAGAAGGATGGAGAAAGTGCTCCCCTCGGTAATATCACAAGACCAAACTGGATTTATTAGGGGCCGGCACTTA
This sequence comes from Polypterus bichir lapradei, assembly GCA_026402145.1. Classification (NCBI taxonomy): domain Eukaryota; kingdom Metazoa; phylum Chordata; class Cladistia; order Polypteriformes; family Polypteridae; genus Polypterus; species Polypterus bichir. The sequence goes on along the minus strand of JANRMT010062854.1, from coordinate 55,393,867 downwards.
TCTTCAAATCTTCAACGCCTGTTTAATGTAATATACTCACCAACTAAATCAAACACCCCAGAAATATTATTATCATTGGATGCAGAAAAAGCATTTGACATGATTGAATGGAAATACCATTTTACTATATTGGAGAAGTTTGGATTTGGCCCAAACATTTGTGCATGGATTAAATTACTGTATACTAACCCAGAAGCTTCAGTTTGCATCAACAACATTTGCTCAGACTACTTTAAACTAGAAAGTGGCACTAGACAAGGATGCCCCTTGTCACCGCTGCTGTTTGCGATTGCCATTGAACCACTGGCAATACATTGTCGAAATACTGATCAGATAAAGGGGATTAGCAGAGAAGGACTGGAACAGAAAATCTCATTATATGCAGATGACATGGTACTGTATATATCAGACCCAGAAAATTCTGTGCCTGCAGTCTTAGCAGCACTCACAGAATTTCAAAAGATCTCTGGTCTCAGAATTAATCTGAATAAAAGTGTACTCTTTCCAGTGAACTCTCAAGCATATAATATTAGATTAGATACCCTACCTTTTATCATTGCAGAACAGTTTAAATACCTAGGGGTAAACATCACAAGTAAACATAAAGCTCTACATCAACAAAAATTTCGCCATTTGCATGGAAAAAATTAAACAAGCCTTGCATAGATGATCAACCCTTCATCTCACACTAGCTGGAAGAATTAACACTGTTAAGATGAATATTCTTCCTAAACTCCTTTTTTTATTTCAAAACATTCCAATATACATTAATAAATCATTTTTTAGGCAATTAGATTTGACAATAACCTCATTTATTTGGAATTCAAAACATCCACGCATCAAAAGAGCGACCTTACAAAGACAAAAGGCAGAAGGTGGCATGGCTCTACCTAACTTCCAGTTTTATTACTGGGCAGCAAATATACAGGCGATAAGAACCTGGACACAAATAGAAGAACATACACAGGCTTGGTCCGCAATAGAAGTAAAATCCTGCAGTACTTCTTTGTATTCCTTGCTCTGTGCTCCAATAAACACACGTTATCGGCAATATACTAATAACCCAATTGTGCTCCACTCACTTAGAAGCTTCTCCGTCTTAAAATGCTTTCTACATTGGTTCCAGATTCTATCTGTGGCACCCCTGCAAGAGAACCACCTCTTTCAACCTTCACAAACATACGCAGTTTTTAATATTTAGAAAAAATTTGGAATTAACTTGCTTAGAGATCTTTATATAGACAACGTCTTTGCATCCTATGAACAATTACATTCCAAATTTAACATTCCAGCTACACATTTCTTTCACTATCTTCAAATCAGAAACTTTGTTAAACAAAACCTTCCAGATTTTCCTCATCTTGCACCCTCATCCATGCTGGAAAAAATATTGCTCAATCTCAAGGACTAGACTCCATCTCTACAATATATAAAATCATTTCACAATCCCTCCCTTTCAAAGATCCAAGAAGACACTGGGAAAAAGATCTTTCAATTAATATATCAGAAAAGGAGTGGAAAGTAGCAATGCAGAGAATTCACTCGAGCTCCATATGCGCAAAGCATACAATTATACAACTCAAAATTATATATCGAGCACATCTGTCTCGACTAAAACTCTCCAAAATGTTTCCAGGGCATGATCCAACCTGCGAACGTTGCAACCAAGTCCCAGCCTCACTAGGTCACATGTTCTGGTCCTGCACCAAATTAACATTATTCTGGACAAACATTTTTAATTACCTTTCAGATAGCCTTGGACTCACAATCCCTCCAAACCCATTAACAGCTGTATTTGGTGTTCTTCCAGATGGGTTTAAAGCGGAGAAAGACAAACAAATTGTGATTGCATCCACTACACTTTTGGCACGTAGACTTATTCTCATAAACTGGAAGAACCCAAACTCTCCTCTTTTAAGTCAGTGGGAAACCGATGTGTTATATTATTTGAAGTTGGAAAAAATCAAATACTCAGTTAGAGGATCCGTACAGACTTTTTTCAAAACATGGCAGGATCTAATCAGTAATATTTTAAAATAAGTTCATAAGGCACAGAGAATTTATTAATTTAGGTATGTTTACAAGCCTTAAATTTAACGCCGTTTGGCTTGCTCTCTCTCTCAGGGGTGGGGATCGATCTGTTCTTAATTTTTTCTCTTTGTAAAAACTTGATTGCTTTGTATGGATTGTAATAAAATTAATAAAAAAAAAAAAAAAAAAAAAAAGAAAATATAATTAATCAGATTAAATCTCTTCCCATTCCTTCAGTGACAAGTGCTCTATCATAGTATATTATGATTGTGTCACTTAGAAATTGATGCTTCAGAGATCTTGCTGAAGATGGAAAAAGGTCTGACATGATTTGTCTTGAATTTAGCCTCTACACCAATTAAAAACACAAAAGATGCAATATGAGTAAATGTATATATGTGATGGATTGGCACCTCATCTAAGGAAAGTTTCCATATTATACCTAGTGCTGCCAGGACAGAAACAGAGTTTCCCAAGACCATGAAATGGTTAAAAAGGTTGGAAAATGTAGCTGAATTAACACGGAAGTCTGAAACACATACTCTAGAAGTTTCAAAATTCTTGCATGTCTTAGCATCTTACTTATTTCTTGCTAGGGTCAACGTGATGAAAGAGGCAACAGTTTCACTGCCTACCATGAGCAACATTGTTGATGTTACTCGCAGACAATGTGGACATCTTCATCACTACAAGTTGTCATAACTGAAATATTCAACAACCTAAAAAAGAGAGAAAAGTAAAAAGACAATTTAAATACATTTTAAAAGGTAACAAATACAAGCATTCTCATCACAAAAATTGCTTTGGATTTCTGCTGGAATTCTTTGAAGATGGTATTCTGCTTTTCAATTAGTTCTGCAATGGCACCTTGTGGACAATGAAAGTTGAAAGCAAGTCTACCAGTACAGTAACTTTCTCTTAAAGATGTTCTCATTCTTCTCACACACCACAGTTTCAGACAGTATACACTACTGGACAAATGTTTTACAACACCTCAGTTTTTCCAGTTTTTGTTTCAAACTGAATCACTTTAAATTAGTGCCTTCTTCAGGGAACAACTAATAGGTTGCAACCTACAGATGTCCTGCAGTAATTAAAGTAAATTAAACCTTGTAACCTGAAGCATGCCATTTGCACTGGTGTCCCACCTTCTGCTGATTACTTAAAAACACGCTGTCTGTCTTAAAGCAGCATTGGAACAGAGTGTGTTACTACACCCCCTGAAGTATTATTTGAACAATATCACACTGTAGAAAGATGTAAATTTCATTGATAATGGCAAGAAAAAGGCAATTAAATTAAATGAGACACAGCATTATTATTACCCTTAGAATTGTAGGCCTTTCAATTAGAGATATTGCAAAAAAAATCAAAGTGTGAGTATGGTGTCCAAAGGCAATTGGAAACTGGATGAAACTCTGATAGGAAGAGATCTAGCAGGCCCAAAGTCACAGCCCAATCAGAAGATAAGTTTCTCAAGATCACCACCAGGTGCCTCACAGCACAACAGCATCAAGCACAACTTAACAGGGGTTGAAAAAAGGAAGTCTCAGTTTATATTATGAAGAGAGACTTTGTGCTGCAGGATTGACAGGGCAAGGGGCAGCAAAAAAGCAATTCCTTAAAGGACAAAATAGGGCATTGAAATACCAGGATTACTGCAGACTGGGAGAAAGTCTTATGGAGAGATGAATTAAAATTTAAAATCATCTGTTCATCACACAAGGTGTTTGTACACTGTTAAGTTGATGAAATGATGGTTCTTCAGTGTGTCACACCAACTGTTAAACAAGGAGGAGGATGTGTGATGGTCTAGGGTTCTTTTGCTGGAGACAGAGTTGGTGATTTGCACGGAGTGACTAGCATTCTGAATCAAAAGTTACTACAGTTTGACTGTTATATCAGCAAAAGGTGGCTACTTTGATTAATCAAAATTTTGAATAATATTTTGTACTCTTAATGAGTCGTTGACTTACTTTTTATTTGCCATTGTTTACTTGTTCTATGCCTTGATTTCATGAAACATTAAGACATTAAACTGCGTGCTTTTCTATAAAATCTGGAAAAACTGAGGTGTTCTAAAACTTTTGACATGTAGTGTACATGACAATAAATTTAATGCAGACTGTGTTTCATTATTTTGTTTAATAAACACACTGTGGTAGATAAAATGTAAGATCTCTTTAGTTGCCTACATTTCTGCAGAAGTTAGGTTAATAATCCAAAATTTAAGTATACCTGGTATAAATTAATAGGCCAACCAGAGGTGAATTTTTGTGGGTTTCCAACTCAAAAGGTACTCTTCTGAAAACATCTTCCTATTTGTAAGAGAAAGAAAAAAAACTAAGCTGAAAAAACATGTCTTTGTGATGTCCGATTCACTTTCCCATAGCACAAAACACAATTACACATTAATTGAATCAAAGGGAAAAAGTCGTAACTTAGTTACTACCATAAGACTAAGCCATGTCAAACAGAAAAAGTAGAAAGTATAAAGTGCAAGAATTAAGACAAAGTGTCTTAACCCTGTAATTTTTAAAATGAGCTCAACAATGTTCCAAGTTCCACAGACCAGATGGCACAACAACAAATGACCCAAATCAGCAAGCTCTCCCTTGTCTTTTAACATATGTGAAAACAGCTGACCCCAGAAAGCAACACAGTTCCCTCTTTTACTCTGTTCAGGTCAGCAGAAACACCCCAGTTGAGAAAGACATATGCAGGGGAAGCAATTATTCGTTCTCAGCATTCATAAAAAAGACAGGCGTGTCCAAAGGATCCCTACCCAGGAGGAGAGGAAGCTTCATTCTTTTTTCAGAATTTCTTTGCTGATGACTACAAACTTCAGTCGCCATCAAGGCGCCTCATAATCCATTTTTACATCTACAAGCATTTCATACTTTTTGCAGGATACCAAAAGAGGTCAACGTATATAAGGAGGTGCATATGACAGTTAGGCTGGGTTGTGTTTTTTGTTTGTCCTTAAAAAATAACAAGCCGCACATAAATAAGCCCGGCCGCAAATTGGCCAATGGACCAAATAAAAGAAAAACAAATACAAAAAATTGCTGACATTCATTATAAACCATAATAATAATAATAATACTATAAACCATATAATAAGCTAAGTTACATTTACATACTGTTATACGGTATAAAGACTAATTGACAGTTGTGTCAAGAATTCTTAGGTTCAAAAAGCAGACAATCCCCTAACATTATGGACAGTTCCCCCTAGAGCTAAAGCCATACACATACTCTGGAAGGCTGGTAGACACATTGGCTTTCAGAAGATGGACAAAGGGGTTATAAATAAAATAAATAAATAAAGCTAGCTCCAGATATCAAGCTGGGTGTACTCCACTGTTGTATGTAAAAAACAGCAAAACTTCACAGTAATTCTTCACCTTTTCAGGACATAACCAATGATGTACTATGTTACTCCCTAATCACTGGCTTAACTTGCTGATATACTAAGTCACATCTATTTTTTGATTTTATAGTTGACACCAACACCTAAATGGAGTATTTTAAAATAAACAATTCAAAATTACTAAACATATGTAGTATTCATCCACATATTGTGAGCCGCATAACTTAACATCTTCACATCAAGAGTCATCTACAACAATTTGAAGAATATGACAAATCAACCTACATTACATTCTCAATGCCACTTAATCCAATCCTTGGCTAGAGCCCACTCCAGTATCACTGCACATGGCAACAATACACTATGTGACCCATTCAGGTAAGCACTGACACTCACAATCACACAGGAGCCATTTGGAATGACCAATTAACCTAACCTGCTAATCTTTTGTGGAAATGAAAACTAGACTAGCAAAAGAAAACATTTAAAATCCACATTGGCAAGAACCTGGCGCAGGACTTGCACTCAGGATGCTAGATCAATGAGGTGAACACACAAATCACTGAACCACACTGTTAAATTGGTTGTTTGTCAACTAATGAAAATGATATAGATTTTTTTTAAAAAAAGAGTTGCACTAAATTGAATTCTCAAAAGCTTTAATGTGCATTTACTTTATTTTACATACCCAACTGACAAGCATTTCTTTCCAAAGCAAAGTATGCTTAGGAAAAAAAAGTGGAGGAAAAACACCTGGATTGTTTTTGCATCAGGGCAGAATTTTAGCATAAAGGTAGCAATAAGGCAATGGAATCTTCATCATTAATAGCTTACCCACCCTTGCCAATATGCAAATATAAGTTATACAAATAAGAAACAATGATGACTGACATAACACGCTATTCAACCCATCTGACACACTGCACTAATTCTGGTCATATGTCATAGTCTTCGTCAACTGTTTTCTATAGTTCCATTATGCCAATCAGTAGAAAAGACTATTAAGGGAGAAAATAATGTAGGTCTTTAAGCAAACCAAGAAGTAAACTGAAAGGCAGACAGCAATAAGATGTAGTATTGACACATACAATATATAGAGTACAGTGAAATACTTGGGTTGGATAATGGATGGATGAATGAAATACTTATTTGTAGGTATGACCAACAAGCAACACATTGCCATTCTCCACCATTAAACAAGAACCTATGAAAGTCAACTTCAGGCATGCTGGTTTTGGTTCCAATCACTTCATCATTACTAGTCAATTAAAGCTGCTAATAAAACACATTTTTTTGCCACAATTTTAAATTGACTTTATAAGATACCAACCCCTTGGTTATTTCATCTTTCCTTAAGAAGTCCATTAATAAAAAAAAGATGCAAAGTGAGCCAACAGATAACCAGCTATATCACAGCCTGTATTTACCAAGTGTCTCTGAATTACTCCAAGGAATTGCACTAAACATCTGACTAGGATAAGAATTTTTCCTATCTTAGAGTAGAACATTTAGTATTTACAAAGTGTCCCACTCCCAACTCTCAGCTAGGAGTGAGAATTCAAGTGTACGAATGAATGACGTCACGTTTTTTGACACCGTTTGCCACTCGTGATAATGTTTTCTAGTTTTTTATACTACTGCTAAGGATTCACCACATCGATAATAATAATAGGAATAGTAACAACAACACTACACAAAGGAAAAAGAAAGAAAACATAATAAAGTAGGATATTGCGCTAAACTGCTTATAAGATGTAAAGTGAATGTTCATGGAATGCAGAGCTCAGCATACCTATGTGACAGAAGGGGATAAAAGCTTAACCTGCACAGACTTTTAAAGAAATAGTGATAAAGTCATGGCTAAGAGACTGCACAAAATATTAAAGACTGTAATCAGTGTGCTTCTCTTTTGGGTACAAAAACAAATGAAACAAAGGAAGGGGTGCTAGATGAACCTCACCTAGATGGAGTCTTGGTTCACCAACTGTTTGCACTGTATGAAGTTGATAGTGCACATTGCTCTGACATCACCATCTAGCATATTCTTTATTGACCGAGCTGAGAGTCCAAAGGTTTGGGACCACTATTCAGTGTTTACAAGGCCAAATTCCTGTTCAACAGAGATGAGTACAGGATGGATTTTCTTTCAAAGGAGAATGTTTTTACTACAATGTCTAGTGTGATATACCAGCCTGCAAACTAAACATGATTCTAAAAGAGTGGGTAATGTGTCAATGTCATTGACTATAATGTGTATTCCTTCGGTTTCTATCTACTATTACATAACCTGGGACAGAAGCAGGAGGTGTAAAAAGCAGGAGAAACATAAAATATGCAAATACTATAACAAATTTTCAAATATTCATAATAACATTCTCCTTGCTGACCTCCAATATACAACTAATAACAACTGCCAACCTCCCCCCCTCCCCCCATAATCCCCGATGGAGCCAATGACAGATTCTACCACACCCCAAAAAACACCAAAGCTATCTAATTGAAGCCTGCTGCCAGCCAATCAAATTTCACACAAACGATTCAATCAAATTGCAGACATTTAATAATACTTAGCTGTCTTTTTAATTTGGCAAAGTTATTTATTAAATAATATTTTAGAAAAAAATACATGTGTCTCACATTTTCTGAGAATAAAACTAGACGACAAGACATGTGGATTAGGCAACAGGTGTAACATGAAATATTTTCATGAATGTTTTATATTTTTTTTACTATTTTCCTGCACTGATCACCATTGGGTTTTGTTCTATCAAAGAATTTGTTACGTACTTTTTCTGCAAAAACATAAGATTTTTTTTTTCTCCGCCATCAATCCAAACTACATTAAGGAGCCCCTTAAGGGACAAGGGTAATTTAAAAAAATGATGGTGGAAAACAAAAAATTGGATGGAAAGAAAAAAAATTTTGATGATAGGATTTTTTTTTCGATGGGAAGAAATATGATGTGAGAAAAAAAATTGTTTTTGAATTGAGAATTTTGAGACTTTTTTTTTCTTCCATCCACCTTTTTTTCCTCTAGTCAAATTTTTTTTCTTCCCATCGAAACATTTTTTTCTCCTATCAAAAAAAATTCTCTCATAAAAAAATCCTCTTATCACTGAGATATATAGCAGGGTTTATGTATTTTTTAACAAAAACAAAATTAAAAAAATGAAAAGACAAAATATTTTAAAAAGTAATTTCTTTATAAGGAAACTAGAGTGAAACATGAAAAAGTTATACAGTACTCTAAAAGGTATTACAATTTTGTCACATTAAATTATTTCACTGAAATGTAACTGTACAATAGAGAGTAGAACTGTATAATATCATTCATCAGGAAGTTTGTTTAAATTAAAAATTTTGTTTTCATCAATAAACACCTCCAGGTGTCTCCAGTGACTTTTCATGGAATCATGGCACATATTATTCAAATACAGTTTAATGAAATGGACTAATGTGGTTTAGACACTTTCATCTCATCATAAACACTAACAACTGCTATGGAAAACAGTTCATAAAAATATCTTTAAAAAACATGACTGGTTTGTAATTATTTGGGTTTCCATGACTTCTGTTTCTGTTTATACTATGGTGGTCAATTGCAGTACTTAGTCACAGGACTCCTTAGCACTGTCTAACTGCAAGTTGGTTGTTCTGTTATACAGGCCTGAAAGAATAAGGATACCCCTTAGTAGGCTATCGCATTAAATGACAAGCAGAACAGCAACACAGTTGTTAGCAATGCCATTTCATGTATCTAGTGTTCAAGGTTCAAATCTCTTGCCCAGTCATTTCCAATGTTAAGATGTGTGATAAATGGGCTTTTCTCCAATATTCTCTAAGAGACAAAGGTTAGGCTGCTTGGCAGTTCCAAATTGGACCCTATACAAATGAGATAGTGAGAGTGTGCATGAGTGGGTTCTGCAATGGACTGGCACCCTACCCAAGGCTAATCTCTGCCTTATGCCTAGTATTGCTAGTATAGGCTCCAGCACCCATCAACGTTAAGTAGAAATAAGTTTGGTTTTGACTGTTTAGTTATAAAATGTCAGTAATACAACATATGGCAGCACCATACTACTCACATCCCAAGCAAATAATATAATTTATATTCAAACCTCAAAGAACACATCCTCTCCAAGCTATATAGTCTCCATTCAACCAATGCTCTTTATGTGTGGGGAACTGGAAGAAGGAGCAAGGAAACAGTTAACAGAGGCAACAGGTATGGCAACACTCACACTTAGTGGTAGCTAAATAAAACAGCAAAAAGCTTCCCCCACCCTAACTTGTTCATCGCAGGATGGAAGACCACACTTTAGTTACAGGAAAGATAGATGAAATGCCCAAACGGTTATAAACCGTCACCTTATCTGCCATGACCTATAGTAACCCCATCTCTCTTGGCACACTGCCACATCTACACTTTCATTAGAGCTGAAGACCAAACTGATTGCCAAGATCAGAGTGGCTAAAACACTGGCAGCTACACAGAGAACAAATTCAAGAGAGTCTGAAGGATCCTCTTATGAATCCACTCATTGGAAAGTTGGTCACTACATCTTCCTTGCTTTGATCCAAGAAAGTCACAAGCTGATGTTACAAAGAAGACAGAAACCAACAAGTCAAGTAGTCTGAGAGACTTCTTACAGAGAAACCTGGGATTTTTGTTTCATATTGCAACTTTATCTAAATTAAAATAAACAGACAGCATTTATGAACTTGTGTGTTTGTGGATATTTATTTCCTGATTCAGAATTCAGATTTTTACCCCTCCCAGGATTCCTGCAATGCTCTCCATGAAATTCTTCCAACAAATAATTAATAGACAGAAGCATAATATTAAACGAAATTTTATTTGTTCTGTCCAGCACCAGAAACATGTACATTACATGTGGCTCCATTATGGTGACTTTCAGCTGTCCAAAAACCACCCTGCTGATCCCTTTCAGTTCTTTAAAAGGAATCAGTTTAGAATATCCATCATTGTTTAATCCATGCAGCCAGCCTATTCATTTGAAAACCTTGGGCACTGCATTATTTAAGTATTTAGCAACTACTTTCTGGAACTCTCTATTTTTCCCTGACTAGAAGAACTTTCTCTTATAACATTCTGATATGAACTGAAAATGCCCCCTGGCTATACTATACTGTGTTTAAAAATATACAAAGTCATATGGGATTATTAAATTGACTACTGCAAATATTCTCTTCTAATTCCTTGTTCTGTGCTGCCTATATTCTTTCTGCTTAAATGTACATTCAACACCTTGTTTTCCCCCCACTCTGTTTATTTGTGTGTGCATTAAAACATCACTCAGTTGGTAATAAGATATATCTTATATGAAGTCACAGGGGAATTAGAACCTTCTGCAACATGAGCACATGAACATAACAAAGGCTTTTCCAAGGTGCATCATTAATCTCTTAATAGTATTTAATGCACATAATGGCACTTTTTAGTTTTACAAAGTAACCTGACAAAAAATATTTAGACTGTGGGAGGAAATGCTTAAAAAGACAGGTTTTCTCAGTCTAGAGATGCATGCACAGTAAAACATTACCATACTGTTTTTAATAATGTTGCAAAGTACAATACAAAAGGAGTACTGCAAAATTCAGGAAACACATCTCATGTGTTACCTATATTTGTAGTTTCAAACTGACATTGTCAGTGTATGCTTAAGTGAACCCCATGGTAGACGGCATCTTCTCCGGTATTCGTTCCTGCTTTGCGAAAAAGCTCAGATACCATACCAACCTCAGTTGGATTAAGCAGGTTGGACAAAGTTATATCATTGCAATAATGAAATTATTAATTTTCCAAGAGTACTTTCAAATCATCAAATGGCGTGGTAGCAAACGATTATGACTCATAGGATTTAATAGTTTTATCAAATCATTATACTTTTACACTGCCTTTTAAACACAAAAAAGGCAACATTTATATGCACATAGCAAACAGTAAACTGCCCTAAACATTAACTATTACTGTGCTTTTACAGCCTGCATACTAGGGCCTCTGAGATAACAGAAACTCCAAACCCACTTAAACCTTTAAAAGAAGGTTAAATTTACATGACAACAGTGTCTTATGCAAAGACTGGAGCAAAGACTAAGAAACTAGCCAAAATTACAACCTTTGATTTCTTACTACATGAATAACTTACTTCTTCTTTACCTTATGTAAAATATTAAAGGCTATACTCTATTGCATATAATGTAATGCAAATCTTTGTAAAATTCAAAGAATAAATACAACTATATCAAGAGACAGACTCTTTAGCTATTGGACCCCCAAACTCAAGACTGACCTACATGGAAATATTAAAGATGTCAGTGTGTGATTCTAAAGATTCATTGTTTTAGCATGGCATACTCCTGTTAAGGCTGCTGCTGAGGCGGTTCCAATCACATTTTCATAATCACGGGAGTCACTGTCAAATCCTATCAAATCCTTCTCTTTTAAGAGTAAATGCTAGAACATGAGATTGCTAACTTTTTGACCAAGTTACTCTTGCAACTTTAAAATGGGACGTTAGAATGCATGATTTACCACCAGCGGCAAACCCTAATGTTGGACTGTTTTCGTATTCTGCAAAAATCCAAGAACATTTGCCTGTACTACAGTGGAAAACCCATGAAATGTCTGGAAGACCAGCTGGTCAAAGAAAGATAGAATTTACCATGCCCCACAAATCCTCCCCAAAACATTGTTAGCTAGGGAAGTTTATCTTCCCCAAAACCTGTGTAGAATTAAATTTTGTTTTGGATCTTCTTTGTTGTTAACTAGCAACTTTAAAAAAATCGATTTTTACTGGTATGTCTATAGATGCATATATTTTGATGTATTGTACATGGTGCTTTTCATGATCACCATTATTTTTTTGGTTATTTTTGTTTTAACATTATCATACCTGAAAATGTGTACAGACAGTACTTTATACTTGTAAATAAAAGTGTACTATATAGGAGCAAATTAAATCAAACCAAAAAAATTACTTTTGTAAAATGTTTTATGATAATATTAACAGTGAAAGGTCCAACATAAAAAGGCTAACTGAGAAATCATTAAAATAGTACGCCTTGTGCATAATTCTGGCCTGTTTGGATGACAGTCTTTGCACTGATTACACTGCTCGCACTATGAGATAACTTATAAGTACCGTTCAGTACAAATTTAACATTCACTACCTCACATGAAAATTTAAAATGCACTTTCTTTATATAGGGTATAACAGAATGGTCATTCAATTAACAGCCAAAAGAGGGCTCACTCATCAAGCACTTGAACTTGCATAGGCAGAACAGAGGTCTCTTGATCCAAGCAGACACACAAAGATATCGATCAATTAAGGTGTACAAAGAGGCCACTTAATAATATACTTACTCAATCTGTACAGCTGAAAGGCTACTGCATACGCACAAACACGCCTTCCAGTAACGCAGAGGATGCACTGGAAGAACACACACACACATTTATCTGACAGACAACTAACACTTCACTCAATCCCACATACACCTGGCTGGACAGCAAAGGTGTCACCCGATACAGAACCAGACACACTTGTCTGGACAGCAAAGATGCGTTTTGATCAACACATATCTTCTTGGACAACACTGGAGTTACTCGATTAACACGTACGTCTCTGCAAACAGCAGCTAGGAGTCAGCCGATTAGCGCACACACAATTGACTGGACAGAAGATGTGGACACTTAAACAAAATTTCACATACTTTTGCCTATACACTGAAAGATTCACTAGACAGCAAAGACCTGCACACACACAAACACACCTGCTACCTGTGTGTGATTATAAAACACACACACGCGCCTGGACAAAACTAGGGTCTACAAAGCCACTCAAGCACACGGACAACAGCGATGGGTCAGTTAGACATGTCACATACGCAACAGCGACAGCTACCAAGGGTCACTTGATTTGCGGAGATACAAACATTGACGAAGAGCGTCGCTGAGATAAAAGTCGACGACAAATGGGTTATTCAACAGAAATACGGACAGTTTGCTTGGATAAATTGCCGGCACAATGTATTCAGGAAAAAAGGGAAAGCAGAATAGTGACTCACAAGAGAAACAGAACGACAGCAAAGCAGTCACGCGCAGACGACGGCAGGCAACGAAGTTTGAGACACTATCTGCAGTGTTCTACTCACCTAAACTCGAATGAAATGAAGAGCACTGCCACTCTTATCTGTGCTCAGTCTACCTCCAAAACACGTCGTGGTGATGAAGGTAAAGCTCCATCGTCACTTTTCCCTCAAAACAGAGTATTAAAAGTCCTAATCTCAGTGATGTCATGTGGGAGAGCAGATCACGTGCCATGCTGGAGAAAGGCAGGAGAACAGCACAGGCCCCTCCCACTGCGAGGTAGCGATTCGCTCCTTCACTACGTGTCCCGCCCAGTTATTTCGCTCCTCCTCTCTGTTATCGTCCGGTTGACTACCACGGGCATATTTCAGCAGTACTTTGTCCCACAAGGGCTGGGGGCCGGGTTGTTATATTACGTTGAAAGAAATGTCTGTGTTGACAATAAACTTGGGTTTTCTACATCAAACAAAAGAATGTGCAGAACGCAAAAAACTTCGTTTAACGACACTGTATGAGTGAGTGTGTCCTGCGAAAGAGTGATTATCATGTTCACGGATTAGTCGTTTACCAACGACACCAACTTCAGAATATTAGAGTTCGCAAAATCGATAAAATACTGAGGTACAGACAAGTAGATACTATATTTATCCTGAATTAACCATGTGTCAATGACATGTCTTAGCAACACTACAATTAATGAAAGCAAAACAGTGCTCACTAATACACACCTTGGTGCAGATACTGTAACCTAAGCATCATTCTGCAATTCAGCTAGCCACATATTTATCAACCTAGAAAGTGCCAGAGGCTGACGCTAATGGCAATCCATAGATCCAAACAACTGCCTCTACAAAGAAAAAAAAAGATTTTCTTTTTTTTATTGCTTACACGCACCCACACACAGGGCTTCAGGTTGAAGTGGGAAATTCGTGTGAGACGCCCACCACTCCAGCATTCTTCACCTACTGTTCATGAGTCATTTAGCAATCATGCATTTTCAAATTGATGCTTTTCTGCAGTATTTACACACATTTGTATTATAAAAGAAACTGAAATACTGGTGAACTTCTACAACTGCACTATTGAAAGTATCATGTGTGGATACATTGCGGTGTAGTTTGGTAACCTGAGTTGCTAGATCGCATGCTACTCTAAAGGACTGTCCATAGTGCTTCTAAAATCTTTTGGGGCTGACTTTCCACACTTTCATGCTAGCAGTTTTTGCTGACTCCAGATGTCAAGGGCTTAAATCGCTTCTCTGGGAGATCATGCATTTGTCCTGTTGCATCCATTTCATGGATGGACTTAAAGATACATTTAAATTAATCGAGACTGAATTATTTTAAGATAGGATTTAAATTTTACTTATTCAAAAGGGCTTTTACAGTACTATTCAAATAAGAAACAATGACAGAAGCCAGTAACATACATTAAAAAATAGTTATAATTTCATCAAGAACAAAATGTATACATATATACTACATTTTATCTAAAGGTCTTGACTAATAAAACAATAAATATTACAATAATAAATACAAATAAAAGTTAGATGCACTTTGTGCATTAAGCACTACTGAAACCATACATCTGATGGGATTTGATTGATAGTTCTGAAAGTAATTTAAAACATTCTTAATAAACCAAAAGCTAAATTTCACCCTTGGGACAAATAAAGTACCGGCCATCTATCTATCTATCTATCTATCTATCTATCTATCTATCTATCTATCTATCTATCTATCTATCTATAAGTAAGCATACTCCATAAAACACTTCAGACTACAGAAGTACTAGGCAAAGGAAAGCTGTGAATTTCACACCACTCTGCATGAAAGGAAAACCAAATTGATTAATACTTAAATACTAATAAGTTTTACTTCTGTCCTGTGAAAAATTATGAAAACTGTAATATGAAATAAATTAGAATATTATCTGAATTAAAATAATATGTTAAAGAATAGCCACCATAGGATTATTAAATTATAATCTTACCAAACTATTATCAAACTATTTCAACAGGCTATGTATTCAACATAATTTACTTAGAAAGCAATTCTCCGCATGGACAATAGTCATAAATTGAGTCTGTAGTTATCTGTTTTCAGATTGTTACTCTCATTTATATTAATGACTAAGACATACACTTTAGGTGAATTGCCGATGCTAACTTGGTTCTAGAGTGAGTGTGTGTGGGGGTGTGTGGGTATGTGCGTATGAGTGTGTTTTCCCCTGTGATGGACATTGGCCCTGTCCCAGAAATGTTCCTGCCTTGTGTCATGTGCTTGCGTGGATAGGATGCTGCCCCATGCAAGCCTGTTCAGGAATAAACGAGCTTTGAAAATGGTACTGTATGATATGACATTAATTCTGATATTGTTAAAAAAAACATGTTCAATTGACAGATAACATGAAAAATGAATGGACAGCAAAAGAAATTAAGAAAGACTGATAATCTTTGAATCAAGGCAAACATTTGGAAAACTAATTTAATGTGAATAAGATCAAAGTGCTAAATGCTGGTAAAAGGTGCATGAAGTATAAGAATGGAATGTTGTTCTATAGGAATCATACACTGAGAAAGATTTAGGGGGACACACCATAACTTCACCCAGGCATCACAAAGAACGAATTAAAAGGATGAAGTAAAAATTACGTTAGGTAGTGAGGACTCATCAGGAAAATTATATTTACATTTGCTACAATGCTAAAAAAAAGGTTGCAACAGCTCTCAAAGCTGTTCAGAAAGCAGTAGTTAGTGTAAGCATCATCTCTGGACTAAAGTGCACATCTTGCTCAGACCAGCTAGAGGTATTAAAATTTTCTGCTTTTGAACAATGAAGAAATACTGTCAAGTTTCAGCCAGGGTTCCCCCCTGGCTGTGGTTCAAACATCTTATTTTTGTCTAGGTTGTTAATTTTTTATGTTAATATTGTTGTTCATTTAGTTTCTTATTTTTAAATTAACTTCTTCTGTATTTCCTGTGTTTCGTGGGTGATTCCCTAAGAGGCAGGTCAACCTGGCCATCACTGCAGGGAACTGTTCTCAGCCCTATAAAGGCTGAGGAAAACCAACAATTCCTTGCTGTTCATTGAATGTAATCATGATGGTGGTGAGTTCTCCTGTGTTTATTGCTTTTTGAATGTGATTTACTGGAGTTTTCACCTAATTCTCTTCTTTGATTTCAAATTTTGGATTTGTGATTGGGGCTTTGTATGTTTTGGTTTGCCATTGCCTCTTCTGGCATTCCTGGCTGAGCCTTTTGTGCTCTTCAGTGGTTATGCTATGCCCAATAACATTTCTGCAAAAAATAAATGCATTGTTTTATTTATATAGAATCTATGTGGAACGTTTCTTTACTAGCCAGGGTTTGACAATTATTTCCCCCTCTAGTGGGCATTGTCAGCATTTTCAGAACTTTCTGTTCTAGGGAACTCCTTAGATTACACCAGCTATGTGAGGACATAATCTAGATATTCAAAATTCTCAAAACTATCAATAAAATGGATCAAACAGAATTCATTCAGTTAAAAAAGGAATAACATACTCAAAAACACCAGTGGAAATTAAAGGGGAGAGAGCATTTAACATGGATGACAGGATGTCCTTCTTTACACAATGGGATGTGGAAATCAAAAAAAAAAAAAACAACAAAAAACTTCTGATTCATGAATAATGGAAACCCTTGTCAACTATTAAAAGTATAGGGTTGAGATATTGGAACAACTTAGCTTTTAGCTAAGCGAACAAGCTTAAAAGGCTAAAATGTTTCTTGTTTGTAAAACCTCTTATGTTTTATATGTGTCCAATGGATGGAGCAAAACTACACCTGAGCTCACCATCCCTGGAAAACCTTTGTACAGATACTAATGCAGTCAGACTACAAATCAACTCCTTGTCAAAATGCAGCAAGCTCAAGATACTCTGGAAAATTGAAACCGTGCTGAGACGTCATGAGACAGTCTTGTAATCTGTTATCTCCAGCAATTCCTAGCAATATAATCTGACATCCTTAAAGCCTTTTTGAATAAGTAAAATTTAAATCATATCTTAAAAGAATTCAGAGTCTGGATTAATTTAAATGTATCTTTAAGTTCATCTGTGAAATGGATGCAACAGGACAAATGCATGATCTCCCAGAGAAGCCATTTGAGCCCTTGACATCTGGAGTTAGCAAAATCTGCTAACCCTGACATGGCAGTTGGGTAACAAAAATGTGGAATAGTTCTTTAAGGTCTAATGATGCAAGACTATGAAGGGTCTTTTCTGCACCCCTCTGCCACGACTCTTACCTTTCAGAAATTTGTGTGCCTCTCCAGATAACCTAATGACTTTTTTTGGCTATCATTGCTCCAAAAAATCTAAGGGGGACATGAGTGGGTAAAGTCTGATTTTACCATTACATTTCTGCAATGTCTTCAATAACTATTTTCAGTCCTGTGCCTTGTTCTTAATAGAAAATAATCATAATTAGAAATATATTTAAGTGCTGAATTTAAACGAATTGTCCCCCTTTCTGTTACTTTTAACAATTTGACACTTGTCCACACACTCACATATACAATGATGAAAATGGTTAATTAAACACATAAAACAAAATTCAACTCAGATATACTGTTGATGCAAGAAGGCTTAACCAATCAGGGGTATTTCCTAATAAGAAAGCACTGCCACATGACTAGTTGACTTCTCATTCACATACACTGATACATGGGGCAAATTCAAGTTATTAAAATTAGTCTGTGTCAATAAACAGATATTTTAAATATCTACTGTAAATGAAAGGGGCTACTGTTTAAGATCTCTAGAACTCCAGAATAATACTAAAGAGTATAGAAGATATTATTAAAAGACAAAATAATAAAACAAAATAAAAAACAGGGTACAGGGCAAAGAGACATTCTTAGGGAACCTAATACAAATCTTGTGCCTTTCCACCTTTGTGTACCATGTCTTAGCCACAAAATGCCCTCTTAACTACTATGGCCTCTATTCCCTGCCTGCCAATCATGCGTTTACCTACAATACATTCCTACTCTTCACTAACACTGGATGTGAGGGGGATTTAAATTCCATCCAAAGGTCACATCCACCTTATCCCCAATACTTCTTGATCTAGCAAGACCTATGTTTGAACATGGACACCAGACTAGAGCTCCACCTAGCAATCCCCGGTATCCAAGTACTATTAAGCCTTGTATGTTCCCCATAATTATCAAAACTGATAGGTGTGTAGCACCAACACACATCCATTTTCAAAACGAATGCCAACAGTACGGAGCTGCCTTCAAGATTAACATTACCATTTATTTCTACAATTGGTTGCATGTACATTTAACCCATGCCAATAAATTAGCCAGTTATGTCTCCTTCCTTTATCCGATTCTCCTATCAATGAACTATAGTTTCACAGTCCAGTTCTCTGTGACTTCATAATAGAAAATGTGGGATTCTAAAACTTCAATAGTAAACCTTTCACTGTGTTTCTAGTCTTACACTCTGTCATATCATCTTTTTTGTATTCTCCTGCTATTGGAATTAGAGAATACTTTCATGTAAAAAACATAAGAAAACAGTATGAGCTTAAAAATCAGGAAGCTCAGGTCAGTTTACTGTTTTTCTGGAGAAAAATCTGCACCCAGTGATTAAACCAGGAGGCTTGGGACCTACATGCAGCTTGAGTGGGATATCACATAATAGAATTAGTTTCATGGGTCACATCAGCCACTCTGGAATGTTAGCCAGCCCAGAACAAAAAAAGTGCCATTTCTGATGCCACCTACAGTGTAGCCCTCAGGCTGACTTCTAAAACTTTAGATCCACTAGAAATTGTTTGCTTTCATGCAAACCACCCCACCTCCCCCCAATTCAGTTCCAAAGAGAAATGTCTGTCCTGAAGGCCTTTGACTTTACCACTGGGCAGCTTCCAATGTCGGAGTGAAGAACTCCAGCTTGGCAGCGAAGGGGGCAAAGGGTACATTCTTTCAGGCTTTGAATACTGAGGGAAAAAAACAGCCTGTGTTTTAAATGGGATGATCACTGACATATGGAGGGTGTGTGTGTGTTCCATATTTTTTGAATATTTAGAAAGGACTCACCTGAAATGGCACTGTGAAGAGCACCGGGCAGGAGCCCCAATGATACTTGACGATTATATAGTATACAGTATGTATATCTAATGGTGGATGAAGGGGGATAAAACATTTTCTTTAATGTAAATGAATTTATTAGTATCTCAGGTCAACCTATTTTCTGAATCTAAAAGAGAATCATCACTCCTTTGCTTTATATAGCACCATTCATGTGAATGCCATAATGAATTACATCACAAATCCACCAAGAACAATACAAAATTATATCTATCTATCTGCCCAATCGCTAAACCTGCTTTGACTTCAAAACTTGAGTTAATCCTGCATAGGAAGCCAGTCCACTGCAGGGTATAGAGAAAGAGACAAAAATAATGTTCAAAATATGCTGTACAATGAAATACTGAAACAAATGTTCATTGGCTGGAAATACATATCAGTCATTTGATTTCTACACTATACACTATGTTTATCTGTGAAGTTTATCACAAACTACATTTGTAAGAAACTTTAGTGAACCTTATGGAATTACCCGGATGTCTGCAATAATTGCTCATAACAGCATGGTATGACCTTCAATTAAGGACTGTGAATGCTCAAACAATCTGCTAGGTATTGACAAAAAGTACAATTGGGTGTTAGATAGATAGATAGATAGATAGATAGATAGATAGATAGATAGATAGATACTTTATTAATCCCAAGGGGAAATTCACATTTTGTTAGTTTAAGTAGATTCTTTTTGTCTTCTGTTATGACTTAAAGATTAAACCACATTTGTATGAGTAATTAAGCTAATTTCAAAGGTTTGTATTTTTTTTCTTGCAAATATACTTCACACACTTTTTTTTTACTTTATATAGGATCTTTAACTGTTAGTACCATCTAAAGCACATTCAAAAAGTTACCAAGAATAATATATGAAAAATATATAACAAAAAAATCAGGTCAGAGAATATAAAATATTAACACTCATCAATCTCTCAAGCAGG
Source organism: Polypterus bichir lapradei (assembly GCA_026402145.1). Classification (NCBI taxonomy): domain Eukaryota; kingdom Metazoa; phylum Chordata; class Cladistia; order Polypteriformes; family Polypteridae; genus Polypterus; species Polypterus bichir. The sequence continues at coordinate 55,373,272 of JANRMT010062854.1, read as the reverse complement.
CACAATTAAAACATCTACCACTGTATGACAATGTTTTCCAATTAGCACCTTTACATTGTCATCCCATCATGCCGTGGTTTTTTCATCCAGGAATCAGGAGAACAAATTAGAAATGTCATGCTACACTTTGTTGCTCCCAACCTTTTATAGCTGGTGTATCTGTATCTAGCTGACTGAAAAAGTATGCAGCTGATCAAACCCCATCATCAATGACTTTCATTTACTAAATGACCATATATAAATAAGAATGTAATACAAGGCTATACACAGTGGACTATGCTGTTTGAGTGATAATAAATCACACTTGGGGATATTAAATGTGCATGTTTATATTAATTGGTAATTAACCTAAAACTATGCCCTGATGTCACCACTATGCCAATTAAGTGATACATTTTATTTGTAACTCCCCTTGGGAATTTTCTATTACAATTAGAGATGAATATTCACTGACAAGTTCTTCCTCTTATCTGTTAGTGACACATTTGATTTGATATTTGTTGTCTTGATGCACTAATCAGTCTGGATATTTGATCCTGTGCTGCATTCTTGTTAGATCTGTAAAGTGCCTTGTGATGGATGATGCTATAAAATGATAAAACAAATATAACATTCTCAAATCTGCTTAATCCAATTCAAGGTCATTGCCCCATTTTCTTGTTGTGATCACCTGGTCATTGTGGCATCTTTTTAATCAATCCTAACTAAATACATATCAGGAAAACTATTTTAATTAGCCAGGTATGTTGAGAACAGCTTTAACTATAACAAATTTATTTTAATAGAGATTTTCACAAACAACTCCATATACAGATGCTGTAAAACACTGTTTGGTCATCAGAATAGAGTAATACAGAGGAAGTATTGTTCTTTACTGGACTGACTGCCCATTTCCAGTCATAAGCAGTAATCTATTAATTGTGCCTCTTGTGGTAGACTGAACGTCTTGTAAGGCGCTGCCTAACCAGAAATGGTAAAATGACTATGAGAAAAACAGAAGACATCTTTCAAAAAGTGATAGTATATCGGATGGTTATATATTATGAGGGACAAGGAAACAACAATAAGGGTGCCTGGCCCTTTAATTGTAATACGAGGGCACGGGGATGTAAATGTACTTAAAGCACCACAGGGAAATTTTGGAAGGACAGCCTCAAAACTTTCTGAGGTCATTCAGGTGCAGAAGTGATTCCCAGCACACCCCAACTCATGGAGACGTTTAAAGTCCCCTTGTTGCCTGTAGCTCTTTTAACTTTTACCCTGAAGGTGCATTGAAGTGAAAGCTTAACTGGCAGACAGGAGACAGGAGTTTAAGAGTGAGTTTGGGACATCAGTGGGAGAGTATTCAGTGTTTGAGGCATTGGGCAAATAGGAAAGCAACTGCACCTGATAGAAAGTGACTTAAATCTATTGAGTGAGGCATATTGGACTGCTGGTGCTTTGTTTTTATTTTTTTTTATTTGATTTTCTGTGTTCTGTTTAAAATATCTGATTAAATTACACATGTTTTTATTCTGCACTGATATGATTACAGTGGATAAACATATATGGGTCTACCCCAACCATAAACCATGGATGACCACTGGTTCAGACTGGTTCAGTGAGAACCCAAGACATTGCCTTCAGGTCAGGGGAAAGGGTCCAGTACAGTGCAGCAAGAGCAAATCTGAAGAGAGTTATCCAAACTGCCAAAATAACCTACAAGAGCAAGGTAGAGGCCCATCTGACAGACAATGACCCACGACAGGGATTACAACAAATCACCAACTACAAAAGCAGTACACATGTGCTGATCTGTGCAGATGCCTCATTGGCAGGAGAACTAAATCTTTTCTTTGCTCGCTTTCAGCCAAAGTGGTCTCACACAGACAATCTGGCTCCACTGAATCCCAACTGCGACATGGTCACTTTTCAGGAACTTCAAGTGAGACGGGTGCTCAAGACAGTGAATCCGAGGAAAGCTGCTGGACCAGATGGCATTCTTGTCATAGTACTTAAAGTTTGTTCTGACCAGTTGGCAGGAGTCCTTAATAAGTTATTTAATTTGTCATTGACATAGGCCACCACCCCCCCCCCCATTTTAAGTCGACTACTATCATCCCTGTCCCTAAAAAGTCAGTCAACAATAATTTAAATGACTATAGACTCATTGCATTAATATCACCAGTCATGAAATATATTTAAAGACTTATTGTTCAGCACATTAAAGCCAGCCTCCCTCTCACCTTCGACCCTCACTGGTTTGATTATAGATCAAAATGATGTTAGGAAGATGCCATCTATCCAGCCATCCATACAGTGATGAGCCATCTGCAACAATCAGTGACCTATATAAGAATGCTATTTCTCTATTATAATTCGGCATTTAATACAATCATCCCTAGCATACTAATTAATAAAATCCATAACCTGGACTTTTACCCCTCCGTCTACACTTGGATAAAGGATTTCTTCACTGGCCGCCCACAGACTGTTAAAATTGGCCTCCACAGCTCTTCCACCCTCACACTTAGCTCTGGCTCCCCTCAGGGCTGTGTACTGAGCCTACCTCTCTATGCCTTGTACACTTACGACTGTACATCTAATTACTCTAGCAACACTATCATCACTTTCATTGATGACTCCACAGTAATAGGTCTCATAACCAGTGATAATGAGTCAGCACACAGAGACAAAGTGCAGAAGCTGTCAGTGTGGTGCTACAGGAACAACCTCTCTCTCAACACCCACAAAACTAAAGAGATGGTCATTAACTTTAAAAGGTTCATAGAAAAAACAACCCCTCCGTACATCAATGGGGACCTAGTGGAGAGGGTCCCCTCCTTTAAGTTCTTGGGAACTTACATTTCTAAGGACCTGTCCTTGACAGCAAACACCCTGGAGGTGGTCAAACAGTCCCAGCAGCGACTACATTTCCTGAGACTTCTCCAGAAAGTGGAAATGAAGGAGTAGCCGCTGTTGACCTACCACTCAACCATCGATAGAGTGTTTTAGCATACCGTATTTCAAAATGGTATGCTAGGGGTACAGCAGTAGACAGGAAAGCTCTGCAGAGGGTAATATCTACAGCAGAGAAAATCCCTGCCCTCCCTGGAAGATATCTCCTATGCCCAATGCCTCTGCAGAGTTGGGGAAATTATTAAAGACCCTTCCCATCCTGGTCACTCACTGTTCACACTACTGCAGTACAAGAGCATTAAAAGTAGAACAAAAGATTTGCATATAGTTTTTGTCCTTGGGCCATCAACATTTTAAATTCTAAAAGCAAATAGAACTGTTAGAATTTTTCCCCTGTATGTACAATGATTACTTTAGTAGATAATAATTTATGTCCCTTATTTATTTATGTATGTATTTATTTGTCACAGGATGTGTGCTTTTTATATTATTTGTTTATTGTTTGTTGTACTTTGTTGCACCATTTACAAACCGTTTACTGGTACAACTCCTTTTCCAGGTTAGGATGGCACATTAGGATGTAAAGAGTCATGCTTACAATAATTGTATGACCTGCTTAAAGTAAGAGAATTTCATACATGGACTTTTCTGCAGATGTTCCAGTGAATTCGGCATGGATGATGTGTCCTCTTTTGACCTAATAGTCCTAGATCCACTATAAAAGTCAGGTTATTGCACTCTAAATCAAAATGCACACACAGAAAGATTTTTACAAGCTCATTTAGGCAACACATTTGGAAAGAAAACGGAGGTTTTACCAACAGAATTGCAGCTGCTAGTTTACTCAAAGACAATCTTTCTGTGTCATCCTGTGATACGTTTAGAGGCTGGTGTAAGCAGGGCATATACAACTGACCTTCAATTGCAACATATGTACTTCAGCATCAGTAAGATAACAGTACTAAAACAGCAAACATATTAGAAAGGGAAACCAATGTTATTACCGAAGAATGTCTCTCTTGACACATGCAGTGATATCAGTTAGATGTTTAATAAAAATAATTAAAGTTTAAATGATTGCTTTAATAATGATATATTTTGACAACAACAATTAAAGAGAAAGATTTGTCAGCTGTGACACACCAGCAGTTTGAACCTGTTGTCCAAACCAATGTCATGTGAGTCACGAGGTGGACATAGTTATGCTTATTAATGCCATAAAATAGGGTTTGGCTTAGACAAATCCTTTAAAGCAAGCGTGAGCAAACAATTTCCCAGAGGGTACGTTTTTATTTTATTATTACTATTTTTCAAATGCTGACAATTTTTTGCTTTATGGCTGATGCCACTTTATATTCTGCTCCTTTCACTATATGTCCTGGGTATGATGTTAAACTGCATCCAGCCCTGCAAGCGGTCCTCCAACTTGCAGGGAAATCATGGTGGTTGGTGGCAGGATTGGCACTCCAGCTATCGTAAAAAAAAAAATTATGCAACTCTGAGACAAAAGACAGGAGTCCTTTCTGCTCTCTACGGGAGTAGCTCTGCTGCAGCCATCCATAGGAAGGCTGATTGCATTATGAAGGAGAAGGGGGAAAGCCCTGGTGAGCCTCATCCCTGGAAGAGTCAAAACTGTTGGAGAGCCAATTGGATCAGGCCTGTTGGGGATCGTAATTGGCGTGGTGCTGAGGCGTTGCATACTGCAAGGTAGCACTCTGTCCCAATATGAGGCAGCCCATCTAGGTAAGCGGGTGAAACTTGCATTCTCCGGCATAATGATCATCTTCTTCTGCTGTCAGAGGAGCTTTGTAAACTCTGCGTTTCAGTGGCACCACTCTCTGAGGTGCACAGACTGGCGACTGGCCAGATCTCTATAGTTGGGTACATCTTTTATTGGTCTGGTTGCTCTGGTGGCTGTCATACTCAGGGAGTAGCTGTTGCTGTAATGGATCAGCTCCTTCTGATGGTGTCCAATGTCACTCTTTTCAATGAGCATATGATGAGACCTTGTCTGTTGTTTCAGTGTGCTCTGACCACGGTGAGTGATGTCTCGGTGAGGGAGACATTTTATTCTCAACTTTGCTCAGTGGTTGAAGGGGGCCTGTAAGGTGACACTCCTCTGGTCATGGGTGATTTCAATGCGACCACTGACACTGACAGGGCTGACTAGGAGGATTGTGTCGATCCCCATGGTTTTACCGACTGTGGGGAAAGTGGCTCCATGTTCTTTGACTTTGCAAAAGGTCAGGGGTTATGGATCTGTGGATCCTGGTTCCAGCACCCTGAGCCGCATCGTTGGACTTGTTACTCCAGTACTGGTGGTGTGGTGTAGGAGATCGATCACAGCCTCGTTGGGAGACCCCTGAGACTCTTACAAAACTGCAGGGTTTACAGAAGTGCCCAGTTTATGAATTCTGACCACAGACTTGTTGCTACTCTGAAGATCTAGGTAGGCTACCGTCTACTAGGAAAATGAGGCTGGACCTGGCCAGACTCCAAGATCAAGTTTCTAGTGAGTTTGCTTGCAGTTTGTGTGAGGAACTTACAGACTTGGGATCAACTGCTGATTCTAATGTGATGTGGGAGTCCTTTTGTGACAAGACCCTGAAGGTTGTGTTGGTGTTACCAGTGTTCCCAGAAGGAGATGTTTTATCTCGCAGGGTACCCTGGATATCATCGAGAGAAGTCGCAGCACACAGCTTGATGGCAGCTGTAGTCTGTACCGGTAACTGATGAGGAAGGCTGCAATGATTCAAAGGGCAGATAAAGATGCATATGTTAGAGGAATTTGTGAGCAAGTAACACACCATCTATGGTCTAGTAGAGGAATTAAAGCATTGCGCACATCTGAAACGGTTCCTCGGAGAGTTGCAGTCAGGGTGGCTGATGGATGGCACTGCAGTTGTGACCAAGTGGGCTGGCTACTTTGAGCAGCTGTTTAAAGCTGATCCCGGCTATGACTTTGGATTATCACTGAGTCCACGGTCCTTGAGGTTGATCCTCCAGCTACCTGTGAACCACCCAGTCTTACAGAGATTGCACAGGTGGTGAACCAGCTGATGGCAGGGAAGGCTGCAGGAATCTGTGGTATCCAGGTTAACTTTTCTAGTCTGGTGGCAAGGCTATGTTCCAGGCATTGCAAACAATCTTTCCTTCCAAATCTATGAGACAGGCGTCATCACAACTGACTAGAAAATGGGACTTATCATCCTTATGGAAAGGGAAGGATGATTGCCTGGATTGTGGCAATTACAGGGGGATAGCACTGCTCTTGGTACCAGGTAAGGCCATCAATGGGATCCATGATCACTTGCTTACTTACCAGCAACCGGAGCAGTCTGGGTTTAAACCTAAGAAGTCTACCATCAACCGCATCCTGGCACTAAGGGTTCGCATAGAGTGCAAACTCGAATATCCACAGAGTTTCTTTGCAGCCTTTGTCGATTTTCACAAAGCGTTCAACTCAGTTGATTGAGCTGCCCTGTGGGACATCCTGAGACTTTGCAGAATCTTCTCAAAGTTGCTGGATTTCATGGCTGGCCTGTACACTGGTAGAACCTCTGCATTTTTTCCCATTTGATTCCGGGGTTCGTCAGGGGTGTGTTCTTGCTCCTACTCTGTTCAATGCTTGTATGGACTGGGTGTTGGGCAGGGTTGTGAAAGCCAGCAGCTGTGGGGCATCTGTTGGTGAAGAAAGATTCACTGATCTTGACTTTGCTGATGATGCTATGATTTTTGCAGAGTCAATGGAGGCTGTGATTGGGGCTCTTGAGAGACTGAGCAAGGAGTCTGACTGCCTGGGCTTGCGAGTGCCCTGGATAAAAACCATGATCCAGGCCTTCATTGACCTCTATGGCACAGCCATCAGCAGTGTGTATGTCTGCGGAGAGAGTGTCGATCTTGTTGAGAAGTTTACTTACCTCAGTAGCAATATTTTTGTCTCTGGTGACTCTTCCTATGAAGTCAGTAAACAGATTGGGAAGGCATGGGGGGACAAGAGGTTTCTGGAAAGGGGTGTTTGGCGCTCCCAATATCTATACAAAAGGATGAAGGTCCAAGTCTTTAGAGCCCTGATGCTTCCTGTTTTGCTATATAGTTGCAAGACATGGATGCTATCCAGTGACCTGACACGAAGACTGGACTCCTTCGGTACTGTGTTTCTTTGGAGAATCCATGGGTACCACTGGTTTGACTTTATGTCAAATGAGCGGTTGCTAATGGAGTCCTGAACGAGGCACATTATCTGCATTGTAAGGGAGTGTCAGGTACGGCATTATGGCCACGTGGCACAATTCTGGAGCTGCTGATACAGGCCAAGAGGACGCCCGAGTAACACCTGGCTGAGGCAGATAGATGGTAATTTCTGGAGTGTGGGACTGAACTGCGTGACTGCCTGGGGGTCTGCCAATCACGATATTGAGCTGTTTTGTCATGTGCTGTACCAGTGCATGCTCCTCAACCTGACCTGACCTGACCTTTCACTGTATGCTGAGGCATCATTCTGTTTGCTTTAGGCCTAAACATTACTTTCTAGGAAAAACATTAAAAATAAAGTACTCTTTTCAACATTTTCTTATTTTTACTTTATATTTTCACTTTCTCGTATACATAGTATAGAGAAAGTATAGGAAATGTGAAAAATTCTACCTTGAAATCTTGATGAATCTTCACGTTTTAGACCTTTCTGAGTCTGAAAATACCATTATTTGAAATTATGTCTGTCTGTGTGCAAACATGATAACTCGAAAACATTTTGACCTGGGTCAATGTGATTTTGTACACCTGCTTATATCAAAAATATGGAATCCTATCAACTTTTGGGCTACTTCCGGCACCCAGAAGTGGTACTTTAACTGAATACTTTCGCAAAGTTTCAAGTAAACTATGGTTACAGATAGATGATTCAGATTTTGTATAGATATTTATAATGACAAAAAGCAAATGGATATGAAATTGGAGAAAATTACTCAATTGGAAGTAATATTTTATTTAAACAACCATCCAAATTTTTTGTATCATGGAAATATAAATGTGTACACTATATTAAAAACTGTATTCAATATAACGCATAGTCTTTGAATAACTATTATTAATTTTATTTTCATCTATATATCATCAGTTTAACAATAATGTGTTGTAAAATAAATCAGCGTCGGACACACAGAAAGGTTTGGGGCAGCCACCCATATATTATACCTGGCTGCAAAACATTTTTAGTAGTTGCACTGTTCAACTGTTCAGGTGCACAGTTTGAGTTCTCAGTATGAACTGATTTCTTAAAACAAAATGGCGTCTTTATAGACCAGGTCCCGGAAGTGATGTCATCTTGGATCAAGGACCGGAAATGATATTTCAAGATGGCACTGAAACCGGAGGTGATGTCTTTTGGAGCACAGGACCCGGAACTGATGTCTGTTGGGGTGCCAGAAGTGAAGTCTTTGAAGAGAAATCAGGCAGGTTTTCCTGTATTTTGTCCGCAGAGAATACAGAGGAAAGTTTAGCGCACCCCCCCCCCCCCCCACCCCCTGGCCTGGCATGGAATTACCTTCTTTCGGTCCACTCAGCTTCCTCCTATTTCCACATGTGTGACAGTGTAAACACTAAATATGCCATGTAAATAAAAAGATGTAATGGGAACAATAAGCTGCTCCCTGCTGTGTTCTTGGTAGTACATTTTATTTTATTTCTGCCATCATTACCAGTTTTACCTATAGCAATTGTTTGCAACAATTATATAATACTAACACTTTTTAATATAAAGTTTGATTATAAATAGAGATAAATGATTATGTTTTGATATTTTCAATTAGTTATTACGAGAAACAAAAAGATATGATATTTGAGCAATATTGCGCAACTGAAAGTGGTTCTGATGACCTTTTCCTCTATCTCAGTATATGAGAAAGTCGAGTGGAGCACACACCCGATTTTTTAAATTTTTAAAATTTATTTTAAAGCGGTTACTTAAAGATATTGTGAAATGGCACCACTTTCTCAGATTAATTGTTCTCTACCTTATCAATTGCAACTATTGGTAAGTTACCTTCTGGTCAATAAAAAGAAACTATGACTAACTCAAAATTCTTGAAAAATAAGTAAATTAAAACAAAGCCGGGATTTGGTCTCTGTTTTGGGAGATGGACGTCTAATACAGAACTCCATGTGCAGCGATGTTATTTTACCTTTTTTTAACTATCATCTTAAGGTATTCTGTACTTAAATTGAGGGGCTTTATAGTATATGCAAGTATATACAAGCATGACCAGCAGAAAAAAGGCTCAGAAGGAAATGGTAAAGACAGTTAAAGCTTCATCTATGCCTAAACGGTTCTCAAATTAAAGTTCAAGTTCAAGGTACAGCCTGCCAGAGACTGAACTGGAAAAGATAGGAGAAAGAACAGATCTCAGGGGACATGACACTGCAGTATCGGCTCCAGCCGAGAGCAAAAGTGGGAGCAAAACTGCAAGTGAGTTGGGCCCGGAGAATGCATCGATTCCAGAAGGTTCATTGGAACTGAACATGGTTGTCAACTACACCCCGCGAATCAGCAGCACCAACTCCAACTGGGCTTACTATTCCACCCGTAGAGCTCAGAGATGACCAAACAGTCCAAGCTGAAGGTACCAATCACAGCAATGATTACTGCAGTAACTACTTCTCTTGGGAGACCCATAAAGGACCTAAAGAGTAATATAATGAGGGTTACAAATTATACAAATGATATAAGGAAAGATGTAAATGACACAAACATGTCAAACGAGAAGCTGCTTCAAGATATTAAAGACCAGGAGAAATGTTTAAGTAATCGCTTTGAGGCAACCTTTAAAAGTATGCTAGAAAAAATTGAGGATTAAAATATAGGAAAAATGTGAAGAAAGTTGAGAATAAATTTGGAGCACTTGATGCTCAGCTTGAAGACATTAAGCAAATGTTCATCACTTGTATTGAAATAACTCAACAATTGGTATCCGCTGCTGACAAAACAGCAACTACAAAATCCGAATACAAAGTGCTTGGTGGCAGACTATTTGTGCTGGAATATGGATATAGAAAAAACAAAGCCAAAGAGCAGAAATTGAAGAGATCATGGCAGAAATAAGCTAATGTCCAAATTTCAAGGAGAAGCAATCTAACATAATAACAATTTGCTATTGTCGGCTATTAGATTACAAAAGGATTTTACTAATAAGATTAATGTTAAATAAGAAAATGGTTGGAACACAAGCTTGTAACCACTGCCACCCTCCAGGACCAGGGCTGCTAACCTACTTTAAAGCAACTGTCATGACGTCTCATGGCCAAATGTAAAGCTTGGCATTGCAATTGATATCTGGAACCTCGATAAGGATTATGTATAGCAAGTGTAAATTTGGCCTTGCACAGGACTACATCAGTGACCTTCTATGCTCCTGTTTGCCTGCTAAGGTCCTCTGATTCTGGTAATCTTGTTGTGCCATACACTAACCTGCACTCTATGGGTGACAGGGCCTTCAGCTCCATAGCACCCAGACTTTGGAATGACATCCCGAAATTAATTAGATCAGCTGACTCCATTCATTCTTTTAAAAAACAACTTAAAACGCATCTATTTAGGAAGGCTTTTAATTTAATATTCTGCCCTTTCTTTCAGTTTACCTCTCTGTCCAGGTGCTCAGGATAATTTGTGTGTCTGTTATATTAAATTAGGTTATTTGTTAGGTTTTTCTTTTAGTATTGAATTTAGTATTTTACTCTGGTTTATTGTTCTTTATTCTATTTAATGCTTTGTTATCTGTTTCATTGTTCTATTCAGGAAGACATTTGTATCCAATGTTACATATACCCTGCTGTTTTCTCTGACTCTGTGAAGCGCCTTGAGCATGGGAAAGGCACTATATAAATAAAATGTATTATTGTATTATTATTATTATTATTATTAATGTAAAGCAATGGTTTTTAGAAAAAGAGAAAATAAAGAGTTTTGTCAGTAAATTAGGTTTATTTTCAGCATCAACAACTCCTGAGAAAATAACCTAGACTTTATACATAGTTTAGCCATTTCAAATAACCATAGTACAGTTTTCACCAATAAGACAAAACAACAGTCTACAACAGGAACAGGAGTACAGAATTATACTAACAAACTATATTTGTTTGAATCTGAAATTTGAAGTGGATGGACTGTACATGCCTAAAAATGGTAGTGGTCACAATCTCAAGGAACTAGAAAGCAAATGCTAAAATAAAAAGAAGGCAAGGCAGGAACATATAAGACACAAAGAAGAAAACAAGAGAGATTTCTGAAGGTGGGGGACTCCTTCAGCACCTGGGAGAGAATTAACATCAAACACCTGAAGCACCCGGTGCTAGTGTGGAGACAATCAAGAGCAAAATGAAAACTTGCTCATTGATGAAAAAATCGACAACCTTTTATCAAAACCATGTCTTCATTTGAGCTGTATATATAGGAAAGCTAGTAAGATTTACATGATTCAAATCAGGAATTTTCATATTCACTTACCACCAGCAGTACACCAAATGCTGGACGTTGTATCAATAGAAAGAGTACTTAAATTGCTGGTTGCTCATTTTCTAGCCCCAAACAAATGGATAAATGGGCACAAAAGGCTCTATAGCTACATTCACCTTGATAATATTTGATAAGCTTTGCATTAAAGTGTCAATTTACTTATACAGTGTAATCATGCTCCAGCTAACGAAAGTTATTAAGACTGAGATCATTATTTTAAGGTATGATTTTGTAGTCCAAACTGAAAGTAAACCGATCTTAACTGGTAGAAAATAAATCTACATTTACTCATTGATATGGCAGTTTCAGATGACATAAATTTATCCATCATTTAAAAAAAAACACAGCCATTTATAAACAACCATAAGTTTGTGTATGTGGAAAACAAAAAATGTGTAATTGCAGGACCAGTATAAACCACTGAAACTATTAGATCTGGGTGTAAAAATAGCTGTATAAGCTACAAGGGAAAGCGAATTAGTTCAAATTATTGAAAATCAAGCAATGGCATGAAGGAAATCTGAAAAATTGTTAACATGGTGTGTTTTTGAAATGCATTACCTTTTTGGGAAACAAGAGGCTTGAAGTGGCTATGCTTCTTTTTCACACAGTTATTGATGGAGGACCCAACTGTCTTATGCTGATTAAAATTATCACATTGTGTTCTTCAGAAAAACATTCTTTTTCCACTTGCCAACAGACAGAGTCATATCAGGTTAAGTTAACTGAACATGGAAGCTCCATTGATCCTTTGGCATCAATGGTTGAAACAAAGCAGATTATAATAGTAAATGTAATTGAGGGGACTTTATTTTTTAAAAATCAGTCATTGTGGGAGGTTAGTACAAGTTTCCTCACAGTTTCAAAACTCTGCATTTAGTTTCTAAAATGTTTACATGGACATTTTTCCTATACTCACATGGTCTTTTTCCAGTGACTCTGACATCATCCTACTTTCTAAAAATGTACTAACTGACAACTCTAAATTGTCTTGATATAATTGTCTTGCAGGTATTATCTGACCAGATGTGGTACAGTACTTAAACCTGCTGCCTCACAGCTCCTGCCCAATCACTATATATGTGGAGTTTGCATATTCTTCTAGTGTCTGTATGAGTTTTTCACTGGGTAAACTATTTTTTTTCTCCACATTTCAAAAATACGGGTGTTAGGCTAATGTGTGACTCTTAAATGAGTGAGTATGGGTAAGATTCATTTATGCCCCATCCAAGGTGTTCCTGCCCCGGACAATTCTATACTGCATTAGGCAGACTTGAAAATAAATAAATGAAAACAGTGCAATTAAAATATGGACAACTTTTTACACGTTATTTAGCCATGCATACGTAATACCTGTTGTAATTGTTATTCAATGACACCATGATAAATGTACCAGCATACGTATGGTTTCCTACTTAACAGTGTATGTTAGGGCAGAAACTTCCCCATGAAGAATAAGTAAAAATTGTTCAAACATAGTTTTCAGATTATGAGGAGGCATATTATATAAGGACTATAAAGAAATTCTGCTTTACTAGACTTAAATTGTAACACACAGGATAAATGTAAAGAGGGCTGAACTACTCAGATTCTTCAAAGACAAAGCTGTCCTCCTAAAATGTGCAATAAGAAAAGAATATTGTGACCAGGATCCCTGTATACATACTGACAGAACCACCAGATGTCCTAGCTGAGAAGGAAGAACTAGTCCAAGTGGCAACAACTGTATAAGGCACAGGTGTCAAACTCAAGGCCTGGAGGGCCGCAGTGGGTGCAGGTTTTCTTTCTAACCCTTTTCCTAATCAGTGTCCAGTTTTCACTGCTAATTAACTTCTTTTCCCTCTATTTAAATAGCCCTGATTTAAAGAATTAAGTCTTCTGAATTGATTCTTTTCCTCATTAAATGACAGCCAAACAGAAATGAGACATGAAACGAGCCAACAGATGGCCAGCTAAATTGGGGCTTCAAACGCCAACCAGTTCCTTAATGAGAAGCTGATTCTTGCTGTTAATTAAACCTGTTATTCAATATCATGGCTTTCTTTTTGCCACAGCAGACATTTCCAAAACTGTTGATATTCTGTTTTTTTCTAGGAACTCTTAAAATGTTTTGGTAACCTGAGGGATCAACCTTACTGAGACCTTCATCTTTATCTTCAGATTTTGTTTGATGGATACAGGTGAGCTGGTCATGTCCTGCTTGTTTTATGTCTCATTACTGCTAATTAAGGAAAAAACAACTAAGGGGCCTGAGTCAAACTAATTAAAGCTAAGGATAAAGAAGTTAATTAGCATCAAAAACAGGTCACTAATTAAGAAGATGGTTAGAATGAAAACCTGCAGCCACTGCGGCCCTCCAGGACTGGAGTTTGACACCCCTGTAAGGCTATAAGGTACTATAAGGCATAATGGTGGGATCCACATGTTATGTTGGAGCTTTTTAGCAACAGGGACAACAATGAATACAGTCAAATAAAGGTCAGCCCTTGTGGAGAAGATATTCTGATGTATTAGAGACACATTATAGTAAACAAGAAGGAGATGTTATAAAAGTGCAGGTGTGGTCACTAAATAAATTCACCAAGGAAGTACATTTTGTCCCAAACCAAAATTTCAGTGACTAACAATGAGGAGCAACTTTGCATACTTGTGCCAAGTCTCAAAGAGTTCCTACCTAACAAAGCTTATGTGTGGTGGCTAAATAAAACTCAACAAAGCGGATGAATTTTGGAATTGCTTGGTCTTTACCAGGTACTAATGAGTAATCACTGCAAAATGTGATGAGAACAATAGTTAGCGCTGCTGCTTCATTGATCTTGTAGTATTGGCTTAAATCTCATGCCTGATCATATCTGAATGAATTTACTTCAAGTAAGCCAGTTTCCATCCAAATTCCCAAAGATGTATGTTATGTTAATTTGTGGTTCTAAATTGCTTCCAGTATAATTGAGATTATCTGTGTGCATGAATAGGCCCTGCCCAGGGTTGTTTTTTTTTCTGCCTTGTGCTCAGTGCTACTGGTACAGCACTTACTGAATTAGATTAAGTGGGTGCAAAAATGTTATGCTATGCTAATTCACAGGAAAAAGATTCTAACCTTACAACCAAAGAAACAATGGAGCTGCCTCAAAAGAAGAGGTTCAATGTCTCACAGAGATCAACACAAACACAGCTAAGATCCAAATCCCTTTAGAAATGGGTAGAAATACTTGATTTTGGTTCACACAACATTCCCATGCAACTTGACAGTGCTTGATTAAATTTAAAAGAAGGGATTAAATGAAATCTCCAAATCCAGACATGAAACTGTTATGCTTGTATTCCTATGCATTCTCAAAGCTGTATATGGTATAAAATGTGTCTTTATGAAGTAGTTACTCTGGAAGCTACATTTTAAAGTTAAAAATACTATTTTTTTAATTAAAATGTTTTCTTTAAACTTGTGGAATATTTTGTGAGTCATAGTGAGAAAATAGATTGGCTCCATTAAAATGCAGGAAGTAAGAGAACAGAATGTGCAGTTGTTCATGGGAAGCCAATACTTTCTGAAGGCACTGCAGAATTATTTATTTTTGCGTAACCTTGTGAAATTTTCAGAAGACAGCAAAATGGGAAGTAAAGTAAAAAATGTGCAGACAGCAAAAATAATTCAAAAAAGTAAAAAATGCATTCCAGCATGGGCATGCAGGTGATAAACGTATTACACAGAAATACAAGATGTAATATCTTTAGCAATTTAGGTTTTTTGTATTTACACTCACATTTATACATGTTATTTGCTATTGCTAAATTTGATAAATAAAACAGCAAATGAAAATTTTAAATATATTTCCTTTAGGTTGAGTATGAACACATCAAAGGTTATGGCGGAAAACAGCATAATCAGGACACTAGTTAACCAAACAAGGTAGGTGGGCTTGCCCAACCATATTTAATGGGTGGTATGGTGCCATAGGGTAAGCACTGCTGTCTCACAACAGTAAATATGATTGCAGGATGGTCATATATTAGGTAAAATTTTAAGTATTATGAATAGACTTTTATGAGAATTCCATGTATTTATACATAATTTTATGTGGATGGGATGAAGACATGTCTGCTAATAGAACAGCCAGCATTTAACAGCAGTGAGATATGGCCGATGAAGGTAGCGCATTAAACAAAGTTGGAAAGGACTGAGAAAAGAAGGATCAGGTAGATGTGACTTCCAAGCAGATGGTGAGTTAAGAGTTGAAAAGACTGCTGAGGAGACAGCAAGCTACATAGTGAAGAACAGCAGTCTGAGATACTATGGGCATGTAAAGGGAAAGGAAGGTAATAATAAACTAATGGGACAGGAGGGCATGATGGCAATACAGAAGCCAAAGAGTTGGGTTTATAGAATTTTAATCAAATATTTTTAATCAATATATGGTTATTTTTACAATTTAATACAAGTATATACTTAAAAGAAGTTGTATCAATGGATTATTAAAATCATAAGGAAAAGGACTAAAGGCAACTAAAGGGTTAATTAAACGCAGCTTAAAACTTGAGCATGTGAGGGTTACCTCCTCTTAAAAATTAATTAATAAGGTTAAAATGAAGTAAATGAGTAATAAACAGCCCCTTAAATAGCGAGAACACACTAGCGAGAAAACCCAAACAGCTCTGCTATGAAGTGGTGATAAGATCAATGGGAAAACCCGTATGACACCCCTATTAACGAAGCGGTATTTAGAATAATGAAAGAATCGACATGTATACAATGTTAATGGTGGCTGTAGCAGATTGGCTAAGATGGCAGAATTCTGCATATTAAGAGTCAGATGACATCATGTGTTAGATAAAGTAATGGCAATAGAAAGGTACAAAAGGGAATGAATTGCTTTATTGATTGCTCACTACATGGACTGAGACATCTGTGCATATCTATGTGCAAATAAAGAATCGTTCTATATTTCCATCTGGTCTCTAAGAATAATTTATTTGAAAATAGAGGAAAGATTTTTCCACAACAGGTTCCAAAATATAAGAAGAATGAGCCTGATCCTTCAGAGTGTGCAAGAACTCAGAAATAAATGATGAGGAATGTAAATTAGCATTTCTTGTAATCCCTGTCAGCATTTTGATAATGTGGATGACTTTGAATTTATTATTGCACATGAGAAGATACCAGTTTAGCACATTTAATAAAGTTATGTACTCTGCAGAAGTCAAACAGAACATTTTGGTATTCACCATAAAGAGACCATGGCGCAGGAATACTGAAAGGCATCTATACTAATAAACGGCAAAGCCCTCACTCACTCACTCACTCACTCACTGACTGACTCATCACTAATTCTCCAACTTCCCGTGTAGGTAGAAGGCTGAAATTTGGCAGGCTTATTCCTTACAGCTTCCTTACAAAAGTTGGGCAGGTTTCATTTCGAAATTCTACGCATAATGGTCATAACTGGAAGCTGTTTTTCTGCATTTACTGTAATGGAGATGAGCTTGAAACCCGTGGGGGCGGAGTTTCGTGTGACATCATCACGCCTCCCACGTAATCACGCAGTACGTAGAAAACCAGGAAGAGGCCCAAAAAGCGCTGAAGAAAACATGCATTATATAATTGAGAAGGCAGCGAAACAATAAGAAGCGAGCGAGTGACATATACAACCATATTCATGAGTTCTGCTACTTCGGAAACAAAGCACGATGTAAACCTAAACTTTAAATTAAGTTCATAGACAGGCTGCCGCTGGCGTTTGTAATTTAGTGCCTGCCCATATAAGGCCGTCCGTCAGCGGCAATCCAATAGAAACACTGCCACGGGTAAATATTCACAGGTGAAGGACTGTGCTTATGCAGAGGAAGATGAGATGGTCAGGGTGGTGTTTGGCACAAACTCAGCGAAACTGCGAGAGAAAGTTTTAAGTGCCGGGACTTCGGTAACATTAGATACAGCCATGGACATAGCATGACATGGCACCAGCACAGCTGGGAAACTTCGATGCATGTACACCGAGCGGCTCACGTGAACTGACGCAGTGCACAGACAAAAAGCAACAGTTCCAAAGAGCGCTGAACAAAAACCGAATTACACAATTGAAAAGGCAGCAAAAAAATATGAAGCGTCTGATACATACAAGCATATTCATAAATGCAGCTAATGCGGAAACAAAGCACACGGTGGAAAAAGTCAATGTCCCGCTAAAGGAAGACAGTGTAAAAAAAAAAAACCCGTGCATGCAGTGTGTCAGGTCTCAGATAAAGAAGAAGACGAGCTGTTTATTGATGTAGTAAGAAACGAATCGATGAATGAAACCTGTCATCTTTACAACGATTGACAAACACGGAATGTAACTTGAACACAACACATCCTACAAATACGAACCTGATTGAAAGAAATAATGATAATCAAATCCTTGATGACAGCAACACTCAGTAAAACTCACAAAACAATTACTGTATATTGACAGTCATTTTATGTTATTTTTAAAATGTTCCCTTTTCTTTTTCATAGCTTCTTTAACACACTACTTCTCCGCTGCGATACGCGGGTATATATACAGGGTATATGTATATATATACCCCGATCTACATACTCGAATAATGGATACTTTATTCGCCATCAATGATTGTTTTGGTAAAGCCATACTCAGTGTATTCATTAGATGAACGGTAAAAAAGTAAGAGCGAGGGGAGGATGACTTATTGAGGCACGCAGGCAAAACCACAATAGCACGCGGGCTCGATTTACTGTAGTGCGCGTCAACTCTATCTGAATTGCGCGATCACATTTGAAAAAATATATCTTTTCAAGTTCTATTTAGTCCATATGTGTCAAACTCAAGGCCCGCAGGCCACATCCGGCCCGGCGTGTAATTATATCCGGCCCGCGAGATCATTTTATATACTGTATTATTGTTATTAATGGCCCGGGGATATGAAGCGCTGGTAACACAATAAACTACAGATCCCATAATGCAGCACTTCAGCTGCCTTGCCGAACACTTACCGCGTTAATCAAGTCTAGCTTATGATGCTGCAAGTTATTGTGAAGCTAGCCCACACGATGCCGAAGAGAAAAGGTGATTCTAAACATAGAGCCTTTAAAAACCGATGGGAGGCTTTGTATATGTTTACTGACATTGCCGGTAAACCCGTGTGTCTCATTTCTGGAGCAAATGTGGGTGTAATTACAGAATTTAATCTAAGACGGCACTATGAGACAAAACATCAAGATAACCTGAAAGACCTGAATGCAATGCACAAGATACAGAAAGCAGAAGAGTTAAAGAAGAATCTGACACTTCAGCAGACGTTTTTACCCGTGCAAAATCACAAAGTGATTTCAAGTGAAGCTACTTTTATGGGAGACACAAATGCACCAGTGCAACTTGCCCCACTTTCCCTGTTGCCAAATAATGTTGAACCAAGTCGACACTACGGTGTTCCCAAATACGCACTTTGTTCATAAACTGAATGATTTGATTTGTTATTGCTGAAAAGAACACATTTTATTTATGTTTCCAGGTTTTGTTATGCACCATGTTCATATTTGAATTTGTATAATTTTGACAGGATATATTTTTATGGAGAGCAAAATCTTTTGGGATATTTAAAATGTAAGTTTATTTTTTATATAAAATTACATAAGAGTAAAGAAATTTGAATGTTTGTTCTTTTAACATTTACTTTATTTCTAACTTGTATAATTTAGACAGGATATATTTTTATGGAGAGCAAAATATTATAAGTTATTTAAGGTTTGAGTTGATTTATTCCGGAATAATATTCTGTCGACTAAATAAAAATTCCTTCTATTTAAAATTTAAATTGAACTTCAACATATACGATAGTTGTGTGTGTGTGTGTGTGTGTATGTATATATGTAGATATGTACAGTATGTATATATATGTTTATATATATATGTGTGTGTATGTGTATATATGTATGTATTTGTGTGTATATATGTGTGTGTATGTATATGTATGTGTGTATATGTAGATATATATATATATATGTGGATGTATGTGTATATATGTATGTATATATGTGTGTGTGTATATATATGTGTATATGTGTGTATATATATATATATACTATATATATATGACAGCAACACTCATCACTCATAACAGTGACAAAACAATTACATTGACAATCATGTTACGTTACTTTCAAAATGTTTCCTTTTGTTTCTCTTTCCTTCTTTAACACACTACTTCTCCGCTGCCAAGCGTGGTTATTTTGCTATATATATATATATATATATATATATATAGATATATATATATATATATATATATATATATAGATATATATAGATATAGATATGGGAACAACACTCATATCAATGACAAAACAATTACATTAACAATCATGTTACGTTATTTTTTAAATTTTTCCTTTTCTTTTTCATACCTTCTTTAACACACTACTTCTCTGCTGCGAAGCGCGGGTATTCTGCTAGTATATATATATATATGATGTGTATATCATGCCAGCAACACTCATGACAATGACAAAACAATTACATTGTCAATCATGTTACGTTATTATTAAAATGTTTCCTTTTCTTTTTACTTCTCCGCTGCCAAGCGCGGGTATTTTGCTATATGTATATATATATATATATATATATATATATATATATATATAT
>JANRMT010062854.1:55302043-55353132 GCA_026402145.1 Polypterus bichir lapradei | reverse complement strand
GTATATATAGATAGATATGACAACAACACTCATATCAATGACAAAACAATTACATTAACAATCAAGTTAAGTTATTTTTTAAATTTTTCCTTTTCTTTTTCAAAACTTCTTTAACACAGTACTTCTCCGCTGCAAAGCGCGGGTATTCTGCTAGTTTTTAATAATTATAAAGTGGTTTACTTGTGATTATTTGAAATCCTCTCTAATTAAATTGAGATATCTTGAAAGCACATGAAAAATAAAAACATCCTAACATAACTTTTTTTTATTGTCAGTCCTCCTAATCATTTCATTTTGTCTTGTATCTTTTTGTCCACTTCCACTTACAGTCAAAGAAATGTGTTTATACACATTAGAAATGTCAAATTGAGACCTTAACCTACAACCAATTTACATATTTACACCCTATTGATTTGGGAAAAAGGAAAAAAGCCACTATGAAGAAACTATAACTTTTAAAGAGGCAAACATTATCATCATTTAGACTAATTAGGCTGCTAGAAATATTTGTTAGTATGACTTTACACAAGATAACCAATATACCCTCACATTAACATGCCTCTTTAAAATACCATGATACATTATCAAGCTCAACATGCTGTATAAAATATTGAATATACCTAGATAGCACCATAAAACAACTCATTAGAAAAAGGCTTTGTCTTTCAAAATTGTTCATCATATGTAAAAGCATTTCCTCCCATATCATGTAGGCCAGCATTTTATTCACACTTGTGCCCTACTTCGAAATGAATTGATAAATGATACAGTTGCATTCAGAAGTTTGCATACACTCAACATGGAAATGAATGTCATGGTAATTGTGGTCTTTCAATGATTTCTTTGAACTGTTCCTTTTCTGGGGTGGAATGATTGTACAAAATGCATCGTTAATGACTCTAAAAAAGACAAGAATTTGGTGCGCAAGTTTGAGATTTTGGACTTCTAAAATCCACACAGGGTCAAAATTACACATACAGGATCAAATATATACATAGACAAACATATTTTTTAATTAAGTGGTACAAAAGGTTCTACAAAGTATTTTAACTTGACAGGGCCAAGGCCTATTACATTTTTGTTAATGAACAGATTGACTAAAGCTGGTAGCTTCTCTGTGCTGGCACAAAAAGGGTTTGTTTGACTGTACTCATTGGATTGACCGATACTCTGAACAATGGGAAAGTCCAAGGAGTTCAGTGAAGATCTAAGAAAGAGAATTGTAGATTTACACAAGTCAGGAAGGTCTCTTAAGCCATTTCAAAACAACTGCAGAATCCACAATCATCAGTTCAAACAATTGTATTTAGGTACAAGTTATTGGGAGGTGTCCCCACTTTGCCAAGGTCTGGAAGACGACCCAAACCGTCACCCTCAGCTGAGAGGAAATTTGTTTAGGATGTTCAGGAACAGCCCAGGAACCACTAAGGCTCAAGCCGGACATGAACTGGAAACTGCTGGAACACCAGTGTCACTGTCTACAGTGAGACGAGATTTACATCGCCATGGACTGAGACAGTGCTATCCAAAAAAGAAGCCCCTGCTCCAAAATCCTCACTTCAAGCTCAACTGAAATTCACAGCTACCCACATGAACAAGCAAAAATCTTTCTGGCAGAAGGTTTTATAGTCAGATGAGACAAAGATTGAGTTGTCTGGCCACAATGACAAGAGGTATGCTTGACGGAATAAAGGTAAGGTTTTTAAACCCAAGAATATTGTACCATCTGTGAAGCATGGTAGTGGTAGAAACATGTTCTTGGGCTGTTTTGCTGCCAGTGGTACCGGTACATTACACAAAGTGGATGGAATAATGATGAAGGAGGACTACCTCCAACTTTTTGAACATCACCTCAAATTAACAGCTAGACAGTTGCAACTTGTTTGCAATTGGGTATTCCAAAAAGACAATGATTCCAACACACGTCAAAACTGGCTGTGGAATGGATAAAGCATGGTACCATTAACCTTTTGGAATGGCCTTCTCAAAGCCCGGACCTCTATGAACTCTACCAATTCTGCCAAGAGTGGTCAAAAAATCTAGCCAAAATTATGACAGAAGAATGTTGACTGCTACCAAAAGTGTCTGGTCAAGGTTCAACTTGCTAAAAGACATTCAACCAAATATTAGTTGGAGTGAATATATTTATTTCATCCTGTATGTATAATTTTGACCCTGTGTGGATTTTGCAAAATCCAAACTTTGTGCACCAAATTCTTGTTTTTTAGAGTCATTAACGATGTATGTCGTACTGTTATTTCACTCCAGAAAAGGAACAGTTCAAGGAAATCATCGCAAGCCCACAATTACCATTACATTCATGGCCATGATGTGTGCGTATAAACTTCTGACCACAACTGTATTCTCACTGAATATACAAAATCAGATACAATTTATGTTTGCTTACTCAATGTAAAACAGCATGGATTTATAAAACTTAATATTAATCGATATACCCAATCTATCTATATCAAAAAGCTAAAGTGACGTCGGTAAGACGCCCTTGAGCAGTAAACAAATTAATACTGCGAACCATCTGTTACTTAAACTTAAAGAGTCGAAGGGTAGTGTTGAATTAAGTAAACAGGAGAAAGTAAAACGAAAACTGAAAATTCTGGAAACAGTTCCAACCGCAGCTGACGAATACAACACCAAATCAGCGATCTTGTTTTCTTTAAAAATGTCGTAACAACCTAAAGCGGAACAAAAACGGACAAGTATTCACAAAACCCCACGACTGTGCCTATAAAACACATTGTATACTACTAAAATAACGTATTGCTTAACAGCCAGTGGTCTCACTCTAAATATTACATGTAATCATTATTCAACACTATTCTGAATACGCTAACATTCAAAATAACCGATTCCAATTCCACAAAAAGTAACGTGCACAGGGAAGGAATCCTGCAGGATTTCCTAAAACATCTTTACACGGTATAGCTTAATGGCGCTGTGAGAAAGATGAAAAATCGGATTTGGTTGTGGCGGTTCTGATGATTGTCAGATATACGAAGTGCATGTAATTGGAAAAGCAGTAAGCACGAAGAAAACGGAATGAGTCAAAGACGCTAGACATACAAACTTTAAGGCAACAACAAACTGACTACACAACGTCGTCGCGTTTCCATGCGAACAAGTACCGCAACAAAAACAACTATGAGGTATTTGAACATGCTGAAAAGAAACAGCAGCATAACGCATTCCTGCACTTTGTCTGTTGAGAGATCCAGTAGAACAACTGTGCATCCAAAGTCGACTGTTTCATCTTATTCTAATGGTTGAAGCGAAGAACTCTTCTTTAAAATTGTTAATAAGCGGTTTAGATTTTAAATAGTAGTTGTAAACTTCCAGTGATTGTGTTTAACACGGCTGTTTGATACAAGTTTATTACTGTTTCATTCATTTCTAGAAAACAATACTACCACCCGTTAACCATAGACTTCTCGGCGACTTGATTTTGAAAACACTGACGTTTCGTTGTCAACCTCCAATGTCCGTAACTACGCATGCCTGTACACCCGGAAGTATTCTTAGGAAATGGAGTGTAGAGCAGTCAATCAATTCCATTCAACCAATCACTTGTAGGATTCAATGTGTATTTTTTTTGTTGTTGCACGCCATGTAGTGTCGGAGTTGCTGATGTTCAATACTGTAGCCGTTTTCTTTTGATTGCAGAATAAGT
Source organism: Polypterus bichir lapradei (assembly GCA_026402145.1). NCBI lineage: Eukaryota > Metazoa > Chordata > Cladistia > Polypteriformes > Polypteridae > Polypterus > Polypterus bichir. Next base: position 55,349,447 of record JANRMT010062854.1, on the reverse strand, counting down.
TCGAAACCCGAAATTAAAACGTATTTACGTGGGGACGTATATTAAATGAAATCTGTAACACTTAACAGCGCTCTGATTTTAATTACTATGTTGTTTATAGCGTATTGTAAAGTTTTGTCATTTTTCCTCTCGTCTGCTTATCTCCAAAGACGGTTTCCACATCATAATCTTTATCTGATGCGCGTGAGTTTTTCACGTAGCAATAAACATACTGACAATATGTTCAGTATTTTGTTACAATAAATGCGATTCCTGAATTTGAAGGAGTCCCATCTTTGTTGGTTGCGGATTTGATATATTAATGCCATCTTCTGTTCTGATAGAGAATATTCACCTCTAAACTCAGTCAGGGTCCATAGCTGGCTTTAACTTTCACATAAATGTCTAATTGGCAAAGCAGCAGACTTGATGGGTAGTGAGCCCCACAGGGTCACTCTATGCAGTTTCTGTAGAATGAGCATATTTAAAATATATGGCCTATCTGGTCAAAAATAAAGAAAGAAAGAAAAAAATGCAATAGTCATGTTTTTCCCAGTGCTCAGTTAGTTTGACTGGCAGCCAGGGCCGGATTAAGATGAAATTGGGCCTGATGCTGCAGCGCAAAAAAGGCCTATTTTTTCTCGGCATTGGTGCATGTGCATTCGACACGACCAAGGAGCCTTAATTGCTTGCGACGCAACCAGTCAGCCTTTATTGAACATGAATAATAATAACGATGTACTGTAGTATCTTAACAACACAAGATTAACATCAAACTATGTAACATCAATATTCAATAGCAATTGTCTGAAAAGTGCACTTAATGCAGAAAACCTAACAATGAAATACATAAAATTTCGCAATTCTCTTACGAAACAGTGTAAGAAAAAATTAATTTGCAGAGATATTGGGTTAAAGTGACTCAGTTCAGGCTCTTGAGGGTAAAAATTTGTCCATGATTTAAATTTCATAATAGACCAGAATCCTTTCGAGGATTTTAAAAATTCTAAACATCCTTGCCAGGCCCGTGGGCAGGCTTTTAGTTTTACCTTTACAGATAACCATTTAAATAGCCATTGATTTTTACTGTACAACTAACTTTCAAGGTGAAAAATTTACTACGTGGCACTTACTGAACAATAATAAAGTGGCAAGAATCCCCAAGATATTGCAAAAAACGTAGCTAAATTACTAAGTAAACTGTTTAACGTAAAATTGATAGCATTAACTTGAAATTTTCGGTTAACAATAAACACGACGTTATAGTTACGTCACAGCTCAAAGAACAATAGTAACTGTATAATAAGTAATGCTGTGTCTATGTGTCTGAAAGTCGGACTCCAAATTTCATTCTAAGAATTATTTTGAGGTTAATATAGCAAAGGAAAACTGTTCAGCTTCTGGAAAATTCTCGTCTGTTTTCATCTGGGCCTATTTCAGGAATGGGCCTAATGCTGCAGCATCAATAGCACCCACCTTAATCCAGCCCTGCTGGCAGCCATTACATTTTGCCCCCACTTATGACCAACTTTCCATTAGGCTGAAAACCGATTCTCCAAGTAAACAACCCCCTCCCATACTACAGGTCAGTATCCTAAAAGGGGAGGTTGCCATAGAATTGAACCCCAGATGTGTATTTTGTAATTATATGAAATGACATAGTGATTTTGTTGGACTTGATCAGAGAAAGTGGTTCTAAGAAAATAATAGATGTGTAATGAATGCTGCAACGGCTAAAGCTGCTTCATATTAGAAGCTACAAGGTAAAATGCAATACTGTGTCAGTATTTTCAAACATTAGGTGACAATGTACTGAATTAAGATCATAACTACTACTATTAGGCACTTTATGTAACTGCAAATTAGTTAATTTTACCTCCAGAATGAACTATCACAATGTGCTAACAGGGAAGTAAGATCATTTATCTAACACTGTTTCTTCAGTGTTATTTTCTTCTCTATATTTACATTTTATTATTAAATTGCATTATTTAATATTATTTTATTGCATTTGCTTATTTATGCATATCTTTTAAAAAAGTATAATTCATGTGTACATTTTTTACTTTCTATCCAACTTTCATTTACTATTGTATGCCTATTTTGTGTTGCATATTTACATTTATATTATAGTTAAAATTGCTTGTAGTGTTTTAACACTTATGCCCTGACAATTTATACATGCAGCATCATTTTTAATTTTTTTGCTTATTTTATAAAGCTCCCTGCTAATTCAAAATGAATAATAAACATTGTGGGTTTTTACTTTTTTTAATGTCTGAAACCATATATCATATCTTTGAAGAAATCACCTCCAATGCTTTCCTTTATTCTATTAAGCTTACTTTAATTGTATGTTCTTTTGTTACTTGCTTTCAGGTTGTATGATCTTAAGTATAGTATCTTTACTTAAGTAATACTCTCTTCATCCCCATGACTACAAATTTTTAAAAGTATTTTTATGCCTACTTTAGGAACTTAGTTTGCTTTTCTTGCTTTACATATTACGCTTCACTTGATCAGAAGGAGAACTTTCCTCTTTTCACCAAGTGTTCCCATAGTCCACTTTCTCATTGATATTTTTTTTTTGTAGTGAATCAAGGGTATGTTAAATTTCAGTTCCTTTTTCTAACTTGTCAGTTTGGGAAATTAACGTAAATCTTCCTCATTTCTCTCTAGTTATTAACTGAAAAGATCTAAATGGTCTTTTGCTATATTCATTTTTAAATCCACTTTCTATAACTTCCTTTTCTCTTTTACATTATTTATAACATTCTCTTTTTTGTTCACAAGACAGTTATCATGATCTTGTTTCACTTTTTTTCTTAACGAGTCTTTTACATTTTCTTAAAATTCATAATCTCAGAAACTCCTTCTTCCATAACCAGCATTCTTAGAAAACTGTGATTACTCTTTTTTAATTAAATTTCAACTTACCTTTTACACTTAATCACACTCACATCTCTGATTATACATTTCTTTTCCATTGTAAAATTTTTCTTTGGTTCTTCCTTACCTTTCAATTAAAAATATGCACTTTAATACTTATAGCTTCTTTCTAAAAAAACTTCTCTTTATGTAATTTTTTTCAGTCTCCTTTATCCATTCCTCGGGATCTACTATTGACATATTTACAGGTTACTTTTAGCAAATACATTGTGACCTTGAACTATACATTACATATTGTACAGCAAATGCTTAAATAATTTATTAGTAATAAGTCAAATAACTAATATATTGTTATTAAATGGTATTGTCCCTGGTTCCTTTAAAGTCGGTACTGTTACCACCACACGATGAACCACCTGAATTGGGACCTGAGTGCAGTGGGTGGCACCTCAGCACCACACTGCAACAGTGCGAAACCTACCACCAACCCCCAAGATGGAGGACCTGCTTGCAGGGCTGGATGCAGATTAATGTCATACCCAGGATGAAGCAATTGCAGGTTAAGGGCCTTGCTCAAGGGCCCAATTATTAAAATAATATTTCGGATTTTAATGTTCTTAAAATTACAGATCAATTTCAAATTTACATTTTTCTTTTTTAGGTTTCAGAGAATTTTCTGCCTCACAGTGCCACTCATTCTCTTTTTCATTCCTATCTACAGGTAGACATGTTTCATGCAGAGCTGAGATCGGTTCTGTAACTAATTCTTGTTCTTTTTGTATGATGCAATTCAAAACTATTTTTTGTATAAGTTAAAGTAAAGGATATTTCTTTGATTATGTCATTAATTAACTAGTGAGGCAAAACAGGGAAGACTGAAAAAGAATAGTTCAGTGGGTGACAATTCTATAAACACTAAAGCGATTTATTCAGAGCATTGAATCCACCTGTAATTTAAAAGTTGTATTTGACATAAATTTTATTTCACTCAACATATTTTAATACTTTATAAAATAGGGATGTGGGTACAGGTGGACAGTGCCCACCAAAAAGACTTGCCTGTTATCCCCAGTGAAAAATCATTTAAAAATAAAGTTTTAGTTTATTTTGGCATTTGGTTCCACTTTCCATTAAATGCCTATCCCTGCATGAAAGACTAGTAACATTAGTGCTATAAAACATCCTTTCTCCAGCTTAGAAACATTTTAAAATTAAGATCACTTGTAGGATCTTGTAAAGATTGCACAATAATTCACTTCATGCAGAAGTGACTGTTATAATACTGGTCAGGCTGTTTCAATTATTCATTTGCTACTCTACAATTAATTCAAACCACAGTGAAAATCATCTTAATTAGAATTAAGAATCATCAGTCCATCATTCTGCAACCCATTATATCCAACTTAGGGTTGCAAGGGCCAGAGCCTAACATAGTAGTACTGGGTGCAAGTTGCGAAACACTCATCGAAAGGGTGCTAGTTCACTATAGATGCCGTTCCAACACATGCCAGCACTAACACTAGATTATAGAACTGGCAACTAACTCAACATTTTTGTCTTGGGGAATGCAATAGGAAAGTTTGAGAGTCCTGCAAGAAGTAAGAAGTATGAGCTTATAACCAAAGTTCTTTAATCACTGCACTGGTTTGCAGTTAAGTTTTGAGCTAATTTTAAATCCACTTTTTGACATAATAGTGTAAATCCTACATGCCTTACAGAACTTTTACTCATACTGTAGGGCGGTGTTTTTCAACCATTTTGCAGTGGCACAGTGTCATACGAGCTACCCAGGTGTGCCATGGAGTTATTAGTGTAGCACATCTGAGTGTGAACCTGAGAGGGCTCCCCAGGCAGCTGAGACCTGTTTGAAGAGGACAGGACTACCTGGAGAAGCTGGCATAAAAGCAGCTTTGTGATTGCTGTGTTGCAGACACAGCACTCAGAGCACTTTTGGAAAAATTCCCTGGCTGCTAGAGTTCATCTGCCTGGGTGTGTGGTCACCAGTAAATCTCACAGAACCTGTGGATAGTGGGCATACAAGTTGCCTCTGAGGCAGACAGGGGTGGGCAAAGGGACGAAGCAGCTGGGAGATGCCAGCAAAGTGCTCACTAAGTGCAAATGCTGATCTCAGAGCTTCTTTTTACCGGCTTCTCTGGTAGTTCCACCCCTTTGGAAAGTTGCGGATGTGTATGAGATTTAATGTGTTTCTGGTTAGTAAGATAGAGGTGTGCCTTGCAATGTTTTTGGTTACAAAAAGTGTTCCCAAAGGTTGGGAAACATTGCTCTAGTGAGTAAATTGTACTGTTAAGATGCAGTACTACTTTAAACTTTAGTTGTAAGAAAACTATTGTTGAATGTTGAACCTTCAACTATAGCGCTCTTAAATTCTGGAATGCTCTACCTATGCATATTAAAGAGACTCTTTTGGTCTCTGCATTTAATTAAGGTTGAAGACTCTTTATTTTACATTGGCATATGTGTGTTAGAACAGCTATTGAGGCTGTTCATGTTCATATTTATGACCTGTAGCAGTTATTTTGTTTGGCAGTGCCTCGCAGTTAGGAGACCCGGGTTCGCTTCCCGGGTCCTCCCTGCGTGGAGTTTGGATGTTCTCCCCGTGTCTGCATGGGTTTCCTCCCACAGTCCAAAGACATGCAGGTTAGATGCATTGGCGATTCTAAGTGTGCTTGGTGTGTGCGCGCCCTGCGGTGGGCTGGTGCCCTGCCCGGGGTTTTTTTCCTGCCTTGCGCCCTGTGTTGGCTGGGATTGACTCCAGCACACCCCCGTGACCCTGTAGTTAGGATATAGCGGGTTGGATAACGGATGGATGGAAGTTATTAAGTCTGTCAAATTTTCTTTCTCTTCCCAGAATGTTGCAATGTCATTTGGTGTATCTCGGAGAAGATGTATTGTTGTCAGTGATGAACTTATTGTCAAACCCAGGTGTTCTGCTGTAATTGTTGTAGTTTGCTGTGCTATGAATCATTGATGATGCGAAGCAATTTGGATGTGCTACAGAAAATTTTTTAGTATATAAAAATGTTGATTATTTCTGGTATGTATCATAAGCTGTTTTTCTGTGATGCTTCAAAATTTCATTTTGTATTTTCAGTGTATATTATTTTGTATTATATTTTATGTATACAGTGTTTGTAATTAATGTATGGCATGCTGATCATACATGAGGCTGTGTGAGGAGTAAGAATTAACTAAATTTAACTAAGCCATATATCGCAGATATTGTTATCTTAATAGTAGCATTCAGATTGTCAGAAGGGTCTTAGTAATAGTAGCATTCAGATTGTCAGAAAGGTCTTAGTGTGTGGAGCTGGGATGTATTTTTTAGACTGACACAGCACTGTCACCTACAGTCCTAGTGAATCACTGCAGCTCTGACAGAGAAATAAAGAATTGTATAATTTGGTGCTAATTGCACCAAAGGAGAAATAGTGCTGATCCCTTTATCATAACAGTTCTCCTAATTAGCTGTGAAACATTTTGTTTTTGCACATGTATATACATGATTAGGGACTTATTGTAAGGATAGCTTTATATGTTTGATTTAAAAAAAAATATTTAAGCATTACTGACTAGCTTTGACAAAATTGGGTCAATATACATGAAAAATGGTTAATCTTGAGAAAGTGTGCTGAATAATTGATTGACATACACTATTTTAAAACATTAAAATTTAAAAACAGAATTTAAAAACATTTTTATGCAGATGGGATATGAAGTAGAGTGAAAAAGACTGGAAATCATACAGTGAGCATATAAAGTACCAAGTGCCCTTGGAATATTAGAAACTTTGCTGGGAAGCAATGGCTGAGAGAAAGACAGAGTCGAATGAACAACAGTATTACGAAAATAATGACAGATGAGTTGAGGAGTTAATGAGACAATAGTGTTTTGTGAAAACTGGTGAGTGACAATGATCATAAACTAAATCAGATGTACCTGTAAGTCTGGGGATGATAGATATGGTGCAAGAACTGAGATGTCCAAAACAACATGAAATCATTTAAAAGGCTATATATATATATATATATATATATATATATATATATATATATATAGCCCATTACATAAATTAGTTTTAGTAGTAATTTTTGATTGCCTCTGTGATTACATTTTAATCATTATTAATGAAAACATTAAAGGTCACCCATTAAAAAAACTGAAGTCAAACATCTGCATATTCCCTTTACTCTTTCCTTGCAGGAATGACAGGCACCAAATAACATCTGTCTGAAATCCCCAACTCCCTTTTGTAGCTTCTGATTGTTATATTTCACTTATCAACAACTACCTTGTATTATATATCTGGCTGTTAACAAATTATAACCATTAAATGTAAAGCATTTTTTCTTTAGAATGATTATATACTGTAGACTGTATACTATTATTAAAATTACTAACCATATAGCAATAGTTCTTCAATGGGCAAGTCCACAGAGTCAGCCTCATTTTTAGATTGGCTTGAAATTTGAATACTGTACATTGCCACCAAGTGGGCAGTTTGCACACCATATTAATAATTAACCTTTAAATATTTTCGAAATATTTCTATCATATTTTTTAAACTACAATACCTGAAAAAAAAACATCACACAAGTTTAACAACTGACATGTTTGATTGATTGGCGAAATAAAATTGCTCAAATGTGAATGAATTCAAGAGCATGCTCTATGATTGAGTAACATTTAATCTAAGTTTAGTTCCTGCGTAGTAATGGATAGACTTTGTCTCTCCACAACACTGTAATGTGCAATGTGTGTTCAGAAAAAGCATGGATGTAAGGGATAGTAATTAAGATAGAACTGACTCTTGAGTGCTTATTCTTGATCATCCTTCACACAGGATCAAACCTCAAACTTCTCCACTCTCACCTATAAACAGGAAGCTGGAATCTTACCTTTGAGGACAATGTCATACATGCAGTAAAACAGGCTTGCCATGTGAATACGTTTGCAATATGTTTAATGTTAAAGGAAGGATATATGATGTCATTTTAAGGTACCTTAAGGTGAGGGATAAGGAAGGAATGCCTTCTTCCAAGGCAAAATGCCCACTCTGTAGAAAGTCCATAATATGGCACTGTTGTGTATTCCGCCCACATTCAGTTGTCACCTGTGCTGCAAGCATACAAACATACTTATAATTTACATGTCTTGTGAATACTACTGTAAAGTAACATTTAAATGTATGTGTGTATATCTTGAAGGGACCTCTATGAACTGTAGTTTAGAGCATAATTCATTCTTACTACTTTACTAATTTAATCATACTATATACAAATGACAATAAGTTTAAACATTTATTGGAAATGGAAACACCTGAGAGCATGTAAATGGCATATGCTGTATACTGAAAAGTACACTATGTACTGAAACATATAGTGTATTCTCAAAAGCATATACCATACATGGATATGTATATACTCAGTATTAAGATGCATACAAACCATCTTTCGTAGTTTATTTATTTATTTATTATTTTTTAACAAGGTTTTTAAATAATGGGTGCACAGAAACTGGAGTAAGAAGTATATCAAGCAAACAAATTTACGTTTTCTGCCAATTATAATTAAGTTCTGTACATTAATTTATTCTTGTTTTTCGTAGTGCTGGAGAGAAAGGATGTGTTGGACAGTATGTTGGCTGGACATTCAAGTACATCATGCTCTATACACATGACTGTATTACTACTATAACTACTACTAGTACTACTAGTGCTAATACACTTAGGCAAATCCTCCAAGGTTAATCATGTAAACTACAGTATTTAGTTGAACCAAGGCAATTTCTAGCCTTACTGTGATGCTAAAAGATGTACACTATATATATATATATATATATATATACACTTACCTAAAGGATTATTAGGAACACCTGTTCAATTTCTCATTAATGCAATTATCTAATTAACCAATCACATGGCAGTTGCTTCAGTGCATTTAGGGGTGTGGTCTTGGTCAAGACAATCTCCTGAACTCCAAACTGAATGTCAGAATGGGAAAGAAAGGTGATTTAAGCAATTTTGAGCGTGGCATGGTTGTTGGTGCCAGACGGGCTGGTCTGAGTATTTCACAATCTGCTCAGTTACTGGGATTTTCACGCACAACCATTTCTAGGGTTTACAAAGAATGGTGTGAAAAGGGAAAAACATCCAGTATGCGGCAGTCCTGTGGGCGAAAATGCCTTGTCGATGCTAGAGGTCAGAGGAGAATGGGCCGACTGATTCAAGCTGATAGAAGAGCAACTTTGACTGAAATAACCACTCGTTACAACCAAGGTATGCAGCAAAGCATTTGTGAAGCCACAACACGCACAACCTTGAGGCGGATGGGCTACAACAGCAGAAGACCCCACCAGGTACCACTCATCTCCACTACAAATAGGAAAAAGAGGCTACAATTTGCACGAGCTCACCAAAATTGGACAGTTGAAGACTGGAAAATGTTGCCTGGTCTGATGAGTCTCGATTTTTGTTGAGACATTCAAATGGTAGAGTCAGAATTTGGCATAAACAGAATGAGAACATGGATCCATCATGCCTTGTTACCACTGTGCAGGTTGGTGGTGGTGGTGTAATGGTGTGGGGGATGTTTTCTTGGCACACTTTAGGCCTCTTAGTGCCAATTGGGCATCATTTAAATGCCATGGGCTACCTGAGCATTGTTTCTGACCATGTCCATCCCTTCATGACCACCATGTACCCATCCTCTGATGGCTACTTCCAGCAGGATAATGCACCATGTCACAAAGTTTGAATCATTTCAAATTGGTTTCTTGAACATGACAATGAGTTCACTGTACTAAAATGGCCCCCACAGTCACCAGATCTCAACCCAATAGAGCATCTTTGGGATGTGGTGGAACGGGAGCTTCGTGCCCTGGATGTGCATCCCACAAATCTCCATCAACTGCAAGATGCTATCCTATCAATATGGGCCAACATTTCTAAAGAATGCTTTCAGCACATTGTTGAATCAATGTCACGTAGAATTAAGGCAGTTCTGAAGGTGAAAGGGGGTCAAACACCGTATTAGTATGGTGTTCCTAATAATCCTTTAGGTGAGTGTATATATATATATATACACAAACACACACATGCTTTTTAAACAGTTGTTTTTAAATAGTGTCTTCTCTGTATGTGTTGGGATATTCCACTGTGTATGGAGAATATGAAAACAACCCTTATTTAAATGTATACCGTTGATTGAAAGCTCTAAATTGAATGTATACATTTGACTGATACACATTCTCTCTATTACTAAATACATATTGAATTAAATACATTTTAGTAAAATAAAAGGATTTATACCTACACCTTAGAATGAAAAGTAATTACCCTACATTTAAATCTTTACAGTCTAAGCTGGATCAATACTCATTGTATGAAAAAAAATCTTCTGAGTAATAAAAATAGAATCCATCCAACATTAAACCAGCTTCGTCATATTCAAATTCATGCCTGCTTTAGGCTGTCCCAGTAGAACCAGGCACAAGGCTTAAACAATTATGGATGTGCTACTGGTCCTCACAGGGCACACTCACACACACAGCCATACTTGCGTATGTCAGGGCAACTTTAGAATCACATGTTCACCTAATTCACTGTTTTGGAGTACCTGGGGGAAAAATACACATTTGTACAGTGAGAATGTTTAATTCCAAGCAGACTGTGACCAGATTGAGACGACTCATCTAGAGCAGTGAGGCAGCACTAATTAAAAGTGTTGTCACCCCATCAAACTCTCGTCTTAAATAAAATTGTAAAAAAACAACCATTTCGAATTATTCTTTATTTTTATTATATATTAATTCAGACCACGACCCTCACCAGCAAAAGCTGACAGGAAGATGACCTATTACTTCAGTCTAGTGGTGTAGATGCATATAGATACTCCGAAACAGACGAGGCTAAAGTTGGCTACTTATTCCTTGTCCACAGATAACTCCTGTCTTTCCCCCATGGTTCCAGCATTGTCTACGTCCCCTTGAAGCTCTTAGTTTCGCGACGGTACGTTGCGTGTTTGGCCAATTAATTCCCGTGCAGCATCAACTTGCAAATGAAGGCGGGCATCATTGAAAAATGTAATATTTAGTTGGTTTTGTACTTTTTATAATGTTGTTATCGTATCACTTATAAAGTCTGATTTGCAATCCGACCATGAATATGATTTTGTGGCGTAGTCGCGTTTATCATATTATCCCAATCTGTGTCACTGACATCATGTCGCATTTTCTTCGTTTCCCAAAATGAAAGGCACCACCTTCAGGAATAAAAGACACGCCATCAGACTGTGACTATGCGTGGTCTGCACAACCGAAATAGCACGCCTGTGGATGAGTCAGAGTGGGCCGCTTGGCACACACAAAACAATCACAACTCTAAACGGCTCTTGCTCAAAAGTCTTCCACTCGGGTGGCCACCCAGCCGACCAAGTGTAGTAGTGGACATCTCGATCCAGCGGCCATATCGCCATGTTGGCGTGCTCCCTTTAGTGGTACCGATTGGCCGTTATCTGCTTGCATGCTGAGCGGGACTGGCCGTCTGCGTCCACTAGAGGGAATTCCTGTAGACCGCAGCCTGGAAAAGAGCCTCGCGCAGCCATTGTAGAACAAAGCACCGCGGATGCGAGAGGACATCGGTCACCCATTCGCGATCTTGGCAAAACTGTTTATTTCAGCTCTCTGATCGTCCGTTTTTAAGGTACAGTAGATGGTAAAGGGGAAGTTAGCCGATATTTTCTTTTTTTTGTTTGCTGCGCATGTCGGTAGAAATTAAGGAAAGTCTTTTTTTTTTTGGAATGTAAACCAGTGACGAATTAACTTCAAATCTGGTATACTTCAGGAGAACGGATCTGTTTTATTGTACCATTCGGTGCATGTTAGTAATACATATGAGGCGTTGAGCCGAGATCCAGTAAAGAAGCCCTAAAATCTTACAGAACAAAACGATGCAAATCAAAACTAGCAGGTGCGGCCTCACTTTATTTAAGGAATCTAAATCTGTTAAAATGCATGTCTTCAGTTTGAACAAATGTACAGTACTTTTACATGAGCAAGACTAAGGTAAGAAGCCCAATATAAAAACATTTACGTACTGAGCAAATGGCGAATCATATATGGTTTCCAGCGGTGATGAGGTAAAGATACATATTGTATATTGTGTCATATAGTAAAGCAGTAGACATAGCAAGACACTTTGTAGACTAGAAAATCAAAGCATTTTATTCTCGCTACATTTACATTTATAACACACGACAGCAGCCACATCACAATATGGGCATAAGTACGGTATATCAGTCCTCCCAGTTCTGTTTTCGAATATAAGGTACTTGTTAAGGTGTGGAGGAGGTTACAGTACATAAAATTCTTTAGCTGTAAGTTTTATTGAAGGCCATTTCCAAATCACAAGAGCAGTTGTTTCCGTGTAGTCAGGACGAAATTTCTAAAGTTTATATACTAAGTGCGAGGTGAATGGATCCTTGCAGTTTCCACTCCAGCACTTTTGCCACTGGCAACCCTACACAACACAATATATTATGAGTTATTTGTGAACATTTAGGAATAAATAATACACTTAAGACTTAACTCAAACTGACTAAACAGACATCAAAGGCGTTGGTCAGTCTTTAGTTTATAAATTGCTCATACCTTTGCAAAAACAGTCACAGAGTCACTTTGGTAATTAACAGAAAGCAGCCTGTCCATGGCTCTTTCCTGTCTTGCTTTCAGTACTGATTATGTTATGTTTGGTAGCTTTAATATCTGTAGTTGTATAAATTATTTATATTGTTGTTTGGGTGATTGAAGTAGTTTTGAAAACCTAACTGAGAGACTCCAAAAAGTTAGGGTTTAATTTATTGTCAATTTTATCTGATTTGATTTTATTAAATATGTCACTTCATGAATCTGACTTGGGAGAACTTTGACATTAGCTGAAGTAACTTTAATGATTCCGTTAGAAGATGTTTAATATGGACTGCAACTAACTTCTGCTTTGAACAGTACAAAATTTTACCTGTGTACAGTTGCTTCTGCTCCATATCTGGATGTTGTCAGACTTCAGAAGCAACTTTACTAGATATTATCAGGTCATTAACATTAATCCAGTCTGATGACTCCACTTCTCCCCATGGGTAATAATAAAAAATATTTAAATGTTTTACAGGTGGCCTCCACAACAAAGTGACACACAGCTTAAGTACTGAAATAAATAGACACCAAGGAAGAGAATGAGGAAATACCGATATAGCATGCTGTCAGAGGAGGAGAAAGAGCAGGAGAGGGCCAAAGCCAGGATAAGGCAAAGGGAAAGGAGGCAACGGATGAAAGAGGTGTGTAGCAGAAAGACAACTTTGTTTAAATAACAGTCCCAAAGAATATAAAGAAGTTCACCTCACTTGATTTTATGCTAAAATTTTCAGAGTGATTTTATGGAATGTTAATGGTTGGTGGACTTTACTCCAAAACAAATATCTTGATCAAATGTTAAATTCTTCTCTCACTGGAAAAGGTTGATTTATGTATCCTGTTATTTTTTTTCCATTTCTGTATTTAATCAGGCCACTAAAAATGGTTGTTTAGGTTTCACAGGCAAGGAAATATTGGTTTTCCTTATTTTAATTATACAATTTTTTAAAATACTTTAATAGATTTTTAATTGTTAAAAGTAGACTGTTTATAATAAACACAATACACCCGATAGCACAAGATTCATGAAACTATATAGAAATGTTTAACACATTAATTTCCAGCATAAGTTAGTTATCTTAGATCGAGCCATAAAAACCAGGTTTAGACAGTGTGAAATTTTTCACCAGGGCATCTAAACCCTCCACAATTCTGACAGAGATTGAGAACTGAGTTTTCTTCCCAATAATTGCTTTTTAACTTTCACTTACTTATAGTGTTGTTGTAATGTTTCTGCTTGTGTTGTTTCAACTTCAAAACAGTGCATACAATATGTTACTGGTCTAAGAATATTTTTGTTGCTTATATTGACTAAAATCCTTTCCAGAACTACATTTTTCTTGCATTTTGTTTTTGCAAACATAAATCGAATGGGCATATAATTGATAACCTCATTTAATTGGCCCTATCTTTGTTTGGTCTATTTTTTTAACTAAATCTGTTGTTATTCCAATCTATGTATAAAATGAAAGATCCATCCACAAAGATGGAATAAACCCGACATGGTGTGCCATTCCATAGTAAAGCACACTTACTCACATACACATACTGTACATACAAACACACCCACACTGGACCAATTTAGCATCTATTTGGGAAGAAAAGCCAAAGCATCCAGAGCAACACTCGTGCAAACCTCACACAAACAGTGACTGGGCAGAGAACCAGTATGTCTCCTCTGTGAAGTAAAGTCATTAACCACTGGACCAGGATGCCTCCTCAAAGTTAAATAGATCAGTCAATAAAATGAGCAAATTCTTAAGAAAGTGAAATAAAACTAGTGTATACCAGTAATATTCAGAAATTCAGTCCTTGAAGAAAAATGGTGCACGTGCCTCTCATTAAACACAGAATGCCAGGTCACTCTGCTGGGGTTGCTGCAATGTCATTCACTGCCATGCTGTTGTCACAGCTCTTTTCCTGTCATCCATTTTGTGTGGTCTTGCTGATGCTTGCCGTGTGAAGGACCCAAAGCCCACACCTTCAATTCTTTGGTCATGTGTGATGCACTTGGAGAATATAACTTGTGCTTGCCATGAAAATGATTAGTTGGCCTGTGTAATGTGCTTTACTGTTAGCAGAATTTGCCATAGTTCCTTTCCTGTCAACAAAGCTGTGTGCCTATGCGGCTGTACTTTTTCTGTTTTACTTGTCAGCGGTACACATTGCTGGGCTTTTTCTGTCAGCCACGGTGCATGGATAAATTTTGACTACAATTTTGAATGATATATTGACTACACACATAACCAGAAGATGACATACGTATTTATTAAAGCACAACTTCTGCTAATCTCTCAGTATGTACTGCACCACCTACCTACATTTTTTTTTTCTTTTTCCTACACTTATTTATTTGAAGGAATACAGCACAAGAATTTTGCAATAGCTTGTTCATCTGTGTTCTACATTACTATTTAGAGATACATATTAACTGTGGTTTGAGTTTTGTTTTTATGTGCTGGTGCTATGCAAATTGTACCTCTTTAATTTGTTTTGTCTGCTATTGCACCTTGTTTGCAAAACTGTAGGCTATTTACTCTGTAGTGAAGTCTTTGCTATTTCAACTTATACTTTCTAATGATAACTACAGACTACATTATTAACTTGTATTTAGAAATTATGAAAGTTTTAGTATTTGAAGTATACAGATTGCCTATTAGAGATCTAAATCAGCAACAACAATTTAACATCAATCTAAATAAAAGATTTATTACTTATTTCAAATTGTAATAATTTTGCACAGTAATAAAAATATGTTGAATTGTTTTCATGGATTTAAATCTCATCGGTAAGGAAACATATGAGGCATTTTGCAGTTGATGAAGGGCCTACTTTGCTAGACAAACACAATAATAATTGTAGTTTGAAACCAACAAGGCTGCTTTGCTGTTTATTTTAATTTTGGTTTGAAAATAAAAAATGTTTTCATATGTTGAAGTTCAGCAGAACACAGCAAGTAAAGAGATGACTTTGGATCCTTCTGCTATATTTGTTTAATGTTTGGGATTTTCACATTTAATCGGTCAATTTTTAACACTTAATAGAATAACTGACAGTTGCAGTTTTGCAAAGTAAAGCTTTTGACTGCATTTATGCATATTATAACATTTGTAAACGTAACTTAAATTTAAACAATTTAATTAAACAACATAGCATTCTTTTTGAATTAATATTTTAATTATTACTGTTTGCATTATGTTATGTTTTCATAACTTTAAATATCATTCCACTGGAGGGGAGTACAGCGTACTTTTACTACAAGTGTGCAATAATAATCATTAGAAATCAATAATGCTACTCTGTGCTTTGTTAAATTTTGTTAGAAATGTTTTTGTATTTTATAGACATGTACATACCAAATGTGTTTGTTATTGCTATGTATATTTTGCTTATGTTTTCCAATGCACAGCATGGATATTTACTGATTTAGTTCATTTTTTTAAAGTAATTAAATTGAAGTTTTAGTTAAGTAATATTTTCCTAAGCCTTCTTTTTTTTCTTTAACTTGATTCATTTCCATGTCAGCTACTTTTAGTTAGGTAAAGTTTTGTCTGCTTAACCTTCTTGGCATTAACTCCGAGCACAACTTGGGCTTGTAATTCTATGTAATTAAAGTTAATTACGGGTCAGACATGGGGTGATGTTTAATGATCTGCTTTACATTCATTTACCCTGTTGTCACCCATAAATGTTATCTCAGTAGACATCCATTTTTTTCGCTTCATGCCCAAAAAATAACAAAATCTGTCGCTGTTTTTATCTGTAAAGCTAATAGACCCTACACTATTGTTGGAAACGAAGGCTTTTGACAAATGATATAGGTTTTTATACTGCTGTATGCTGTACAAGCCAGAAAGGAATTAAATTAAATTATTGTTCCAAGGCTTAAGTAGGATCTCAAGCAAAGAATTGCCACGCCTCTCAGGCCAGTGGCACCTGTGTTGAATGTGGTTCAGACAAGAGTGCTGCATGCCGGACACACCAGAAGCAATCTCGTTGCTTATATACAGAGCTGCTGAGGTGACTCACTGTTGTTCCAAAAACCTTTCTAGTATTTCCGAAGCACTGTTCCATTGCATGACCACATCAATCACAAGCTTGTATGTTAGCAAGTACAGTAAACATTTCTTTCAGAAAACATTGAATTTTCAGAGCAGCCTGCGATACAAATGTAAGTGTATGAACAAAGCAGACTGTGCTTTGTTATGATTGTTGATATGATAATGCAGACTGTGACAAAAATAAAAAATAGTATTAGAGATATTAATTGTTCATATTACAACAAACTTGTTTGCACTCCACAATTAAATGTGGAGTGCAAACAGCATAAGAGTCTCTCTTTAAAATGAATTAATGATAATTAATATAGCATAAGTGGCACAGTGTTAATTTGTGCTGTCTAACAGGTCCAGCATTCTGGTTCTAATCATATACCTGGTCACTGACTAGGTGCTGTTTGCAAATTCTCCCAATCTCTGTGTGGACTTTCTTCCACATCCTACAGTCATGCAAGTGGTAGTAGTAGTAATAGTAGTATTGTATATTTGTAAAAAGCATACTGAAATCATTCCTTGTATGTACAAGCAACAAGTAGTCACTCTCCTGTGCCAAGATAAGCAAGAATGTATTAAAAAAATAACTTTATTTAATAGAAAAGACAAACATGCTTACCTGATGTAATATTTTCATTTTTCCATAACACATATGCAGTTCCTATAAGAAAAACTAAAGTATAGTTAGCACAATGTTTATATTACATACTTGTATAATGTGCTCAATAGAAACATTCACTGTTTATTTTATGATGTCATCTATTATTGGTTAAGCTAATACACAAATACAGATACATTTTTAATTTCTTTAACCACCTTTGCATTTTTTGTCAAATATAAACTGTATTTTAGATGAAGTGTTAAAGTCGGTTAGCACTGCTGCATCACATCATCCAACTTGAAAGATCAAATCCAGGCCCAGTGTTTTTTTTTGCAGGGGTTTTCTCAAGGTACTTCAGTTCTCTTCCACATGCAAAAGACACACATATATGTTAGGCTGACTGATGACTATAAATGTTTCCAGGATTAGTTTAGGTGTGTGAGTGGATATACTTTGTAATGCGCTGGCATACCGTCCAGGATTGGCTTGAAAGTTCTGCAATAGAATTTGACCCAGCTCACACCCTCTGTCATCCAATTTTAATAAGCAAGTTGTAAAACAGGTGAATGGATGTATGATCACTAAAGAGAGAAGAAAAAAATCAGTCCATATACTGGTGCTGCTTAGTCCATTTCAGGGTCAAGGGTTGCTGCAAGCGGTTTTGGATAAGGTACAAGGCAAGAAACAACCTTAAGATGGATACCAGTTTATCATGGGGTATACTCAGATACACAGCTACATTAGCATATGTTGGGCCTGTTTAGCATCACCTGTCATCAAACCATGTACATGTTGGTGATACAAGAGGAAACAGAAGTACCTAAAACACACAGAAAATTAAATTAATTGAACTATGTGGTTAGTAGTTTTGACTAGGACAGTCCCAAATGTAGGAAATAACTAATATAACAAAATGTCCTGGTTTTAACTGGCTGACCATTTAAAAATGTTTTATTGGGCAGCAATCATGTCTGTGTCATGCTGAGCTATAAAACCAATAACACAGAAGAAAAGCAATACCCTGTATGATTCATATAGTTTTCAATCACAGCTGTCAATCACAATTGGTTGTTTACACCCCCAGGCAGTTTGGAGGTAGCCATAAGGTGTTTCCTTCTGACAGGAAAAAAATACAGAGACAAAAATGTTAACCCATGCTGTGAATATTGGAAATCAAACATGCCAAAGAGAAACTGAGTTTTTAATCAGGGCCTGCAGCAAGCATTCCCTTTTCTCAAACCAGTACCTAACTAATGCTTTGGGCACTCAATAGAAAAGCATTTTTTGGTTATACATGGTGTAAAGTCAGACATTGATGACCACCTATCCATCCATCCATTATCCGACCTGCTATATCCTAACTACAGGGTCACGGGGGTCTGCTGGAGCCAATCAAAGCCAACGCAGGGCGCAAGGCAGGGTGCCAGCCCAACGCAGGCCACACGCACACACACACACACACACACACACACACACTAGGGACAATTTAGAATCGCCAATGCACCTAACCTGCATGTCTTTGGACTGTGGGAGGAAACCGGAGTACCAGGAGGAAACCCACGCAGACACGGGGAGAACATGCAAACTCCACACAGGGTAGACCTGGGAAGCAAACTCGGGGATGACCACCTATCCAATTCCCAATCCTCAAAAAGCTATTCAGGAGCATCAATTCTTCAGGCAAATATTCAAGTGCATCAAGTCAGTAAATTAAGCTAACAAATTAAACTGATGTATATAGAAGGGAATAGCTCATAATGCATATGTAATATGCATTACATTCAATATGGGCCTATGAAAAGAAACAAAATATGCTGTCCAGAAAGCAACAGTGAATGTTTATGCCCCATTAAATTCACTGTGTTTGTCCACGAATCTCATGTGCTTAATACGCAAGGATTATTTAAAGGAACATCACAAATATTTATGAAATTTACAATTCAATTTAAAAAAATGTGAAGTAATTTGATTCAGAAACAAATGTGTTGATTTGTAATCATGTTTTCCACTGCTCTGATCCATTTCTTGTGATAATGAGACAAAGCAGGCATTAAAGAAATGAAGATTGGTATGATGTGTGGGCATTTCTTAACACACGTGCATACAAGTTACACAAATATCCCAGTTTGAGCAGGGAAAATATGGTCACCCTATGTGTGGTGAAAAGGAGAGTACACCCTTTTAGGATTTCATAGAACATAAATGTTTAACAAATGAGAGGAGACTATTCTGTTTATCAGACTCCGTTGCTTTAATATGAGATTATTTCAAACTGTAATACTAGGTAAAAGTAAAGTAATTTGATATTGACTCACAAATGGGAGCGTGAGAGAAGTAGAGGTGGATGTGGTGTCCTCGGATCCAAGGCAAGCCGGGACTGACAGCTTCATTTTAAAACTAATGGGACCTCCACAAGCTACTCCATTGTAATATATATTCATATCAACTGACCACCCCTAAACTCCAAAATTGTTTACATTTACTTGCATGTCTGCTTACTTTGACGAGGGATATCCCACCCAAAATACCCAAGACCCCCATTTTTCCAAAGTTCTTTGCATAAATATTTGCATCTGTGGACTTTTAAGAGGAACCACATACAACTGAATAATAACCCAAAAAAGAAAACTTGAGTGAACAAATGAAAATTGTAAACATCAAATAATGATAATAATATATACAGTGCATCCAGAAAGTATTCACAGCGCATCACTTTTTTCACATTTTGTTATGTTACAGCCTTATTCCAAAATGGTTAAATTAATTTTTTTCCTCAGAATTCTACACACAACACCCCATAATGACAACGTGAAAAAAGTTTACTTGAGGTTTTTGCAAATTTATTAAAAACAAAAAACTGAGAAATCACATGTACATAAGTATTCACAGCCTTTGCAATGAAGCTCAAAATTGAGCTCAGGTGCATCCTGTTTCTCCTGATCATCCTTAAGATGTTTCTGCAGCTTAATTGGAGTCCACCTGTGGTAAATTCAGTTGATTGGACATGATTTGGAAAGGCACACACCTGTCTGTATAAGGTCC
This sequence comes from Polypterus bichir lapradei, assembly GCA_026402145.1. Lineage (NCBI taxonomy): Eukaryota > Metazoa > Chordata > Cladistia > Polypteriformes > Polypteridae > Polypterus > Polypterus bichir. The sequence goes on along the minus strand of JANRMT010062854.1, from coordinate 55,329,179 downwards.
CACAGTTGACAGTTCATGTCAGAGCACAAACCAAGCATGAAGTCAAAGGAATTGTCTGTAGACCTTCGAGACAGGATTGTCTCGAGGCACAAATCTGGGGAAGGTTACAGAAAAATTTCTGCTGCTTTGAAGGTCCCAATGAGCACAGTGGCCTCCATCATCCGTAAGCGGAAGAAGTTCGAAACCACCAGGACTCTTCCTAGAGCTGGCCGGCCATCTAAACTGAGTGATCGGGGGAGAAGGGCCTTAGTCAGGGAGGTGACCAAGAACCCAATGGTCACTCTGTCAGAGCTCCAGAGGTCCTCTGTGGAGAGAGGAGAACCTTCCAGAAGGACAACCATCTCTGCAGCAATCCACCAATCAGGCCTGTATGGTAGAGTGGCCAGACGGAAGCCACTCCTTAGTAAAAGGCATATGGCAGCCTGCCTGGAGTTTGCCAAAAGGCACCTGAAGGACTCTCAGACCATGAGAAACAAAATTCTCTGGTCTGATGAGACAAAGATTGAACTCTTTGGTGTGAATGCCAGGCGTCACATTTGGAGGAAACCAGGCACCGCTCATCACCAGGCCAATGCCATCCCTACAGTGAAGCATGGTGGTGACAGCATCATGCTGTGGGGACGTTTTTCAGCGGCAGGAACTGGGAGACTAGTCAGGATAAAGGGAAAGATGACTCCAGCAATGTACAGAGACATCCTGGATGAAAACCTGCTCCAGAGCGCTCTTGACCTCAGACTGGGGCGACGGTTAATCTTTCAGCAGGACAACGACCCTAAGCACACAGCCAAGTTATCAAAGGAGTGGCTTCAGGACAACTCTGTGAATGTCCTTGAGTGGCCCAGCCAGAGCCCAGACTTGAATCCGATTGAACATCTCTGGAGAGATCTTAAAATGGCTGTGCACCGACGCTTCCCATCCAGCCTGATGGAGCTTGAGAGGTGCTGCAAAGAGGAATGGGCGAAACTGGCCAAGGATAGGTGTGCCAAACTTGTGGCATCATATTCAAAAAGACTTGAGGCTGTAGTTGCTGCCACAGGTGCATCGACAAAGTATTGAGCAAAGGCTGTGAATACTTATGTACATGTGATTTCTCAGTTTTTTATTTCTAATAAGTTTGCAAAAACCTCAAGTAAACTTTTTTCACGTTGTCATTATGGGGTGTTGTGTGTAGAATTCTGAGGAAAAAAATGAATTCAATACATTTTGGAATAAGGCTGTAACATAACAAAATGTGGAAAAAGTGATGCACTGTGAATACTTTCCAGATGCACTGTATATGAATTTCACATTATTCCTACTAATTACCCGTTTCAGTTCAAAAGAGTACACATTCTTGTAAAATTGTATTTTGAAATGACCATCAAAAAAGCCAAGTCATTAGGACAAGCAGGAATGTTTTACTCATGGACAGTATGCTATAGCATGTTTTAACAGTAAGCCATTCCAGTGTTTTAATGATGCTTGAGATGCAATTTATTACATTTCTTTTGTTTTTTCAATTGGAAAATTTCAACCCACCACCTCAGGGTTTGATGTCCAATTTCCAAAGCCTTAAACACCACACCATAGTGCCTGCCAATAATATTAACCCTTAAAACACGTACACATATTGTATACAGAAAAGTACTTAAGTTACATAGTACTTTAACCAAAGGCACTATAACTGAGGCCCACTGTCTTGGGAAATATCTCAGGCAAAACAGGGTAACACAACTAGCAGAACATAAAAGTTTGCCAAATGAGAGACAATACTGTTTATCAAACTTACTAGGTTTAACATGAGAGTATTGAAAAAAATGTGACAGTCATCTAATCCATCAAATCATAATACTAGGTAAAAGTAATGTGCACTTTTTCATTATGCCTTGAAAAAAATGGTCCAATATAAACTATGTAGTTAGAAGCAGGTGTACCATGACATGTGAAAATGATTAGAGGATAACCAGTAAACGATTCCAAGTGTACATAAATGACATGACTCTTATTTTGTGATACCAAATCCTCTGCACTATATAGCAAACGCAGAATAAAAGTTGTTGTTGCTGCTGCCACCTCGGAGGCCTATTATCCTGGGACGAGTTATAATGGCATTTCTAAAGAAATCTGCTGTTCACCATTCCATGGTATGTTAGATTATGTATGAGACGCCGGGTAACCAACCCAGGAGTGGAAGTCATATTTTTGTCCCGATGCTTTGGCCGTCCAGAGGGATATCGATTATGATAAATGTCAGATGTTAACTCGGGCCTCAGATTTCGAATCCGCACAATGGTAGTTGAGTGAGTTGGAACATTTTTTTTTTTTGTTATAAACTGGACATTTAAAACTTTTCTAGCGCTAGAACAATGATAAATGTAGTAAAAGAAAACCTTGGGAAATCCATTACTTTTCCAAGAGGGCCGTTTAACGCGCCCTGCCGTGCGACACTTCCTGACGCTCTAGCCTTTGTTTTGATGTCTATGGTTGTGCTATCAAGCTGCATTAAGTTTAAAAGAAAACAAAATAACATAGAGGTGTCGCTTTTACCTTTTTTTAACTAAGCAGTTTATTTAAGAAAAAATGCGGAATTAGCTAAAATGGTAGAAAAGGCGCGGCGACGTTGTGTTGGGGGCGGAGAAATAGTACTTGTTTGATGGGTGAACATTAAAAAAAAAAAAAAAAAAAAAGGTGGTCGGGCCACAGCTGGGTGTTACCGAAGAACTATGCCTCCAGTGAAGAAGGTGAGTTCTAGGCTGGGAGTTGAGAAGGCAGACTTGAAATGGGCTCTCAAGTTGCTTTCGCAGCCCCGGCTACAGTTACATGGAATTATACTGTGCGTTTGAACACGCGCACGGGGAAAGTTGTAGGCGATACAGGTCTGGAGTGAGCCCTTTATCCGCTCGGCTTGTAGGCCACGTTGTGGACGGTGAGTGGTTGGAGATCACAAACAGTACGGGGTCAACGAGGGCGAGCGGTCTGTAAAAGAGTGTTGTCCGTTCGTGGTTTGAAAAGTAAACGAGGAGCAGTTTAAAAGTCGGCGGCATGGGGGGTGACACCCGTCGTAAATGTATTCTTTTTGCTTTTTATTATTAACTGCCTTATAAATAAGCCTTTGTGGAGGTGAGCTGAAAAACAAATGAAACCCAGCCAGGTTTATCTCGTAATATTGTACGTTGCCTTTGATCAAGGCGCCCTCCAGATAATAATAAAAAATCGTTTAATACCAGTCAGGGTTGGTACCCAGACTTTTAAGCATTTAAATTTAACTCATCGTCTCGCTACACGCGGCTTCATACTTTTAAGTAAAGATGCGTTCTCAATACTACACACCATGGGGACATTTTAGAGACGCCTAGGTTTTGACTACATTTGCCTTGATTACAATTGTGAGTGGGTAACTAGTTTAGAGCACGGGCTCTTGCATGTTTTTGTTTATTTTGAGGACTTAAAATATCGGTATGGTACTGTGACCAAAAAAGGGGATTATTATCCTATGAATCGATAGTGCTGCGCAGGTACGTGACAGTGGAGTCATAAAGAAACGGGCATTAATGGCCGTATGATAAAATTGAACTTTTTCATTTCGAGCATATTTCACACTTGCATATTACAAAAAGGGAAAAATGGTAAACACTTATTTTTAAAACGATACATTTCGCAAGCATGGAATGCAAGGCGGGACAATCTGTCGACAGGGTGAACACACAGGGACCAATTGAGCATCTAAAATCCAGTAAACCTTGTGTGTCTTTGAACTGTGGGAGGAAGCTGGTGCAGACATGGGGAGAACATGTAAACTCCACACAGGGTGTACGTGGGGCATGAACAGTTATTTAAAACAGGAATAGATTCCTGAGGTGTATCACGGCCAGTGGAAATGCTTAGCCTAGAGTGTAGCAAAGCTGAGAGAAAGATGTTCATGGGGCACAAGGATATGAGGATTTTTGAAAGGATACCATTAAAGGTTACTTATTCACTTGAATCAGGGTGCAGAAATGTAGTTCATAGTAGTTTTAAAAATTAACTAAACCTTGCAGCCTATTTACTGGGCTTCTAACTTTTTTCTTTTAAATGTTTTTCTGTCATTTATAATTTTTCTAAATAAGTCTGCAAATACTTTTAACATTTCCCAGTTTCCATCTAATCATTCAATTAACCATGTGTTAAAAAATAGTTATTTTATTTATATAGCACCATACTTATGCTCAAATTGCCTCACAAAAATTCAGAAAGTACAACAGGGCATATACAACATTGGATATAAATAATATCTCCATAAAATACTAAATAAAATAAATACAGATTATACAAATAATTGAAATAAAATAGATGAAAATAAAACAGTATAAAATACAAACATAAGTATACTGCAAGAAAACCCTGAACAAATAAGAATTAGTGGTACAAATGCAGATATTCCTGGGAATCTGGACAGAGGGCTTTAACTGAAATAAAGGTCAGAAAGTTGGGGTTAAGTTTAAATGCCTTCCTGAACTGAGTATTAAATTGAGTCAATTGATTTCATTAATCTAGGGAGATTGTTCCAAAGTTTGAGCGCCATACAACTAAAGACTCTGTCACCCATAGAAAAGCCAAGCAAATGACACCTTTTATTGGCTAACTAAAAATATTACATAGGTTAGTTTGTGGTGTATAACAAGAATGCAAGAATCAGGGGACCTTGGTGGGTGATCAGGGGCATAGTGATGGAGGAGGTTACTGATATAGTCAGGGGCAAGGCAATGTAAACCTTTATAGGTTGCATATTAAATTGTATGCTCTGTACTGTGAGATGAAGGGAGATGGTGATGATGGTGCAGAATGGGTGTGATGTACTTGATGTTGCAGGCCTATGTAAGGACCCTTGCAGCAGACTTCTGAACCAATGGGAGCTGCTCTAACAGATTATAAGGGGTTATGATCTATATAAAAGAGTGGACAAGTTTCTTAGCATTGGAAAAGGAGAGGAATGAGCAAACATGGGATATATTATGAAGGTAGAAGTAAAACAGTTGCTTAATGTTATAAATGTGGGTAGAATAAGAAAGGGAAGAAACAAAAGTGATACTAAGATTCCTAGCAGAACAAGAAAAAGGTCTGAACAGATCTTCACCAAGGGTGATGGAGGAGCTCTTGTCCTGTTGTTCTTAAGCTGAGCTTCAGTGCCAATTATGACCTTTTTTTTTTTTTTTTTTACAGTTTAATTTTAAAGAGTTGTATTCCATCCAGATGTTAATTTCACTGAGGCAAGTTATGTGCTGGGAAAGCTCTGAACTTTCACTTTTAACATTACAGTAGATCTGAGTATCATTTGCGTATAAATGATAAGTAAAATTATCCCTAAAATGTATGCAGTATTTTTATTTTATACAGGTGGTAGTTTAATTCTTGCTAAATAATTTGACAAATGTTCTAGTTTTGAAATTTTTAACTTTATACTGACTGACATGTTGAATGTCTGCTGCTTGTCTCCCTCTTTTGATATTTCCTGGTGTTTTCACACTTCTCAGTGGTCTGACAAATTTTTCACATTACTAGGATGATCATTTACTGAACCACTTTAAAAAAAAATAAAAAGTATGACAATTGTACATTTTTCCTCACTGAGGCGTATTAAACCTATTATTAACATAACAATAAACACACATTGAGGTACCAAGCAGTTGTTCATGGCCATGCCACTAAATATATACTACCTCCCAGTTTGCTTCCTGAAAATGGTTGGATCCTTTTCCTGCAGCTTCATTCCCAAGCTTATTTGTGATTTTTACTACAAAGGGCTCAATTGGTGATTGGTAAAAATGGCCAATCACAGAAAACAATTTTTTCCAACATTAGCTTTGCTAAGATTAACGGTAATTTATTGGAAGTGGTCCTTTTTTTTTCTTTGCCCCAAACTTTCTGTAAAGTTAGAAAGTATACCAGAATATTAGCCTTTACATTAAAGAAAGTGGAATAATAAACTGAGAAAAAATAAACAAGTGGAGTAGTCCTGATCAGTTAGAACAGACATACTTGCCTAGTTTGGACTGTGAGCAAGATTGTTTAGCACAGCAGCTTACATTTTCAGTTAGAAAAAGAAATGATAAAGAAAAATTTGAAATTGCTGCTTAGTGAACAATAGGCTTGTTAGTATAAAAGCAAAATTTGTCCGTTTTAGTTGTAAGCTTGTTAAGCGTGTTAAGCCTTGTATCTCCTTGACAAGTATCTTGCGAACATTTGGTAGATTTGAGGCATTTTCAAGGGTTTGTACTGTGTTTATTATTTGTGCGAGTCACAATGTAATTTAAGTTTTGATGAGAAACAAGAATGGCATAATTAAAATAGTAATCCATTATGAATTTTTAGCTGGTGCAATCTTTGTTTTTTTAAGCTGTATAAGTATAGTATGTATGTATAACAAAGTAGTGTAATGATTAAAATTATTCAAAAATATAATTATGTATATTTAATCTGGGTTTAACTGCCAATATCAATTGTTTGAATCAATATGTGACACATATGCACACACACAAGACTGCCCTCCATAATTTTTAGGACAAGGACACCTTTTTCCTTGATATGCTTTTATGCTCCACAGTTTAAAATTACAAAATAAACGATTCAAATGTGATTAAACTGTACATTACAGACTTTCATATAAGGGTATTGGCATACATTTTGCTTATGGTATGTAGAAATAATACTTTTTATACATGGTCCCCCAGTTCAGGGCACCATTATGTGTAAGACATAGCAATGACTGATCTATTAAAGCAGTCATATTTAGGAATTGGTTGCATAACCGTTGCATGCAATGACTGCTTTAAGTCTGTGATTCATAGGCATCACCAGGTTTGTTTCGGAGGCTTGTCCCCTCAAGTTTCTCTTCAGCATCTGGAGTGCATGCTCAATTGGATTTAAATTGGGTGACTGGTTTAGACATTCAAGAATTTTCAATGTTTTACTTCTGGAAAAACTCCTGTGTTGCCTTAGCAGTATGTTTGGGATCATTATCTTGTTGTAAGATGAAGTGCCATGAGTTTGGAGGCATTTACTGGAACTTGAGCAGATAAGATGTTTCTATACACCTCAGAATTCATCATTTTCCCTACTGTCAACAGTTGCATCATCAATGAAGATAAAGTGTGCCAGTAAATGTGGCAGCCATAGATGCTAAAACCATAACACCCCCACCACCATGTTTACCAGTTGAGGTTACATGCTTTGGATCTCTGGCAGTTCCTTTTCGTGTCTACACAGGTTAATTTTTGTCTCGGCTTTCCACAAGACCTTTTTTCAGAATTCTGCAGGCTCTTTTAAGTACTTTTTCACAAACTAATCTGGCCAGCCTGTATTTGTGGCTAACTAGTTAGTTTGCGTCTTGCAGTGTGGCTTATGTATTTGTTTGTGAAGTCATCAGCAGATAGTAGTGTGTGATGCACTCATCTGACTTCTAAAGACTGTTTCATATCTGTCATACAGGCATCTGGAGCTTTTTCTTTATCACAGTGAAGATTCTTCTGTCATCAGCAGATGAGGTCTTCCTTGGCCTACCAGTCTCTTTATGATTACTGAGCTCACCAGCGTGTTCTTTCTTCTTAATGATATTCCAGACAGTTGTTTTACATCATTGTAAGATTTTACCGATGTCCCTAATGGTTTCATTTTTGTTTTTCCGCCTCAAAATGACTTCTTTGACTTTCATTGGCACGGCTGTTGCCATCATGTTGAACAATGGTAACTACGGACTCCAAAGGTGGTCTGTATGTAGAAGTAAGCCTATATATCTTATGCCTGTACTAATGAAGCAATGAAATGCACACATGTGATGGTTATTGTTCACAACATTATGGTTCTTTGAAACGGGGGACCATATATAAATAGTGTTGCCATTTCTACATTCTGTGCCCTAAATTTATGTAAATACCCTTAAAAGTCAGCAGTGTGCACTTTAATCACATCTGAATTGTTTGCTTTGTAATTTTAAACTGTGGAGCAAAGGGGTAAATTTAAGGAAAAATGTGTCCTTCTACCAAACATTATTCCAAAGGTGATCTGTTAGAGTTTGAGATCTGGTGACTGTGGAGGCCATTTGGGTACAGTGAGCTTGTCGTCCTGTTCATGAAACCAGTTTGAGATGCCTTTAATGAGCCCATGTGAATTATAGCCTCAGTTGCCTGTTCTTATCTGACAGGAGTGGCACTAGGTGCGGTCTGATGCTATAGCCCAACTGCTTCAAGGTTCAACATATTGTGCATTCAGATATAATCTTCCGCATACCTCAGTTGTAGCAAGTAGTCTCTGACTTACTATTGCCTCTCTATCAGCTTAAACCAGTCCCTTTTTCAGACCATTCTCTATGAACTCTAGAGATGGTTGTGTGTGAAAATCCCAGTAGATCAGCAGGTTTCTAAAATAATCAGACCAGCCCGTCTAGCACTGACAAGCATGCAGCATTCAAAATCAGTTAAATCACCCTTCTTCCCCCTGCTTGATTTGAACTTCAGGATGTCGTCTTGAACAGTGGCTTTTCTTAGGCAGTTGGCAAAAACTTAACATCCTGTAGTCTATAGTTAATTGTAAAAATACCAGAGTTAACACTTTAAAAAACTTTTTACACTATGCTTCTCCATAACCAGATGCGTAGAGCATAAGGATTCTATATTTGGATTTTTAGGGATGGAAATCAGAATTGACCAATTTAGTAACATGAAATTGGTGATTTGAGCATCCCTATGGACAATTGTGTATTGACCTATTACAAACATTTTGAAGAAACACCAGTTTAGAGAGTATACCTTTCCATACCCATAATCCAAGCACTTTGACTACCAAATCTAATAGATCATGTATTTATTATTCCACTGTTGTATTATTGCTGTACTTCTTATATTGTACCTTGTTACTAGTAACATGGAGAATTAACTTCGCCGTATTCTATGATACCTGAAAACGTTAATCTTTACGTTGTGATCTTTAAATCACAAACCTTTTGATATTTCATAAGTCTTATCAACTGTTAATGACTATTGTGGGGCCTGTTACAGTTCTAAATAAAGGTTCTTTCTGGAATCTTCATGTGAGAACCACTTTGTCACCTTTTTTAGAATGTGATTAAGAAATTCCTGTATTTAAGCTGTATAGTGGCATGTGCATTCTTGTATATTACTGTCTTATTACTTAATTGTACAAAATTGTATAACTGTTGGATGGCATGGTTACACATTGGGTAGAGCTGCCACCTCACTAGTGCCCTATGGAATCCGTTTAATTTTTTCACAAATTCTGTTTTATTTTTATTGATTTTTGGTTTTCACTGTTTTGTTTTTCCTTGATTCAAAACAAACAATAATGAAATGGCACTTTACATTTCTTTTAATGAAACCGCACACTAGCACAACTGAACCTTATTTTGCAGTTCCATTCATCAGCTAGGAGCCCAGATCCTCCATGATACTGTATACTGAGACTGCAGTAGGAGAGTGAGTGCCCTCCAGAGTTGTAAGAGCTGTTACTAGTTTGATGCATCCTTCTCAGATGAAGGTTAACATCACTTTTAAGGTATAGGATATTTTTTACAGCCTGAGCTGATGTGTTCTTGGTCAGAAAGAAGTATTTGTAGAGGTGAATGTATTCAGCGAGGTACCCTACTGATTCGAACCAGCTATTCCACCTGGTATTTCATCCCTCGGGGGTTCCTGGCTGGCATCTTGAAGAAGGTAGACTTTACCCACATCACTAGTGATGCAGCCTCACTAAAGTATTTCTAGTGCTGCCAGGTCTCTCCCACCAAACCGAGGACATGACACAAGCAGGTTCAATGTACACTGTTGAGCATAACCCCTTTAAAAGCCTCCTGGTATGCTTTCAGACAGTATGATGCATTGTCTGTAACCACTGCTAAAATGTCTTTAAGATTCAGCTAGTTGTTGTGAAGGGACTGAAGTGCTACCTGTGGAAAAGTTGCAGCTCTCCATAAAGACATTAGCCAAAAAGTACTGGTCTTCAGTACCTGTAATTTTAATTATGTAAATTATTTATAATGATCCTTAAACCTTAAATGTTTACGTATTGAAAATGGGCATCATTACATCTGTGGCTTCATTTACTGCATATCTTAAAAATAATTAATTACAAAGCAAACGCAAACTAATGTGCAAGACGCTAAGTCCGGGAATTAAACAGAAAAAAAAGAGGGACCCGCTTTTAAGGGCTTGTTGCATCTGAGGAGATGCCTGCTCTTCTGCCCAGGTTTGTAGGTGCCGAGTTTATAACGGAATAGTCAAATGTGGACCTTGTGTGCCTTGTCACCACGAGGCAAAACATTCATTAAATCCAGAAACTTCATTGTTAATTTTTAAAAGGGAACCCGTTAACAACCAGTGCTGTTCACTAATAACATTTTTCTACGGTAAAGACTGTTAATACCAGTTGAATATCATTTCATGTACAATTATAACTGCCTACATAAAAAAATTGCCATACAGCCAAATGTTTACACACCAATCACTATGTTGAGAACTACGTGGTCTTGGCTATCTGTGATTTCATCAACTACAATATAAATTTTACTGCCGCGAATCTTTCGAAGAATGGCATCTATATGTTGTTCAAATACACGGGACAAATGAGTTTAATGAAGACTGCTCATTTTCTGGCAGCACACCTCCTTGTTTACAATGCTTAATTAAGAAAGGACGTATCTTCGTCATTTTATCAAGCGGTATGTCTGACTCGCATGACCACAAAGTTCTCCACAAACTGGCATCTTGCATCTGACAATTTTGTTTCCTCTATTGTTACCCAGAAGGGAACACTTTTTGATCTTAATTTCTCCTTGTTCTTGAGATGGGTTTTAGATTTGATGTTGTCATTGTAAATATCTTTTTGTGTCCAGTCTATAATATGATGGCAAAACTTGTGGAAAGGTTGTTGTCCAGATTCGTAAAAGTCACCAGGATATTGTTGTGCCCTCAAGTTTGCAGTAAAGCTTGTTTTTCTTAGTTTTTTCAACATAGGGTATCTGATACCACTTGCTTCAACATTTCTGTCATCGTACAGCTAGCTAATTCATGTGCCTTTAACAAGAAAACATACAGGAAACATGCGCATAAATAGATGCACGACTAAATTTCTATGAAGAATTGCGTTCTCTTGAAAAACAACAAACTAGAAAATAGTATCTGAATGGCAGAACTACAGATTATTCAGTTGTTTCATTTATTGGGAAGTTTTGTAACAGTCACCCCTTCAGCCTCTAAATTCTGCACATTTCTGTTTTTAATTCTCAAATCTGTTTTTATGTGTTAATTCTGTGATTCTGTCCGTGTTTTCCGCAGTGCGGAAATCATAGGGCCTTACCTCTCTCACACACACACAGCATTCCTGGATTTGAGTCCTGTGCCTAGTTGTTTTGAGGAGGCTTTGCATGAAGCTCCACTTATTTTTTTTTCCTGTCTTAATGGGGTTTTTTCCTTGGTTATGCTGGTTTTCCACCCACTTTCCTAAAGGTTCCAGTTGTAAATTTGCAACATGTAAATATGGTCTGTGAGTGAGTTGACTGTAGTGTCTAGAACTGCTTCCTGCATTGCACACAGTGCTGACAGGATAAGTTCCACCCCCACCTAACCTTGAATTGGACTATGTACTGTAGATTTTAGAATATGCTATGCCTGCCTTTTGTGTAATGCCCATGTCTGCCTATGGCAGCGTTTCTCAACCATTAAGTATTTGCGACCTGAGTTTTCATAACAGTTTTAATCACGCCCCCCCAATACCCCCCCCCCCCCAATGTTTTTTTGAAAGGAGCCCACTAATACCAATTTGTTCTTTTTTTAATTAATGATATATCATTGATGCATATTTTATTATACCTACTTAACTTTTATCGACATTTATCTAACTCTATATTTATTTTTCTAGTATCAGAATGTAGTGTAAGTTAATTTGTTTTGGTTTCAATAGATGTATTTTTCATATTTTTGATTCTTGTTTTCTTTTTCTCGCATCTTCGCGCCCCCCTTTTTGTTACTTCGTGCCCCCCTTAGGGGTGCCCACCCCACAGTTTGAGAACCACTGGCCTATGGTAACCCTGCTGACAAGCAAAATTTCCCTATGAGGCAGTATAAATTGGAATTAAATGTAGAACTAAATTTCTGGTAGTCCTGCCCCTGTTTTAGAAAGCAGAAGTTTGACACCTGAGCAAGTGTTCCATTTGCAAGTTAAAGTACAAACACAGGCACTTGAAGTGAAAAGGACAATAGATCAACAACAGTGTCAGGAAGATAAAAACTATTGTACCAGTACTTCCACCAGCAATACAGCTGCTAGACCTACACATGCTGTCACTGTCACTTTACTTGACTCGCTCCTTGGCTTCAAAAACAGCAGTGAGGAAGATAACAGATGTGGAAGTTGACAAATTCTGTGGACAGGTTTAAGGAATGAGATACTGCCATACTTGGTAGTGAAACAAGCTGCCAAAGAATACAATTCATTGGTGGAAGACTAATGAGGCTAGATACGCAGATGATACCCAAATTTGGCCAGTGTATGTATCCCTGCTACCTCAATACCATGTGAGCTTCTCTTTTGGTTGCAGGCAACATAACTTCCAAAAAGAGAGCCAGCCTTAGTCAAGAGCATGTGGACAGGCTAACATTTTTGCATTGTAATCCAAAACATCCCTGGTGACACTGGTGAAGCAATTTAAGATTTTGTTTTTAAAGTTACTGGTGTAGCAGTTTCAGCTATAGTTTTTTAAGCCCCTGTTGGTGCAATTTAAGTAACATAACTAAGTTGGTTATGTTTTACTGCCACAAAAATGAAGTGCATGTACTTAAGAGTGATTTTTTTCACACTGCATTTTTGTTATACTGTATATTGTAGTTAGGAGAGTTATAACTAACACTTGCTCACATCATGGGATAAATGATGTAAAAAATATTTCAGTAAAGTCATTTGGTAATGAAAGAAAGTTGTTAATCCCAATTGATTGAAAAAATCATCAAATTAATCGATTATCAAAATAATAGTTAGTTGCAGCCCTAGTTTTGTATTGGTTATTCATGAACTTAGTCCTAGGGCAAGAAACCTAAGCAACAAGTTATCAAAACAATGTCCATGACAGATCAGTGTTTTATATTTTGGTTTGAAATGTGTTTTCTATAGGAAATGTATGAAGAGAAAAAGCAATCGGGAACAGTATGTTATTGCATATGTGTGAACCAGAAAAACATTGGTTTCTGTATAAAGAATAAACTGGCCTTGTGCCACAATGAAGACCATGGTTAGAAATGTTTAAACAAATATAAGTCGTACTAGGGTGTTGTACCGTGTTAGCTATTATGAATGTATTAAAAAGTCAAGCACCTTTTATTGGCTAACTAAAAAGATTACAATATGCAAGTTTTTCGAGGCAACCCAGGCCCATTCTTCAGGCAAATATACGGGAGTACAAACGCCAGGGTCCTTGTTAATGTACCTACTGTAGATACATTGATCAGCACTTGGTTAAGAGGTGTGGTTTTCGGCAGAGTTCTTCAAGCAGACATACAGGTTTTATACTTCTTGGATACATTGTTCACACCCCAAATGGTAAAAAACTCTGCAAACAGAGTGGGGTGGGGGTTATTAAAATGGGTGTTATGTAGTCAAATTACTTTTTAAAGTAATGAGTAGCCTAACACAATACTTACTTTATTGAAGTAAAAAATAACCTGTGGTAGTGTTCTCGTAGCATTTTAATATAGTGTCAGTTTAGTTTTAGTCCAGCATTTTGCTATATATGAGCTCTTATGTTGAAACAGTATAATCAGCTGACGTAGTAGCAGATGTTCATACTGTGAATCATCAGGTGCTCAGGTTAAGGATGTAAAAAGGTGATAAATAGTGTTAACTTCAGAGCATATGAGGGACTAATCATATTGTTAAAACACAAGATAATAAGGAGAACTCCAGAAATGTACTTGCTCATGTAAATGAAAATTTTTAAGGAGCCAGTTTTTTTCCTTAACTGAGTTACTTGCTTTATCCTTGTTGTGTTTGTGTTAACAGTTGCTTGCGTTGCATCCTTTCCAGCTTTGCCTATGGTAATAAAATTGCTGACGGGAATAATGGTGCAGTAAACACTGCTGCCTCACAGAGCATTTGTTCTGGGTCTAAATTCTGGGCATTATTTTTATGGATTTGGCTCATTCTTCCTATAAATATGGGTTTTTTTCCCACATCCCGAAAGACATGCATGCTTGATTAATTGACAACTCTAATAATTACCCATAGTGAGTGTAATCATGTGGATGAGTGGGCCCCATGTTAACTGTTACCTTGTTCAGGACTCTTTACTTCCCTTGTGCCCTGTGCTGCTAGGTTAGGCACCCATGAACCTGAATTGAGTAAGAAAGTTTGACAGTGTTAAAGCCTACAATGCAGTAGATAAAAGTAGGGTTAAAGATGAGACCACATCTTTCTTACTTGTCTTGTTCCATCTGCCTCTTTTTGGTGTCCTCTGTCATGGAAATAAAATTTCAATTTGTAAACAGCTGTGTTTTACAGAGTAGACAACAGTGTGACCCTCTTAGTAGCTATGTCTACCCAAGTATGTTTACAATGTTTTAAGGTAGCTGAATTGTCTACCTTCTGCATGTAAAGTAGTTCTAAAAGCACAGTGCAGCTATTCCTCTCTGTTGAGGTGCAGCTACCGCTGCTTCTGTAGAAGCTATTAAAACTTTCACAGTAGCTGTGGAGTTACAAACGTATATGGACATCCATCCTTTATCCAACCCGCTATATCCTAACTACAGGGTCACAGGGGTCTTACGGAGCCATTCCCAGCCAACACAGGGTGCAAAGCAGGAAACAAATCCTGGGCAGGGTGCCAGCCCACCGCAGGGCGCACACACACACCCACACACCCACCAAGCACACATTAGGGATAATTTAGAATCGCCATTGCACCTAACCTGCATGTCTTTGGACTGTGGGAGGAAACTGGAGTGCCCGGAGGAAACCCATGCAGACACGGGGAGAACATGCAAACTCCACGCAGGTCTCCTAACTGCGAGGCAGCAGCGCTACCCACTGTGCCACCGTGCCGCCTGTATATGGACATAATTCCATAATTAATATTTCTCATATAGTCACCCCATATAGAGTGTGTGTTGTGGCAGAGTAATGTTTTCTTTTAATATAATTTTTTCTTTCCTTTTTTTGGCATTTTGCATAATAATGGTGCACAAAGTTGTAACCCAAAAGACATAATCTTGAGCTCTTTTTGTCTATCTCAAGTTTTATTATTGGAGGATCTAAATGGGCTGCTTCTGTCTAAATGCATATGCTATTGTTATACTAGACAAATGTTTTGGGGGATGAAAGCAGGAACAACATAAAAAAATTTTGTCGTTCTCAAGTTTGTTTTTCTATTTTCCTGCATTATTGATTTAAATTTGCTGTCCTTTCATGTTATTTAAATGACAAAATTAGATTAGGTGGGGTTGAGAATGTTCTGTTAAAGTTTTATCTACTTAGCGTGAGAAAAAGAAAACGCTCTGTGGTGTACAGGATTCTTTTTAACCCCCTTTACTGGCATATTTAGTAAATGATGCAGTGATTATATTTGTAGTTTTTTTGATTGGTTTATTATTGAGTCTATCTATAATATAATTAAAAGTGGATTATTCTGAAAAACGGTTAGTCGTTTAATGCATTTCCCATGCATACTACAAGTAGAATTCTTTTCTTCAAAGATATAACTAAAGCAATTGTATGTCGAGACATACAATTTACTTTAAGATATCTGATTGCCTTTAATGCTTTCCCTTAGGACTCTTCATAAGACCATCATACTCAAAAGAGGAAAATAAAGTTAGACAGTGACAAAGGTCCCAACTAGGAAGTAAGACCAGTACTGACCAGCCATGAATGACTTCAAGCACTGCACAGTGGGAGTGCAGCTGCAAACCACCTATGACTGTCACAGGACTACCTACATTCGCCAGATTGGCTTGAAAACATTGCGGGACCTCTCTACTAATGATATGCTGCTTTTGCAGCTGCGAACAGGGATCATGAGCCTCACTGGAGAGGACACTGTGTGTTTTCACCATGAGAAGGTCTACATTGACCGTTACGAGGACATGCAAAGAATCTGCTGCGATCCCTTCAACATGCACAAGAAAGGCATTAAGAGAAGTCTCCAGATTATCGATGTTGATGAAGCTATGCTCCTCAGCGACAAGTTCTCACAGCAGTTTGTGCCTGGCTGGAAACTGTGTTACCGTTGTGCGCGGCTGGTATTTGGCTCCATTGATCTTGACTACGAGGCAAAGAAAACGAAACGACTGAGTAGTGAAGTATGTATATGGGATAGTTGCATATGGCTATTTTTGTGGGGGGAGGGGGTTGCAGTGGCAGTCTAGTGAGGTAGATATTCTTAAGTTAATTTTAGTTTTAACGATTGTCTTAAAATTGCCTTGTATTGTTTTTTCAATAACTCCGTGTTCTTTAGTTTTTGCTTAAAAATAATCCTGTATCAATATAGTTACAGCCATAGCAGTAGTCCTCAGCCTGTTGGGTATGCAAGTG
Source organism: Polypterus bichir lapradei (assembly GCA_026402145.1). NCBI lineage: Eukaryota > Metazoa > Chordata > Cladistia > Polypteriformes > Polypteridae > Polypterus > Polypterus bichir. Next base: position 55,312,637 of record JANRMT010062854.1, on the reverse strand, counting down.
TCTGCCAGGTGGTCAGAGAAGAGTCTGCTTGCATATCTCCATTGTGAAGGCACTTCCGTTCTGATTACAGAAGTGACCATTTGTTGTATGTGGAACTTAGTTTATTTAGTATGATGGGTTGTTTGGTCTCATTCAGAGTTTGTTTTCTTGACCAGTTCAAATAGATTTTTTTTTTGCTTTTATTGTTTAGTTAGAAAATAATCCAGCTGTCTCTGGTATGCAAGAGAACTAAAAAAAAAAAAAAAAAATGGGTATGGTGTACTGTATAAACCTTAAAAGGACCATTGCTTATATGGTGGTCAAACATGAGCCTCCTCATTCAGCTGCTCTTTAATTCCATCACTCCTCCTCACAGTGCTCCTGCTACGAGACTCCAACCCTCTCTTTCCCACCCAGCCTCACGTTCCTCTTTTGTATTTATCACCATTGTCAATTCACTGCTGAAGTGGGGTCTAAGCAAACAAATCGCTCTCCCCCCATCTACTTGAACTTATCCCTGACCGGAACAAGATGTTCCATGACCCATGTGACCAAGGTCAGTGGATTTTTGCTAAAGACAGCTTCTTAAGAGGTAAGTGCTCTCTTTCTCACTCCATCGTTTTTAGGATAGTTTTAGAAATTGTCAGGTTAATGCAGGAAAATATGCAATTAGGAGGAAAGATGAATTTTAACAATTACTAAAAATGTCTTAAATTAAATTTTATTGTTTACTGATATTCAGTTCGTGAAAGCTATTATATTAGACAGTTGGTGATGTTCGGTAACATTCGGTAACCTTCATCCATTTTCAGTAAATACAGGAACAGGGCTAGTCTGAACTTGGAAGCAGAACTGCACTTATACTTTGCTCAGCCTTTCACATTGACTTGAAAAAATTCATGAGATACTTGGATCTCTTTCTTTCCCCCTGTGAAATTATATGTAACTTGAGCTATTTTTCTTCTTCTGATTTCATTAAATAAAAATACTGTACAAACATACACCCACACTACTATCTGTACAACCTTGTTAAAATTCCCAAATGCCAAATGGGTTTATGGAAATATCTCATTTAATTATACCTAGTAAGAGTTCAGTACTTTTTTTTTTTAAGATCGAAAAATGGTGGTACTTCAAAACATTTAAATTCCTTGCCTCCAGAAATCATATGATATTTCATATATGTCAGTAGTCTACTATGGTTAAGCATTTGCATTGATTTCTAGGTTTACTGTTATTCAAAGTCATGCTGTATGACAAGTGTTTACAGTAACCAAGACCCCAAATTATTCTTTTCTTTGCAGCACTAGGTTTAAATTGGGGAGGGAAAGGGTTTGACCTTGTTGTAAAAAATGTAGTGGTCGTTGGCTTAAAGATCGTTACCTCTGGTAAATAGTATGCTTAGTTATAGTTTGCCTTGAGGCTTGAGAATTTGACTATAGGATTTATGAGGCTCCATTTTAAAAAATTGATTACTGTCTGCAGTAATTGTTTTCTATATAATGTATGCATAATATACAATGCTTTAGTTCACTCAGTAGCCCAGTCCTTTTTTATGTATTTATATGTGAAGTTTATATGTGATATATTTGTAAAGTCATTCTCTTGTAATAGCTAAAAGGGTGTGGCTACTGAATTAATCTCTATCTGCACACAACTTCACACAAGTGACTAAAATTTTGTTTCATGAAGATAGTACAGTTCTGTATTTATTTTTTTAAACACCTTTACAGTGGGCCATTTTCCACCCACCCTTTGTGTTATTTTTAAATGATTTGGTGCTTGTGTTTATGCTGTTGATCCTGATCTGTATAGGTCAGGTAATGCATACCAGAGTTTTTTCTTAAGACCATAAGCATCATCTTCATAGGCAATAAGTGATATATTTACTAACACTTAAACATAGTGATTATTAAAAGAAATTAATTGCCAAGGCTAATGTAAGCTTTCTGCTTGCCTTGCATTTTTATTAATCTAAAGTTTAAGATGGTACATAATTGTAAAAATTACTACTTAATGTTTTTTTGCAAATATGGTACATTCTTTTCAGAAGTACTTTGTGCATAACACTAAATAGAATTCACAAAGTTAAGTTTTTTTATATATATATATATATATATATATATATATATATAACCTTCATTGCACACTTAATGATGATCGTTTCTTGAGGAAGTAAACCTAACTTTCTGGAAACAGGAATTGCCATTAAATCTGGCATCACATTGTACATTTATATTTAATTGGTTGCTTAAAGAAAAGGAATCGGTGGAAATGGATTACTTACATTTTTGTAATAGAGATATGAATTATTTGCTGTCCCACAAGTCCAGAATTAAAAGTTATATCAATTAATGCTGTTTTTCAAATTCTGCTGTTAATTACTGGATGTTTTCAGGGAATTGAGGGTGACATTTATTTATTATTTATATTTGCTTTCTCAAAGTTCAAAGACTTTGTGTGAACCTGTCTTGGCCATACAAAGCACAAGGCATAAACCACCTGCAATTTAAGTGTCAGTCCAAAGAAGAGCACACTCAAACCCACGGTTGCTTTAGTTCTACAAGCTTAAAATTGTTGGTAGTGAACCTAACATAAGTATGTTTAGGATGTGGGAGGAAAGCCCCTGTAGACATGGGAAGAATATGTAAACTCCACACAATCTTCATATACCTGTCCAAATATGAAAACTAAAGTCTTAAAATTTACCAAATATGTCCTTTTTTCAAACCAAGAATGTTCTCGAGTATTGATTCATATGTTGAGACAAAAAGCTTTTTGTAAAGTGGTGCATCCATGTTGTTCTTGGAAACACAAATATATATATATATATATATATATATATATATATATATATATATATACTGTATACATGTGTTTTTTGGAGACTATTCCATTTTAAAAGAAGCCCATCTGTGCTCTTCACTTCATTGCCTATCTCCTTTTTTCTAAGAATTTACACAAATATGTTGTCATTTTAAACCAGCGATATATAGACTATGAAGAAGTAGAAAGTCACTTTCAGATGCTTTCTTGATTTCATGCTCTTTTAATTACATAAAAATTCTACCTGTGGTAGTAACTGTGAACAGACAAGTGTATATAAGTGTACATTTACCTCATGGAAAAAGAGAAGACTCTGGTAATTTAGATATATCCAACCTTATCACCAGACTTCTCTTTAGAGACTTGTATCATGATACTGTATATAAGGATGCCAATCTTCTACTAGTTAAACAGTACCCACCAAAAGTATTGGAACAGCAAGGTCAATTTGGTTTTTTTTCTGTGCCTTGAACACACACAAGATTAATATGAATATTTACATCTAGATATGTTAAACAACATAGAACATAGCATATTTTTATCAAACCACACAGTTTTTTAGGTGAGAATAAGTAGAACATGACAAAGTGACAGGTGATTCTTGTGACCTAGGTATTTCATATAAAATTGATTGCTTAATCATTAAGGTGCACTGGATAACTGCTCCCAGTTTAAGCTTTGGCTTTCACTTGTGAAGACTGCATTTGTAGTTAAGAAACATAGACCAACATGAAGACCAAAGAGCTAAGGGAGAAAAGCTTGCCATTCTGAAGCTCAGAAAAGGGGGAAAATCCAGAGGTATTTAAGAAACATTGGACACAGCCAGTACCACAATCTGGAATGTCCTGAAAAAGTGTACTGGTGTACTAAGCAACCAGCAGGCATCAAATCGGTCGTCCAAGGAAAGCAACAACTAATGACGAACAAATGGTGAGAGCAGTAAAGAAAAAGTCCGTAACATAATGAACAACCTCCATTGAGCAGGGGTGGAAATGTCACAGTCCACTTTTTAAAGGAGAATTGGAGAACAATATTGAAGCCATACTGCAAGATGCAAACCAATAATCAGCATTAAAAATTGTAAAGCCAAATTGGAATTTGCAAGAAAGTACAGAGATTAGCCACATCATTTCTGGAACAAACTTTTATGGACTGATGAGACAAAGATTAGCCTCTACCAAAGCGATTGAAATGCCAAATTATGGAGAAAGAAGGGATCTGATCCTAAATATACAAGCTCATCTGTGAGGCACGGTGGAGGTTGTATCATGGCCTGGGCTTGCATGGCTGCTTCTAAAACAAGCTCCTTCATTTTTATTGATGATGTAACTCATGATGGTATTAGAAGAAGTTCAGAAACGTCTGCCAATTTATGGAGAAGTACATCCAAACTAATTGTGAGTAACTTTATTATGCAGTAAGACTGTTCTAAAACACTCTGCCACCTCAACAAAGGACTCCTTCAGGAGTAAAACATGGAGGGTTTTGGATGGCCAAGTCCATCACCAGATCATTAACCCTTTTGAACTTGAATTTCACCTGCTGAAGAGAAGACTGAAGGAAGAAATCCTGCAAAACCGACAACTAAAAGATGCTGAAGTAAAAGCCTGGAAAGGAATAACCAATGAAGAAAGAAACAATCTGGTAGAATCTGTGGATTGTAGGCTTGGTGCAGTTATTGTGAGCAAGGAATATGCAACCAAATATTAAGCATTTTTAAATTTCATTTAGTTAAAAACATTCTGTTCCAATACTTTTGCTCACTTAAACTGTGTGGTTTGTTCCATGTTTAACATATCTAGATTTAAATACAAGGGACTGAAAGCTGAATCGCTTTTCTCTCTTTGATCTTTCTCTGATCTTTTGATCTCGCACATATGTCTTCATTCCACAGCAAAAACAAATTATTTGGCCTTACTGTTCCAATACTTTTGGACGTGTATATCTGTTTTATCACTCCATCACTCTCCTTCTTGGTCAAATAGCCCTTACACAGCCTGGAGGTGTGTTTGGGGTCATTGTCCTGTTGAAAAATAAACAGATGAACAGATGTATAGATGAATTTGTTTTTTATTTACTTATTCATTATTATTCTTGTGTAATGTTTTTCTTGTAACTTTCTTGTTGACATCAGTGTTCCATATTACAAAACCTTGTAAAGCACTTTGAGATACATTCTTATTTGGTAAGTTGGTAAAAGCTGCGTGAAAAAAGTTATTTTATCAATGAAGGGAAACTTTTGTAATCGCCCCTATGCCCAAGATTATTTATTTGGTGGGGGGTGGTGTATTGGTATTTTATTTCATAAGTTACATTTTGAAGATTTGTTTCCCTTCTCTGTACTTGTATTGAAATATGCCCTATAACAATTCTAAACAGGCTGGAAGAAAGCTTTAATATGAAAGTGTCAGCAGTCTTGCAACAATTGCGCTTTAAGGTGTTTTTTGTGTTAAAATGTTATGGTATCTGTGCTTACGCCAGTCCCACCTACTGTTTTAATATAAGTAACTTAATTTTTTCCTTTTTACATTTGATTTTTGTGATAACCGATTATATTTATAGAGTTTCTCCTTGGCTGCTATTAAATAGCTAAAACCACTTTGCTTCCTGAAGCAACAAAAAAATTAGGAGGGGAGAAAAATCCATAGAAGTCAGGTTAGTTGGACGATCATTTATTTTTCAACAGGACAATGACCCCAAACACACCTCCAGGCTGTGTAAGGGCTATTTGACCAAGAAGGAGAGTGATGGAGTGCTGTTCACTAGACACTCCTCAGTTGTTGCACATTATCTGTAACTTACTCTGCTCACTACTAGTTTTTCACTCAATATACCACTTAGTCACCTTTCACTCATTGTGCATCACTCGTTCACAGTTGAAATGTATAACCAAGATTATTGGTTTATTCAAATATTACTTTAGTTTAAAAAAAAAAAAAATCTATCCGTTATCCAACCCGCTATATCCCAACTGCAGGGTCACAGGGGTCCGCTGAAGACAGTCCCAGCCAACACAGGGCGCAAGTCAGGAAACAAACCCCAGGCAGGGTGCCAGCCCACCACAGGGCACACTAGGGACAATTAAGGATTGCCAGTGCACCTAACCTACATGTCTTTGGACTATGGGAGGAAACTCCATGCAGGGAGGACCCAGACAGTGAACCCTAACTCCTAACTGTGAGGCAACAGCCCTACCACTACGCCACCATGCCGCCCTGGTCAGAACAGAGTCAAGTTTTATTGGCTTTATAATTTTAAGTTCTCTGGAAGTGAAAATGCTTTGCAAATGAATGCATTATGCAGTATAATCTATATCTGTATACATATTTTCTTTGAACCTGACTTTGATTTTACACAATATTAATTTCTCTAGTTGAATAATATATATATATATATTTTTTTTTTATAATTAACCCAAATGGGGAAGGGTGGTGCAGTAGTTGGCTTGCTGCAGCTCATTGGTCCAGGAGACAGTGTTCAAATGCCATTCCAGTTACTATCTGTGTGAAGGATGATATTTTCTACCCAATTTGGTAGATGCATTTCTGTTTTCCTCTTGCAACCTAAATACGTGTTGGTTAATTTTTGTCCTTTTCAAAAATTTGGAGTGGTGTTGATTTACCACAGGATTTTCTATAGACCTAGTCCCTGGTGTGCACTGTGAAAGAGCACAAACTCACACTGCAAATTCCAGGTCTGTCTAGAGACTCTAATTAGCATATGTGAATTCTACCTCAATATGGACTTCAGTAAATTTAATTAAACCCTAAATGATGTGCAAACCAGTTTGTGGGAATTCAAAAGTATTTATTATAAAAATACACTGTATTCTTGCTTAAATCTATAATAAAGCAATTAACTATAAACACTTATGCAGGGGTAAAAGATACAGAATACATCCATTTGGCTGGAGGGTGTGTGTGTGTGTGGGGGGGGTTATTGAATAAAAACAAATGATGTGCATATAGTTCACTTACATGGTGATTTCCTAAAGTGCACATTGTACCATTAATTTTTAAACCTGCATTCTCTCCTAGTCCCCTAAACAGGCAATATAACCAGTTGTAGTGATGATGTTCATGTGCTTTAAGAAGTTTGATGCGAGAGGAAACCTGTCAGTCTGTGTAGCTAGTTTGGTTTGGAACTCCTTTTAAAATTAAAACCTGAATTATTCCAGTCTGTACATTTTTGAATATATGCTTTTAAAATTGCTAAATTGTATATGTTTTTTGAATTATGCATAAATAATACCCAGATCATTCTTTAGGTGAGCACGATCTGATCTGTCTGCTAGTTTCAAAACTGGCACAATTCTTGGAGCCACAGTACTCTACCTAAAAGCATCAAGGTTCAGTATATTGCAAGCTGGACCTCTGTTGCAAGATGTATATTGTTTTAAGTTCATTCTGCAGCCTTTCTTTAATAATGTTGAATTTTTTTTAATTACTTGAGTAAGCTGAGCTACTTACTGTGTTGAAAATGTGTAGCTTAATTTACGACTCTTTGAGCATTAATTACATTGATCTCTGTAGTTGATTATGCTAAGTTATCAGTACTGATGCCATAGAAGAGAAGGGGCATAATTGAACCCAAGTATAAATGGGTTTTGATTGTGTCAACCTTCTTTTTTTTTTTTTATTTTATTACAATCCATACAAAGCAATCAAGTTTTTACAAAGAGAAAAATTAAGAACAAATCGATCCCCACCCCTGAGAGAGAGAGCAAGCCAAACGGCGTTAAATTTAAGGCTTGGAGACATACCTAAATTAATAAATTCTCTGTGCCTTTTGAACTTATTTTAAAATACTACTGATTAGATCCTGCCATGTTTTGAAAAAAGTCTGTACGGATCCTCTGAGTATTTGATTTTTTCCAACTTCAAATAATATAACGCATCGGTTTCCCACTGACTTAAAAGAGGAGAGTTTGGGTTCTTCCAGTTTATGAGAATAAGTCTACGTGCCAAAAGTGTAGTGAATGCAATCACAATTTGTTTGTCTTCCTCCGCTTTAATCTGCATCCAATGATAATAATATTTCTGGGGTGTTTGATTTAGTTGGTGAGTATATTACATTAAACAGGCGTCGAAGATTGGAAGATAAGTGCCGGCCCCTAATAAATCCAGTTTGGTCTTGTGATATTACCGAGGGGAGCACTTTCTCCACTCTTCTGGCTAAGATTTTAGAGAGTATTTTAACGTCGTTATTCAGAAGTGAAATTGGTCTGTATGATGCACATTGTAATAAGTCCTTATTTTGTTTTGGAAAGACAGTGATTAGTGCTTGGCGAAAGGTTTGTGGAAGAGATTGGTTATCTCTGGCTTCTGTGAATGTTGCTAATAAGAGGGGGGCTAGCTGAGCGGAGAATTTCTTGTAAAATTCTGCAGGGTAACCATCAGGGCCTGCTGCTTTCCCGCCTTGGAGTGATTTTATAGCATCTAGTAATTCTGATAACATCAGAGGTTTATCAAGTTCCTCCGCACTAAAAGCGTCTATTTGTGGTATCTGTAATGTATCCAGAAATGCATTAGATTGTGTATTGTCTTCCTTAAACTCAGTAGTATATAGGGATTTGTAGTAGTCTCTGAAAGTGTGCATTATATTTTGGTGTTCGACGATTTTATCTCCGTTCGTACTAGTGATTACCGAGATTGCGTTGCGCACTTCTTGCTTGTGAATTTGTTGAGCTAAAAGCTTATTAGCTTTCTCCCCATGTTCATAGTAATGATGTCTGGATTTGTAAATTAGTTGTTCAGTTTCTTTAGTTGTCAAGAGGTTTAATTCCGAATGTAGAGCCTGCCTTCTCCTATGTAGAGTCTCGCTTGGTAGTCTGGCATGTTCTTCATCTATTTTAGTAATTTCGCTTTTTATCTCTGCTATTTTCTTGGCCTCGGATTTATTTCTGTGGGAAAGATATGAGATAATCTGTCCTCTTAAGAAGGCCTTAAGAGTTTCCCAGAGTATCCCTGCAGAGATCTCGGGGGATGTATTTGTGTCTAGAAAGAATTTGATTTGTTTGGATATAAATTCAGTACAATTCTCATCAGCTAATAGAAGCGGGTTGAGGCGCCATCTGCGGGGTGAGTGCATGGGGCTTAGTAATTTTAGCTCCAAGATCATAGGTGCATGGTCAGAAATAACAATAGCATCGTATTTTCAAGATTTAATCTTAGGCAAGAAGTTATTGTCTATAAAGAAGTAATCGATCCTTGAGTAACAATGATGTACTGGTGGTAGAAAGAATATGTTCTTGAATTTGGGTTTAAAAACCTCCAGGGGTCTGATAAGTTGTGATCAGTTATAAACTTTGTAATTATTTTTGCAGTGTTAGATGCCGTTCCCCCTGTGGAGGAAGTCCTATCTAAAAGTGGATTTATAACACAATTAAAATCCCCAGCCATTATAACTTTATGAGTGTTCAGATTGGGAATGGATGCCAACAAATTTTGTATAAATTCCTTATCATCAACATTAGGTGCATAAACATTTATCAAGATCATTTTACAGTTAGATAAGTCTCCCATAACCATTACATATCTCCCTTCAGGATCCAATACTACATCTGATGCTACAAATGGAACAGTTCTATGTATGAGAATTCCCACACCTCTAGTTTTCTTCGTAAAGCTAGAATGGAACATTTGGCCAGTCCAGTCTTTTTGCAGCCGGAACTGATCCTTGCTTATTAAGTGAGTTTCCTGTAAAAATACTATTTTAGCATTTAGACCTGTTAGGTGAGAGAGTACTTTCTTTCTCTTTAATTCGTGATTCAGGCCTTTAACATTCCAGCTTACGAAGTTAACTGTCCCATCATGGAGACACTGATTCTGAGTTTTTGATGTCATTTTATAGTCGTCTTATAATTATAAAGACTGAGAGGATAGATTAGGTATAGATCAGGCCTGCTCTCTTTCTCTCCCCCCCTTAACCCCCCACCCTCCCTTTTTGCCTCCCCAAGTGAGGCTAAAACCCACTTCACACAGTCCCAGTCCTCTGACATACCCCGAGACAGAGTACGTCCAAAGGAAAACAAGCTCCAATGCAGCGGCGCTTAAGGGTTAAAAGATAGAGATATCTCAAAAAAAAAAAGAAAAGAAAAAAAAAGGAGTTTTACACTTAAAATATATATATATATAGTCTTCAGCAATTTTAGTGCATTAAGATGAGACACCCAGATAATAAACCCAGGGGATGGTATTAAAAATGTGTCCAGAAGAAGCATAACCAGTCTTAATGCAGTAATAGCAATAACAGTAAACCTAGGGTATGATATTGAACAGTCTCGTTTAGGGTAGAGATGAGATAATTAGAAAAGAAAAAGAGAAAAATAAATAAATAAATAAATAATTAAGCACAATAAAACATAAACAGATAGCACCCTAGTAATACTAAGTAATAATGAGAATATATGCTGATAAAAACCCGTATTTTAAAACTAATAGATCAGACAAAAGATTATTAATCTTTGCTTCATCGTTTTAACCGCCATGACTCACTATTATGTATCAGAATAGTCCCGGGATCAGCTTTCTTAATTCTTTTTCTGCTTCTTCCTTGCTAGCGAATTCATAGAATTGACCCTGCCATTCCACTTTCAGTTTTGCCGGATACAGGAGGCTGTATTTCACACTGGCTTGCCGTAGCCGCTGTTTAATATTATAGAAGGCTGCGCGTTTAGTAGCTGTTGCTGGAGAGAAGTCAGGGAAGATAAGAATGTGGTTATTTTCAAATATAATATCTTCCTTGTTTCTTTTTTTTTTTTTTTTTTTTTTTTTTTTTTTTTTTTTTT
>JANRMT010062854.1:55255525-55301943 GCA_026402145.1 Polypterus bichir lapradei | reverse complement strand
TTTTTATTAATTTTATTACAATCCATACAAAGCAATCAAGTTTTTACAAAGAGAAAAATTAAGAACAGATCGATCCCCACCCCTGAGAGAGAGAGCAAGCCAAACGGCGTTAAATTTAAGACTTGGAGACATACCTAAATTAATAAATTCTCTGTGCCTTTTGAACTTATTTTAAAATATTACTGATTAGATCCTGCCATGTTTTGAAAAAAGTCTGTACGGATCCTCTAACTGAATATTTGATTTTTTCCAACTTCAAATAATATAACACATCGGTTTCCCACTGACTTAAAAGAGGAGAGTTTGGGTTCTTCCAGTTTATGAGAATAAGTCTACGTGCCAAAAGTGTAGTGAATGCAATCACAATTTGTTTGTCTTCCTCCGCTTTAAACCCATCTGGAAGAACACCAAACACAGCTGTTAATGGGTTTGGAGGGATTGTAAGTCCAAGGCTATCTGAAAGGTAATTAAAAATGTTTGTCCAGAATAATGTTAATTTGGTGCAGGACCAGAACATGTGACCTAGTGAGGCTGGGACATGGTTACAACGTTCGCAGGTTGGATCATGCCCTGGGAACATTTTGGAGAGTTTTAGTCGAGACAGATGTGCTCGATATATAATTTTGAGTTGTATAATTGTATGCTTTGCGCATATGGAGCTCGAGTGAATTCTCTGCATTGCTACTTTCCACTCCTTTTCTGATATATTAATTGAAAGATCTTTTTCCCAGTGTCCTCTTGGATCTTTAAAAGGGAGGGATTGTAAAATGATTTTATATATTGTAGAGATGGAGTCTAAATCCTTGAGATTGAGCAATATTTTTTCCAGCATGGATGAGGGTGCAAGATGAGGAAAATCTGGAAGGTTTTGTTTAACAAAGTTTCTGATTTGAAGATAGTGAAAGAAATGTGTAGCTGGAATGTTAAATTTGGAATGTAATTGCTCATCTTCCTTGTTTCTGAGGAGTGCCATCACCTCTAGCTTAAATGATAATCGTTCAAAACGAACTATAAAAGATCTTGGTCGGGGTCTGACGGTGTTTGATCCGCGTACGCGGTAAGCCGCTGCTATCTCAGATTCTGCTTTAAAGTCGTCCCCGATTATTTTAGAAAAAAGTTCAGCTGCGAATTTCACAGGGTTTGAACTTTCTCGATTCTCCGGCAGACCTTCAATTCTGACATTATACCTTCTACTGCCATCTTCTAAAGCAGCCAGTCTGTCTCCAAGTTTTTCTCCGAGTTTTTTGCATTCGGAACTGACATTTATTGCTCTTTCTTCGGCACTGGCAGCTGAATGTTCGACCATTTCAATCCGATTCGTGAATGTCTCCTTGAGATGCTCCAATTGATCAGTAAGCGTGCTCAGTTTAACCGAGTTTTCCTGAATGCGCTCTTCAATTTTACCCAGCACCTGTCGAAGCTCAAGTTGCACCTCTTGACGCAGCCTTTCATTTGCCTGTTGGAATTCCTGTCGCAGCCTTTCATTTGCCTGTTGGAATTACTGTCGCAACCTTTTATTTGCCTGTTGGATTTCCTGTTTCAGTTTCTCATGTGCCTTTGCCCTTGCTATCTCATTAGCCTTCTCGCTTTTCTTTATGTCTTGCGTGAGCTCAACGAGCAACACCTTCAGTTCAGATAGTTCAATTGTGCTTTCTTGTACCGTAGATGAAGCAGCAGACTTTGCTGTAGCCGGTGTCCTCGCTGCTACAGGCTCGCGTAATTGCGCAATTGAAGCCGCGGACTTCGAGGCCCTTTCCAGTTTCATGTGATCTTCTCCAATCGGCGAGCTATCCAGATCTGCACTCACGATCGCACCTTCGCTCCCCTTTTCGCTCTCAGCCGGCGACGATGTAGCGGACCGTGGTCCCGAGGAGTCTGTGCTTTCGCCCATCTGATCCAGGTCTGTCTCTGAAAGGCCGTATCTGGAACCGGGGCTTGCTGATCGCAGCTTGGGTGTAGCTTTAGTTTTCGATTCTTTCGAACCCCCCTTCTTGTTGGCCATGTTTATATGTGCTTACATATACTGTAGCAGTCCCTCTCGGGTTGAATAAATACAGGATATCTCAGGATAATAAGCAAATAATATGAAAAATAACACCACTGCTAGCGGAGCTCCACTTCAGACGTCCATCTCTCGCATCGGACGAGACCAAAACCTTCTAAGTAACAAAAGTAGTAAGTGGGATAAATTTGTATTACCTATGCTTGGAGAAAATTTTAAAAGTGTTTTGGTTATGTAGCACATTTCTGTTTGAAAATGCTGTCAGGCCATTGCAGTCTTTTGGTGATGTTCCCAAAATAAAGTGGAAAATGAGACTGCTTACAAAACTATTGACAAGCTTTACTACCATTTTCATAGTTGACTGCATTGACAGAAAAATTTCTTAAATACCTTTTTTATATTAGCTTGTTCTGTTTTCTCCGATTTTTGTAATGGTGTGTTGTTACTAAGTTTATAGCACTGTTCTGTTTTTAAATATTTTTCCTCTTTCACTTTCTTTAAGGGACGAACAGCAAAAGCCTTAAAGTCTCTCCAGTTTGCAAATCCTGGACGCCAGACTGAGTTTGCTCCTGAATCCTGTAGACGAGACAAGAGAAGGCAGCAACCCAAAGCCTCTAGCAATGCAGACAGGTAAGGCTAAACCCACCTGAAAAAAGAACAACTGTTTAAGGTTAACTGTAAAATTTATACTAAGAGGAAAGGCTGATTAAGAGTGAACAGAAAAGTTGAATGTTGGAGAGAACTACATGAAGATGTTAATCAACAATGTAACTAAAAAAATAAAAGCAGTTTTGAATAGAAGTCGTTGGTTGTTTAATACAAAGAATGGACAAAATAAGTTAAACTTGATTCTTTATGGTATTTCTGACCCCGATCTAGACACCTGACCATTAATTCCTAGGATTTGTATGATTTAGACCTCACTTAATATGGTGGTATCTGATATATATATATATATGTGTGTGTGTGTGTGCATGGAAAAAGCTATTAAAGTTGCTGAATCTGTACTAAAATTTTGACCTTGGTTATTAATACCACCTTTCAAACTTCAGTACTGGCACCTAAATGGTTCAGAAGCAAATAACGGATCACAATTGCTTGCCTCCCTGGTGCATTGTGTTGTGCTAGGTACCACTTCCCTCTTGATAGCCATTAAATTCCAATCTTGTCAACACATAGGGTTTTGTTTCATGAAGTCTACGAAACAAAATGTTTTTTCACATCTACAGTACATAGGGTTTTGAGGTGTGGGATATTGAAAAGAAAGCTGATGTTTACTTCCGATACCAAAAATCCCCAAATGCTTGTATCGTTCCAATTTTTAAAATGTGTGGGGTATGTTTTTTTTTTAGCTGTATCTTTTGATGCTTTGTGAGGACAATACAAAAAACAGTTCTTTGGTTTAAAAGGATGCAAGTCGCAGGCCATCTTTAAGGGCTCTTTGCATATTGGTTTTACAAACTATGTTCTGTCATGATAGATGTATGATTTTAATGAAATTAATCCTATTTTAGTCTGAAGATGATAAATGAGTTTGATGTATGTTTTTCTACAGGCAAACAATTAACTCAAAGAGCAAAGTATATGACAGCACAGGACTACTGATTACAAGTGGTCTTGATCTCTGTGACTGCTTAGATGAAGACTGCCTTGGCTGCTTTTATCCCTGTCCACAGTGTAAATCCCGGAAATGTGGTGTGGAATGCCGATGTGACCGCAAGTGGCTATATGAGCAAGTTGAGATTGAGGGTGGTGAAATTATTCGAAATAAACATGTGAACTAAGTTAAGTGCCTGTCTCCTCCTACCTGACACCTGCATCTCTGACTGACTGCTTCTGCTGCCCCGAGGAAAAAAAAATGGTTATCACACTTTTGTATTTGCTTTTTAACTGTTTTAAACCTTTGTGTTCAATACCTGAAGCTCAAATATTTTAAATTTAGTTTTCAGATTGACTTTTTAAGTTTTCCATGACAATTTATGCCAGAATTTTTGTGTTTGGAGTGATATAGCTGGAAAGTTTTAATTTTGCCATTTGGATGTACATACTATTTGAGATCTAGTCCCAAATGTTAATTTATTCCATGTTTTTGAATTGCAAATGTGAAGTATTTATGTAATCTGGGAATTTAAATAAAGGTAATTTTTGTATGTGGTTTTATGCGTGTCACTACATGAGTTCTGCAGTGGTAACATTACATGTAATTGTATTCATTTGCAATTCTAGAATGATTTCTAGAAAGGTGCTTTGAGTTGTGGGGTGTTTTTGTAATTTAGGCAAGTCCTGGAGTTGTAATGGATCAGCACTCATCACTGTACCACCATCAAAGACACAGTGTTAGATCACTGGCCTAATTGCAGTCTCTGTGGACTGTCCATTTTTTTTTTTGTCTTTTTTTCCACCCCTGGATGTGTTAGGTAAATAGTTCTTAAGTTCACTCTTGTGGGACTCCCATGGTTGTAGGTTTTTGTCCCAACCATTCCTACAGGTAAGATTGTTTAATTAGCTGCTGTTCTAATTTTTTTCTTATTCTGTATTCAGAAAATTACCGTAATGTGAGATTTACATTTACAGGCATAATAAATACAGAATTTTTTGCCATAGTGCATAACATTTTTTTGATGACAGCAAATGACGAGCAGACACAAGGGGCGGCAACGATGAATTCTGAAAAGCTGTGTCTCCTTCAGTGTCAAGCTCACTAGAACAGTAACTCGTGAATAACAGCTGAAATGACTACAACACCTGGTAAAGGGGAATGAAAAATCATGAAAATGGAAAATATTAAAACCAATATAAAAATGTATAATCGATCAACCTTAACATTAAAACCACCTGCCTAATATTATCTAGACCCCACCTTGTGCTGCCAAGACAGCTCTGACCCATCAAGGCATGGATTCCACTAGACCGCTGAAGATGCCACAGATCGTTTTAAGTCCTGTAAGTTGCAAGGTGGGGCCTTCATTGATCAAACTTGTTTTTCCAGCACATACCACAGATGGGGAATTTGGAGACCAAACCAACACCTTGAACTCTGTCATGCTCCTCAAACCATTCCTGAACAATGTTTTGCAGTGTGGCTGGGTACATAATCTTGCTGAGACCGGTCACTGCCATCAGGGAAAACCATTGCCATGAAATGGTGTATGTGGTCTGCAACAATCTTTTGGTAGGTATTGTATGTCAAAGTAAAAACCACACGAGTGCCAAAGCCCAAGGTTTCCCAGCAGAATGTTGCCCGGAGTATTACACTCTTAAGAAGAGCTCCATTTAATTGCCTACTGCAGCACATTATTCATCTTTTAGTTTCTATGCAATTTGTAAGGAGGATTTTCAATTGGGTTAATTTTCATAAGCCATCTAGTCCAATTACATTTGTTGTAGTGATCAATTAGCTGACATCATTAGTAGTTTATTATTTTACTGAGGTGATCTGTGGCCCATACCTGCTTCAGTAGGAGAATTATCCCAGAGTTTAAGAAATTAAAAGTTGACTCTCAGAATGCCTATAGGTGTCACTTACTGCAGTCTTGAAGTACTTAGAGAGACTGGTGCTTGGACACATTAAATAGAATATTCCAGATAGTCATGATCACCTTTTGTCCATAGAATGTGCCATGTGATAGCACTCCATACTATCCAGCCCATTTGTGGGCTGTAGCTTAGCACAATGTTGTACCAGCAAAGCTGATCACCAAACTCCCCAGTTTAGGACTTAATGACACCTTATATAACTGGATTTTAGACTTCCTAATTGGCAGACATCAGTATTTGTGGATTCACACCATCACATCCTCTGTGCTGTCTGCCGGTGATACCAGCAAAGTAATCTCACCCTTAATGTTTGCAAAATCAGTAAGATGCTCATAGCGGACCATACTCTAGTCTAGATCAGAAAGAGAGTTGAGGTTTAGGTATGGGTGCTGTTGTGGCTTTAGGGTTGTGGCTTTACATGTCTTGGAGTGACTTATTACCAATGATCTGAAGTAGGCAAAATACATTTTGGTTCTTGTCAAAAAGGCTACCCAGCACTTCTGCTTGTTTGGATGTCTGAGACCAGCTTACATTTCGTCTATAGATGCACGGTACAGACCATCTTCACTGGGTCTATCACATCCTGGCACGTCACCTGCTTGGCATGAGATCGTAAAGCACTTCATAGTGTGGCACTGAACTAACTGCCTTCTATTCAAGACATACAACTTGGGAAGGCAAACAGTATAACTGAAGACTATCGGCCCTCGTGTCAGTAAATTGAGACAGTTTCTGTCATGAACAACCAGTCATAATATCAAATACTGTACATGTTCTTGTGTATGAATGCAAGTGTATATATATATATATATATATAGTAACATAAAAAGAAAACCGAATTATAGAAAACTTTTTAAATTTATTAAAAATAAAGTTACCCCACAGTGGAACATCTAATGTTATACCACTTGTGGTCCTCATTGGGTAAAAGCAAAGAAACACTGAGTGTCTACCAAAGAATAAATCTTTTCCAGTCCCCAAAATTTTCATTTGTCATGGTGACCCTGTAGTTAGGATATAGCGGGTTGGATAATGGATGGATGGATGAAAATAAAATTATATGGCAGTATAAATTTCTGATGGGGATAAAAGGACAGAAAAAAAGTAATTAACAGTAACAGTCATTCAGTTATCGTCCAACCTGCTATATCCTAACACAGGGTCATGGGGGTCCACTGGAGCCAATCCCAGCCAGCACAGGGTGCAAAGCAGGAACAAACCCCAGGCAGGGCACACACACACCAAGCACACACTAGGAACAATTTAGGATCGTCAATGTACCTAACCTGCATGTCTTTGGACTGTGGGAGGAAACCAGAGTGCCCAGAGGAAGCCCACACAGAACATGCAAACTCCACTCAGGGAGGACCCGGGAAGTGAACCCAGGTTTCCTTACTGCGAGGCAGCAGCACTACCACTGTGCCACCAGGCTGCCCATTAACAGTAACAATAGGTTTCTAATTTAAAAATTTTGTTTGAGTGAAATCCTTCAGCATTGGGCATTCAGAGACACTTCTAAATTTCCAGCAGTTAGGTTATATTTTGAATGCTTAGGATACCACGGTAGTCAGTATTCCCTGCCGCAGTTAGCATATTGTCCTTGAAACCTAAACAGGTTTGTTAAAGGATGGTCAGAGTAACACCGTATCTTAACCGGATCGTCAGAGTAGTGTGATTGATTTTACACTGTGTCTTAGTCCTGCAAAGGCAGCATTATACTATTTAATGGCAGTGCTCATTTCTGTGCAGGAAAGTAATGCTTCATTCTCTATCTGCAAACCTTTGATATAGCACTATTTGTGTAAACAAATGCAAACCCAGTTTGACAGATGTGGTTGAAGGGGATTTTTCAGGACTGGCATGTTTGCACATGGTAATTCTAGATGTTTTAGTACTGCCCTGCTCTGTTGCCAGGTTGCCTGTCGACTCAGAGAACAGACACACTGATATTAAACCAGAACTGTGCCAGCTTTTTGAGAACCTAGGCGTCCTGCTCTACTGGATGTGTGTTTATTTCTCGTAACCAACAACCTCAAACGTGAACACAATCCTTATGTTGGGTGTGCTATAACAAATTCAAAATGACATTTCCTCCTCTCTGTCTGCTTCCTCTTACATTTCATAATGATTTAGCAGACTGTGAGAAGAAAACAAGCAAGAGTGAATTTGGGAAAGCAGGGGTCTTTAAAACACAGATGATTGACTGGCCAGTCTTTGAATGTGGTGCATCAGTGTTCATTAGATTAGGATGAGTCAAAAGGAGCTGACTCTTATAGTCCTCGGCTTCTAGCAAGCACATCAACGACAAGGTGAGATTAACAGTGTGACTTCATGACTTCAGGACAAAAAAAAAAAACGCTTTTTGGAAAGCCATGTTCATTTCTGGACAACAAAACAGTAAGTCTGAAATTCTAAAAGAGCAACAGCAGCATGGTGGTGTATGTAATTAAAAAGCAAGTGTGCCCTTAGATTTTCCATGTATATGTCAGCAAATAATATTAGGATACTTGTAGAAAGTGACAGCTGAAGGGAATGTTTGTAGGCTTATTTTATTGACTATGGAAAGGTTTTATACGTACCTGTAATTCTGACACTTCAGAATTAAGCTTGTGTACGATTCATTTCTGTGTAAAATTAGTTTAGATCTCTAGATTGTTTCATTTCATATATTAAAAATGTCACTCAAACCTATAAAGGCTTACTCCTGATCATGGATTAAAAAATGTCATTCAGCCAATACAGACTAAACCCTGATCTACTAGTAAAGGTGCTAAGTGGTGGGGGTACGGCACTAGTTGCTGAGAAACTGTAGACTAACAGAAACTATCATGCTTCTCTGAGCTGGTGTAAAGAACTTACTCTTTAATTTTGAGAATATGTCGCCATTTACATTTGTTTACTCCTTCTCCCCTCCCACTTAATGGTTTGCCTTTGTTTTTATGTTTGAGACTAATATGTTTATGGTCTTCACTTTTTCCTTGGTTAACATTTCTCTATTTAACTTTTATTTCTGTGCCTACCCATTTTACATTTCATTTCTTGGTTTATATTGATCTATTTTGTGACCATGTCATATAATCGTGCTTACTCCCTTCACCTTCACCTACAATTTCTGAGTTCACTTTGCAGCTGCTCACACATGCATTTCCTACAAAGGATAAACAGGCTAAGTTCTGGTGTATGTGGCCCACATAATCACTAAACTCTTTTAACAGTTACCTTCTGCTGTTTTTTGGAGGGTGTTATGGTGGGCTGATAATCTGATGTAGTTTTACTAGCTGGTACAGAAACGTCTCTTTTGGGATTACTTCTTCTGAGGTGTTCTACACATTTAACCCCAAGGCTAACTTTTTTTACATTAGCTGTTATGCCTTACAGATTTCATGTTCTTTAACACCTGAAGTCATCACTTACTTTACTAGCTGTACTGAAGTTAGACATATTTAAGTTACATCATAGCTACAGAACAGGGCACTTACCCATAATACCATTTTTGAACATTAATACATCATTATAGGAATCTCTGTCATTTTTAGATTTTAGAAATCTGGAACAAACTACTTTGTCATGGGATTGATGTCTGAGGTTTTATTTATAACAAGATGAACAAGATATTCTGACGACGGATTTATTTAAGAATATTTAATAAAACGTTTTTCTGATGTAATGAGCGTACGACTGGATGACTTGACACAAGGATTATGTGACACAATGTGAGATTTTTTCATGGGCTTTTTGATATTGCTTCCTGTTCTCCAGCGTTGGTCACCATAGGCACCTATCATATTAGAGATCTGTCATTTCAATTCTGCATGAAAACATTGGATTACAACTTTTCCTTGGCCATCACTAAAAACTACATGACGTAAGTAACATCTAAAATAATACCATTTGTTAAAAATCACTTCATTATAAAATAGTAGCCACTGCTGTAGGGAGTAAAAATACAAATTTATAAACGTTAGCTAGATGCTGTATACTTTTGCTTTGGTTCACAGTAAATACAAATCCTCTTTGGGTTTTGGTTTTTTATTTTATTATGCACACACATTTTTTGTAGCATCATGTGACTCATTGTAGTTCATCAATTGTAGTTCATCATGGACTTAATAAAAATAATAATAATTCTTTGCACTTCTACAGCACTTTTCTCACTACACAAAGCGCTCAGCAATTGCAGGTTAAGGGCCTAACAAAGCAGAGTCCCTATTGCCATTTATAGGATTCAAACTGGCAACCTTCTGATTGCCAGTGCAGATCCCTAGCCTCAGAGCCACCACTCCACCCACTCACTTAGCGATGTGAGTTCAGTTCTTGGCCCAGTTTTGTGAGTGTAGAGTTTGGTTCTTCTCCACATGTGGTGGTTTGTTTTCTCCAGATACATTTTTTCACTTAAATTTCAAAGTTAATGTTCATTTTTCGAAACTGTGGCTTTTACTATTGGTATTCATATCTGTGGCTCTTGTATGGATGTGATAATTTAGAATATATATACAGTTGTGTTCAGAATAATGAGCGGTGTGTTTAAAGAAGTGAATAAAGCTCATAATCCTTATAACAGCTTTTATTTCCATACACACAAATGCACTGGGAACACTGCACATTCTATTCAAAATCAAAACATGAAGAAAAATTGATCAAATTTGTGAAGAAAAGGAAATATTAGACTGTTCAAAAAATAGCAGTGTCTGCATTCTTCTTTACAAACTCAAACATTCACTGTATAAACTAAAAAATGTTTCAAGATTTTGCTTTCCTTTGAATCACTGAACTAATATTAGATAGATAGATACTTTATCTAACTATCTAATATTAGTTCATATTAAGTTGTATAGCCACTGTTTCTGAGAACTGCTGCACATCTGTGTTGCATGGAGTCGACCAACTTCTGGCACCTGTGAACAGGTATTCCAGCCCAGAATGCATTTCTTGGTTTTGCCTCAGAAACAGCACTTTTAATGTCACCCCACAAGTTTTCTATTGGATTAAGGTCCGGGAACTGGGCTGGCCACTCCATAACGTCAATCGTGTTGGCCTGGAACCATAATGTTGCTCATTTACTGGTGTGTTTGGGGTTGTTGTCTTGTTGAAATACCCATTTCAAGGGCATTTCCTCTTTGGTATAAGGCAACATGACCTCTTCAAATATTTTAAGGTATTCAAACTGATCCATGATCCCTGGTATGCGATAAATAGGCCTGACACCATAGTATGAGAAACATCCCCATATTATGATGCTTGTGCTACCATTCACCGTCTTCACAATGTACTGTGGCTTGAATTCAGTGTTTGGGGTCGTCTGACAAACTGTCTGCGGCCCATAGACCTAAAAAGAACAATGTTACTTTCAGTCCACAAAACGATGTGCCATTTCTTTTTAGGCCCGTTAATGTATTCTTTGGCAGATTTTAACCTCTTCAGCACCTGTCTTTTTTTCAACAATGGGACTTTGCGGGGTCTTCTTGTCGATGGCTTGGCTTCACATATGCATATTCTAATTGTAACAGTACTCAGGGGTAACTTTATGGAGCTTTTCATTGGCTGAGTCTTTGCCATTTTGGCTATTCTTCGATCCATTTGAATGGTAGTTTTATGTTTTTTTCCACGTCCTTTCAGTTTTTGGTTGCCATTTTAAAGAATTTGCGATCATTTTAGCTGAGCAGCCTATCATTTTCTGCACTTCTTTATATGTTTTCCCCTCTCCAATCAACGTTTTAAACAAAGTATGCTGTTCTTCTTCTGGGCAATGTCTGGAATGACCCATTTTATTCAAATTTTCAGAGAGAAATGCACTATAACCAGCATGTACAACATTTGCTGCCTTCCTTCCTAAAATAAGGGCTGTAATTGACACCTGTTTTTCACAGAATGAATGACCATTAAAATTGAACTCCACACTGCTATTATTTTGAACACTTGAATCAATTAATGATTCAATTACACAGAATCAGCAGCATGCATGTTGTGACTGTTGAGTCGGTTGGTTTTCTATTACTATACTACACCTACTAGTAAATTATTTGCCATGTACAAATATAATTTCTACTAAAAAGAGTGATTGATCAGGTTAGTGATGCTGGACTGAACACAACTGTATATATATTTTTGCTCATCTCTTTCACTGATTAAATTTGAAACAAATTACTTTCTAGAATTTATTTTATGATACCTAGTGTCAAAAATGTAAAATTTGTAAAACAAATTGCAGATATTTACATGATATGCGCCATATCTGTGGGTATTTCCTAACTTTCCATAGTACAGAACAAGGTAATTAGGAGAGCAAAGTTCCTCCTGAGTGTGAAGTTTTCGACAACTGTCATCACTGCTGATGCTTTGCTTTTCTGCCAAATAGCAGTCGTGGTTTATTCTTCTATCCCTCCTGTGATTATTTTACTGTGGTTCACATATTTTCAGTTGACTTTTGATCTGATTTGCTTGGTGAGGACTGTGGTGACAACACTCAAAGCTGGCAGCAGATCAGGTCCCCATACCATCATCAACAGTCTTCAGGCTTTCCTGGACAATTCCCAGATGCTCCCAGGTCAGCCAAAAGATATCAGTCTTCAAGCATGGCCTGAATTAACCTACAGGTGAATAACGCATGCAATGTAGTGTTCTCAGAAGACACTGAGCACATTATGAGGCATCTGTTTTTGACTAGCCAGTAGAGCTTACCTAATTTGGGAATGTTATATTTGTATGACTGAATTAAGAAGAGGATGATCTGTAGAGTCATCATCCATGACAATGGGACCTCAGTTGCTCCTGTCCACACTCACTGTGTTCTGGAAGCCAACTC
Organism: Polypterus bichir lapradei; assembly: GCA_026402145.1. Lineage (NCBI taxonomy): Eukaryota > Metazoa > Chordata > Cladistia > Polypteriformes > Polypteridae > Polypterus > Polypterus bichir. Next base: position 55,289,602 of record JANRMT010062854.1, on the reverse strand, counting down.
AAAGGTGAACATCAGCCTTCTAAAATGTTGCTCCTCATATTGCCCAAGTATTTAAGTTGTACATTTGAAAAATAATGGATGTCCCGGGTCTTGAGGTGATCTCTTGCTTTAGTATACAAGGTGACACTGAGGTGCTGCCTTGCTGTGTAATGAATGAATGATTTTGCCTCCTCTTCAAGTTTGGGCCTATTGCCTCCTTTGCCTATCATTCTTTAAACTTGCACATGGCTATTTTTACCTTGCATTTATATGCCTTATTGTGCCTTGTTGTGTCTGGAACATTTTTTTAAAATCAAACCAGTGTAGAAAATGTGAGAAACTCACACTTAAAGACATATTTCACCATTTGTTTTCTTATCAAGCCTGTCTTCAGATTTTACAGCACACTCACAAGAAGGTTATTTCCAAAAAGAACATTTCTCATTAATTTTAACTGATGATTCAGAGAGTCACAACTCTCCTTACCTAGGATCTTGCAAAATTTGACTTCAAAACAAACGTCAGCTAATACTCAAGTGCAGCTGGCCACAGAAGTTTGTGTTGCTCTGTAGGAGAAGATTGAGAAGAAAAATGGAAAGCCTATTTTGTTCAGGAGAAAGAGTGCCCTTCCTCTGCATTATATTTATTTAAGTAATTCTGCTTGTCACTCTCTTGGTCTTTCACATACGATGTCAAGGTACACTGCATATAAAAAAGTTGCTGTGTTCCACCAATACTACAGGATTTGTAGTTTTAAATATTGAACATGGTTATTATTTATGATTTGAAATCAGGAAGGCTCCAAAAGGCCTGTGAATAAACTGGGGAGCTTAAGATTACTCATTATGCCTTTTACATTACAGAATAATCTGGGAAGAAAATCACTTAAGACCTTCTTGAAATCCGGACACCTTTTATTGATTGTCAGAAGGTTTGAATCGGGCCTAAAACTGGGCAGATTACCCTATAATGTATGTTCCTAGCATCGGTGAATTGACCATATTACTGAGTCAATAGAAAAACACTTTACCTTTTTGTAGGGTGCAGATAAAAGTCACAAAGTGTAAGAAAATATTAATGGCAATTGTACATTGACCCCTTGTGAGTGCATGTGGCATTTGTGTTGAGCATGTCAGGGAATGGACTGCCATCCCATTTACAGTTTGACTCTCAACCCAGTCACCACCTTTGTTAAGCTCAGATGTGCTCCTTACATCTGCGTTAATTTTACTCCAGGTTCTCAAGTAATGTCCCCTGCAAATGTCTTGGAACAGCAAGCTCAATTAATTTGTTTTTGCTGTGCACTGAAGACATTTGTGTGTGAGATCAAAAGATAATTATGAGAGGAGAGATCAGAGTTTCAGCTTTTATTCTCCTGTATTTACATGTAGATTTTATGTGTTCAGCACACAGCAAAAACAAATTAAATGACCTTGTTGTTCCAATACTTTTGGAGGGGACTGTGTTTTATCCATATCACAAAGTCTTGTCTGTTCCGTCGATTTATCAACTCTAAATCGATCCCTATATGAGTGAGCATAAATGTGTGCCCTGCAAGGGACTGCCACTCTGTACAGTATTAGTTCCTTCCTTTCAACCAGTGATGTGCAGACCCAAAAATGTATTGGAATACATGGCTTCCCCACTTGCTTGGGTTCACATTTATTCATATTTATTATTGTGCATCTTCTCCATCTCTCTCATTTTTGTTTTGCTACAGATGAGCAGTTTCTGATGTGAAGGAGAATATTGGGCTACTGGCTACTGCCTTTGCTTTCCTCTTTATTTCATTGTTGCTTGCACCCACATGAGGAGGGGCACACTCCCGGCCAGGTACATGGCCGCTCGGAAGCGCTACCAGGAGCTTCTGGACGTTGACTGGGAGCCTCCGCTGGTGCCATGCAGCACCCCAGTGACATCAGCCTTTATTTCAAAGAGGCTTCCATCACCAGAGGTGGACAGTCCTGCTGAGCAATCTGAGGCTGCTGAGATCTTGAGTTTCAGAAGGTCTGAGAGCCCTCCCAAGAAGCCTGTTGCTTTGAAACTACCTGAGGTTGACCTTTTGGTGGAGTTTCCTTCAGTTCTGAGTCCTAAACTCTCTCAGGCCTTTGTCGGCAGTAGCCACCCTTTGAAAAGAAAGGTGGAAAAAAGAAGGAAAGAAAGCAATAGTTCAGTGACCGTGGTGACTGAACCATTTCCCCTTCAGAGACTGTTGACACTACATAAGAGCAAGCGGAGACAGCAGGAATCAGACCAACAGCCAAAGAATTTTCCAGAAGTCAGTCAGCCCAATGTTTCGCTCAGTAGGTGTGTAGTGCTGAAGCTTCCTCAGATTTGCTTGTCTGAGGACTTTCCTGTGAAACACGGCAGCTACACTCCTTCCATTCAGTGGGTCAGTGGACCGTCGCTTCAGACTCTCCCCCTCAGTCCCCAAGTCCTGGAAAGCAGCAGCTTCCACACCATTCTGCTTCATTTTGAAGGGGAAGAGGTTCAGCAGTATAGGAAGAGGACACGAGAGGCAGATGTGGCAGTGCCAGTGAAAACAGATTCTAGTGCCAAAGACAGTAAGAAGCCAGCAGCCCAGTTTTATGTGAAGCTGCCGGAACTGAACCTCCGAGTCGGCCTGCTTAATCCCAGAGTGAGAAAGCATCCAAGACAAGGATGGCCACAAAAGGCAATAGACGAGATCAACAAAAAGTAGATGCTTTGTGGACTTATCAACAACTTTCACTGCTCAAGGAAAAAGACAGAAAAATCTGTAAGGCATTGGAAACTTCCACCCTTTGTGCTGAAAACCTCACATACCACATAACAATGAACACTTCACACTCTAGGGCTTTGGGTACTGCATTGCTTGGGCAATGGATGCTTCTGAGCTTGTGCAGTGGACATTGCCTTTTCTAAAATACTGGAATAATAATATACTTATGCAATAGACACATGATACTGTGGAGCATTTTACACTTGTACCTGTACTTTGGACACTTCAAAGGGCTTTGCACACTTGCACCACTGTGCATGGGACACCTTGTTCTACATGGCATTGAACATTTGCATCCTTGCTCACTAGGCACTTCACACCTTAAGGCTTTGGGCAACGGACCCTTGTCATTTTGTGAAGTTTATAACGTTTACCCTAAAGTACTTTGACAATAGGACATTGTAGACATGAAATCCTAGAAATCCTAGAAAATTGCAATAAATGTTTGAACCCTTGTGCAAAATTGCACCACACACCAAGAGTATCAGACAACTGTATATACTGTATGTGCATTGGACACCTCTTATTTTTGATTACTGTGGAAATTACTTACCCCTGAGTACTTTACTCTTGGACTCTTATACAAGTGACACCTAATACCTTAGACGAGTGCATATTTGAGGTTCTGTGCACTAGATACTTTAAAGAATGTTACACACTTGTGCAGCGGATAATTAACATACTAGAATACAGAATGTGTGTAGGTTTGTGCAGTGGACATCTCAACTTTAAACAAATAGACAACTGTATCTGTGAGCACTGGACACTTTACAGGGCATTAGCTTTTACCTCTGTGCACTGGGCACCATGCATCTTAGGGTATTGCAAACTTAAGCCCTTGTCCAGCAGACACATTACATCCTACAGTTTTGGACAATTGCTTATAGACATTTCACACTTTGGGGTTTTTGGCACTTGAATGCTTGAACTGTTGAAGGAATTTAACTTGCATTATTGGAAAAATGTACCCTTCTCCCTTGAACAGTTCAGACTGTACCTTATGGGTCACTTTAGACTTGAACATGTATGCTCTAGGACCCCCAACACCACTGTGCTTCAGAGTCTCATATTCATTCTAGGTGAATCTGCATTGGACACCTGACGCCCTTTAAGCCATTTTACCAATACCTCTTATTCTAGGGCATCGATTTATTGTCCATATGGTTTTGCAAAATTGTGTTCTTATTCACCGGTCACATCACACCATATAGTGCAGAATCTGTGCGCAGAGAACAACTCTACTTTCTCAACCATTGCAACTCATACCTCATGAGACTAATACCTTGTATCTTAATGCAGTGGAGGCCTGTATATATAATCTGTGTTTGAAGAAGTGTCAGACACCAGCATATATCTTTAATGCAGAGGAGCAGTGTGTGGAAGCATGTGGAACTGAATGTGGAAAAACAGTCAAAGCAGCAAAGGCATGAGAGAGAACATGGAAGTTGAAATTAAATCAGATTTTGCCTCTTGGTGGCTGTCTTTTCCCTTCTTATTTTTTATTTTTTTGCAAGCTAGATTTTAATGAATGAGACAGTGAAAAGGAGTCAAATAAGGATGAACAAGTGTGGAAGTGTCTGACTATTAAAAGAAGGATTATCAGTTTTAAAAAAGACATAATGAGTGATTCCAAGGCAAAGGTTAAAACATTCCCTATAGAAGGACAACTGTGGTGAAGGCACAATCTTTCATAGAAGTACACCATTTGAGACAGATTATCTCTCACCTGGTTCCCAGTTTGTTAAATGATTCATACTTGGTAAAAGAATCCAAAGGGAGCATCAGGGTAGAAGAAACATTAGAACAGTTTTGACGAGAACAAGCCATTCGGCGCATTTCTTTAAAATGACATCAGTAATTTTGAATTTCTCCAAAGTATTACTATCTATCACAGTAGTTGGTCATTTATTCCAAGTGTTTTTGGTTATCTGTGTGAAGAGAACATTGGGCTATGTACCCTAACATCCTTTTAGCCTTCTTGTTTGCTTCTGTACACTGTCTGGATGTAAGATAACGACAAGTCCACCATTTTCCCCTAATGTTCGATTTATGACTGCTAGGTTTTTCACCTACAGAGGGCTATGAGAGAGATGAGATATACTTTCAAGTTTCAGACCTCTTATTGTGTATTCGAATGTAACATTTTGACTTCATATATGCAATACATTATATTTTCTTACATTAAATTCCATCTGCCTCCAATCTGTCCAAGGACATATGCTGTAAAGGTCTCTCTGTGATGTTTTGGTTAATTTCATTTTATCCACCCTTCCACCAAGTTTAATATCATCTGCAAACATAACAACTTGTTTATAATCTTATTAAGATCATTTGTCTATACTAAAAATACAGCATTACCAGCACTAAACCCTTGGGCCATCACTTTTAAAATCATCTAATTCAGAAGATGCTCCGTATGACGTAATTCTTTACTACTGTTGTTTACGCCAGTTCTGCACCCATCTACATGCTGCCTCTTGGGGTCCCACTTCTTTTAATTTTCCCCAGTTGAACTGGGGACACCGTTTTGAGTGAGTCTGCATCACATTGCAGCATAGGGCCGAGACAGGAATATGTTGTCTGTCCATCCTTCCACCCATTATCATGGTTTATGGTCACTGGTTGTAAAGTGTGTCCTGGAGGTATTGGGTGCAAGGCAGGGAACACTTACTCATACAGGGGAAATGTTAGCGTCCTTAAATGCTACACAGAAACTGAGCATTCTGGGGTTTGAACTCATGACCCTGTATCCCCAGAGACCCCCCATACCCCCACAACAAACTCCTCTTCTGATTATATTAACTTCTGAGGGCTGGAAAGCAGATTTTAATGTATGGATTAACTCCTGCTGGAACAACCATGAATTGAAATAAGCAGGTTCAGAAAACGGATGTTTAAAAGCCATACAGAATAAATGTATGAAGACTCACAATTTTAAAAATGTAATTTTATGATGAGTCACCTGTCCTCGAACATTAATATGGTGCATTTTGGAGTTTTAAGTAAAAACTCTGCTCTAGCAGCATGCAGTGGATGGTAGACTCTGCACAAGTCTTGGGACCACCATTAGCACTGCTGCACCCTGTGTTCAGTTTAGCTAATCCGCACAGTGTCTCAGTCACTCAGGTGACACATTTCTTGATGCACCACATGACCAGTAAATTAATTCACCGTTCCCAGCCCTGGTTTCCTTGCAAAATATAAAATTAATTTAGTTTGGCTACTAAAACAGACCACTGCAGCCTGGAGCTGAAGATATTTTAGAAGCAGAGCAGTTCAAAGTGACACTGACAGGTGACATAATGTCGTCACCCTGCAGCTCAAGCTGAGGTAGCCAAGCAGCTGAAGGAGCCTTAGACCCCAAACAAACCCCACACATACGCCTTATGGTCTTGCATCCGTGCGCAGGAAGAAGCAGCACCGACATCTGATAACCAGACCTAAAGACTGTGCCGCGGTATTTTCAGATGCCTTTTCCACCTTGTGTTTAATTTCAGAACTGAAGGATGGATGCCAAGCCCTCCTACTGCTCTCTTGAATAGCAGTGTTCTCGCGGATTTGGCCGACTTATGCCGCTGAAGTACCACTGAAAGCCAGTAGATGGCAACAGTGGCATTCTATCCTGTTGCTTTCTTCCAGTTGATCTCTTGTATGCGTTTCAATCATCCACCTCCGGAGAGTCGACGGAGCTCGGGTCTCAAATTACGCGTTTAGTTGTCATTCATCTTCGTTAATCATGCAATTGGCACTAACGCTCGTTTAATCAATTATGCTTCATTTAGCACGCGGATTCAGAAGTGAGAACAAACAAAATGGGGCGGTGGAAGATGGTCAGAAGCCGCCCAGTGCACTGAATTGCGCAGTTAACACGCGATCTGCTGAAGCTGTCAGTTGCAGAAAGGTGCTCCTCGTAGGTAAAGGTGGCCCTGTATTGTTTTTGCGGTGAGACTTATGTGAAATCTTTTTTTTTTTTCTTCAGGTGGGCGTCAAAGAAATGTGTTACCCGAGTATATTAGACTGGCCAGGTTCATTAGGTGAACATTTAAAGTTAAACGTAGTGAGTGAATACCGTGCAGCAAGGCGGAGACAAACCAGCCATTCGGCCCCACCAGAGTCGCCCCGGCAACACTGGCCACAGTGCAGGAAGCAACGGTGGGTGAGGTGACCCAAAGAAAAAGGCAGTTTGTATTGTATTCTAGTTCTGAGGGGGCAATGATAGATTGGTCATCAAGCTTTGTGAAGAGGATTACTTATGCAATGTTTTGAGTCTTGTATTTAGCCCATTTTTTTGACACCCATTGCATGCCCAACCTACCTGAAAGGGAGTCTCTGTTGGAATTGACTTTCCCAAGATTTCTTCCATACGAGGTTTTTTTTTTTTTTTTTTTTTTTTTTTTTCTTGTCCTTTTAGGGAGTCAAAAAAAAAAAGTGTGAGGGTCTGTCAAAAAACAGGGCCTGTTAAAGCCCACTGAGGTATTCCTGGTCTTCCAAACCTCAACTTGACCTCCACCGTTCCTGTTAACTGCCATTTCTTAATAACATTACGAACTAAGGAAACAATTACCTGAAAACGCTTTGCTATCTTCCTGCTTTGGAAGCATCAGTTATTTTATTTGTCAGAGTGCTAGGCAGCTGCTTAGAAGAGCCAAAGACTGTTGATTGTTGGGACGAGTTTTGAGGAGTCTGAGAATTTATACGGCTTTGCACTTTGCATCACCTGGGGTTTCCTAATGATGACTGAACAAGCCATAGTTGTAACAAGCTAATTCAGGTCTGAGGCCTTGGTAAAAGTTATCAGAGACCTCAAGTATCTTGGGTTGTCCAAATGTTTGCAGGGTGCTCCTTTCCTTTATTCACTTTACAAGTCAGTCAGTCATTATACAACCCACTATATCCTAACACAGGGTCATGGGGGTATGCTGAGCCAATCCCAGCCAACACAGGGCTCAAGGCAGGAAGAAATCCCAGGCAGTGTGCCAGCCCACCGCAGGGCACATACACCCACCCACAAACCAAGCACACACTAGTGACAATTTAGAATCACCAATGCACCTAACCTGCATGTCTTTGGACTGTGGGAGGAAACCGGAGCGCCCGGGGGAAACCCACTCAGACAGGGGTAGAACATGCAAGCTCCACGCAGGGTGGACCCGGGAAGCTAACCCAGGTCTCCTTACTGTAAGGCAGCAGGCGTGCTGTCCCCGCTGTACAAGTGTACAAAACAATATGCTTGCATAAAATGCTGAAAAAATGTGTTGTCTTTAACTTTATGCTTTTAGGTGATCAGTTATCTTCTGCTCACTTAACTATTCACAGTACAGGCATCCTAAGCAAGGGTGCCCAAACTTTTGCATACCCCTGTAACTCTGGAAATTCTTCATGGATGTTCTGTATGCACTGGCAATCCTACTTTAAGTGGCCTCAACTCAATTTTATGCACTGCAGTTGAGTAAATGACACTGATGCAGCTCTGTTTTCACTTTTTATTACAAACTATAGAAATGATCCCTAAAAGTATAGTCTTTCTTTTACAAATGTTCTGGTGTTTCAGACTACATTTCCCCTTCTTTTTACCACCTCTATGGAAAACTCTTACCTTTGGCCAACCAGCATGACAAGGTGGCATAGTGCTAAAAACCCTTGGTTTAATCCCATGTTTGATGACTGTCTTCATTCATTCTCACCTCACTTCACAAAAGCATGGATGTTTGGTGAACTGGTGATCCAAATGGGCTGGGTACGGGTGTGTGTGCGTGTGTGTAAGTGGACTCTATAATTTACTCAACACCTGACTCTGTTGGGTTTGGTATCTGCTCTCTGTGACCCCGAGTTGGATTAATCAAGTACCCAGGATGCAACACAACAAAGTGCATGTAGGACTCATCTTCCCAGGTACTTAAAATGGTGCTCAAACAAATTGAGCAAGCCAAACCTGATGCTACATTATGGCGTCTTTTGGCCTATGCTGTAAGTGTGACTTGATCTGTGTGTGTGTGTGTGTGTGTGTATGACTGAGGACAGGCTAGAGATGTGTTTGGTGTGCTCCAGGCCTCTCTGCCTCCCCAGTGAACAATGACTTACTTTCCTCACATCTGGCAATGTGGTGGGTGAATCATCTTGTATTCGATCTTCCTTCAGATTTTTCTCTTCATTCTCTTGGTGCTTCTCTTCCCGTGTTGACAGCTTCTCTAATAGCAGCCATATTTCAGCCTGTCAAGTGATTGAGAGACAAGTTAACGATGCTGAAAAACAAATGGCAACAAGCAGATGGATATTTACTCAAAATGTAAAGCCTGCTCTGCAAAAGAGTGGGACTTCGAACTGACCTCAGCATCTCATGAACAAGCAAGAGAGGATAATAATTGCTCAGTCAGTTCACTTCTGGGGTTAACCTCAGCTTTGCTCTGACTGGTCAGTCACTATACACAAAGCTGCTGACCTGAACATTTCTTTTGAGTGATTCAAACTGGACAGTCGCTTTATATGGTCGAAGCTGCTGGCCTCAAACTGAGCAGCAGTGGCCAGTCACAATACAGAGTTCTGGTCTCAGCATTTTTGCAAGTAGTCAACACTAGTCAGTCACTGTACATAGGGTGTTGACCTCACCATTTATTTAAACTCCCCATTGATGGCCAGTCACTATACATAGAGTACTGAACCTGGCAAAGCTTTTAAGTAGTTAGATCTGGTCAGTCGTCATGCATGCAATGCTGATCTCAGCATTCTTTTGCCTGTTTTGCACTGATCAGTCAGTGTAATTATAGAATTCACCTCAGCATTTCTCTGGCTGGTCAAGCTTTATATATTTGACACTGACATCTGCTATTCCTTAATAGTTTGCAGCAGGTTACTACCTAAACATGTTGGATTGACCTCAGCACCTCTCAGGACTGGCCAATCATTACACAAGTGGTACTGAGCTTACATTTCTCTGACTGTTTTGTCTCTATACTTGTGGGGCTAAACTCAGCATCGTTCTGAATAGAGAGTCATTATACACTGCAACACATACCCGTCAGAAAGTCATCTTCAAGGCTCATCAGAGGTAAGCACTACCACCCAGGACACCAGGGGGCAACTGATCCTGCCCTTTCTTATCTACGAGCTATAAACGCATTGTCTCGTTTGGGTGGTGAGCCACCCGAACTAAGGAGTTCCAGCGCTGAAACCTGACTGCTCTCCAGAGCCTTTAAGCTACAGCCTGCTGCTACGTTTTGCTTTTATTTATTTACTGTGCCATCAAGCACTTGTTAATTTGAGTCAATATATTATTTTGAGTAAATAGGTTGGTCCAGTTGCCATACCAGCATTTCATCTTGACTCCTGTCTTACCCTCAACCGACAGCAGTACATTGTGCCTTGTTCAACATTTCTTTTCAGAGGTCAGTCACTGTATATACATTCAGCATTATTCTCTCAGCACTGATGAGTCACTATGCATAAAGTGAAGACCTCAGATTCCATTGACTTTCGAACACTGGTCAGTCAGTCCAAATGTGGAATTCATTTCTGCATCAACCCTTCTCCGGATAAACAGGTTTAGAAAATAGAAGGATGGAGTTCCCTCTGACTGGTCAATCTCTATACAGGTGGATGAATGTTTTTGTCTCTCAGACTCTGTCAGTATACATGCATGACCGACCTCAGCATCAGTCAGTAGTGAACAATCACTAATGACCTCAATATCTCTCTGAATGACTCTTGCTTGTCATCAAGTATAAATGTGGGGCTGATCTTACGTCCTGCATAAATGGACCATGACCAGTTACTGTACATGAAGATCTGACTGCAGCATTCCTCTGGATGCTCAGTAACTTTACATACCGTGTGGTACTGACCACATCATCTGTTTCACTGGTGACCATTGGCCAGTCGCTAGACATGTAGTGTTTGACCTCAGTATCTCTGTGATTTAGTAGACTTCACTATACAAATGATGCGACATGCACTTCAGAACAGGTGATCCACCTGACATTAAATATGTACAAGCCAAGCCAGCCAGATAAAGATTGGGTTGCTGCTGGAAGTGTTGTTGGTGAGGCTAGCAGGGGGTGCTTACCCTGTGGTCTGAGTGTGTATCCCAATGCCTTATTGCAGTGGCAGGGACACTGTGCTATAAAAATGACCCTGTCTTTCGAATGAGATGTAAAAATTGAGGTCCTGACTCTCTGTGGTCATAAGAGATTCCTGGGCATGCTTCATAAACAATAGGGTTTATCCCAATGTCCTGCCTAAATCACCTACCATGGTCTAGTCATTCTGATCCCCTAATAATCCCCTGTCTCTAACTGGCTATCTCTGTCACCACTTCACCACCTAACAGCTAATGTGTGGTGAACGTACTACCGCAAATTGGCTGCCATCACATCATCCAGATGGATGCTGCACATTGGTGGTGCTTGAAGTAGCTTTCTACTCACTATGTAAAGGACTTTGAGTAATTAAAGAAGTGCTATATAAATGTAAACAATTATTATTTTGATCTCCTTGAATGATCAATATTAGTTAGTCAATAGACTTGTTGGGTTGACTGTGACTTGAAGGAGCAGCATTGGATCATTACTATACTGTACTAAGGAGCAGCATTGGATATTCTCTATGCAATGGAGACTGTCCACATTATGTGTGTTAATGACCAGCTGTTCTCAGTCGCTATAATATAAGGTTGAACACTGGGTCTCTGTGAGGGGTCAAACATGTGGAAATGACCACAGGGTCACTCAATGACCAGCAGTGGATAATTCCTATACATGTAGGGCCGATTTTAGCTAAGTCTGTATCAGTACTAGACAGTTACTCTAAATGGTTAAAGTTCTTTGTTAATGTTTGGTGCTGTAGACTTGCTACATATGTGTCACTGACCTTGGCATGCAGCTAAATGATCAGTACTAGTCAGTTTGCTTAGATGTTGGTACTCAAGTCAAGGTTTTGTAGATGGTTTCAATGGGCTATCACTGTACAGTACCTACAGGACTGGCCTATGTGTCTCTCTCTGAATTGCTTATGTTGTGACCATTATGGTATGTGAAGGGGTGACCTTATTATTTCTTGAACCGATCAGCTCTGATCTGTCACTACATGCAAGCTGTTGACTTCAGTATGTCTGCAAATGACCAGCCCCGGATCAACTACTATAAATTGGGTACTGATGTCACTTGCCTAAATGGTTAACACTGGTCATAAGGTCCAAAGAATCTTTGTGATTGTATAACCTTTGCCAAAACCGACAAATGTGGGACTGACCTCAATGTGCCACTTGAAATGCAGTGCTCCTTTTGCCCATTTAGGTGCTGATGCAGTCTATCGACCTGCAGCCTAAGTTGATAAACTTTAGGAAATAAGCTAAACAAGAGGAGGCAACAAAAGACTTTACTGATTAACAGCCAAGGACACAAGACAAATAAAGTATGTTGAGAGAAAAGCGGACTTTATTGAGTTACTGTTTCTTCCTTGGGAGACTTGAAAGCAGTCACAGGAGATGTGATCACTGCAAACCTCCCTCCCACATATCCCCCCCCCCCCACCTTTCATTTGTTTTTCTGTTGTCAGCAAGTGCTGATAATGTACAGAGTAAAAGCTGACTGAATGTGTTTGCGCTCTTGCCATGGCAGGAAAACTGGGTGGTACCTTTAACAGGACATCAGTCTTGGCTATTTAGTAGGGGCCGGCAGTCTCAGTGGCCCCAGGAGGGCTTTGTTGACCCACACTGTTGAAGAGCTGTAGCTGTAAGCCAGTGGCTGTAAATCTACTTGGTTGGGCAATCAGTCGAGCCAAAGGTGGGAGATCCACAGTCTGTGCTGTCTGTATGGCATAGGCCACATTCACAGCTGAGCGCCACTGGGTAGGTATACACCGTGTCCCCATGCCCAGTGCAGTTAGGCAGCTGGATGGTTTCATAGGTGACCTCTTTGATGGTGCAAGTTTGTTGGCTGAAAGGTGCCAGTGAGCTCTTGTAAACTGGATCCTGGAGAAAAAGAAGAAGGGTAATTGTCAACCTGCCAGATGCAGAATGTCAGAAATTTGCAAGAGGCAGACCAAAAGATTTGGAAGCTGGCATCCAGTACCCACTGCATTGGTAACTGGAATATGATAGACAAAAGCAGAATGAGCTTCCGGGCTCTGAAAACGAAGAAGCGGCAAAGTCCAACACTAAAAGAAATCACAGAGTTAGTGAACACACTCAGCATGTCTTTAGTTCATATAGCATCTTTCAAAGTGAACAGACAATGCTAAGAAGTGGGTTATTAGCAAAAAATTCTGGATATTGGTAAATAAAAAAAGAACAGACACAAAGGATAATTACCAGCAGCATCGGAATGCTCAGAACACAACAGGCCAGAGCAACTACACTGAACTGCTGGATAATAGATGTAACAGACAATTTTTTAATCACTCAAAAGTTATTTTATAAAAAACACAACTGCCAAATACTGACACTGCCATACATAAATGAACCACTAAAGTGCTGAAGAACACATTTGGGCGGTAGCGACCAGAGAGCTGAACATGGGGTTCAAAAGAGCTGGAAAATACCAACCAACATTCTACAAGCAAACAGTAGAAGTGAGCACTGAAATCGAGATGCAGAGAGAAGACAAACATGAAATTACAAAGGACAGAAAAAAAAGGTTGGTTGCTGAACACAAATGCTGCTGAACATTTTTAATAGGTAGCCATGGTGTGCCCCAGCTCACCTGTGTGAAGCAGAACCCAGCACAGACTGTGGTATTAATAGTCAAACAGTTTCCACAGCTGTCTTTATCCAGCGCTATTGTGATGTTTTCCAGTGAGCAGCTGTGACCATAGTGACATGTGGTACAGGACAGCAGGATGAGGAGGAACAGTGCAGGACACATCTCTACTCTCTTCACACTACACAGAATAAGAGAGATTCATTTAAATACGATGGGCCGTGTGACATTTTGATAAAACGGCCTTCTGCTGGTGATCCACAGCCAATGACCAATTACTCAAGCTTTATATTATACAGAACATTTCACTGTGAGCACGATTAGATAGCAATTGACTAATTAAGCAAAAATAAAATGAAAGAAACCCCTGGCCCATTTGGCCTGGCTACCCCTCCCTAAAGAGCGTTCCAAGACAAGAAGCTGTAGCTTACCTTTGCTGATATGGACCTCAGAGTTCAGCGAGTTGGGTTAGGCATGGGACTTGTAATCATACCTGATTTATAGTGCCTATCCTCCGCAAATAACTTGTGTGGGATTTTCTTCTGGCCAATAGGAACTTTGCTGTTAAGGCCTCTGAAAAGACTCCTAAAGCTGCTTTAAACCTGTCACCATAGAGCTTTGAAAGCTCACACCCACCCAGGCACTCCCGTGGGCGAACTTCTCGAGGTCAAAGCAGAGAAATCCCTGAATTGTTATGTCTAGCAAAAGGAGGCAGCTCATACGTAGCAGGGATGAGAATTTTCCTCAAGGCTGCCTGCAGTCAGGTCAGGAAGTAACTCACGCACTAGGCTGGCTGGCAGGCAGGCAATGTGTTTCCGAAAACACTGCACTCGAGCTCCACTCTGCTCTTAGGGTCTCTAACCTCCATCACTCCTGCAGCCGCTCTACTAATTTTTCCTGATGATACCATTTAGGCAGGAGGCCCCCAAGTGATGCTATCAGTAGTGTGCCCATGTGCCTTACCACTTCTGCTTTTGATAGTAGCATCACAACCATGGCTGACCTCTGGTGGTTGGAAAGCAGTACTGCAGTATGACTACAGAGAATAATGAAAAGTACTAAGAAACATATAAAGTAAGAAGTTTTTCAGTTAAAAAATACTTGAGTTAAAGTAAAAAAAGTATCAACTTTCAAAAGTACTCAACTACCAAAAGTAAAAGTACATTTTATAATAATGAGAAGATGCAAGGCTTTGTCTAATGAATGCAATACATTTCTCTATTTTTAGACAACACTTTTTGCTACTTTAATGCACTAGAGAGTAATAAGTGCAAATGCTCTATGATTCCGTCAGTGACATGTACATCATTGCTCACCAATACATCTGGCCACAACACTATGACGGAAAAAAAAGGCTGGTCTTACCTGAATCCACAACGTTTCACTGGAGTACCCCACTGCCTTATGCTAGGTGGCCTCAGAGAATGTGGCAGACTTTCAGATGGGGGCCAGGACAGCTGATATGAATGGACCTCCCATGGGGCCTATGCCAGATTCTCTAGCCTCTATAAAAGGACAATCACAGAGTCTTTGCAACCCAGGCAACATATTAAGCTTGTAAATAATTTATTGCATTGGGTGGTAGAACACCAAGAAGAGCGGTAAAACCAACTCCTAGTCCTGTTGCCCTACAGGCACAAGATTTATAAACTGGCGCATGTGCATCTACTGCAGATCCATCTCAGTGCACAAAAAATTGGAGATGATCTCGGCCCATTTTTCTGGACTGGGACTCCATGAAGAAGTATGCTGCTTTTACAGGTCTTATCTAGAGTGCCAGTTAAATTAGATGCCCCTGTGAGACTGCACGTCTCTTTTCCCACTGTCACTGATTGATATTCACTTTAAGCAGATAGGCATAGATATTGTTGAACCCTTGAACCCTTCAGCATGGGGCAATAAATACATTTTAGTTATATAGTTTAGTTATTTTAGTTATAGTCAATTATGCCACACCATAACCTGAAGTCATCTCCCTTTGTGTTGCTATTGCTGAATTATTGAATGGGAACTTGTGGGTGTCATTGCATTGGTGCCATGATCTGGGGAGTCTCTTTCCAAAGTTGTCCACTAGAGGTAGAAAACACCATTAAATACCTTGACTAGATATCCAAAGGCCTGAGACAAATCTTTATAAAAATAAATGGTTTATTTTATCAAAAAGACTGTGCAAGCCCCTAAGCTCTAAGGAGCAGAAAGGAACTGCCTGAAAGGCAAGGTAATACAGAGCAAGCAAAGTCCCAATACAGAATCCAGCAGCGTGGTCAAAAACAGAAGAAAGGTTCAAAAAGTCAATAATCACAGTCCCAAAATGAAATCCAAAGACAAAGCTGATACACAAAGCACAGGGCTGAAAATCCAGAAAACATTAGCAATATCACTGAAACTCACAAAAACTCTCCACTCCCTAGTACATCCAATGAACTGCCAGTAACTATGAGAGGCTTTCCCTTAAATTGGGTGAAAGGCTGTTCCTGGTGGTGACTGGAAGGCGGCACTGTTCCCTGGAGAGCGACCCACAAAAGATACATTATAAACAAAAAGAAATATTAATACAAATAAATAATATAAAATTAAACAATACAAACACATAACACATCTTTGAACACCAGCCAGGGGAAAAATGCAGGCTGAAACATGACAGCAGGTGGGAATCCCCATGGAACTTACAGACCAGGGGTTCCCTTTAATGTCTGCCACCTTCAGGGAAGTTGCTCCTCATCACTCACCTCAAAACTTCCATATACCATCCTCAAATGGATAGTCTGGTAGATTGCTTTAACCAGATGCTCAAACAGATTTTGAGGAAGGTGGCATGGGCAGAAGGGTGAGACTGGTATCAACTTCTTCCTCATGTCCTGTCTGCCTTCTGCGAGGTCCCTCAGGCCTCTACTGGTTTATCTCTGTTTGAACTTGTCAATCTAGTATCCTAGTCAAATTAGTGTCCGTGAGAGTGCATGTATTATGCCATCCTCTTTAAACCCTGGTGAGAGTGGGAACATTCTAGCAGCCATCCGAGCTCCAGAGTAGTGCTCTTTATGGAAGTTGGTAAACTTAACTTCAGGGAGACCCTGCGCCTTCTGTGGAAAAGCAAGCTGCGGAGTGCAAGCTGCGTAATGCCATTGCCTCCATTACCAGAGTGGTGAATGTCAACCCAGGCCACATCTTACTAATCTACCATGACATTGTTACTCCACTTGGGGGTTGTGGTTGTGATCCATCTCGGCCCAAGCAGGCCAAGGTGGAACTGGAGATCAAGCGTATACTGAAACTGGGGGTTATTGAAGAGAGCCATAGCCTTTGGTGTGGTCCCATCGTTTTGGTCCCCAAAATTGATGGAATTGACCCTTCTGCAACAACTGTTGTTGGCTCAGCCAGGTCTCCCAGTTTGATGCCTACCCCATGCCCAGGGTGGATAACTACCTAGAGTGCCAAGTACCCAGACATGACAAAGGGCTATTGGCAGATTCCCCTGATGGAATCTTACCCTTTGGGCTGTATGTGGCCACCTTCCAGCATCTAGCGGACAGTGCTTAGGTTTCATAATGCCTTAAGTGCTGCCTGGATGATGTCAACATCTGTTACAACACTTGGGATGATCTGCGGATCAACCCTAAGAAATGCTATTTTGGTTTGACTGAAGCCAAGTACTTCGGTTATGTTGTGGTGAGAGGACATGTCAAGTCGCAGTGTTCCAAATCAGTGGAAGAGAGAATAACAAATGTTCAGTAGTTATCCATTAACCTCCTTATCATTACATTTCTTCTCGAAAAACTTTTAAAAAGCATTGCATTTTTTGTCTTGAGAAATTACATATTTATTAAATCTGATCTTTATGCTATAAAATGTGCAAAACACTACAAGTACAAAGTCAGAAGTGTAGAAATTATAATAATGAAATAATAATAATACAATATATACTGTCAAAATGTGTGGTTTGTGAGGTATATCTTGAAGCATGATGAAATACATAATCCAATGTCACATTTGAGACAAATAGTAGTTTGATTCCTTGTGGATTTTATTTCCAGACTGATCCACTTTTGAACAGCACACTGCACATGTGTGATTGACATGAGTGATCATTTTCGAATTCATCAGAATCACTTTCAATTTCACTGTCCGTTTCAATTTCACTGCCTGAAGACGGATTCACTTTGTCATCACTGCTCGCCTCACTGTCAAGAGCGTGCAATACTTGGGCTGCTGAAAAAAGTTTCTTACAAGACACCATTATGAGGCTAGCAGAAGACAGGTCACATTCTGGCCTGTGTATAGTAACGCTCGGTCCTGTTGCTTATGCAAGACTTGCCTATATCATTTCCAGAGCAATGCTCGACACTAACACTGTTGGCACTTTTACAGTCTGAGTAATCCTCGGGTGTAACACTTATGTAAGACGCATCTATACAGCACTATTTTTGCAACCCGAGTGATGCTCGGGTCTAACGCTAAGGAGGTTAATTCACCAAGACAAACTGTATCACTGCACAAAGTTCACCCTACCTAAACTAGGCACTCACTTAATAAGCAACCTAAATTTTCCTTAATCATTGTGGCTCTGCAGGATAGTGTTCTGTTAGCTCAAATTCCATAAGGTAGCAACAAAACTACTTCTCTCTGCTTGAAGGAAAGTTGACACTCCTTTTATTAGCTCTCACATAACATTTGACAGCAAAACCCCTCACAGGCCAGGAGATTTCACTGGAACCCTAAGTCTTTCTTCTCCAGCTAACCAGTGACGTTTGTGGCGAAGCTTATAAGAATCCACCACAATATCTTGTGCGTACAACATACTGTACAGATACTGCGCAGACAATATATAACTTGTGTTGTCAAGATATTACTCATGCCCATAAAAACTTGTTTGCATAAGATTGTGACTTTAGGGGCACCATATAAAAAAGCTTAAGAAAAGGGGAAAAATGCTTACTTCAACATGCTTTATTAAATTTGAAAATGATTTCTTGAAAGCAGACATTTCTTTATCTCAATACAGCCGTGGCGAAATTGAAAATTCAGTTTCCGTGCCTCAACAGTGAATAAGAAACATGGGAACGACCTAACAAATGAGCAGTGGAAGGCGTGCTATTGCAATTTTAATTTTTGAATGATATATAGCATTATATAGGCTGTGTCTGAGCAACACTGAACTATAACCTAAGTTGACAACACACCTGATAGGTCTTTTGTTATGAATTTATAATAGGTTGGTCTGTGTAACAAGTAATGAGGGCTTGCTGGAAAATGTAATGAAGTAAAAGGTGTGCTACCTGACCTAAAAATGTAGTGAGGTAAAACTAAAAGTAGCCCTAAATGAAATATAACTAAAAATGTACTTGCGTGAAGTAACAAGGCAGTTGTACTTCGTTATTTAACACCTCTGACTGCGAGTCAAATCTGACTAGCATCAGTGTCAAGGGAATACGCTCACATGTTTGAGTCTGTGCTCCTGATTCCAACCAGGCCTAATATCTCTTTTTCTTCATAAGCACAGATGCATACGCAGTGAACTGGACTGGACTGCATGGTATCCACCACCTTGACAGGGTCTGAACTGTTTATCATAATATAAGACTCTCTCTGAAAGCCACTGTGGAACAAGCTGGACAAATGTTTTCTAAAAATGAGAAAGGTATTAATCCTTTACTATTTTCAGACCAACCTAAACTTCTTTCAGGGGGTGGTATGTGCCTATCTCACAAGTACAAGAAACAGTCAGGAATAAACTGTGGATCGGTTGGCCCATCAGAACGCAACACTAGACACAGACCCAATGTAAAAGCATTGATATTATTATAACTTACATTTACCATTTATGTTTACCCTGAAAGAAAATGGACATAAATTCTTTTTTATGTGTGTTTGTGGTTGGACTATTACATAGTTCAATGAAAATTGCGGCCCATGGAGTGAATCAAACCTGCTGGTTTTCAACTGGATAATGTGCAACAACTGTTAAAGGTTAGCTTGTACTGCCTCGCAGCTCCAGAGACCTGGATTCAGTTCATTCTTTAGTCATGTTCTGTATAGGGGATTGATTGGTATCCTTGTGTCTGTCTCGCTTTCCTTCAGGTACTTTGGTGTCTTCTTATATCCTAAAAATGTATCAATTAGGGTGTTGTACACCTCTAAGGTTTCCCATTGTGAATGTATTGTGTGATGGACTGGTGCTATGTGCAGAGGAGACCTGCCTTGTCTCAGGATGGTTTTTAGCTATCCAAAGAGAAATAAATGGATGAATGGATGAAACATGTGTCTATGTTGTTACCATAAGTGTTTTGCTCTGAGAAAAGAATAAATGTTTCTATAACTGCTGATATCCGGCGATTGCCACACTACAGTCTCTAGAGTTTACTTAGAATATATAAAACGAAAAAAAAAATCCAGTGAGTATTGGTTCTGTGAACAGAAACACCTTGTTGATGAAAGAGGTCAGAGAAGAATGGCCAGAATGGTTTGAGATGACAGGAAGTCTACAGCAGCACCGATAACCACTCTGTACAACTGTGATGAGCTGAAAAGCATCTTAGAATACACAGTACATCAAACCTTGGGGTGGATGGACTAAGAAAGCAGTTGAACATTTTGGGTTCCACTCCTGTCACCCAAAAACAAAGATCTAAGACTGCAGTGGGAACAGGATCACCAAAAACTGGCCAGCTGAAGATGAGAAAAATGTAGCCTGGTCTGATGAATCTTAGCTCCTGCTGAGTCACACAGATAATAAAGTCATTAATCAAATATCATTTGAATGCCACTGTCTATATGAGAATTGTTACCGATCATGTGCATCCTCCTCATAGACATAATTTGCCATTTTTAAATGGTTACTTCCTGCATAATAATACACCATGTCACAAACAAAAAGTCATCTCTAACTGGTTTCATGAACATGACAATGAGTCCAGCATTCTTCAGTGGCCCTCCCAGTAACCAAATCTGAACCAAAAGAACACCTTTGTGATGTGATTGAACTGGAGATTCACACCATGAAAATCTGCAGATATTGCATAACACAGTTATGTCACATGGACCAGAATCTCAAAACAATGTTTCCAACATCTTGTGGAATCCATCCCATGAAGAACTGAGGTTGGTTTGAGAGCAATAGGAGGCTCAACTCAGTATTAGTACAGAATTCCTGTGAATTCGATCAGTGAATGTACTGTATATATATACTGTATGTATAGTGAATGAGACAAAGGCCCTATTTATTGTCCTGAACTGAAATGAAATAAAAAAAAAATTATACTGAAGATCAATTTTCTGACGTGGGATGTCACATCGGTGAGTACTTCTGAAGTGGAGCTGCATCCCCCTGTGAAGTACGTCTGACAGTGAATGCCACCTTCCAGTTGAAGAGTTAGTTAAGCAATCGAGAGAATGGAAAGGATGGATTTTGTGGTGATCACGCTGGAAGTGAAGTCACTCATCTTCTAGCTGTTCCTCTTCCATACTAGAGGAAATGGAAACCATGTTAGTTTTGGTGCACCACTCACTTTCTTCTACCTGAAACAACCTGAACCATTACTTGTGAGACACTCAACAACCTCATGAGCATGACAATATATATATATATATATAGTAGGAATAACAAATGGGACAAGGTTGTAGAGTTGGGGCACTTCCTTGGTGAAACCCTTGTACTGGTGAAAACAAAAGAGAAAATCAGAAAAGGGGATTCAAGTCAAAAATGGCTGCAGTCACAATCAAGTACTGTACTACTAGCAGGAGTGCTGTCTCCTTCAGTCACTGGAAAAAAGTGAATGGCTACTTCCACTTTTTGGCTGTTTTATTTAGTGGACATCCTGGAAAGTGTGGAGCTTTGGTGGGATGTAAAGGAAGTGACATCAGTTAGCTCCCTGGTAATCTTCGAGATGGCAGAAGAAGGGGGAGAAGGAGTTAGCAACAGTGCCCAATCTTGGTGTGGAGTGGTTTACCTTGTTGTAGCCCTGAAAGTGTCCACTAAGCACTTGCGTGTTTATATTTAAAAAAAAAATCAAAGAAGTAGTGGCTTCTCTTGCCTCACTACAGTTGAATGTTCATGACAATACAATCAGAAAGACACTGATCAAAAATGGGCTTCATTTGAGGCTAGCAGGGGATAACCCACTGGCAACCAAAAGGAAATAAGTGCTGATCTCTCATTGCCAGGAAGCATATAGATAGTCCTCAGACCTTAAGTATGTTCTATAGACGTAAAAGATAAAAATTGATCTTTTTAGATGGCATAGACCTCATTGTGTCTGGTGTATATAAACACAGCATTCTGCAGTATGAGCATCATACCAGCAATCAAATTTGCCAAAACTAAGAGATCTATGAATTCTCATTTGCTTTAGAAAAGACTTGAGGAGAATGTCCAGTCATTTGTCCATGAGCTGAATCATACTCTAGGACATACCAATCTTTCTAAGGTAAAGCAATTCTGGAACGAAGAGCAGGTTACAATTCCTCCACAGAGACGCGTAACACTGATACTGACATATAGAAAGTGTTTAATTGCAGTAATTGCAGCTAAAGATACAGTAGCACAATCAGTTAGTAAATGAAAGGGGACGACTACTTTTTCATACATTGCTTGTTGGTATTTAATAACTTTGTTCATTCAATAAATTACATAAACAGGAAAATGTGTTATTTGTTCCCTCAGGTCCCTTTATCTAATATTAGATTTTGTTTGAAGATCTGAATAAATGAAAAAAAGCAATAATAGAGGAAATTTATAAGAGGCGAACACTTTAGTTGCCCTGCGGTGGGCTGGCGCCCTGCCCAGGGTTTGTTTCCTGCCTTGTGCCCTGTGTTGGCTGGGACTGGCTCCAGCAGACCGCCGTGACCTATATACTGGGTTGGATAATGGATGGATGGATGGAATACTTTAGTGTACATCGATCTGCCAATGTAGAAGAATAAACACACTTTACTTTATATAGCATAGGTTACATTTATTTTATATTTTTAATTTCAGCTCAGGGTCACACCATGAGTGAGTAGAGGGAACTGATCTGGCAACCTTCTGATTTACAGTGCCATATTTTAACCATTAAATCACATTGTCTGCCAAATAAAATAGAGCTGAAATGAAAGAACTGAGAAGAGTGTGGGGCCGGGCAGTTTAAGATTCACATGGCCTTTGGTTCCAAGGTGCATTACAGGTCTCTTGCAGGTTCAATGACTTAATGGGGACTGAAGCTGCAGTGTTGTGATTTACAGAGCATTTACTGGTTCTTAACATTACTGGATGAAGGATATTAGGCAACAGATATAGACAGTAGGCTAAATGCAGCAGGGCATTTGGTCATGGAAAGATGGAAGATGCTATGGGTAGACAAGTGAATGCTATTTGGAGAAACCAGTAGGGAGGACCCTTAGAGGTGATCCCTTCACTCATAAATGTTTAATTGAGCCTTTCATTGAAAGCCATATCTAAAACAAGCATGGAAAAAATTAGTGTTTTATAATTAGTAATTATTTTGTGCAAAGTATTTCTAGTGCTAACTATTTCAAAATGTATGCAAGGAAATCAAAAAGAATTTCACAATCAATCCAGCATGCACTGGGCATTCTACCTAACATAAATGTACTTAAGTAATTCCTTATTGTTTTTTTGATATTCATCCTATGCTCTTGGAGATCTGAGCATCGGCCATCATCATTTTTAATTTAACATAGCATCTTGCTGCTATGTCTCCATGGTCCTTCACTTAAAGGATAATTTCAAGTTTCAGACCTCACATTGTGTATTTAAACCTAACATGTTTACTTCCTATGTGTAATATTTTACATTTACTTATATTACAATTCTTCTGACACAAGTGTGCTCATGTTTGGGTGCTGTCCAAATCCCTCTGTTGTTGTCTGTGTGGAATTTGGATGTTCTCCTTGCAGATGTTTGGGTTTTTCTCTGAGTATTCTTCCCACATTCCCTAAGACTTGCATGTTAGATTAATTAATGGGTTATGTGTCTGTGAGCATTAAGTGAAGACCCCTGTCCAAGGATGGTTTTCACTTTGTGTCCATTATTGCTCCAGTTCCCTGCACCATAAACAGACCAAGTGGGTTGGAAGATATATTAATACATTTTTTTTCTCTTAGCATTCATCCATATTGTGAACCCCTTATCCAAGTCAGGTCCAGATGGAATGGAAGCCTGTTCTTGCAGCAATCTGCCAGACAAACACTAGGTCTTGGACACACTATCTCACATTAGGAAATTTAGAGATGCCAAACCACCTAATGCCATACCTTATGCCGTGGGACTACAATTAGAGTCCAGCCATCCATTCATTTTCAAATGCCCATCTTTTTGTTTTTATGGTCACGGATAAAGTCGTTGGTTAGATGGCTTGAGGTATGTTTATATATTATGCTGTGGTCATCTCATATACAAACATTACGTAGGAAAGACAGTTCTTGCAGCACGGAGAAAAAAAAGAAAGAGACAAATAGATGGGACATTGGGTATAAATGTATGGTACTTGTAAAAGTTAGCTTTTTTCAGTTTTATTCTCTCAATGACGATCACGCTCTAACACCCCTCCCCCTCACTCTCCTGATCTGACTCTAAGTAACAGCGCCAGAGTAAATTCACACCCGATCTGACACTGTTCGTTTTCAAATAATATTACATTAGTGCGATGATGTTTTCTGATTGGTACTATTCAGGTCATAAAATGATTTCTTCAAAATGTCACATATATTGTCTCTTTCTTTCAGGTGTGTAATAGAAACCACAGCATAGAGAGAAGTGTGCACATTGCAACAGGTACATATGTCATAAATGTAGGAAGGACTGTCCTTGCGTGTGTGTGAACTGTTAACATTTGAATTTGATGATTGCATATAGCGCTGAACTGACCTCATAAAGAGTCATAAAATGAATAATTCCAAATATCATATATACCTACGTCTCTGTTTTTGTTTTTTTTTTTGACATCATAAACCATAAGGTGCATACTAATTTTGTGTGAGCAGGAACACTCAATGAAACTGAATTAAAAAAAATAAAGTGACGGTGAGATACGAAGAAGGCAGATTCATCAGCGTTTGTGTGTCAGCTTTTATCCCTCCAGATCAGAGAATGTCCAGTTCCATTGCCTCAAAACACTACTCACATCTACAGTTACTCCCAGTTTCAAATAAAAACTAACAGCGTCAGATCCCTATGGTGGTTGTATCTTTCGTGATTGTGAAGTGAAGTGAAAAAAAAGGTACCTTTTACAAGTAAAATACTATAAATGTACACGGTCTGTTACAGACTCAAACCAAATGTATGTGTGTACTGTATAATATTAACAATAAGAGCAGTTCACTATTGAAAATGGCAAATATAGGAGGCAGTCGGGATCGAACTGGGGAATCTTGATTACAAGTCAGCAAATCTTACCGCTACACCCAGGAAGCTGTTGTATTGTCCTTGAACCTTTTGTGAAAGTGTTTATTTGATCTTTGGACTTCAGGCTTCACACATTCTATAATTTATGCCTACATTTTGGAACATTTATTACTAAAATATGAAAAAGTTTCTGTTTTAACAATGTGTTTACACAGATAACTGTAGAAACGGAACAGACATGAAATGCATGTGTTCCAAATAACAATCTATTATTTCCACTCTAAAACTCCAGCAGTTCACTCCCAGATAATCAAACAAGGCATGAGCTGGGAGAACTTAGTGAACGTTCTGCGACAGTGGGGGATGGAATAGCAGGTTGCTTGCTGCTTGTCTTAATCGGCACATTTACAGGACAAAAGACGCTGACGGAGAGATGCGAATGGATTTAAGGTGGGCCGGATTTACGAGTTTTCTTGTAGGCTCTGGTAATTCTAGTCTTAAAGGCTGTGAATGGTTTGTAACTGGGAGTCTAGCTAGAGGATGTTTTATGGAACTGTACTTTAATTTTTTGCTAGCTACAAGTAATAGAATGCATTTAAAAATATTTAATAGTTCCTATCTCATGCCTTTTGTGTACCTTAGGCGTTACTCCTATGCTATTCCAGGGTAGCCTTTTGTAGCTGAGCCTACCTTGCCTGGCCCTTCTTCCCTTAAGTGCGTACCCATAAAGCCTACTAGAAAGACTCTGCCATTACTTTTCTTTCTTCCTGTTTGTTTTTTACTACCCCTGATTATCTGCCGTGAACACAGCATCTTGCAAATATTTTCCTTTTTTGAAGGTGATGTAGAGAGTATTTTTTATGCCTTTAATCCTCCTTGTTTGTCTCAGTCTCTCTTGCCTGGCACTTCCTCTGATGATCACATCTCCAAAGTCAAACTGACTAATCAGGCCAAAGCCATACGGACACTGCACAAAGGGACCAAATACACACACGTGCATAAACACACACAGCCACAGACAGTAGTGTTTTATTATATAGTAGATTAGCATTTAGGTAACACTTTAGCTGCTGAGCCTTTTAGATAGAAAGACATCTTTTCAGTGTTTGACATATTTGTCTGCTAATTGTTATGCTGTTATAACAAATGTGTTCGGACTTCCTTTTTAACTTTCATTGTCTTTTTTTTATTGCGTGCTGTGGTTTGTAGAACATACCTGAAAATGAATTGTAATAATGAAGTTATTAACTTATTAACACAAATTATTATTTTTGGAAACAATGTTTACATTGTTGTTTGCCTTATATTTAATGTTATATAGACAGACATTCGCCTCCTGGGACTGTGACTGGTCTATGGTAGAGGGCTTTGAGTGCACCACAGATCCTTTGTGCTGTGGTGCTTGAAGCCTCATAATTCCATGGCCAACATGTCTAAGGGGTCATATGAAGAGTGAGCCAAGGAGTGACTCCCTTAGTATAGAAGTCACCATCAAATTCACAGTGAGACTAAAACTGTAACACTTCCCACCCAACTAGTAAGAGTTCATCCAGCATCCTCTTTAATAATGTTAGCTGCTGTGTAAGGCCCTTCAGTTCATTTACCTGCTCTATGAGGACATCCTCTTCTGAAAATTACTATAAGGACTGAGGACTGCTGGGGGCCTTTTCTTGCTGCGCACAGCATCAACTGCTGTTTTTTTTTTTTTTCCTTCAGGCAGTTTTCAGACTGAAATACACCAGATGTTCCTTCTTTTTCAGACTGACCTGCACAGGACCCTGGAGCTCCATGAATAAAGAGGAGTCATGCTCTACGCTGATGGCTTGTTCTCAATAAAGTATCCAACACTGAAGAGTCTGTGCATAAGACGTTCACTAGCCATGATGTTGTCTGGATTTACTTAGCATACTTAAAATGTGGGGGCACGTGGGTGTGAGGCTGCCAGGTAAGACTGAGACTAGGTCTGGTAGTGGTTGCATGAAATGGTAAAAAGCCTTCTTACAGAGTGACAGTCTTTATAGACCAGACATGAGACTCCTCACAGTGCGAGACTGGGTCCTGAAATTCCTGATGATGGACATTGTACACATGAATAAGAGAGCTCAATAGAGGTGAAGATTTGTTTGTCAGGTATGGGGTGAGGCAAGTAAATAGAAAAGTAAGTAGAGTAAGTAAATAGAAAGCAATAGAAATAGCTTTTTTATAGAACACAAGCAGTCTAATATCTTGTATCACATTTACTTATTTGGCTGATACCATTATCCAAGGTGACTTACAACATTAATGGTACAATTAGTTACATTTCTTTTCACTTTCCAATTGGAGAACAGGCAGGTCAAGTGACACGCTTACAGTCACACAGTGTCAGTAGCAGGATTTGAACCCACAGCCTCAGGGATAAAAGTCCAAAGACTTAACCACTACACCTCAGATGCCCCTTATGAAATGCTTGGACTTTTTTTTTTTTTTTTTTTAAAGATCAGGTATCATTAGATAGACGAGTGTGTCAGTAGCATGCAGATAAACTGCTTTTTCTTCCAGACGCCCACCATGATGGACCAAGGTTTAAACACACTAGCTGTGATTGATTTTTCCAGGGGTCAAGAAATGGAGACATACTGTGTCTGGATTGAGAAAGAACAGGTGTTTAGGTAGACAGGGCAGCCAAAATGAGACTGCAAGTCAGTGATAGGAAAGTGGGACAAAATAGAAAGTCCTCCAAAGGCATGGGGCAATGAAGACAATGCTGATTGGCGGAGGGTTTGAGATCTAAAGTTAAAAAGAAGCATGTCATGCAAAAGGCTTGTCTTACCTTCAGAAATAGTTGGAGGAAGGAGACCTTTACATTACTGAGGAAGCCCTCTGTCCTCAGATAGTACTGTGATGTGACCTACAGTAAGAGGAATGAGACCACCAACACGATAAGCAATCTATGATTTCTACTCCACATAGTCACACAGCCGGGGCTAAGCATCTGTCAAGAAAATCCTAGGACCACCAGAGAATAGAGCAAAGATGCTTTTTTAAAGTGTGCAAGAGCAGGAGCAGATTGCTTGGTGAGTGAGATTTTCAATTTATATTGGACTATAGCTTCCAAAATTTTGAACCGTTTGCTATGGATAAGTCAGAATTGTAAAATCTAGGGTGAGGTTTGGCATTTTTGAGTCTAACTCAGAATGCAGATGCTTTGTGTGTTTCTCCAAGTTTGCTTTTCTAGGTTCAACTGTTGGAACAACATTTTATCCATCCCAGCAACATGATTATGAACTGCTCGAAATAAAGCCTTTCTTTTAGAGAAAGGACCTGCTCTCATCACAATACAGACTAATTATCAGTGAGGTGCTGATCTTTTCTTTATAGGGTCCAGTTGTCAGTGAAAGCTGGACTTGACTGAGCCGAGCTTTACTGAGAATGGACATCTAGTGTCATTACATTAGGTTTATCTGCTTGCACGGCTGTATGATCCAGCTGTAAGCTCTGGACTGGTATCCCCCCAGCAGAATCTAGACAGCAGTATGGTGGTGATCCATTCCCAGCTGGGACCCAGCTTTTGATGAGAGACTAGACCTGACCAATTACGGCTCTATTCTGAATGGGAATCTACTTTCATCCCATTTGGGCTCAACTGTAAATGCAGGACTGATCTCATCCCTGGGGGATCTAGCTAGCGGTATGGGCAGTTTCTCAGCCCATTTGGGTACATATTTGAGTTTGGGACTAGTCTCATATTAGTATGGTCCAGGTCAGATTATGTGAATGGATTCATTCCAGCAGGTACTGCTTTTATTGTAGTGCTGGTATTCTTCCAACTTTGCACTTCTTGGTCAGTGTGGATCTCCTCTTACCTCAGCAGAGTCCAGCTGTAACTATAGGTTTACTCTCATCTCAGTGGGTAAATGTGAGTTTTGGACTAGGTTCATTCCAGCAGATGCAAATTTCAATGTAGTAAGGTTCTCGTCCCTTCATCACCCAGATGTGACTTTAGGTCCAGTATCTCAGA
This sequence comes from Polypterus bichir lapradei, assembly GCA_026402145.1. Lineage (NCBI taxonomy): Eukaryota > Metazoa > Chordata > Cladistia > Polypteriformes > Polypteridae > Polypterus > Polypterus bichir. The sequence goes on along the minus strand of JANRMT010062854.1, from coordinate 55,260,833 downwards.
AAATCTCAACTGTAAGCTTGAGATTTGACTCATCTCATCAGATTCTAGCAGCAAGTATAGGATTAGTTTTTTGTGGGGTCGGTCTTTGCATGGTAGGGGTCTGGTCTAAACATGAGACTGATTTTGTCCAAACACATCTGGCTGTGAGGGTGATACTGAACTCAATCCAACAAGTCTAAGTCTAGGAACTGTGGTATGAGACTGGTTTTGTTCTACCTCTGTATTTCTTTGTTAGTGTGGACCTGCATTCATTCCAGTAAGGTCCTTCTGTGACAGCAGGGCTGTTTTCATCTCATTGCTGTTTAGTTAGCAAATCAGAGTTTGCTCTCATCTCACTTAATACAAGCCTGATCTCATCCCAGCAGGATCCAGCTCTGTGTTTTGCTCCAGCGCAGTCTTTCTTTGTCAGTGTGGGACTAGTCTTATATCAGCAGGACTAAGCTATCAGCATGGGACTAGCCTCACAGCAGCAGAATCTCATTGTCAGTGTGAATGTCATCTCATCTCATCATGATGGAACTATCTTTTTGAGTCTCATAAGCCACTGTTCTAAATAAAATAGGTTTTTATTGAATAAATGTAACTAATAAGATGTAAGCTACAGGCATCCTCCGAAACTGCAGACAAAATAAGACTCTATGTCTTTATTTATGTGAAGATGGAGATCATTCCTGCAGCTCAGAGACCATAAAAACCTTCAGGCCTCCTTTGATGATCAGCAGACCCTCTCCCAATCTACAGGGAAAATGCACTCAATTCTTTTCTTACTGAATAATTGAAAATGCTGAACGGTCACACAGCCTTGGTACAATAACAGCTGACAACACTCTGCACTGCGCCCGTACCCTCTGTGCTCTGCCCGCTTCACTTGTTTCCGGACAATGGGCACTGTCATCTGAGAAGAGTTTGTGATGAAAGACTTCATGGAAACGCTGCAACTGCATATCTTGTGATAAGGGGATGGGTGCTGCAGGGGGGCGGAGGTGAGCGTTGGGGAATTGGGATCCCAGGGGACATTTCATACAACCAGAATCACTGAAAGAGTGCAATCGGGGAGCTGTGCTTGAGGGAAAAGTCATCCAGAGATCTTGTTTAATCTGAACACCCTGGCATCCCTACACTCAGGTAATGGTGCCTGTGAGTGGCTTGGGACTGCCTCTGAACTGAGGTAAGAGATGAACCCAAGAAGTGTAAGGTAGAAAAGGCAGGATAACACAAAATATGTCAAGAACAACTTGTCAGTAAAAATGTCTCATTGGTTCCAGGACTTATGACACCCAACAGTAGGTCAGGCCCCATCTCACTATGGTGCTACTGTGCAGCCTGCCATAGTGCCATATTTTCTTACCACCTGTGTCTTAATGAGAGACTGGCTGGTGCCAGTGAAGAAAATCCTTTTATCACTTTAGCCTTTTTGGAAAATAAATGCATTTTCTTTCCATGTTTTTGAGAATAATGGGATATGCTTGAGTTTAGCACACTGCTGTAAAGCATGGAATTTATGAGTAGCTGACACTGGTGTGAAGGAGAATTTAGCTCACATTCACACCTGAGACTGCTTCTCAGAAATGAGCTACTGTATGGAAGATAGAGCAAACAATCTGAGAAAAATGAAGAAACTGAACACAGTCCTAAAAGTAAGGAAGATTATCTGGGATTGTTCACAACACAAACCTTTACCAAAGAACAGGGCAAACCTGAGACTACCCTCTTAAAAAAGATTGGTTCAAAAATGGCACTTTACTGGGTTGTGTGGTTCCTTGTGGAACCATTGCTTGACAAAGAACCATTTCATTCTGGGAAGGGTTTTTTGGACTTTGAAAAGGTTCCTAACATGTGGACATAACAAAACAGAAATCTTTAAAAAAGCAGTCTATCTAGCAGGACATTGAGAGATCAAGTAAACCTGAACTTAGCCAATGTTACTGAATGTAGCAAGAGTCCTGTTAAAATTGTGAAACAACAGAAATTTCACAAATTTGGTATCATCGGTTCATGGATATTTATTGAACCTTTTACAGATTTAAATAAAAAGTTCTTTTTGGATCTTTTATGTGGATGGTTCTTTTGGGAACAAAATATGGTTCTCTTTTCGCATTGCTCTGAGGAACCACATTGGCACCTTTATTTTTGTGAGTGTAGATCGGGGTGATGGACATTAACAGACAGGTTACTGAAAAGCCCTGCCTCTAGCATTAGATTGAATAGTTTCAGTATTGTTTTAGTGCTACACCTTTCCTAAACTCATTCCTCCCTTCTGGCATGAATTGAAATGAAGTCTATTTTGGCTGTCAGAGTACTTAGTGTTTGTTCCACATGTGTTTGTGATAGATGCATACAGGCCTTGGGCAAACTGTCTCACTGTAGACCTGCATACTACTCATCTGGACAACACTAACCTAAATCTACCCCTCTTTCTTTACAGCTTGATAACTTGTACTGGGCCTTACTGAAACTGTCACCATAACTGAATTGCCTGCCTAACTGGACATTAGAGATCATGCGAGTTTAGGTGCTCTAAATCCAAGGGTGCAGGGCCTAAATACAATGGAGTGTATGGATTTGATAAACAGTTGTGGCCATAAAGCTTTATACTCTCTGCCTACACCTGGCCTCTTAAACTCAAAAACGATTCATTCAGAAGGGAACGCGTCACCCTTTATCTGCAAAAAAGAGCGTATTAATTTAAAAGTGTACTATCGACAAATTGAAATTAACTGTCCGTATGATTAAGACCACAACGGAGCCGCAGAGATGGGGCGTCGATTGCTCCTCCCTTCTGCCGCTGATCTACAAACGTAGCCACACCCCTTTACGGAACACTAAGGTGATCGTTCTGAGTACCGCTGTTTGTTTGAGCGCATTTACTCAGCATGCATTATGCATTAGCTCAAGGCTGCCTGGTTTTCACAGCATCGATAGCACGGGCGTCACTGCTGCTTACATACCTGTGCGCTAGTCGGTATATTTCACCTTGAAAGGCACCATATGAAAGAATAAATGAGGGATGCCTCTGTTTAATCATGTGGCAGAAAAGGCTCCATGCATCAGAAACAGAGCCTTCTTCTGCCACATGATTAAACAGATGCATCGCTCATATGTATTCACTCAGAATTCTGTAACAGTGATGCTCCTCTTACACACTCGCACACACAAACACGCACACTCGTGGATTAAGACATCAATCCAATCGACAGCTTTTGCAGTTAAAACCGTCTGATTTACATTTCTTTATGTGTAGCCGTCTTCTTCTTCTAATTATTATTATTATTATTATTATTATTATTATTATTATTATTATTATTATTAGGGCAGCACTAACTCCACACCCTCTGGGTTTAAATTTCTAGTCAGGGCCGCACATCGACCGCGTCGAGGTCGCACGTTCTGCCCGTGATTGTGGTGGTTTTTCTTCCAGGTACTCCGATTTAAATTCCGCATTGTTAAAGACATATAGTTCAAGTTAAATGGCTATTCCAAATTGTATCTTTGTATAAATATATTAGTGGGTGTGATCGAGCTTGTGCCCTACCATATGACTTTCGCCCTGTTCAGGGCTGTTTCCTACCGTGCAACCAGTGCTGCCTGGATGCCCCCTTGACGTTTTATGAGCGACTAAGTGTGGGATTGATCAACACCAACACAGAGAATCTTACCTGAACCCCAAGCCCCCCTAACCCCCCTCAACCCAGCCCTTAGGCAGACTCACACACTCGTGTTTGGTATATTGGAGAAAATGTCGCACACGCAGGGAAACGCAAATTCTATACGGTGCTAACTACTGCGTCACTGTAATGTTCCTATTATTATTATTATTATTATTGTAAAAAGGTCACCTTGTCAGACCGCATAACTGATTTTTGTCCAATTTCCCAGCGCTGTCGGGTTGGCTCCAACAAACCATGGTGTCTAAAATTGCATGAGGCGGGCTCGAAAAAAACGGTGGATTTATTGGATTACTTCTGTTCACCTTCGTTTATAATCCTCCCTATCCTTACAAATCCAGCGTCATGGGTTCAAATCTCGAACCTCGTCATCTTTTCTTAATTTTCGTCTTCTTTCTTTCTTTCTTTGTCTCATGTTTTGAATTCATAAATATGCACGACAGATATTCTGGGTTTCTTGTTGTTCGGACAGATACACAGACAGAGCCGCCAGGCATGGAAACACCTTGTAAACGAGATCAGGCAACCATTGGCACCCACAGCAGCGTACGGGCTTAGGAAACGAACTAAACCAAGCACCAGCTAGGAATCAAAGATAAAGAAGAAGACAAACAAACTGACAGATAGATAGATAGATAGATAGATAGATAGATAGATAGATAGATAGATAGATAGATAGATAGATAAGCAGTGTTACTTTAAAACGTATAACATTCGTTTGTTTTTAACAGAAGCTGCACATACGCTATCATTGAACTCGTTTATTTTTACGCCACTCGTTTTACAAAATTAAACTGTCTTTCTGTTAATTACTAAACTATTTCAAGTTTCACTACTTAACATATAGCAGGTAGTATAATCAATGAGATTATATAGCACCTATCGAGAGCACAGCACCTCCTAAGACGCTGTATTCGAGTTAAATAATCAATATGGAGGCTACATCGCGTTGCACTAGTTGGTCTGGAGCCTCAACGCATTGGGGTCTGCCTTGACTTCAGTTTGTGGTGATTCCCCCTAACCTTAAAGACGAAAACGACAGACTGAGCAGAGATGATACGCGGTACTGTGATTTGTGAGCCCTTATTAGAACAAATCAATCAATCAATAAATTCTGCAAACAGGGGCATAAATAATGTTATTTTGATACACTTAATGACGTACCGTTACCCCGTAACACTTTATTCAGTGTATTCCACCAAGTACCATTTACTGGGTAAAGCGTTAAAAATAGCTCATGGTAAACAATAAATCACTTTCCCTACATCGCGCAGGCCAAACTGTTTTGAGTAATAAAGTAACGTCATCGTGTGCATAACCGTCTATAGTGCCAACAATCATAAATTACATTACATAAACTTTAAATATCACAAGACTGCCCAAGAAATGCAGAAATATATAATTCGCATAACGCTTCGATTTTGGGATATTCTTATAAAAATTTGTATGCAAATGATTAAGGCTTTTAATCGTTATTTTGCATACAGGAGATTTAATTTTAAAAGTCGCTGCTCATCATTTGTGTTTTAGAATAAAAATCCAATGGATACTAAGCGTGTATTCTTCTGGAACATAAGACAATTCTAGTAACACCTGATCTATCTATCTATCTATCTATCTATCTATCTATCTATCTATCTATC
>JANRMT010062854.1:55235140-55248111 GCA_026402145.1 Polypterus bichir lapradei | reverse complement strand
TCTATCTATCTATCTATCTATCTATCTATCTATCTATCTATCTATCTATCTATCTATCTATCTATCTATCACTGTATATGGCATTTTCAGGATAAAATACAGTCTTGCAGCAGGGGTAATCATGGGGGCATGTGGAGTGGGATATGTTTTCAGTATTCAGTATTTCAATGTGTTCCAGTATCAGCAGTACCCAGCTGTTGGCTCCTGTGCTATGTTCCTTCTAATGTTGGCAGGTAGCCACTGATCTCTGGCCTTTCCTATTGCCCTGTAGCATCCTGTTGGCTACCTGTCAGTCTATCTTGTCCTCTCTGGTGCTCTAGGAGAATTCTCATTTGTGGTACTCTTTGCACAGACAGAGCTTAATGTTCCCTGGCAGCTCCTGCCTACCCTCACTGGCATGCGGAGATGTTCTTTAACTGCCAGCATGCATTCCATTATATCTCTCTTTGTCTTTTTCTCTCTCTTGCTTTGGCACATGGAGGGTGCCTCCCTTATAATGTTCCATCTTGGTTGGTCCTATGACCCCAAAAAACCCTTTTTATCCTTTCCCTAGATAGAGAGATAAATAGATAAGGCACTATATGATAGATAGATAGATAGATAGATAGATAGATAGATAGATAGATAGATAAGGCACTATATGATGGATAGATAGATAGATAAGGCAAAATATGATTGATAGATGGATCGATAGATGGATAAATAGATAGATAGATACAAAAGCCAATATATAACTGACAGACAGATAGATGAACAGATGGACAGACAGACAGACAGACAGATAGATAGATAGATAGATAGATAGATAGATAGATAGATAGGTAAGGCACTATATGATAGATAGATAGATAAGGCACTATATGATAGATAGAAATTCAGAAAACCAGATCAGATTATTTGCAGACCATCAAGTACAGACCTCTGACACTGCCATGACTGGGAATGGTTGTAATCTGCAAAGTCATTACACTCTGCCAGTTATGCAGTAGTGCCTGCTGTGATCCCTCTCGGTAGTGATCTGCCACTTGTAGGAGATGGCAGGTTGCTAGGTTTAGGCTCAAGAGGCATCCTTTAACTTCGGAGCGTCTAAAAGTGACATTTTCCATCAGGCTTGTGAGCAGAGAAATAGAAAGACAGTTGTTTCTATATTTTTTAAATGAGCAGTCTACAGTATACATGTACAGTATATATAGGGTGATATGGTGGTGCAGTGGTATGTACAGAATTAACACCTGCTTTGAATTTCTTGAACTAAAGGTGGGAACCATGGCATGGCACACCTAACCACATGTCTACTGAGCCACACTGAGACCTGCCTTCTAAGCCAACACACACATCTTTGGTAGGTGAGAGGAACACTGAGTTTTTATCACAACCTTTATTAAAACATTTCATCCAGTTTGCAGCTTCTGGGGTGATGGCCTGTCAGTTGTGTGCATGAGGCGGAAATCATGGGGTTCTCATCCATCATAGAGTCCACACTCATTCAGGGCAGTTTAGAGTTCCCAGTGAACCTAACCTGAGCATCTTTGGGGATGTGGGTGGAAAACCAGAGTGTTCAAAGTAAGTGCTCTTTATTATGTGTACATGCAAATATATAAATCATTACAGTAGAAAACTAAGCAATGCAAATTATATTATAGCCTAACTTACATAACATTGTCAAAATCAACTCCAACCCCAATTCAGGGTCATAGGGGCCAGAGCTTATCCTGGCAGCATCAGACGCAACGTGCAGTTTGGAATCACCAGTTAAACAACCATACACTTCATTGGGAAATGGGATTACAGTAAAGCATGTGTAGAGGACGACTCATACAGACACCGGGAGAATATGCAAACCCCACACAGACAATGGCAGGATGTGGCATCCAAACCAGGACACTGGATGTGTGGGGCAGCAACTTGCCGTCTTGTTGGGTGCAGGCCTAAGGCTGCACAACCTGACCAGCCAGAGTCTCCTGTTTATTTTTTCACTTAGCTGAATATGTAAAACCTCATGAACAAAATTTATGTAACTACCACATCTTGTAAAACAGGATTGAATGAATCAAGTTATATAATAATCAAATGCACTCTAAAAAGAGACTCAAGAGACATGTATAAATAAAAAATCCATAATACAATGAAATAAAACTTAGATAAAGATGAAAAAAGAACTTGTAAGACTAATGACCCAAAATATGTAAATGGCATGTTAATGGAATTAAAACTGCTGCCAGATATTGTGCAATAGTCCAGTCTGTCTCTAGTTCCAAAGGTGGAAAGGGTTGCATCCTCTCCACTTGGCATACATGTGTTCTTGTGTACCAAGTAATAGCTGCACGTGGTGGTCTGGTCATGCATCACAGGGGAGGGATTTGCTGGATTAAACAGAGTAGGTTCTCAAATGTCTGGATTATATCAGACATTCACTTATCTTGGCCATTTGGCCTTTTCCTAGAATGTTCTCCACTGAGTATTCATTCCACCATTACTCTACCAGAGCCCACACCCTTTCCAAATTACTGTGTCCCATTAAAAGAGAATCATGTTGTTCACTCACACACACACTAACTCACTCACTTACACTCAAATAGTACCATTTTCTCTAAGCCTGAATGTTTTTATGAATGTGGAAAGACACTGGAATACTCAGAGACACAGGGAGTTTGTGCAGACACAGTTCCTAGGCTGCACTTTAAACTTAAGTTCCTGGATCCATAAAACAGCAGAGGTAACAGCTGTGCCATCAGCTGTTAACTTTCCAAACCCATCCATCCATTGTTTTAACTGCATATTCAGTTCAGGTACAGGGGGCTACAGGGCACAAAGTGGGAATCAGCTCTTCCCAGGATATCAAACCCATTGCAGATCATTCTCGTAATCACTTATGCTGGGCTGGGATAGACATGCCAGGGAAACACAGTACTGGGATATGTGAGGAAAATCGGAGGGAAACATAGGGAGTTCCTGAGCTGGGATTTGACTCAGAAGGTGTGAAGCAGCAGCATATATCATTGGGTCATGGTGCCCATTATTATAATCTTAAATAAAGGGCACCAATCCTATATTATGGTACGTCATGTCCTTTTCTGATCTCTGGATTGCGTGTTGTTTTAAGGCTGCCACCTATCCCAGCTAGCAGAGATTGCAAGGCAGAAAGAAACCATAGACAGGGTGCCAGTCCATCCATACCCTAAATTAGCATCACCAGCCCTCCTAAGCTGCATGTGTTTAGACAGTGCCAGGAAACCCACACAGACATGGGGAGAACATGCAAACTCCATGCAGCGATGACCTGGGGTCTCCTTACTGCAAGGAAACAGTGCTACCAATGCTCCACCATACCTCTTCAGCCCTATATTATATTATATTATATTATATGTGTAAGCCCATGCCGTAAAACGCTCCTAGAAACTATGGATTCTGGGACTTCAATCAATCAATCAATCAATCACATTGGTTGTGCATTAGCAGCTAAGAGAGGTTCTTTCTCCTCAGTGGTCTCGTTTTGCCGATGTGCTCGCCTTGCTTGTGTATCAGTGGCTAAGTGAGTTAATTTTCTCGGCAGTCTCACTTTGACGACAGAGTCGCTTTCTTTGAGCTTCATGCTGTAGCCTCACACTTCCGGGCTGGACAGACAGACACACACACTTCCACGCGCAGACGTTTATATATATATATCCATCCATCCATTATCCAACCCACTATATCCTAACTACAGGGTCACGGGGGTCTGCTGGAGCCAATCCCAGCCAACACAGGGCGCAAGGCAGGAAACAAACCCCAGGCAGGGCGCCAGCCCACTGCAGGCGTTTATATATTATATTATATTATATTATATTATATTATATTATATTATATTATATTATATTATATTATATTATATTAAGTGGTGCCCTGTTCAAAGATTTTTTCTACTGTGCATTTGATGCTGCCATGATAGTTTCCTGCACCTCTGCAATCCTAAGTCAAATGAAGTAACACAGAAGAAGGATGGATGGATATATTCAGTTGTATTATAATGCAAATACAAGTGTTCTGCCCGTAGAATCTGATAATGAACATCTTCATATTAAACAGAACTTCCATAAATTGGGAATAATTTAGATGAGCTAATCAAGCAGGAGGCTAGACCTGGAAATATATATATGTTTTTTTCTGTAGTCCGTAATGGTAGCAGGAATGGCTCTTGTTAGTTTGACTGTGTTGGAGATCTATGGACCAGAGTGTGAATCACAGCCTATTTGTAGGCTAATCCTGTGCTTCTGTGGATTTCCTCTGAATACTCGAGTTGTTTTAACCTCCATATCATAACACTTTGCTTGTTAGTTTGACAAGCAATGCTACAGTAAATTCTTCCTTTTATGAGATTGTGTGGTCTGGTGCACTGTTCAGAATTAGTTCTTCCATGTTGATGCTGAAATCTGCTATGGCTCTCCATGACCCTGTATTAGAGTTGAGAATTCAAAGAAATGGATGGAGTGCAGTTTTCACACTTAGTGAGAAAGTGGTATCTCTATAGCCTCAATAAGGAGGTGGAGTCACCCATTAGATTGCACATTTATGTCCCTTGGTTTACTCGACAGGCGTCATTATTTGAGTCACATAACGCTCCCAGAACCCTGTTCTTAACCCCAGCATATCTCCACCTTCTTGCAGGCTCCAGGCTTTGGGCTGCAGACATACATAGTTACAAGTGCAGGGTACATCCAGCATGTCTCAACCCCTTAGTTTGCCTATATAATTATGGCATAAATCTGTTTTGTGGCAGACAGGAGTCAGATTCTGAGAGCAGCACAAGGAGAATAGAGGCTGGAATGGGAATGCAGTGAAATTATGTTATCTACCTTTATATATTTTGCGTGTTGTGTTTGTAGGAGCTGTGGCTCACAACCCATGTAAATATCACTGCTCCGAGCTCCCTGCTTTGCTCTCTGCTAGCTTTCATGATGACTTTGTAAGCCTAACGAGGGTTTTAGCTTTTTTTATTTTCATTATTCAGAGTTAAAAATAGTGCTGTGTTTCTTTTATGTATGCATTTGTTTTTTTGTGCTGAAGGCTGGGTTGGCGGACTGAAGCCTCAAGAGCTGCTTTGAGCTGGCATGAATAATTCTGGTGATACAGATCCTGCAGGCAAGGCTACCACGTAATTTGTTTTATTTTTTTTAAAGAGCTTGTAGGGAGCAGCATGCATTCTTCATCTAATAACACATTAGAATGGGGGAATGACTTCCAAGAAAGGCACAACCCCGCTGCTCCACGGTGTGACCTTCACCCATCAAATGCTTTGTAATATTTACATGTGACAGAAAGTGCAGAAGTGTGCCTTTAACATTCTTGAATGAGAGACAGACTGCGTGTGGGAGTGTTTGTGTGTTCTTCGCATTAACAGCTCACCTGAGACGTGCCCTGAAAAGCTCAAGTCACTTCAAGATTGGACCCAGAAGGAGCTGCCTGCAGGCCTCCAGTGCCTTGTTGTTGAAAATATGGCTGTAACAGTCTGAGATGTATGGCCTCCAGAATATTTATGATCAAACTTAGAAGGACTCTTGTGAACAGGAGCATCCAGAAGCTGAGCACTCTCTGATGATTTTATTATCCAGTCTAGTGCTCCCTGTTTAAACACACTAACCTCACTCTTCTAGTGGTAGGTTTCTCACCTGCACGCTTGTTGTAGGCTACCCCTCATGTTTTAAGAATACCTTTACACATTAGAGTTATTCCACCACCTCTCTCCCACTCTACAGGTAGGTTGCCCTTATCATAAAATGAGAATCAGGGTGGACAAAGCCACAGCTCCACTTGGTTCTGATAAGATCAAATGTTCTGTCTCATAAGGGCAGGCTGATATGGTAGTGCTTGATCTGTATCATGTAGTAGATGTCATCCATTCCCACCCAGCATGCATTGTAAATTCTTGGTGTGCTTTTATTTGAACTCCCCATGGGCCTACAGAACCATTTAATACTGAAAAACCTAATGTGCTAACCTCGTGAATTTCTGGTAGTGGATGCACTTTATTCATTCATTTTTGAAGCCGCTTAATCCTATTTAGGGACAAAGGGAGTTGCGGTGTACTTCATTTTTATTCTAATCATAGCAAGTTCATCCATGCATCCTTTCCTTATTGAGCCTGACTGATCCAGTACAGGGTCTCAAGAGCTTTAGCCCATTTTTGCAGGACTGGTTGCAAAGTAGGAATCAGCACTAAATGGAGTGCCATCATAGGGCACAGTGACGCACACTCCATACTCATCTATATGTGGACAATTCAGAGCCGCATATTAACTTAATACACATGTTTTTGAGATGTGAGAAGAAATCTCAAGCAGATGTGGCAAGGACGTGCAAATTCCTCATACACATTGCCAGAGCTGGAGCACAGAGTCTGATTTTGCTCACTTCAAGCTCTCAAATTTCCATTTGTGTTAACAGACACAGCAGGAGGCGGGTGTATTTGAGTGTTTTGGAGGTTTTTAGTGGCTGGCCTCAGGAGCATGCAAGTAACCCACTGGTGCTTCCCTATCACTCGACCGTCACTTGACTGACAGACTTAATGGCAGATGGGTCACAGCCATGAAGGAATGGCAGGTGCACCATGCTGCTTGCATGAGGGCTTGGCCTCCCTCAACCTTGGCATGGGATACTTTTTTATTTTTGGATGTGACATTACAGCTTATGGAAGTGCACAATCACTGTTGGCTTGTATTTCAAGGGAAATGCTCAGCTTGTGCACTTTTGTTCAAAGAGAAGGCTGATTTGTGACCAGCAATGGAGTATGGGAAGGATTTGGGAGGTGATTAAGCCTAACATAGGACACCTTGTCACAACACCCTGTTATTTTGAGCTTTGTCTTTTATTAACTTCTCCTTTTACTTCAACCTTATTTTGATGGAAGAGGTGCCTTTGACCCTACCTTCTGAAGAACCAATCTTTTTAAGGTAGTCTATGTTCATATGTTATTGGCTAATATCAAGACTAGACTCTGATGGCGCTCCCTTTAGGTCACGGGTGTCGAACTCCAGGCCTGGTGTGCCGCGGCGGCTACAGGCTTTCATTCTAACCCTTTTCCTAATCAGTGACCTGTTTTCACTGCTAATTCACATTTTAATAGCCCTGTTAGAAGGATTTAGTCCTCTGAATTGATTTGTTTCCTCATTAAAATGCAGCCAAACAGGAATGAGACGTGAAAGGAGCCAACAGATGACCAGCTAAACTGGAGCTTCAAACTCCAAGCAGTTTCTTAATGAGAAGCCAATTCTTGCTGTTAATTAAACTCGTTATTTAATTCCACGGCTTGTTGTTGCTCTCGTTCTGCCACAGCTGTCATTTCCAAAACTGTTGATTTTCTGTTTTTCATAAGAACATCGTCAAAGTATTTTGGTGATTTGAGAGATAACCTTACTGAGACCTTCACCTTTCTTTATTTTCAGATATTGTGTTATGTGGCAGCTTGTTTTGTGTCTCATTATTGTTTGGCTGCTAATTAAGGAAAAAGAAACAACTAAAGGGCCTGAGTCAAGTTAATTAAAAGAAGTAATTAGCAGGAAAAACTGGTGACTAATTAAGAAGATGGTTAGAATAAAAACCTGCAGCCACATGTGGTCCTCCAGGACTGGAGTTTGACACCCCTGCTCTAGGTAAACGGAGGCAAACAGCAGTTGGAGCTCAATGGATGCTGCATACTCACCAGATCTTAAAGAAGCGTTAGGAATCAACTGTTTACTGGTGTAGAGCTTCTGGTTTCATTACAATAGCCGTGACACTCTACACTGTCATTTTGAAAATGATTTCTGAATGAGGAAAGTGGCTTAAAGCCATATTTCACACATTGTGCAGCTATATGAACCATGAGATGCCGGACTGGAATCTCCATCTTTAGGAGTGTGAAGATAGGAAAAGAAATGCAGAGAAAGGGAGAAAGGTGCCTGCCAGGAGGCACATATATAGCCGAGGTACAAATACGTGTGAGAAACTTTGTGCTTTGCTGTGACCACTCTTTATCATTTAGGAAAGAGAGCTTTAGATATGTGCCAAGTTTCGCTGTACAACAAGGTGACGGGGGAGAGGAGATGATGGAATTAGAGAAATGGTGACCTCTTCCTAGGTGACAAGATGTGCCAACCCTGTACACTTGTTGTGTGACTGGACTTAAATAAGCTCATAATTCACTGCCAGGGCACATCATTGGCTGTGAAACTGTAAAATGATAAACCTGTATGGACTGAACATCACTGCCTAGAACGTTAAACGCTATAAAGCATTTATAAAGACTATAAAGGTATCCGACATGTAGACATGAGCAGTGGCATACCAAAGAGCTGTAAAAATCTTTGGTATTCTAACCAGTGTGGTGCTTTGGGATGCATCTGCGTGACACCCGACTCCCAGCAGAATTCCTAGATGAGCGGTTACCCAGACACTGCTATCCACGCTGCTTTTCATTAGGCACCATGCACCTTAGCAGGCCTTAGTCTCAGGATCAAGTAACCATAGTTCCCAGACTAACAGATAGTTTTCTCTCTCTCTCTTTTTTTTTTCCTTTCTTTGACAGTTGCTTTGTAAGGTTTGGGATGTTAAGAGACCCTCTATTTTATGCCAGCCCAGCACCCCTTTGCCAGTTCCTGGTAGTGCAGCTGCTCAGTAACACGATCTTTGCACAGAGCTCTTAAATATTTGACAGCCATGCCATTCACCTTTGTGTTTCATAAATGCAAGCACACTGTAGCAAAGACGTTCAGGAGCTGTGGTAGAAAATGAGTCCTGAAGTGCATGAGGTGTCTCCTAATTTTATGTCCATCAGTGAGCCTGGTTGGCCTTCAAACATTTTCCATTAAGTAAACCAAAGCCTTTATACAACTTTGAGGTCACCATAAGTTTCTAAACTTTTAAAGGTTTAATTGATGTCCTACTCAACATAAACAGCGAGACTCAAAAATCAAAGAGGTGGCAGGAAGTAAAGTTGTGGTTCGATGTGCTGTGAATCAGGTGGGATGCTGGCAAGAATGGAGGAGAAATAGGGAGTGATGGTGCTTCAGGTATTGCGCTATATAGCATTTTTAGTGCAAATCAATTTTGAGCGTTTAGAAAAGCCGTCAAAGGGGGGGTATCACTGATGTCCGCACTAGAAGTCTGTCGTGCCCAACACTCCATCGCAGACTGTCTTCCTGTCATGTTTTTAAATCTTAGTGACAGTGCCTTTACCTTTCAAATAAAATGAAATGTAGGTTACAGATATGTGTAATATTCATCATTTTGGCCACACATTATTATAGTCAGTCTAGGCTAACTTAGGGTTTTTTTTTTTGCATTTTAAGCACTTTCAAATGCATTAAGGAAACCATTTAAACTTGTAAGCAAGTTTTAACTGAGCCTTATAGTTTAAGATCAAGTACGGCATTTTGGATAACAAATATGGTGTATAGATTAGTTACTTGAACCCACATGAACCTAAACATTTGTGTGTATGTACTGTATTGTCACTTTGCAAAGACCACACAAGCGTTAAGTGTTTCAGAGTTGCTCATGACATCCTAGCCTAGACACTGCCTGTGCTGCGTTTGCATGTTTGCTTTTCCACCCATATCCTGAGCTTGTGCATATTAAAGGAATACTCCACTAAAAAATTATATCTTTGCTTTGCATCCTCCCACACCATAAACTTATTGTCGGTGAGATAGGAGCGAAAGCTTTAGATTTGTCAAAAATTTCGATTTCTAGTTTTCAATGGATCTCGATATTTTAGTGTCCCCTGATACTGAAAACATCAATATCTTGATGATGGGTGTGTGTCTGTGTGTCGCAGTTTCTTAAGGAAAGTCTTGAGCTAATTGGAAAAATACCAAACGTAAGCCTGTTACGAGATGGCGATGTGCTGATTAGTTTTTGAGCCAAATCGTGCAGGAGAAAGAGGCACTCTAGAGGAATCCCCAAATGCAGTAATACTGCAATAAATTATGAATTCTTCTTGACAATTGCTATTATAATGATCTATTTTATTATCAGAAAGATTAGCATCAGAGTGGTAAAAATTACTGAAATGTTATAGAATAGTTTGGGTAACTTGGTTCCTAGGGCGCAAAGCCTACTGACGCTCCCATCCAAACTTTTTTCATATGTTACTTACCCTTATTTTGATGGCTGAGAAAATCTTTGAATCTGGTGTTTGCGTGGAGAATGGAGATAATGAAATTACTGGTAAAACAGGAGCCTATAGTGAACAATGTTGGACAACAGCAAACATTATCAAAAATATCCATGGCAAAAATCTTTCATTACTTGTGTTGCATAAAGTTTAAGCTTTTGAATCGAAGACCTGCCCTTTCTCTCTTGCACTGGTTAAGAGTCCTGTCTTCAATTCAAAAGCTTGTTTCCTCTGTATGTACTACTTTGGCTTCCAAACATTTTTAGTTACCAATATTTTAGTGAAATATGCATTTTGCCTGTTTTAAGCATATGACTGGAAGACTTGATGCCTGGTTTATGCTACACGAGTACCATGGACATTTTTGATATTGTTTGCTGTGGTCAGTGTTGGTCACCATAGACGCCGATCCTATCACAAAGTTTGTTATGTCTCCTCCATGAAAGCATGACATTAGAAACTTCTCTCGGCCATCACTCCAAACTACATTGGATAAGTAACATATAAAAGAATGTTATTTTTGGATGTATATCCCTTTTAGTTAATTGGTCACTCTAATCTGGCTCTACTCAAGTGAGCATGGGTGTGTATTCGAGGGCCTTAGGATGGGCTACTACATTGTCCAAAGTCGGCTACTGCATTGTCTCTTCTATGACCCTGAACTGGAAAACCAGGTTAGAAAATGGTTGAATGGATAATGTTAAATACTCTCCAAGACAGAAACATTTATTTTTAAAATACAAAACAAAGTAAAGATTCTCAACTTTGCAAACATATACAATACAATATGTCCATACATCTTTTTCTGATGACAATATAAATATAGTGAGATGTTGTGGTTGATATGCCAACAGCATCAAAAACTGCAGCTTTATTGACAGACGGTTAAAAACTATTAATAAGATCAATGTTTTTAAATCCCACTTGCCTAACTAGTGAATGTTAGATTACATGTATGTGTGCAGTGTGCACCACTCTTTATACCTCGATTGGCAGTGACTGTCATCCTGTCTGAGCTCTATAGGTATTGCAAACCCTCTGTAGTCTATATACCAGATGTTGGAATGTCCAGGGGGTCCCATGAAACCCAAAGAGAAGAATACAGTATTGTCTCTTGTAGCTAACAGGCTGTCAGGCTTCAGTAGTTTGTGATACAACTTATATAATGCAGAAAGTGCAATCAATCCCATACATGTGTACAACAGACACATAAAACTTGCCAACATTGTATTATGAGCTGTGCAGAAGGTTAAAGGTTGCCGAACAGGAAAGGTAACCACAGGACAGGGCTAGGAGCCAGCAGGGTATAAGAGTAAATGGAAAACCTGCACTGGCAGCAGAGATGGTATTAATATGTTGATGTAAAAGGAATGGCACCACTAGGGGTGGTAAGTCCTTTCAGAGTAAAACGTATCTTAGAAAAGAAGGGGCACTCAAACATGAGAGACAGAGAAAGAATTGTGATCTAGGGGGAAATGCAATATGTCTTTTTAAAAATGAGACCCAGGAGGACTGAACGGAGGCTGGTTATAGTTTATCACCCTGTTAGGTGGTAGCACACACCAAGCTTTAGGTCACTTGAACTAAGAGACGATAATAAGTGTTGTAGGCGACAGGGTAATTTGGAAGCCCTGAGACTTTGTAGACCTGCTCCGACTGAAAGTGACCCTAGGAGAGGAGCTGCTTCAAACATTTAACAAGCTGATCTTAGAGAGATACATTTTGGACAAAGGCTCATTTGGAATGAGGAGGACTAAGATCAGATTAAAGAGAGAGAGAAAGAGATATAAAAGTGAATGAAGTGCTTTGGGCAGTTCTTTGAGATGGGCAAGCGTGGAAGCCACCCCACCAATTTACAGGGTTTGTTATTTAGTTTGTAGTTTTGTGTTATCCCTGTAATCTTTTTTTCTGTTATGTTTATTTACAAACTAAAGTGATTTTGTATGTTGTGGCCCTGCTTAACACTATGGTGAGATTGGAAGGTGTTATTAGAGCCGTAGTCTCTTACAGCTGGCAAGTCCAAAGTTTTGGATGTAAAACACAGATACATTTAAACACATGTAGAAAATAGTTCCAAGTCCAAATTGTTTTTTGTGAGACATCCAGACGCTGTTTATGAGAGCAAGAGAGGAGAATGATAAAAGAACCAACAGGCACATAATATGTTTTTGATTAGTGTCTGCTTGGGCAAATACAGAACAGTATATTGATCTACTTGCTCTGTTAGCAAGTAGTGCTAACAGTACTGAGCGAAAGTACATGGGAATACCCTCAACCCACCTAGTGGAAAGAAGACTGCCTCCCTAGAAGTCCAACTGCTGCTGCGGCTCAATATAAAGTATAAAAGTTGAGCAAAACAGATTTCTGTTTTCCCACAAGCATCTGTTTTTTTGACTCTGACTTTAATCAATACAAATGGTTGAAGAGAGTTGGAACCTGGAAGCATCATCCAGTGAAAGCAAGCATTCTCTTAGAACAAATAATGGGATTAAGCAAGCAAGTAGAAATTGAGTTGAGCAGAATTTGAAGCTAACATATGACATTGTGAAACAAAATCACATTTTCTTATTGTAAAGGCTAGTTAAATACATTTTTTAGGAAATTTAAAGATGTGTTTTCAATAAATATATTTCTAAATTTGCACATTGCTACAATTGTTTGTAGTCTACGGAGCAAATTATTATTTTTTCTCCAAATATCAAGCTTTTCTTAATGCAGTCAATAAGCAAGCACTTATTTTGATAGATAGATAGATAGATAGATAGATAGATAGATAGATAGATAAGGCAGTAAATGATAGATAGATAGATAGATAGATAGATAGATAGATAGATAGATAGAT
>JANRMT010062854.1:55213623-55235130 GCA_026402145.1 Polypterus bichir lapradei | reverse complement strand
ATAGATAGATAGATAGATAGATAGATAGATAGATAGATAGATACAGTAGATAAGGCAGTAAATAATAGATAGATAGATAGATAGATAGATAGATAGATAGATAGATAGATAGATAGATAGATAGATAGATAGATAGATTACCCAAAAGGGGCTACCACTGACACCCAAACCTCAGACACAATAGTACCCAACACAGTCCCAAAATTACAAAAATTTCACAAAATTAAGTCACCAAAAGTGCACAAGCAATAATTATAAAGCAAGTGAATCTTCTTTCTTTCTCTCTCCTTACACTCCTCTTGTTGAGTGTCGCCCATTGCCTCCTGACTCTGACTTGTCCAAGTGAGGCGGTGGACTCCTTTTAAGATGGACCTGGGAATGCTTCTGGTGCCATAGTACAATACAATACAATACAGTTTATTTTTGTATAGCCCAAAATCACACAAGAAGTGCCGCAATGGGCTTTAACAGGCCCTGCCTCTTGACAGCCCCCCAGCCTTGACTCTCTAAGAAGAGTGGGTCCTCTAAGTAACATGTACCCATGTGGGTGTCCAAATCGGGATATCTCAGGAGGACCACTGCCATCTATTGTAGGGGGGATGGAACTGCTCCTGGCCTCCAGCTTCCAATTTTCCAGTCTTTATATACCTCCGGCTGGATAAGAAGCCATTTTCCTGTCCAGCTG
This sequence comes from Polypterus bichir lapradei, assembly GCA_026402145.1. Lineage (NCBI taxonomy): Eukaryota > Metazoa > Chordata > Cladistia > Polypteriformes > Polypteridae > Polypterus > Polypterus bichir. Next base: position 55,234,445 of record JANRMT010062854.1, on the reverse strand, counting down.
GCATACCCATCTGTCCTTCATAGCACTTACAATAGATAGATAGATAGATAGATAGATAGATAGATAGATAGATAGATATTACTTGCCCCTAAGAATTCCGAAAAAGAAGAAAACTTCAAATTTGGCTAAAGATAAAAGAGCTCTCCTAGTGAGGCATTATGCAGGTGTGTTGCCATTGGTAGCCCCAGTAGCGTTTCTTGACACAATTCTGCTAAATAATTTGTTGATTCAGAAAATCCTCAGTGTTAGTGTGTCAGAGAGAGGACATGCAACATTGTTTACAAAGGTGCTTTGTTTTGTTTCAATTCTCCCCTTTGCTGTTACCTCCCAGGGGTCCAAAGTGTGTACCATAATGGAGTTTTTACATAGCTTGTTGATTCGGTTGGCATCTCTTGAAGTGACATTACCAGCCCAGCACATCACATACAAGATCGCATTGGAAATAACAGAGTTATAGTAAATGTGAAGAATGTCACATCCCACATTAAATAAATGTTATTTATTTGCCTATCTTAGACTTCATTCTCCATCCATTTTGATGATTTATAGACCACAAAAATAACAAAAAAACAAGGAAATGCCTGGCTTCTAATAAGTACTAGGATTTAAATAGTTACATTTCGAAGAGTACATTACTTGGTGGTGTAAAGATTCCTAGGATAATTGCAATGCTTTTTCATGCAAAAGTAAAAAATGGCAATCTTTTTTACAGTAATAAATGGTTGTGTCAGATTTGTGGATGTATACCTGCAAATATCAAGCCACACATGACTTTGCTGTGCAACTGTTACTTCTGGAGCAACATTAAACATATTGATTGATGACCAAACAGATCAGGCAATGAGCAATTTGTGATATATTTTAATTTCACAGAGCTAAAGAAGTTGGGAAATCATTTTGTTCATTTGATGCTTGCAGATTTTTTTTTATTGTTGCTTAAAAATGACAAGTTGGATGGCATTTTAATGTCATATTAAATAGGAAGTGGCATGTGTGCAATAAACACATCACTCCCTTGTGCAAACTGCATTTACTTATTTGGCTGACACATTTATCCAAAGTGACATACAATATTTATGATACAATTGGAACACAGGCAGGTCATGTGACTTGCTCGTGGTCTGTCAGTGTCAGTAGTGGGATTTGAACCCACAACCTCAGGGGTTTAGGTTTAAACTTTAACAAGTACACTCCACTGCCTGTCTGTAAACTGTATGGTTTAACATACATCTAGAATAGCATTGTGTGTGCAGGATGTGTGCCCGTTACTCTCCCAACGGACAGAACAACAATTAGATTTAACTGATGTATAAAGCCGACTCATGTCCGTATGGTCTTGTGTCTGTAGTCATGTGTTGACTATGCAGGTTTATTCTTTACAGTATAGTCATAATTAGGTATGTTTCTGGATGTCAGGAGAATTCTGTTTCTCTTCTTGGTGCCCTACTGTGCCACTTTTATTTTGCCAAGCTGCTGCTCACACCACAGGTTCTAAGAGTCTTGGAATCTAAGGATGTAAAGATTTAATCTTTTTATTAGACTATTTTATTAGACACACACTTATAATATCGGGCAATGTCCCACTGGTGTTGCCCACTCTAGGTAAACAGAAATGTGACTTTGAGTGACTTTGACTATGACCAGAGGATTGTTTTCTGCTAGGATTCTGTTGATTGGAGTTTCTGTTTTCCTCTCATCTCATGTTGAGTGGCTGTAGTTCAGTTTCATTGTTATTGGACTTAGATTGTCATAATTTGTTCATATTAATCGAATTGTGAAGACTGCAATATAAAGACAGATTAAAATTTAAATTTTTGATTCATGCATAGCTGATGGTAACGTCTGTGTGGTAAGCTTGGCTGTTTTGGTATTTTTACTTTATAAAGACTTCTTTTAGTCAGAAATGAAATTGTTATTCAGAAATAGTATATTTTGCTGAATTGCTACTGGTACTTAAGAATAGCAGCCATACAAGCTGATTATTTTATTTTATATTATTTTATATATATATATTTTTTATATATTATATATATTATATATATATATATATATATTTATTTTATATATATATACATATATTCTGAAGCAGTGCCTTAAAGGTTGTTCAAGTGATACTGCTGAGAAAATCTCTGGCCCTCCATCACCACATTGGGAAGGTTAGAGAATGCCTTGTCAGATATGTAAGATCCTGTGTTATGGTTCATAAATCTTCTGTTTCTTTAAATCAGAGGTGGCTGTGGTTGTAGTATTCATTTGGATACATGGCATGGTCGCTGATTATATGGAACTTACACCTTCTCCCCGTGTTTCTTGGGGGTATTTGAGTTTCCATTTACATTCCAGAGATGTTCACCTTAGGGTGAGTGGTGACTCTACGTTGTCCCACCGGGACTGCGTGAGTGTGTTTGTGCCCTGTGATATCCTGGGCTTCCATCCAGAATAGATTACTTCTCATGTTTCCAAAGTTTCTGGGATACACTACTGCTCTTTGTTATTTTAGTAGTGAAAGTATTGGGTGAGAAGCAGTCATACACAGAACCACCTGCTAGCCAGTGTTTTAAACTGCAGATAAATCTCAAAAATCTGTTCTTTGTACTTGAGTCTTCAATAAGGCCCTGAGCTTCTCAGTGACTCAGACACCTGAGGCAGTGTGTGTTGGGTGGGTGGACATTAGAGCTCCATAATACCAACAGATACGAAGAAATGGAAAATAAGTCTGTCTGCTTTGTTTCTTTTTGTGGAATATTTACTTAAACCTGGGGGTCTAGTCTTTCTCTCTTTTATCTCCAGCGCTTAGTTTATTTCATGTTTCTGACATTGCTCTTTTATCTCTTGTGAGTATTCACCAGCAAAGCACAGGCAAATATTATTTTCTTGAATAGCTAACAGTTCTCCTAATTGCTGGGTGACCTTTCATCTGTCTGGCAGACTTTTCAGCATGAGCAAGGATGCCAGAATTAATGTTTTTAGACGATAGAAATGCTTGTCTTTTTCCACGATAATTAACTAAAAGAAAAGAAGAACAGTGACATTGGTGATTCATTCAAAATGCAGCTCTTTTTTCAGACTAGGTTTTGAGTAATTTATTTCTTATTAAAAATCGGCAATGTATAAAACTGTGCTGGACTGCATCATTAATAGCTCTCTGTGAATGCCTTTTCATGCTGTCTTGACTGATTTTCAGCTCATAAAAATAAGATTATAAGTATGGTTGTGTCCCTTTCAGTTTATTTAAAATATTTATCTCTACCTCAGGAATAAAGATTGGAGGATTTGGCAGACAATTGCATTCTGGTTGGGTGATACAGTGGTGCCATGGATAGCATTTGAACCTTGGCTCAGTTCTTGTTTGGGGAGCTTCTTGTTTGGACTTTCCTCAGTCATATTGACTAATAACTCTACACTGGCTCTCTGTAAGGTAGGGGGTCTAGTGTTGGATTGCTGCTTCCTACCCTGCAACTGATGCTGCTGCAGTAGACTCCAACTCACTTCAGCCAAACTAGGAAATACCAGCTGTAGGGTGGGGAGCATGCACTGGTACAGCATGCTGCTGCACCTACCACACGACAAAACAGCTTGGGATTCTGGTTGGCAACCCCTTAGGCAGACAGGCAATCCATTCCCACCTTCCTGGAACTGACCATCTATCTGCCGCAGCCAGGTGTTATGTGTGCGACCCCTTGGCCTGGTCCAGCCACTTGGGTCCCCAACAATGAGGATCTTACGAGCCGGATCACCCTCAGGGAAACGCACCACATGGCCGTAGTGCCGTAACTAATGCTCCCTCACAATGCAGGTAATGTCCCTCATTCGGGACTCCATGAGCAACCGCTCATTTGACACAAAGTCAAACCAGCGGTTGTCAAGGATTCTTCAAAGAGGCACAGTACCGAAAGAGTCCAGTCTTCATCTCAGGTCACTGGATAGCGTCCATGTCTCGCAATCATATAGCAAAACGGGAAGCACCAGGATTCTAAAGACTTGGACCTTCATCCTTATGCAGAGATATATGGAGCACCACACACCCCTTTCCAGCGACCTCATGACCCCCCCCATGCTCTCCCTTGAATGTCGCTGCCGAGGTAAGTAAACCTCTTGATGCAGTTGACATTCTCTCCGCAGAAAGACACACTGCTGATGGCTGTGGCCAAGATGTCATTTAAGACCTGGATCTTGGTTTTTATCCAGGACACTCGCAAGCCCAGACACTCAGACTCCTCGGTCAGCCTCTTGAGAGCCCCAATCAGCACCTTCATTGACTCTGTGAAGATCACAACATCGTCGGTAAAGTCAAGATTAGTGAATCTCACACCCCGACGAACCCCAGAGTCAACTGGGAAAAATGCAGGTGTAGAGGTGGATGAAGAAATGGTTCCAGGGTATCGGTGTGTGTGTAGTTGGTAGTTTTCCTCTTATTTACACTGGTTTTCTCCATGTGCTGTGGTTACCTTTCATTTTCTAGAGACTTGCTTTTCTCCGTAGTGATCTGATAACAGTGTATGACACAGTGTGTGTGTGTGTGTGCTAGGGTGTACCCAGTGATGGACTGATATCTGGTTCAGATTTGCTTCCTGCCTTTTGTCAGATGCTGTTGGATTAAGTTTCAGATTTACATAAGCTTTGGTTAGATATAGAAGGTATAGAAAATGGATGGATGTATAAAGTAGCTGTTTGTGTAAATAAACAATATGAAAAATCAAAGATAAACCAGCTATCGTTTCACCAGTTGTAGCAGTACTGTAGGGAGCAGCTCCATTTTTAAATAAATATATTCTTTTCACAGTAATTAATTAATGTATGTATGTTTCAGTTCAGGGAATACAAACCTTGCCTGAAAGTATTGGGGAAAAAGGTGAAAACCTGCAGGCTACACTCTGACAGTTCACCTGCCAACAGATCTCACTTTTGCAGAAGACACTGGACCTGTGTTCTGAGAAGTAAGTCATGTTAGCACAAAGACAATGCCAAACTCCACACCACAGTGCTACTATCAGTAAAAACAAAGGACACTTTCAGCCAGTGCTTCGTCAGCAGCTGAAACATCTGAACAAATTAGCTGTACGTCCCGCCTAACTCTCCTAGTGACTTGTAAGACGCTTACCAACACTTGTACCTTACCACTTTCAGCCATTTCAACACATATGCTTCTCCTTACCCAGGCCTGTACCTCCAACGGCTCTTTACCTCTGTACTTAACAAACAACATTTATAACTTTACATGCACCTTCATATAGTAATTAACAGCCAAATGCACTTTCCTTGTACAAACTTTAATTCTATCATTTATCGTATATGTTCCCACAATTGGAGCACTGACAGATTATGTGATTTGCACAGCACCGTGCTATATTTCAGAGAGGGACATTGAACTGCCAGCTTTAACCCCTAAGCTATACTGCCTTGACAACACTGCTGCTTTTACTCATTTTCTCATCACTTGGCCTTCTCATTAACATACTGAAACAACATTATCTTGTATCTGTAGAAAACAAATAAAAGTTTGAAAAATAAATCCTCACCATTGTGCCTTCTGTATATATAGCACAAGATGATAGACACTTGCACATCTACAGTACCTTGCAAAATTCTCCCCTGCCTGCAGTTGCTCCCTTCTGCAATCAATACCTTGGATCACAAATACGTTTTTTAAATTGTTAACTCTAAATTGGTCCTTATAGGCATTTTCACATCGCAAGAACTTTGTTTTCAGGAACCAGTGAGTTCCTGTATGATGTAATCCTTGGGCCACTTGTGGTCTTTGGCTTCTTTTTCCCAACACACAAAACTGTAACCTTTAAATAAAACATGTGCTGTACAAAGAAGAGTGATGTGGTGAGAAGTGTAGTGTGATCAGGGGTTCACATCCACTTCATTCACATGGGAGATTATTGCTTTGATGCGGTGCACTAGGGAGGCATCTTTGAAGGATGATGTGGTACAAACTGCAGTGTGATTGTGATTTCATGGGGGATGTTTGTAACTTTATGGGGGCGCTTATTGCTTTGCTGCTGTGCAGGTACGGTGTAATAGGGAGGTGGCCGTAAAGAGTGATGAGGTGCGAAGTGCGGTGCTCCATCTTCACCAATAACTCTGTAAAGTCCAAACTGTTAATAGATTTGAAAGATGGCGTCAGTGCTTATGGTTAACCAATTAGCACAATTCATCACCCGAGCCCCAGCCACATCATTTCCTGGTTGACATAAAGTACACACTGGAGCAAGAACTATAAGAAGTACTAGGAACTAGAAATGGCCTGCAATGGCAATACTACATAAGTTCAAGAGTTTCTAAAAAGCCCCTGGTTCCTGGAAAAAAATCCTTCAGTGGAGAAGCACCTAATATGTGTAGGTGTGTGCATAACCGTACCCTTTAATAGCCTGGCACACCATCCAGGAGTGGTTCCTACCCTACGCTTAGTGACAGTCAGCTCCTCTTTGTAACCTTGCAATGAGCAAGCGAATTAGAAATCTTTCGGATGGTTATTGCTTGTTTTAAGGTATGTGGGGTAGACTTAGCTCTTCACATGGTGGGAAACACAAAGAGCCAGTTCAACTGGCTAGTTTTACTGTTTTGAAGCAGTACAAAAACGGGGTATTTTGTTTCCAAATAATTAAACATAGTATACATGTTGTCATGGATGGCCGGGGCCTTTGCCTGGCCGGGACGCCTCTGCCTTGGAAGGACCAGGGGAGTAAGTTTGGACAGAGCATCACCTCCCCCAGAACACTAGATGGCAGCCCCCCTGGAAGGCAGCAGTACCTCAGACTTCCGCAGGGCTTCATGGGAATTGGAGTTCGTTGCTGCCCTGTTGGGATCCGGGGGTGCCACCAGGGTGTGCTGCAATTATTCCTGAGCCCATGTGGGCAGATCTTCCACCACATCTGGAAGTGCTGCTGGAAGTAGGTCAAGGAGCACCTGGAGCACTTCCGGGTGACCTATATAAAGGACCAGCAGACACTAGTTGAGTGGTAGTGGACGAAGCTTGCCGGAGAGGAGTGGTGGAGAAAGAAAGAAGAGGAGTAAGAATTGTGGTGTAATTTGTGCTTTGGGGACTGTGTTGTGTGCTTGTGGGAACATGGAAGACGTTCCACACAAGCAAAGAATAAATAAAAAACATTTGTGTTTTTATAAGTGTGCCTCCTGCGTCTGTCTGTGTCAAGTTAAGCGCTGGTATAGTGCCATCTGCTGTCACAATATCCATTTATAGCCAGTTAAATCAAAGTAGCAGGAAACAGACATACAGTGGTGTGAAAAACTATTTGCCCCCTTCCTGATTTCTTATTCTTTTGCATGTTTGTCACACAAAATGTTTCTGATCATCAAACACATTTAACCATTAGTCAAATATAACACAAGTAAACACAAAATGCAGTTTTTAAATGATGGTTTTTATTATTTAGGGAGAAAAAAAAATCCAAACCTACATGGCCCTGTGTGAAAAAGTAATTGCCCCCTGAACCTAATAACTGGTTGGGCCACCCTTAGCAGCAATAACTGCAATCAAGCGTTTGCGATAACTTGCAATGAGTCTTTTACAGCGCTCTGGAGGAATTTTGGCCCACTCATCTTTGCAGAATTGTTGTAATTCAGCTTTATTTGAGGGTTTTCTAGCATGGACCGCCTTTTTAAGGTCATGCCATAGCATCTCAATTGGATTCAGGTCAGGACTTTCACTAGGCCACTCCAAAGTCTTCATTTTGTTTTTCTTCAGCCATTCAGAGGTGGATTTGCTGGTGTGTTTTGGGTCATTGTCCTGTTGCAGCACCCAAGATCGCTTCAGCTTGAGTTGACGAACAGATGGCCAGACATTCTCCTTCAGGATTTTTTGGTAGACAGTAGAATTCATGGTTCCATCTATCACAGCAAGCCTTCCAGGTCCTGAAGCAGCAAAACAACCCCAGACCATCACACTACCACCACCATATTTTACTGTTGGTATGATGTTCTTTTTCTGAAATGCTGTGTTCCTTTTACGCCAGATGTAACGGGACATTTGCCTTCCAAAAGGTTCAACTTTTGTCTCATCAGTCCACAAGGTATTTTCCCAAAAGTCTTGGCAATCATTGAGATGTTTCTTAGCAAAATTGAGACGAGCCCTAATGTTCTTTTTGCTTAACAGTGGTTTGCGTCTTGGAAATCTGCCATGCAGGCCGTTTTTGCCCAGTCTCTTTCTTATGGTGGAGTCGTGAACACTGACCTTAATTGAGGCAAGTGAGGCCTGCAGTTCTTTAGACGTTGTCCTGGGGTCTTTTGTGACCTCTCGGATGAGTCGTCTCTGCGCTCTTGGGGTAATTTTGGTCGGCCGGCCACTCCTGGGAAGGTTCACCACTGTTCCATGTTTTTGCCATTTGTGGATAATGGCTCTCACTGTGGTTCGCTGGAGTCTCAAAGCTTTAGAAATGGCTTTATAACCTTTATCAGACTGATAGATCTCAGTTACTTCTGTTCTCATTTGTTCCTGAATTTCTTTGGATCTTGGCATGATGTCTAGCTTTTGAGGTGCTTTTGGTCTACTTCTCTGTGTCAGGCAGCTCCTATTTAAGTGATTTCTTGATTGAAACAGGTGTGGCAGTAATCAGGCCTGGGGGTGGCTACGGAAATTGAACTCAGGTGTGATACACCACAGTTAGGTTATTTTTTAACAAGGGGGCAATTACTTTTTCACACAGGGCCATGTAGGTTTGGATTTTTTTTTTCTCCCTAAATAATAAAAACCATCATTTAAAAACTGCATTTTGTGTTTACTTGTGTTATATTTGACTAATGGTTACATGTGTTTGATGATCAGAAACATTTTGTGTGACAAACATGCAAAAGAATAAGAAATCAGGAAGGGGGCAAATAGTTTTTCACACCACTGTAAGTGATGCTGATCTTGGTGTGTCACCATAATAAACAGGGATTGTTGACCTGTGAGCTGTGTGACAAAGTGATGCTTCTTTAGATAGTACTTTTAGAAATAGAAACTTTGTGACCTTAAATTGTTTTGTGAACTATCTAGTAGGAAGGACTGATGCAGAGACTGAGATCATAATCTCCACTTTAATTATTTTTAACATTGCAGTTATTGGACACTTTGAGAGAACCCGAGGCTAATCTATGTATAAAATGGACACTGGTGTTTTGTGGGCATACACTTAAAGGCAATCAACTGACCAATCTGGAAAAGCCTTCCAGTTAGTTTTGCCTTTCTAGAAGTTGATCAAATTTCATTTTGACAAACACTCCACCCCAGCTCTCTCCCCATCTTCCTCTTTCTCTCAGCGACTAGGCATACCTTTAAGTTTACATCACTTACTTGTTTCTTTCCTGTGATTCAGAATTTGCAGGCCACTAGTGGCTAATCAGGTCTTGAAAAATTAATCACTTGAGATTTTCATTAGTCATTCCTTAAAAACAAAAACAACGATTCCCAAAAATAGCTAACAGCTTTGCACATCACCAAACCAACAATGCAACTACAGTTAACTGCAGCTAACATGATAGCTGAGTAGGTCACGTTCATACTGCAGCTAGAAGTAACTTGATTACGATTTTTCGCTAATGTCCAGTTTTTGAGTTTGATTATTCATATTCAGTTTTGCTGAGCGACCCAAATTGGATATGCATGTGTACAGATATCCATCCTGTATGGCACCCACAATGCTTAACTGTGTGTTCAGTGCTGAACATCAGTGAATCCATCAGCTAATGATGGCAAGGAAGAGAAACAGAAAATGAAAAGTCTCAGTTGTTTCTTTGTGTGCACTCATCATTCCTGTATCTGTACAAAATAACCTGCTGACTCAAGAGATAAGCCAGGATTTATTGGATGTGTGGACAGTTTGGTTGAAGAATGACCGTTTGAAAGTTTCAGAATGTTGACGCATTTGATCGCCTTGGACAATGTCTGTATGCTAAGCTCTCTCAGGTAAATACAAGTACTTCACAGTGCCATACATGGGATGAAGTGGTGGCAGATGTCTGACTTCTGCCATGTGAGGAAGTTATGACATTGGATGTATATGGTCTCTTTCTTTTTACTTTATTTTCTAGTTTATTTATTGATTTGCATGCAACATAAATACCATCACCTACTGTGCCACAATGAAGGCCTAAGACTCTTCATATGCGGAATATCTAATTTCTGCCACACCCCATCTGTGTCTGTCAGTGAACACCTGGGGCCTCATGTATAAACGGTGCACAAAAATGTTGCGTATGATTTCCACGCTCAAATTGCGATGTATAAAACCTAAACCTAAAGCCACACACATTTTCATGGTAGCTCCAACCCTGGCGTATGCAAGTTCTCCACTCGGTTTTGCAAACTGGCGGCACCCAGCGTCAAAGCAGTGCTACTGTTCCAGTGTGGTTTCCCTTTCTTTTTTAGATGCACATCCCTGACGCAGCTTTATAAATACACTGAAATTAACCGCATATTGTTTATTAGTTTAATTCTGATTGTAATTAACCAGTAACAATATAATGGTCCACTGAATGGCCAAACTATTCTCAATACCATAACTGCTTTAGCATTGTTACTGTCACTGCACCTTCTTCTTCTTCTTTCAGCTGCTCCCGTTAGGGGTTGCCACAGCGGATCATCTTTTTCCATATTACTCTCACTGCACCACTCAGAGTATTTATATCACTGTATCTGAGTGAGGAATCACAGATGAACAGCAGCTGATCGGAAAGAGAATTATCGGTATACAGCATCTAGCACACACTACCTCAGCCATGCTGTCTATTGAACTGCTCTCATCCGACAAACGCTTCAGAGCCTTTCCTGTACGGACCTTGCGGTTCAGAAACAGTTTTTTCCCAAGAACTATAAACACACTCAATCATTCCATCAAGTGCTCCTTGTAGAACTGTTTGTACTTGTAAGTACAATTACCTCACTGTAAACTTGCGATACAATTATAATATTACACAACCTGCGCCAATTTATAAAGTGCGTATTTACATATGATGACGATATCATTTTTAAGATGAAATGCAGCAAAATATGTTTATTATATTATACAGATAAAATTTTAACTTCATTTAAATAATCTATATTGTTAATAATTAAACATGTGAGGACACAGTGTCCCTGTGCTAGCCAGGAGCTGGTGCTCCGTTCACGGATTGTTCCTGCCTCGCGTTGTATGCTTCCTGGAGCTGGCGCGACAATGGAAGGATAGATGGATAGAATAATTAAACACGTACTACAAAGATATTTCAATGTTCCTTAAAAGTTTTGAAGAATCGGCATTCTAAACTTACAGATGGCTTAACGTCTATTACAGAGCTGACTGTGTGGCGACTGGGTATTTGGAGAAAGAAAAGTAAGGACAGGAATTGGGGGTTAGTACATTTGAAAGAAACAGTACTGCTGCAATAAAATATTTCATCGAAGGTCACGCGTGGCGCAGCAAGCATCAAAATGATATCACATATACATCTCAGTATTTTAATTATTCAGAGAGCTGTAATATCACAAATGTAATGGATTCTGTTTCCTGTCGGAGGAAGAGAAAGCCTGTTTTAAGAAGCACATAGTGATTCACACACATAGAGCACATAGAAGATCAAATACAAAACAAAGCATTTAACGTGCTGCTTTAGTTACGATGGGATTTGAGAAACTAGTAAATTAAACGATTTTAAGAAGAAGTTTAAGAAAGTTTAAGTTTCTAAGAAGTTTGTGATGTTCTACTTTAATGACAAAATAAACTACGTGATTAAAGCGGAAATTTCAAGATTAAAGTTGACATTTCGTGCTTTTTTCCCACTGTGTGCCTATTTTTTTTCTCTGTACCCTAATAAGCTTTCATGTGAAACGTAGACAGTGGGCTACGACTTGCCCTTTCACGGCGACTTTGATATCTGACAACTTCTTTTTTATTTCGGGCCCTGTGTGACTTTCTGAACTTGAGCTTTCGAGTTTCTCCGACACTCTATGTCACTCGATCAGTTTCCTTTTGTTGTTTATACCACTGTTTAAACCAACAAATAGTACATTTTTCCTTGCCTCCACTTGGTATTTGCTGAAATTTTTCTCTTTTCCCTCGTGCTTTTGCCATTGTCTTTTCACAGAAGGCTGAGCTTAAGGGCTATTTATATTGATTTGCATATTCAAAGAGGTGTAATTCTGGGAGGAGCTGGGGCAGGACAGCAGGCGCGTGCACTTGCGTTACTTTTCACGCTTACCGGGATTTATGTAGCGGAAGAATGTGGAAGCTGGCGTTCGCACAGATTTATGCATCTGGATTTTTTTGTATGCACGCACATTTCTGCTTTTGTCCGTACACCATGTTATAGTGTGAGTTCTACGCTCTGCATTATGCATGAGGCCCCTGCTCTTACCTGTACGTAGTAACACTTAGACATCCAAATTTGCAGCGAGTGTCCTTTCCATAAATACACGCTTGAGATTTGTCATTTCCTTCGGAAAATGCTGAGCATTTGGATTGTACTGGATGGCAACATCACCGTAAATTCTTATTATGTCCACTGTCTTGCCTTTACCCTTGACACACTGCATTGTTACTGTAATCCATCTTGCTTTTTAACATAAAGGATTTGATGAAGTTTGCATAAACAATGATGTAAAATAATGTGGATTTATAGACAACTCCGAATTCAAGCATTCAAACACAGTTCACATTCAAAGTCGCATATGTCTGTATTGGATTTAGTACCTCATATGGAAGTGGTCTAAATGCAAACCTGAATGGCCAGATTTGATGTGTTTCTTTTGTCATTCAAACATCTGTGAAATGATTGGATATGTGTCATATATGACGGAAACTAATCAGAATTGAGCTGAAGTGTGAACACAACCTTAGTTTTTATACAAAAGACTCAAATTAGCTACCATAGTAGACTTAGAGAGTACCTGATTTAAGGGGAATCAAATTTTATTCTAAGCCATATTTGGCCTGTCTTTGTGGCAGTTAGCCTCCTTCTTCTTGCTGACAGTAGTACAACTAAAAGCCCATTCTGTGCTGCACTGTGGCACCATAATGGTGTGGGGTGCAGGACAAATGTATGTCTTCAAAACAATGTGATCAAAATGCTTGTATGATAGATACTTGAAATAAACTACCAAGTAGTAGGTAGATAGTAAGACTTTAGGGACTTTCAAAACTAGACTTAATGTTTTTAGAAGAATTAAGTGGATAGGACTGGCAAGCTTTGTTGGGCTGAATGGCCTGTTCTCATCTAGAGTGTTCTAATGTTCTAATGAGGAGGAGGTAGTTTGGTTGTGCAGGTGCTCAGCCTTACTATTATTCCAAAAATTGGCTGGACAAGATTAATATCTCTAAACTGTTTGGAAAATCTGAGTGTTGATGTTAGTTCCTGCTTTGTGATAGATGATGATGATGATGATGATGATGCTCGTGCACTGGAATTGAATTAGCTAACTGGAGTGTTAAGATATTTACTGCTCAATTTCCTTTAAGTTAAATATCATTGGTCTAGAAAATAGGCTTGTTACCCTCAGGTCAACTTTTGTTTAACAAGGCCTCATTGTGTATGCTGGTGATAAGAGTTTTGTCACTACATTTGAATTGAAAATGGGCATTTTTTGCAGCGTCATCAGCCCTAACTATGCACAATATTGTGCACTTGAATCGTGTTTATAACAGAAAAAGGATGGTGATTTATAGTGTTGTTTACATAGTTTAGTAAAAAGCAATATTGTATAAAATACCCAACAGCCAAACTTGAGTAAAAGTAGAGGTACCTTTCTGGAAAAAATAAAATTTGCCCGTGAGCAGTAAGTGTAAGTTTTAAAGTGTAAATATAGGACCTTTCCTTGTTTTCCAAGTGGTCAAATTTCCACATGGCCAAAAACATTCTCACAAATCACAAATCAAGTTACCTTCTTTTTTGCTGAAAAAAACTTTTGTTAAAATAGTAAAAACATTACCAACAATAAACTTTTGCAATATAACTGGGCAAACAAAACACTTTGTCTGTTCCACCTACCCTCTAATCTTTTCTCCTTTCCCAATTATTTTTCCTCTTATTTTTCCCTTACTTGTTTATCTATGCCATTCCACTGGCTATGGCTATCAACGTGTCTTTCATGCTCATCTTCCTCGAACATAAGAACACTAGAAACTCGTCAAACTAGACGAGACCATTTTGTTCATCGAGCTTGTTTGTTTAGCAAATTGCTAAGCTCTCCCAATATCTCATCCAGATCATTCTTAAAGGTTGTCAACCATTCTTAAGTTTTTAAAGCTAACCTCTACATCCTCCTTGTCACACACTCTAACCTAAGCATCACTGACACTGATCTCAGATGGTCTGAGTCCTACCTCTTGGGCAGATCCTACTGTGTATATGGGAGAGAAGAGATATTAAGGGTGCATCAGGCAAGCACAGAAATACTCCAAGAATCCATGCTGGGACCTCTCCTGTTCTCTCTATGCATAACCTCACTAGGCCATATCATCCAGTCCCAAGGATAATCAGCTGTACCTATCATTCCCTCCAGAGGGCCACAGGTTCTCAGCTAGGATCTCAACATGTCTTATTGATATCTCATCTTAGAAGAAGGAACACCATCTTCAGTTTAACCTGTCAAAAATGGAGCTCCTTGTTATCCTAGTGTTCAACATCCTATTACTTTAAAGCTTGGCTCATAATCACCAACACTTTCCAAGTCAGTACATAACATTGGGGTGATAACTGATGACTAGCTATCCTTCATTGACTACATTGCAACTGTCTCCTGTTTTTTTCACTCTGTGTAACACCCACAAGATCAGGATATATCTGACGGAGCATCACAACTTCTGGTCCAGACATTGGTCTTGTCACGTCTTCACTACTCTAATTCTCTACTGGCTGGATTACTTGCCTGTGTTACCAAGCTGCTACAGATGATTCGAAATGTAGAGGCACGTCTTGTTTTCAACCATCTGAGACAAGCAAATGTCACTCCTCTTTTTAGGTCATTCCACTAGCTTTCAGTAACAGTACACATTCAATTCAGATATGTGATGCTTACCTACAGAGTAGTCAGTGGGTCAGAAGTATGTATATGGAGACACTCTTGAGGTTCCATGCTCCTCTTGCCCACTCAGGTCTGCTAATGAACAGCGTCCCTGTGTGACATCAAATCTCAATCCGGCCTCTTTTCATGTGTAGCTCTGAGCTGATGGTATAAGCTGCCCACTTCAATCCAAAATGGTTAAACTCAATTTAAGAAGCATTTGAAGACTCTCTTGTTCTGGGAATGTCTTTTTATTTCATATTGACTTTGATGTTCTTTGTAGCTAAGAAAAGAGTAACTAGTCATCTGTTGTGCTGTTTGGTTTAGAGCTCTTCACTTGTGATAGTCAATTTAGTAACCATGTCCTGCAACACCTGTTTGAAAGTGGTCTCCAGGCTGATATTTTCTCGATTATCTTGACCTCTTTTGGAAGCTGCCTTGTATTCATGTGTTTGCTAAATGGGAAAATGCAAATGTGAACCACCCCCCTTCCTTCCATCTTCTTTCCTGCCCCTCCTAGTTCCCCTCTTTCGTCAACTCTTATTCCCCTCCATTCTGAGGCTAGGGATCTGCACTGGCAATCAGAAGGTTGCCGGTTCGAATCCCGTAAATGCCAAAAGGGACTCTGCTTTGTTGGGCCCTTGAGCAAGGCCCTTAACCTGCAATTGCTGAGCGCTTTGAGTAGTGAGAAAAGCGCTATATAAATGCAAAGAATTATTATTCTTCTCTAATGCTAAAGAGGAGTTTGTTCATTTTTAGAAGTTGATGACTTTCAAAATTTTGGGATTCTAGTCTTATTCCTTTTGGGCTCAAAACATGGCCTGCAATGCTAAACAGCCTTTCACTGACTACAGAGGGAGGGAAGTAGGGGGTATTGGTATTGTGCTTTAGCTAACTGAAGCGGATTAGTTGACCAAGCTAAGTAGAAGATGTGGGCTAGCTAACATAATTCTCTGGCTGCTTTCCAAAATTGCATACTACTGTAGAGAAAAGAAATGTTAAAGTAATGTGCATGCCTAGGCCACAAGCACTGTTTTGACGTACTGCACTGCTTACTGCAGTAGTTTGCGATGTTGGATGTGTGCTTAACTTTGCTTAGGTACTGTAAGCAGTAGCCCTTTTACCTCCATGTTTTTTTAACTTTCATGGAAAGTTTAAAGTAAAAATAACACAATTAAATGCCTTAAATAATAAATTAAAACATGAAAACAATAAATAACACACTTAAATACTGTATAATAAAATGAAAATTGCATTTACTGTACCTTAATGAGGAGTGCTGATGTCCTGTGTGGCTGGTGGAGAGGAAGAGATAGTTTACTGTTTGGAAGGGGTCACCTCCAATAAACATGATTTGCGATAGTCGATACTACAACTTTCCTCTTAGGCTTCTTTGCTTCCACACTCTTTTTGGATGCCATGGTTAACAGATAGGGGATATATATATATATAACCAAACACATCAACAACAAAGCGAAAATAACACTTCGGTGCACAACAGATGACGCTCACGCTGGCTGTGTAAAGGGCCATCTGTTGCTGCATCTTTTCACTGCGCTCGCAGTTCAAACGTAGAAGCATCGTTTGAATTCTGGATCAAATTTCTCTTGAATTTAGTGTTCAAACTCTGAAATGTTCGAAGTTAGAATCGTTCGAAATTAGAACCATTCGAAGTTAGAACCGTTCGAGGTATGAGCCACCACCGTATTTTGTTGGATTATGGCAGACACAAAAAAACATTTCATGTGCTTTGAGGAATCTCTCAGTGTATAAAAGCTAAACAGTTCTTTCATGTTTGTTTTTTTTTGTAATTGAAATTGTTCTTTTTCACCTGAAAATACATTTAAAGAAATTAGGCCAGGCAGAATTTTTTTAGGATACTTCCATCTCTATTGTAATTCTGCTCACAGAATAATGCAACTTCAGATAGTCAGTAAAACATAACTGCCACTGCAAAAAGTAACCATTTTGTGTTTGAAAAATAAGTAAAAGTGAAAGAGGAGGAAAATGTTATACTTGGGTAAAGTAGAAAATTTCTCAAAACATACTAATGTGTGGTGACAACAGCCCTAGTAAAAAGTGCAACTCCATTGTATGAGGTTGTGAGGAGAAAAAGACCCTTTTGAAGTTCAAGGCAGAAATTCTCCTTTTATTTTAATTC
Organism: Polypterus bichir lapradei; assembly: GCA_026402145.1. NCBI lineage: Eukaryota > Metazoa > Chordata > Cladistia > Polypteriformes > Polypteridae > Polypterus > Polypterus bichir. Next base: position 55,217,304 of record JANRMT010062854.1, on the reverse strand, counting down.
ACAACCGTACTCAACTTATTTCTGCAAGAGAGGAGTAGCGGTGCTAAACGATACATCTGCAGAAACGAAGAGCATGTTGATTTGGATGTATACGTGATTTGGATGTATACGCTGTCTGCAGCCCTTATATGACAAGGCGTGACACTTGTTAAATATGTAGCCATAAGAGTTGTGGCAAAGGTTTTGTGCAACCATTTTAACTGCAACTATGAATGAGGTATAAGATTAATAAAATAAAGTTTGGTGCCTGATAATTGAAATAAAAAAAATCCATCTTTTAATATTATCCATCCAGCTATATCCTAACTATAGGGTCACGGGGGTCTGCTGGAGCCAATCCCAGCCAACACCGGGCGCAAGGCAGGAAACAAACCCTAGGCAGGGTGCCAGCCCACCACAGGGCACACACCAAGCACACACTAGGGACAATTTAGGATCGCCAATGCACCTAACCTGCATGTCTTTGGACTGTAGGAGGAAACCGGAGCACCCGGAGGAAACCCACGCAGACACGGGGAGAACATGCAAACTCCACGCAGGGAGGACCTGGGAAGCGAACTCAAGTCTCCTTACTGCGAGGCAGCAGTGCTACCCACTGCGTCACTGTGCCGCCCTGTTAATATTAATCACTGATAACTACAACTTGGATATGACATTTCTTAATGTATTTTTGTAAAGAAAGCAAGAGCAGGACATGGAAAACATGTGGGATCAAAACTCAAAGCAAGTAGGAGGTCTCTGCAGTAAGCACCAGCTCCAGCATGTTAATCTATGAATTTAGACCTTACTAATTGAGTCTGGCATATGTTAAGGTCATTTGTATTTTAAGGAGGATTTGGTATAGACAAATTAAATGACATATGAAAAACATAGATTGGTAATATTTATCCATTTATTCATTTTCTAACCTGGAGCAGAATTGAGAAGGTGTAATTGTCCTTCCTGGCAGCATTGGGTACAAGGCAGTGACCAATCACGGTCAGGGTGCCAGTCAATTGTAGGACACACTGAAGCACTCAACTAAACTCGCTCATATCAGCCCAACTTAGAGGTATGGAAGGCTGGAGCTTACCCTGGCACCATCGAATGCAAAGCAAAAAAAAAAAAACAGCCCTGGATGGGGTGCCAGCTCATCACCATTGACATGAACGCACAAGGCAGAAAACCCACACGGGGAGACTGCATTTAGACAGTGACCAGGCCTGGGATTTGAACCCAGAATGCTGGAATGAAGCAGCTGTGTTAAATACTCCACTGCTCCATTCGTTGTTGTTTTTTTTAATTCATCATTTACTAACATGATCTGGAAATTATAAATGAGATGATCAATGATAAACAGCAGAAGCATAATATGCACTATTCCTACTATTCATCGTCAGTCAATGCAAAAAATGGTTTTAAGTTGAGGAACACCCACCCCACTGTAAAATTGGGGCTCACACTAATTCCACACTTGACCACCTAACTCATTTGTGACGCCTGAACATATTGTTTCAGCAACAAAAATAATGAGGACTTTTCAGGGTAGTTTGCCAGGCTGATAGCTTAAGGAGTGGAGAGGACTGCTCTGAAATGGTGAAAGCCTTTCATTCCATTTTCATTTGCACCTTCTTTTACTGTACCTAAACCACTAAATTACCAAACATCAAAAGCTTTAGGAGACAGTTAGCCGGTGCCACCCCTCACTTTTCACCAAGTTTTATCCAATCAACTTTGTTTTTACTCCCATTTATGTGGTTATTGGCTTTATAAAATACACTGATAGAGAAGGTGCTATGCAAAATAAAGACTGATTAATTCATTCACTACCAGCAGTTGCAGCAGTTGAATGCTGGAGTTTGACAGGATCAGAACACCATGGCATAAAGCTGCCAAAATTTGACCTCTGACAGTAGCCGACTAAATGGAGGCTTAATATGCCAGGATCAAATCGAATGGGGTGAAGACGCAGAACACCAGAATATCATGCAGTGTTAGTGCTGTAGAAAAACAAGATCTGAAAAGATGACAGTGTATATCATTAGATCACATTATACCGAGGTGTTGCAGGATCACACCTGACAGGACAACACTGGTAAACCCTCAGGGTGCCGAGATGTTAAGGGATTAGACAGGATAGGATAGGGTTAACCAGCAAAATTCTTTCAAATTTTTCAGAATCAGTTTTCATTGCATGAGATATAACAGATCAGGATCAGGCTGCAGGAGGTAAAGCGGCATGATCCTAAAATATTACAGGATGAGATGAGGTAGGGTAAAGCTGCAAGAGCCTGAGATGTTAAAGGACCAGACTCTGAGCCGTGAAGCTGCAGGATGTTAAAATTTTCCCAAAGCAGACAGCATAGAGGTAAAAGACTGAGACGGTACAGGATCAGACTCTATGAGGTTAATACTGAACTCTTATGAAATTTGGCACTTTAGAGAAAAGCTACTGGAGATTGAGGTGAGGTGAAACTTCAGAGGACTGAGAAGATGGAGGATTACACTCCTGTAGATAAATGATATTTAGATTTTACAGGATTGGACAATGACAGGTGTAATTACAGGAGAATAAAATGTTATGGGATTGAGTAGAATTTGGAGAAACCTACAGAACTCTGATTTTTTTGTGGATAAGGCTGCACGTGGTAAAGCTGCAGATTGTGATGTGATTCAGCATCACACCTAACTGGGGGAAACAGCAGGATATTGAGATCTAAAAGAATCGAGCTCCATAAAGATACTGAAATGTTACAAATTCAGATAACATTGGGGCAAAGCCACAGGATTCTAGGATGTTACAGGACCAGACAATGTCGGGTAAATCTGCAACAAAGTGAGATGATGCAGGATGAGGCCTCAGGTAATGGTAGTATTCTTCTTTGTTTTTCAGGCTTTTTCATGCTTACATAAGTAAAAATAAATACAGCAAGCTGTCTGCTCCCAGCCTGTGGGCAAAAGCTTCGATGCATTGTTGGAAACAATTATCATAAAACATATGCCACTCCTTTTTACCTGCTACACTTAGCAGGTAAACGGAGTGGAGCACATTTTGAAACTCCTTCTCTGTATACATTTATGTTAATGCACAGAGCTGCAACAGCAAATACACAGTAAAAAATCATGTGCAAAAAACATAAAAACATATACGTAGAGGGTTATCAATCTATATTACATAGATAGATAGATAGATAGATAGATAAGACACTATATGATAGATAGATAGATAGATAGATAGATAGATAGATAGATAGATAAAAAAAAATTAAATTTTAAACAAACCTTTATTAACAATTATAATTGCAGTCAAATTAACAGCTAAAATTAAACAACATTTAATAACAAAGTTTTCCTACTCATACTTTAGTAATAGACATTCATTTTCCATGGAGCATAAAACATCATTTACAGCCCAGATTTCTCTAAATAATATCTAATTGATTAATTAGTTTAAAATATGCAAATTTGATCTTCAATCTCCTTTGAAGGAGGACCTGAAACATTAACAGAGCACTATATGATAGACAGATAGATAGATAGATAGATAGATAGATAGATAGATAGATAGATAGATAAGACACTATATGATAGATAGATAGATAGATAGATAAATATGACACTATATGATCGACAGATAGATAGATAGATAGATAGATAGATAGATAGATAGATAGATAGATAGATAGATAGATAGATAAGACC
>JANRMT010062854.1:55154210-55213076 GCA_026402145.1 Polypterus bichir lapradei | reverse complement strand
GATAGATAGATAGATAGATAGATAGATAGATAGATAGATAGATAGATAGATAGATAGATAGATAGATCCTTTTGCTGTGTAAAGCAGCTCAAACAGGGTGAATATCTCTAGGTTTGAGGTCTGCAAAGTGGGCATGTGGTGGATGTGGCTCTGACAGTGCAGCAGATGTTGTGTGAGTATCCTGCTCAAGTGGCTGTGAGCTTCATTGTGACTCAAAAGAAAAAAAAACGAAGAAGATAGATTAATTGAATTAGATTCTGGAATAATCTTAACAATGCCTGCCTTGCAGATGCCACTTTATTTTTTCCTCAAGACAAGTATAATTATGAATATATTTCACATTTTTCTGACTTCATAAATGCTGATGACCTTTTCCTTTGTGGGCTTTTGATGCAAAGCGCTGCCCTTTGCAATCACATTAGTGGAAATTTCCCTAAAGAAACAGAACTGAGAATGCGGTGCCATTATTTGTAACAGTATCTTTTTTTTTTTTTTTGGACATATTTGTATTAACCCAGAGGCCGAAACAGTAATGACTATTTAAGAATACAGAGAGAGAGAGCGTGCAGATGAAAGTCTAGAGGCTCTTTGTAACGCTGGTTCTGAGTGCATGACAGAAACTCCTAAAGAGAGATACAAAAGTAAACAGTTACTGCTGCTCCCTCTCTGCACCTGCCATTCTGTGCCACGTCTGCCAGCTCCACTTGGCACGTGCTGTGCTTTAGGATTAAGGCCTCCCAAATGAGCAGATCACCTGGCTCCGACTCAGAGTGCCTAAATGGCTTCTCTTAAATTTGCACTCATATGTAATTCCTTATTGAAACAGTACGTCTGCCTGTGTTTTGTTAGACTGCCTTGGTGGCAGTTTTTTTTTAAATCTTTGCACGTAGTGTCCAACAGATGATGAAAAATCAAATACATGTTCTTTATTTGGAGAAGTGTGGTTTTAAGGATGAACAGGCGGAGAAAACAAATAAAACAGAAGTCCAATTAGACGTAGAGTGTGAGAAATCAGCTTCCAAGCCAATGCTCATGCTCACTGTCTACAACTTACAATGGCTGATTCATTTTCTCTATGAATTTTAATGTGCAGTTATTTGTCAACATTCTGCCAGCTTGCTAGGAACACTCATCCCTATGTTTTTAAAAGCTGCATTTTACAGAATAGGGTAGTGAGGAGTCATAGCCTATGCTGTAAGCACTGGACATTAAGAAGACATTAGGTCAATCTCAGAGTACAGTATATTCACTCAGACACCCACTCAGTGTCAGTTTGGAGACATCACTCAACCTAGCAAGCAGGTCTTTAGAATACAGGAGGAAAACTTGGAGGGACAGGATCAGAGTTTGAACCCAGACTCCTGGATCTATGAGGCTGCAGTGCTAACAGCTGCTTCACCAAGTTACTCAGATGTGAATCAGCAACACTTTGTTTTGGATGGAGTACACTTTAAAGAGACCAGTCTTAGAATGCTGCAGACATATGAGGAGTGCATTGATCAATGTAAAGGCACGCTATATGAGCAGAACCGTGAATGTGGCAAAGATGAAGATTTATTGGAGCACCAGGAAGGGATGATTCTTCTTTCATGTCTGTTTATTTTTTCTAGATTGGGTTAGTGCCTTCTTAGACACTTTGGGTAATGCACAGCTCTTTTTTGGCTCCTTGATGTGTAGGTTGACTAGTGCTTTCCGCTTGGCCTTCTTATACTGAATTATCCTGATAAGCAGAAGTTAAATGGGTGGCACAGTAATTACACCTCCAGGGTTCTGGTCATGACTGCCACGCCTGTTCACTCTCTGTGTGGAATTTACACCTTCTTCCCATGTCAGTGTCTTTATCTCAGAGATGTGAGAAGTGACTCTAAATTGGAGTTTTCGGAATGGATTTTGGGTGTGTAGTGTTTATTGAAGTGTCTTGCAATGAGCTTTTACTCCATCTGGGGTGGTTCCTACTTGGTGCTCCATGCTGACAGGGTAGGCTTCAACACTTTTTGGCTCTGAATTTGGTTAAGCAGGTCTGAAGAAGGATGAATGGGATGGTGAATGATTTTTAAAAATACTCCCCTGAGAATTCATGTGTATGGTAGGACCTTAAGAAGATGTAGTTGGGTGTTTGATGATCCCAGATGATTACAATATGCCTCAAACATAGACTTCTCATCACTTAAATCTTTGACCTGGAATACAAAAGACAAGTCATGCAGGGGTGGGATGAGTGACATATACTTAGAAATGAGCTGCACTCTCACCCGGGAAATTACAAATGCCTGCAGGTTTGCTTAGAGAGCTGCACAGGAAGTACCATGGCTCCATCCACAATTAGAACTTCCCACCCTGTAGATAGAGATAGATAGATAGATAGATAGATACTTTATTAATCCTAAGGGGAAATTCACATAATCCAGCAGCAGTATACTGATACAAAGAAACAATATTAAATTAAATAGTAATAAAAATGAGTAGTAAGACAGAAGCTCAATTTCTAGGCTGTGCTGTTGCCCTTGGTGTAGTCATAGTGTTGTGTTGTTGTTCTAGAACTGTAACCAGCACCAATTTGCAGGTAGGGTAAAGCATGGACTTTTTCCATTTGTGTTCCATTCATGGCAGAAGAGAAGATGAGCTGCAGGCAGATTTTGAACATGCTGCCCGCATGGCCCAACTGCAAGAACTCAAGGTCCCAATGGGAAACCCAGCAGCATGCAGAGATTATTTAGTATGAGGTGGCCTCAGTGATGTGCACAGGCGTCTCTCCCTTTACATTTCCCCTTCCTAAAATCACCCCCCTGGGTATGTCCACTGCTCCCAGAGCTTGTCAAAGCAGACAGGATGCCTTCCTCTCCCAGGCCCTAGCACCTCAAGCGTGTCATCAGTTTTAGGCCTGCTAATTATACACGGCCAGCACAGACTGCACTGAACACACCAATGGCTTTACAAAGGAATGACATTTTTGACTCACAGCAAACGTAATTCCTTTAATGTGCTTTACCAGAGAATCGCCGCCGGCAGTCCAGCCTTGCTCGTTTTCTGTTTGTCACGTCACTGCTATCGATTGTCCTCTCAACGATGATAAAAAAATGTGTAATGTAAAACAGGAAGACTAGTGCTCCAGTGGTAGTGACTGAGAGGGGCAGCCGAACAGACATAAATCAGCATTCAGCATATCCTTCTTTATTTTGTGTCCTATCTCGGTCCCTTCTACTCTAAAGCAGACTGTATTATATGTGTGTTTTTTAGCATGATATATGCCGGAGGACACAAACACGATGAGGCTGTGCAAACTTCACCCAGAAAGTGGTTGGGTCTAAAATTGAACCCAGGTACTTAGAGATGTGGGAAGAAGTATTAATCAGTATGTCACTGTGCTGCTGCCTTCCATTATTCCTATTACTAATAGTCAGTGAGTTAACTGATCTTTCCAGGTGCTCTGTTAAGATTCCAGTTTTCCCCAGACATGCACTTGTGTTCCATCATGTATTCTGACAGATTTAAGCTTTCTGTTCACCCCAAGTCAACAGGGCTTGTGTGAGTGAATGTGACGTTATTCACAAATGTGCTTTGGTGGCTGATAACCTGTGTAGGGTTTGTGTATGGTTTGCATCTGGTGTTTCTGGAGTAAGGTCATTCTGAATTAGGTTTGGAAACAGACGGAGGAATAGATATGAAGCACTGGATGATGGATCAGGGCACAGGCCTTGATTTATTATGTTAAAGGATTGTATTGAAATGAGTAACAAATCCTAGATAGATAGATAGATAGATAGATAGATAGATAGATAGATAAGACCCTATATGATAGATAGATAGATAGATAGATAGATAGATAGATAGATAAAAAAAAAAAATTAAATTTAAACAGACCTTTGTTAACAATTATAACATAATTGCAGTCAAATTAACAGCCAAAATTAAACAACATTTAATAACAAAGTTTTCCTACTCATACTTTAGTAATAGACATTCATTTTCCATGGAGCATAAAACATCATTTACAGCCCAGATTTCTCTAAATAATATCTAATTGATTAATTAGTTTAAAATATGCAAATTCGATCTTCAATCTCCTTTGAAGGAGGACCTGAAACATTAACAGATCATCAGTGGTTTTCAGATCTTTATCTCTATTTCTTCGTGTTTTTAAAGTTGCCATCTTGGCCTGGTCTAACATTGCAACGTAAACATTCTTGTTTACAAATTCTTGACACCGACATTCCAAAAATATAAATGAGTTCATTAAATACAATTCCCAAATCCATGAACAATAAATCAAGGAAATGCAGCAGTGGTTGTAATCTGGTACAATACAGAAATAAGTAATAAACTGTTTCTTTCTGAAGGCAAAATGGACACTGATCTGTTGCGCTGGCACCAATGGTTTTTAAAAATGAATTGGTGGCTACTGCTACATGTAGAATCCTCCTTTGCAAGACACAGAGTGTTCCTCCAGAGGGTATCAGTCATGTCCTTCAAATGCATAAAATGGGATACTTTAAAGACACCAGTCATACAATTCTTTTTTTGATAAATATTGGAACAAAATTCCATTTATGTGATTAATTTTTAAAATTGAGTTATTAGGACTGATAAAATATTTTACATTTGGTTTAATTGTAATGTCAAATTCAGGAGGTTCTGCCTCATTTATGAGATCTCCCGAGAAAAAATCCTCACACAGGGCACCTGCACCCAATTGCACTAAAGAGACCTTTAGTTTGTTAATAATCAACCCCCCAAGACGAACAGACCTAATCCTGAGCCCACGTGTCAGAGCTGCCCCAGACTTCCACTGGTTGTTGATCGGATCAATAAAGTCAGCTACTTTAGTAAAGCCTTTGTTCATAAGCAGTGAGTTTAAACTGACCGAGTCAAACTCCAAGATTGGATTCCATACTACTGGTTCTTCAATTAACCAGAAGACTGATTCCAGATTAATTCCCACTCTGTTTGTTTTAGTGTGCCAAATCAATAACATATTGCAGTAAAAAGTGAGCAGCACAGATAGCGCCAATCGCTTGACGTCAATGAAAAGTAGTTGCCAATCAAAATTAAGACTGCCAACCCTATGAAAAAAATCGAAAGCCAAACTCCTCCACAGTAAAGGCTGAGGGGCATACAAGAGACACTGTAAATCTATCAGAACTAAAAGCTTCAATTCTGCATAGAATGTCCACCAAGCCCTGACCACCTTCATCTACAGGCAGATGTAACACACTGCGTTTAACCCAATGAAGTTTGTCCCACAAAAAATCCAGCAATATCCCCTGAATTTCGTTTAATAACCAAAGTGGAGGATCTGCACACCTAAATTTATGCCAAAGCATTGAAGCGATTAAATTATTAATAATCAGCACTCTACCCCGAAAAGAGAGTTTGGCGACCACCCATTTCCATTTCTTCAGTCTCCCCTGAATTTGATCAATTAAGCGCTCCCAGTTATCAGCTGTAGCTCCAGACTTCCCAATGTACATTCCCAGATGTTTAAATACACTACAGTTAGATAGATAGATAGATAGATAGATAGATAGATAGATAGATAGATAGATAGATAGATACATTTTTTAGCTAACAGCCCTGATACAGCACCATGCATCCGTCACATCTTCAGTCCACTTAAAGAGGCTCAATCAATAAATATACCAAATAACAACAATCTCCTCAAATACACTTAAGAATTACAAACAAGAAAGAAACCTTCTGACTTGGCTAAAGATAAGAAGAGAAGTCTCACTGAGACATTATGCAGGCATGTTGCTGTAAGGTATAAAGGAGCCCCAGTAGCATTTCTTGACACACTTTTGCTGAATATTTCATTAGCTGAAAGTACTCAGTGTTAGTGTGTCAGAGAGAGGATGTGCTGCATCGCTCATAATGGCTCTCTTCTTAATCTTCCTTCATTGTCATTGGAGGTCTGCATACACACATTTTTGATTGATAATTATCAAAATGGTATGTTGTTGATCATGGATGTTTATTGGGTGAAATCTCTTTAAGGAATGGGGTTGCTGTCTAACGTGATGCCAAGTGTGTTGTACAGATCGTGTAATTGTGCCCCCTTGACAAGCCCTAAATGTATAGTATGAACGAGTTGCTGATGGAGTCAGTTCAGTCTAGTAATGAGCACCTCTGTTTTTGTTGCAGCGAGTGTGTCATGTAAGGTTTAAGTAGACATTGCACTTCTAACTTGTGCCTGTGGTTTGAGGTGGGGTCAGCTCACCATTGCATAGCACACTGTATTGTCTTTGCCTTTATTTATATAACAGGAGTGGCCAGTCTTGGCTCTGGAAGGCTATCATAGCCACAAGCTGTTGTCCCAACCACACTGTTAATTACAAACTAATTCTTGTAGTGTGTGGAACATGCCATTTAATTAGATTTTTGCCCTCCTATTCATTATTCTTCTACTGTGTCAGAAATTCCATCTAGCTTCTATTTAATTTTTTTTTTTTTTGAGAAAATCAATAAAGTGCAGCATAGAGAATTAGAACCCCTCGGTCCTTCAGCTTTTCTTCTTCTTTTTAAACACTGCATTAAACACAGCTGCATAATAAGCACACGCACTGGTGACAATGACATCAGTTTAACTGATTAGCTGGTGTCACCTTTTTATGTGTGATTTTTTGGTTAGTCATCTTCTGGTTAATACAAAGAAATTAAAATGCTTGACAAGCAAATTAATTTAAGTAAACCTAAAAGACAGAAAATTAGCTTTCGACTGCCAGTACTGGTGGTAGTAGACACCTCTTTGAAATTTAAAGAAAAGTTAAAATCCCCTTATTAATAATTTCAGAAACAGAAGACTGAGAGCTAGAGTGAGCCGTTATGATTAAACAAGTAGCTAAAATAACAGGACTGACATTAAATAAAGAAATTGTTTACCAAAGGTCTATAGAGAACTACCCGCTGTGTTTGCAGTATACTCAATATGTACATATGACTTTTGGGATGGCTTTGCATTCAGCATTGCATGTCTAAGTGCCTGCACTCATTTCTGATGCTTCTATCCAAGATGTAGATTTTTTGCTCACTAGCCACAGCTTGTGACCATATATGAGGATAGGAACGTAGATCGACCGTTAAATCAAGATCTTTGCCTTTTGTCTCAGCTCCCTCTTCACCATGACTGACCCATGCAATGTCTCATAACTGCAGACATTGCTCCGATCCGCCTGTTGATCTCCTGCTCACTTCTTTCCTTACTCATGGACGAGATCCCAAGATACTTAAACTCCTCCGCTTGTCCGCCAACCCGGACAAGGCACTCCACTCTTGAGAATCCTGACTTCAGACTTGGAAGATACTAACAACCAGCTATCCACAGGCAGTGCAGATTGGAGAGGGATTGCTTTTTTAAATTTTAATCGTATTATTGCTAAAACAAGGAACAAGTGCACAAAACCAAAATAAAAGCCTCTCATTTTTCCTTGCACACTCCAATCCTTATCCTACACCTTGTGCTACCCTGACCCTTTGGCAGGCCTGTTGCTTACCCTGTCGGAGCTGTAAATTCTGGACAAGTAGCTCATTCTTCTTACACATTGTTTGCTTCATTTCATGTTTGGTCTTTGCAGCTTTAATTATTATGCGGCTGTGTATTCAGCCAGCAGTTTTTAAAACATAAAAGCCCTCCTGTAAGCATCTTCAAATTGCCAAGCTTGATTATTTCTGCTATTGCTTGTTGTCTGCCTTCCCTTTATCTCCCTCTGGCGTGAAATCACTGTTTAACTCACTGTGCTGTGCCAGTGTGTGCGTCTCCCAGTAAAAACCTCTATGTTGGCCTGTTTACTGCTGACCACCCTACTCAAGGTTCACTTCTGGCTTGCCTGAGACTTGTCATGTTGCTTTATACCGTAAACAATAATGGCATAAACTAGAGGGAAATGACACAAAGCAATAAATGTCCTGCTACTCTGTTTAGGCCTAGCTTTCCAGAAATTCAGTACTGTTGGCCAAGTTGTGAAATTCTGCTTTCCTCCCTACATCTAGAACTCATTCTTCTTACATCTACGTGCTAGCTGTTCAAATTCCTTTAACACTCTGCCTCCTGAGGCCATATCAATCTTCATGGCAGCCCGTTTAAGCAGGCACTTAACTATCTCTAATGGCTTGTCCTTTTATTGAATGTCTCTGCTGTCTCGGTTTCTGTAGCTTCATATCTGTGTTTCCTTTTTGATCTCTTGCACCTTGATTTATTTTTGGACTTTCGCCTTTATTTTTGCTTCTTAGCCTTTAAACTTGCAGCTTTAATACATCCCCTAATGTTGCTTATGTTCCTTTACACCCTCTGAGTAGCCTCCAGCTAGCCATCTAGTTTGCATTTTATTGCCACTAGATTGATTATTTAGAACATTACAACAGTTGTCAGTGACATTTAGCCTCAGAAGCTTGTCTGTCCTATTCACCTACTTTGGCCTAATAACATCAAGTTGAAGTATAAAGCCCCTTAAAGTCCTGCTCTATAACACACTACTTGGTAATTTATTCTGTAAGTCTATGGTTCTTTGCGTACAGAAATTTGGTTATGAGTGATAAGAGATTTAGTATCTTGACTGTACACAAAACTGGAATTAAAATTCTAAGATGGAAAGAACAAAACAGTAAAACTCAGAATCAGAAACTTGCTAAATACAATAAGAACACAATTCCCAAAGTCCAAAATTAATCTGATTCTGTGGATGGTTGCTGATTCAATGAACCTTCTAAAACTGTTCTTTTAAGAGAAAACATGTACTAATGTCAGCTAAACCCTTTACTCTGCCTAAAGGAGAGATCATAACCTAATGGACGTAATCATAAACATAACATGAAATCACTTCTTCGCATAGTTTTCCTGCAGGTCGATAAATGTCTTGTGTCATTCCGGTAACTTCTACATTGCTTGGGAGAAGCTTTTCAGCTCGTCTGAATCCAGGTCTACACCGCTTCCTTAACCTCATCATCAGAGGTGAACCTGCAACCGCGTAGATCCTCTTTAAGTGGACTGAAGATGTGATAGATGCATGGTGCTATATCAGGGCCGTAAGTGGGATCTGAAAGACGTTCAAACTGCAGCCTCTGCATTGTCTCCACCGTTGTGATCGCTGCATGGGGATGTGAGTTGTCATGGAGCAGCAAGACTATTTTTGGTCTCAACCTCCATCCTGTTGCTTGTGCAGGTCTGTAAGCTGTTTGGGTATCCATCTTGCGAAAACTTTACAGTGCACCAAGTCATCATGCACTATGGATTGCGTAGAACCATAGCTGATATCCAACTGTGCACAACAGCAGACAATGTAATCCTTTGGTCTTCTCTGATGAAGGCTTTCGCCATGTGTATGTGATTTTGAGGGTCAACCAGATAGAGCTGCTTTGGTTATGCTTGTTCTCCTCGATTTAAACCTTTCTACCCATTCATAAACATTTTGTTGAGTCATGCTGTTTGCACTTGCACACTGAGCCAACATCCTTTGGTGAATTTCAGCAGGTTTCACTCCTTCTACCCAAAAAAATCTCACTATAGTGTATTCTTCAATAATGGTGCAATCCTGCACCGGAGCATCCATGATCTTGGCTTCAATTAGACTATCAGCAGAGCGCTGCGCTGTGAATGTTCGGACTATCCATAAACCATTGCGAATGTGTTGTATTGAATCAGCTTCTATTGGCTGCAGCTACTGTGGAACTTTCAAATTGAATTTACTTTTTTGATTTATCCTTGTATTATTATGTTTATGATCATGAACTTAGAAATAGTTTAAAATGACACTCCATGTGACTATATTACCGATCTCCACTTTTTGAAATTTTGTAAAAAGAAGTATCTTTGACTCCTCTTATTCCATTAGGAGGTGAACCCCTGGGGTCATTTGATATGACGTGTACAACTTCAAGTCCTTCTGATCATTTGTGCTAAACACATTATTGGTTTAATCTTTATCATAAGGGTGTAGTTTTGTGCACAAAATATGGTCCAAAAATGGCTTAAAAATGAAGGTCTAGGCCAGCGATTCTTAACCTTTTTTGAGTCACGGACCTCCTTAAGAATCTGATGAAAGCTATGGACCCTCTTCACCGGAAATATGCACATAAACACAACTTTGCATGCAATGAATATAATGTACTTTATTTATTGAGATTTGATTGTCTCATACATATATAACATACACAAAGTATTATAAAGTAAACAATCTAAAAAAAACACTCCTTTTTTATGCAAAAAGTAATGGCCACTCATTATAATTATGAAATACAACCCTCTTATGCAAATTAAAACAGATCTACTACAGCTACTCTAAGTCAACAGTACCAGGCTGTACAGTAAATATAAATGTTAATTTTTATCTGACCCTCATGGACCCCCTGAAACCCATCCATGGACCCGCTGACCTTAGGGTAAAAGCCCTTGGTCTAGAGGGCCAAAAATGAGGTGAAACCTAAATTGTTTACAGCCTTATATACAATTAAAAGTATTTTAAAATCAATCCCAACGAACAGAGGCAGACAGTCTAATGATGTTAAGGCAGGTGAGATTTTCTCTGTTTAGTTAAAATTCTTGCTGCTGAGTTTTGGACACAAGGCAGGAACTCACCCTGTTAAGGAACACTTCAAGAAACATCCATCCATTATCCAACCTGCTACATCCTAACTACAGGGTCACGGGGGTCTGCTGGAGCCAATCCCAGCCAACACAGGGCACAAGGCTGGAAACAAACCCACTGCAGGGTACACACACACACAGGACAATTTAGGATTGCCAATGCACCTAACCTGCATGTCTTTGGACTGTGGGAGGAAACTGGAGCACCCGGAGGAAACTCACGTAGACATGGGGAGAACGTGCAAACTCCATATAGGGAGGACCCAGGAAGTGAACCCAGGTCTCCTAACTGCGAGACAGCAGCACCGTGCCACACTTCAAGAAACAGATAAAGTAATTCAAAAGCATACATAAGCAGCCCCATATCCTCATGGCTAGCAGCACTCGTCTCCTCATGCTGGTGGATGTGGTCCATATGCAGATAAATCTGAAGGCCCAACTGAAAGTCCAAAGGAGATGTGCAAATTACATATGAAAATTGCTACGACTGATAATCATGGTTACGTTTTGTATACTTGCTCGGCTCATATTTAGTCCTTTTGTGCACATTTATAGATTTTTAGGGTTGCAGAATTCAATTCTGATATTGCTTTCTTACTAAAATATGGTTTCCAGATACAGTATTTATGAATGATGTTTATGCATCTTTTTTGCGTGCCACCTTGGTTTTCTTGCGTACCACCATTTTGTAAGTGACATTGATAGAGGACACAGCATCTGATGTCATTGACAATACAAATTAAAGGGTTACCTGCAAATTAAAAGACAACAAATCTGTGCATGTTGTTGTTTGTGCTCTTTATTTATAGACCCCTTTTTCTGTTTTTTTTCATTTTCAAATCAGTTTTGACAAAAGATAAAGGGATCTCTTGGTAATTTTCTGTTTTGCTGGTTTTCTTTACCTCCATTATTCACAATTTGCTCCTTTGGTAAAACAAATGTGGTGGCATTAGCACCACTTCCATACTGGAGTCAATTTGGTGGTGATAAGTAGAACTAGAAGTACTGGGTGCTTTACGTAACCTGCCACCTAGTGGCACCTGAGGACACTACATGCATAGATCCTGGAACTCTGCTGCCTTGGTGTCAGAGATAATATTTACTTTTGTACTGTTTTGGCTTTCTCATGGCTACTTTCACTCTGTTACTGTAATTTTGTGTGTTGCTAGGGCTGTGAGTCATGGACTGCGTGGCATTTGACACATTCATGATCAGCTATTTAATTGTTACTTTAAAGAGAAGGATCATGTTCATGAGCAATCCTTAAAAGAAAACACACCATGCGAAAGATAGTCAAGTTTTGACCAGTGCTTGCTTTGTGACCAGAACATTTTTTTTTGCTTGTCAATTTTGTTCACTGCACTCTGATCTCAGTGTATCACCCAGTGCCTCTCTGAATTTGCACTTAAAAGGAAATACAAGAAATCTTAGCCGCTTAGCTTTTCTCTTTTGTGTTTATCTGCTGCAGTAGGGTCGAGACAGTCATGGCACTTTGCTTGAAACATCTCACGCCACACTCGTTTTGTTGTTATTTTTGTATTCTTTTGACTTGCATTTCCTACCCCAACACTGGGTGAATCAACCCATAGAACTACCTACCAAATACGATGTGCTCTAAAGTAGACCACATCCTCAGTTGTGCTTCCACTTTAAAGTGTTGGGGGTCATTTTCATGCTTATTGGGTTTAACTGATCTGTTTTTGCGAAAGAAAGCTGAGATCCCGTTATGGCGGCATTCTCTTTACACCTTGTGCATGTAAGTTGTGTCAGGATCATGCAGCAGTCCACTCTGTGGAGTCAAATGGGGTGCACACATTCTGCACTTTTCCTTTTTACCAGACTTTCTTCCTCATGCTGAGGTGATACTTTGGGCATTTGGAAACTCTTGTCCTTTGCGGAGGAATAACCTCACATGAAGAAATTCAGTTTATCCTCCCTAAATTCTCAGGGCACTCCACCATCTTCTCACTCCTGACTGAGAAGGAGTGTCTTTGAAAATTAATGGATGTATTTTTTTTTCTGCAGCTATCACTTTTCAGATGGTGGCCTTGGTACCAATCCATGTTTATTTGCACTTGACCCAGAGAGATTTTTTACATTGTCTGCTCTCTCTGCCCTCCCAGCTAATCATCTACAATCCAGGCGGATAAGCACATGCCGACTCCACTACTTGGATCCTGCCTCTGCTACATCAGTGCTGACAGTCCCAAGTGTAGGGCAGTGTTCATCTTCACTAAGATTTCTAGAGGACTTTGACTAGAATCGCAGAAGAAAGCTGTGCTATCTCCATCTTCAGGTACATGTGAACTGATGCTTTTTCAGCTCAGCCCTCTACCCTAATCACACTTAAGTCAATAGCGGCTCTGAGAAACTGCGTCTAGGGACTGCTGGCATTCTCCTGCAGATGGCCTGTGCATGCATGGCAGAAAGAGATGCCTGGATGGCACACAATGCTTTCTGCCTTCTTTGCATGGGGAAGCAGCAAGTGAACATGGTTAAGAATCATTTGACAGGCAGGCCTGATTTATTAGTCTAGCTGAGTCAATGAGAGTGTCTGCCATCCGCCAGGTGGATTGAAGGCTCAGGCTGCAGACGGCTTTACAGCTGTGCGCTCTGTGAATGATAAATGAGAAGGAGACTTGCTGCTTTTGACCGCCCACCATCACATTCTTCTTCTTCTATTTTTTTTTTTTCAGTCAGTCTGCACCACACTATTTTAGATTTTGGCTTTATGTCTCAGTGAGCATGGAGATGCTGCTCATTCTCAGCTGCTTTTCTTTTTAGAGATGGCCTCAAGGAGTCAGAGACTTCAGGCGCACGTTATCTCAGGCTTTGCTCTTTTTAAGAACGGTGAGAAGGAACAGGAAAAAAAAAACACAAAAGGGCAGAGAAAGTAATAGAAGAAAAGCAAGCCCCCCCAGGCTTGTTCTCATGTAAAAGCCTCACCATCCATGTGACAGACAGAACGTCTGTCACTTGCACTATGTTAGTGACGTCACCACTACCTCCACTATGCAGTGGAAAAACGACACAAGCCATTACAGCAAATGGGACCAGTGACTGTGGCAGTGAGCCGCCAGGGCTCACGGCTGAGTGAAACGTGATATATTGTGTCCTCTGACATGTTCTTTTTTTAGGCTGTTGTGCATTCATTCAGTAAATAGAAAGTGCATCCATATCTATAGGTTTTTTGTTCCTTCAATTTTAAACACCCTAGAGGGGCAATGCAAAAACCAAATGCTTGGGGTGCCAACCAGGCAAAACCCAGTTTAATTACAACAAAAAATAAGAAAAATAATGAAAAATATGCACTAGCAGATGCTCTTTTTTAGGAACAATTCCCTTCAATCAGTCGCACCTTTATCTCTTGAGTGTTGGCTGTCACGATCAGGTCTGAAAAGAAACGCCTTTTTATACCCGATGAAGCAGAGAGGGCGGGGCTTCCTTGGCTTCATTTCCCTCAAGGTACCATTTATTGATGCTGTGAGGGAAACAGGAGATTAGTCTGTTGGCAACATCTCCCCCTCTCGCCCACATGCCTCAGGTGAGCCTAGTAGGTGACCCTCAGGCACGCATGTGTGACACCACTTATACTCTAGGGCTAGGGGGTATACCTCCACACTCACAGGATTTTTCACGTGTTGTCATAAATGTAAATTTGGTTTTTTCCCCACTTTACGTACTTGATTTTTCATGACTTTTGTGTGTACTTCCCAGTTTATGAAGTCAGAGGTGGATATTAAGGCCTATTACCTGAAAATGAAATGCCTTGAGATTGTTCCTTTTGTACCACCCTATGACACCCTGCAGTTGCATTTAAGTTTGTCCTGCTCTTCTTAAATTAGACTGACTTTTGTTTTTGTGGCATTGGTTTTCCTCCCACATCACCAAGATCTGTACATGAATCAGCGCATGTGGGTGTGAGAGTGTGGTCACCATTCGGATAGGCACTGGTTTCCATTGACCCTGAAATGGATGCATGGGTTAGAAAATGGTGGACAGATAAATAGGTTGAGATGCAGCAATGTAACTTTGTATTTCTGAGTGTTGTTGTTCATATTTACTCCAATGTTGCAGACTAATACCACAAGTAGTTGTCACCCCTCCCCATTACTGGTTATCAGAAGTTCCTCATTCGAGATTTTCTTAGAAAATTAAATCACTCAGGTCTTTCCCTGTTTAACTTCAGTGTTGCTACTCCAGGTCTAGTCATCAAGTGAAGCCTTTAACATTTTCCACTGATGCTTCTCCAATATTGACCAACTAAAGCTCTTTGAACATGGTTGACAGGTGACATTTTTGTATTCAAGCTTATCTTTACCATTGATGAACCCACGTATTGTGGTCTTATCTTCAAATTTATTAATGGTGTAACCCAGAATTGGATAACTGAGTAGAGAAAATGAACAGACTGTTGGCAATGTGAAAGTGTGACAATGCTGGCATCTCATTAGCGCCACATTTCTGTCACTTTGGAAGTGAAAGTGGCAGCTGACTTGATGAATGTTGTATACTATCATCTAGTAGGTGGCCACTGCCAAATCAAGTCTACAGATGACAGACAAACACAAAGGCACAAATCACGTCTTTGAATGAGTGATATGAAGGTGTAGTGCTGATCAAAAGAGGTGATGAAAAAGGTGAGGAATTATATGAAAAAGAAGAGAAGAAAAATCTGAAATCAGAAAGAAAACATTGGTTAGTGTGTGTGTTCATTTCTGTTTCTGGGGTTTAAAGCAGGCTATTTCAATTTAACGAGTGATATTGTAGTAATAAGTTCAATTTCACATCTCTTCTGGCAGTTTATTTATTTTTCAAAGAAGGGAATACTAACTGTTACAGTGGTAAGCATATATTGATTAAAATGGAATTATTATTACTTATTATCCATCTACTTTAAATACATATAACCCAAATCAGTTTTTTTAGAAAGACAATATCTAAAGAATATAGGTTTATTAGTTGCCTTGTGTCTAGTATTACCAAAATAACTTCTAGCTTCTTCTGACACTAAAATTGACTGAAATGGGCTCAGTAGGTGGATGGGTGGATTATAATTCTTTACTTACAACTTATCATATTGTCCATTTTAGTTTTTGGGTGGCAGTTATATTGTGTACCTGACATATTTTATATACATACTAGCGACTGGGAACCCGATCGAATCGGGCTACAAATTCTATGTTTGTGAAATCCATACTTTCTCTGCAAAGAATTGTTTTTTTAAGTCCTTAAAATGATTTTATCATCATGGCACTGATTTGTGCTTAAAATAGACTTTTTTGGCCGATGTAACGAAGAGCTTCCTGTTTAAACGGGGTAGCGAGATGTGAACTCAGCTCTTCGGCGCACCTCATTTGATTTTTTCCGGCAAACAAATTTTCAAAACAAACCGTATTTTACAACTTTAATCAGAGTCGGAGTAATAATTATGTTGGCGTGGTCATTTTAGATCTGAGATCGGCTAAAATTTAAACAATGACCGTTGTTACTACCCAGCCGTCATTACTCAATTTGCCAATAGATGTCAGAAGGACGGATGCCAAAACCGAACTGCTCAAAGATAGATTTCGACGTACCAAGCAAATGGCGGTACGTTCTAAATTACTTACGGTTCTGGAGTTGTTGAAGGGTTTAAGTCAGTCGACGATGTTAGTCCTGGAAAGTACGCCCCACCAAACCAACGTTCCAAAAACCAACTGAACTTACTGTTATCTGCTCGAACCAACACCGACTTACTATACTCGACCATCCAACGGCGTCACTGTAGCATTCTAACATTCTTAGCCAATCATGCAACACTGCGTCCGCGTTTGCCACGTTATGTTCTAACTACAGAGGCAGAGTCCTATTGCATGGTTCTAACTTGTATTGAGGCGAGGTATTGACGCGAACACCATACATACAGGTATTGACGCGAACACCATACATATGGGGTATTGATGCGAACACCATATGTACAGATAGTATCAAATTATATATAAGGATAAACACATATATACACATACACATACACATATGTATGTATATATGTATATATATATATATATATACAGTATATATATATATATATATATGCAAGAATGACAGTTTAAGACAGTGGGAAGGATTTTGGGGCACCAAACAGGTCATCGCCCAAAGAAAAAAACAAAAGAAAAGAAGAACAAAATAGTGTTTGCAGGCTCATGCCCCATCTGCAGGGAATCATAATAACACTAGGTTGTTGGATCAGTCGTCTCACAGGCTGCTCTAGCCAAAAAGTGACACCCATTTTGGGATGCCCGGGATCTTATAGCAGTGAGACAGGAAGAGGAGGGGCTAAATGCCTTCACCTGGCAGTTTCACGGGACTATGGGGAATGAAGTAGTGTTAGAGGTAGTGCCCCCTCTCATCTACCACATACCTCGACTGAGCTTGTGATGAGGTCCTCCAATGCACATGTGTGACTATATACAGTATATATACATACACAGGGTTGGACAAAAGTAGGTTTACAGTTCTTTGTAGGGAAAAAGACATGCAGGTTGTTGTTATTATTATTATTAATTATTAAATCAATAGTTTTAGTAATTTTAATAACTCAACACTTACAGTAGGTACAATCTCATCAGTACATCAGCCTCATATACTACAACTACTACTCACCCCTGTATATATAAAATGCAAAGCTGACTGACTCATTCACTCAATGGCTCACTCATCACTCACTCATCAATAAAAACACTATTTCCTGTGATGTCAGACTTTGTCATGCCGTTGATCTTCAGATCTGTAGGTAGAAGAAGAGGAAAGTCATCAAGGGACAGCGCCATCCCTCATCTGGGTGTTGAATTACCATCTGATGAACCATGAGGTTGCCTCCCAAGTACACGTGTGATAGTATCCACTATGAAAGAACATTTCAATATTTCAAAATTTAGTAGTGAAAACCCTCCCACAGTAGAAAAGCGAAATTCTCCAAAATTTCAAAAGTGCCATTACATATTTTTTTGGAATTGGGTGACTTTTTTTTTTATTTGCATATATTTATCGGTAATAATGCTATAGAGAGTGGAACATTGTAATACACCATTACCCCCCCTTTCATCAGAGTGCTGACTGCACTTTCACTGTGAAATGGGAAATGGCTGTTTATTTAAATGTGGGATTGAAGTGAAAGGAGCGAAGTTCAGCAAAGCTTAAAGAAGACGCGTTTAGCAAATGCTTGCCAGGTACTGAGGTTTTGAGCATAGTCAACTGATCCAGTAAGAAAGACATTTATTATATATTATCCTCCCTTTCATCTCATCTACAGCCTTATGCAGATGTTGATATGTGGACTATAATTCCCATCAGCCAAGATGATTTCATAAGCGCTCATCAAGTTTAAATAAGAGCACTGACAAACGTGGCATGTCACCACAGCTAAAAACCATATTTGAAGTTTGGTTCTCCCTTTATGACTTAGGCACGATTAGAAGAGCATTAGTGAAATGAGAGCAATTAGAAATCATGAAAAACATTGGGTAATGTTGTCAATCTATTCGGCAGACCACTGGAGTATCACATGTGGCAATAAATCTGAGGTAAACTACATTTGTTTGTCAGTGCATAACCTTGTATTTTTGAAAAAGCCAAAATTTTGTCTACCTATATATTGTTATTAAGCTCACAATACTAATCAATGATCAGCATTAGGCACTTTTTGAAGGTAAAAATAAAAATATGGAATCAAAAAAGAAAAACCACCACAAATTCACTGATGGAGCCAAGCCACAATTAAACAGAACGTAGCACGATTTTTTCTACAACTGATGGACATTCTGCTTTTCAGAAAGTGATAAGAGGAGAACAGGACAGTGCTCTCGAGCGAGTAAAAGTAATTAGTAACTTCTGTTTTTGTTTTTATTGGTAGACATTTATTCAAATCCTCTGGATATTGTGGGAGTACTGATTTTAGGCTTTGAGCTGATTTGTAGGAGTTTTTATCTTGAATGAATCATCTTTAAATCACCTTTGTAAAAGTACTGAATTGCACTTTAATACAGAGTTCTGCTCCAATCTCTTTTACACCAACACCACTAAGGACTGTATGTAGGATGTCTAACAGTAAGCTGCTCAGGTGAACTAGTATAACCCGTGATAAAAAATGCAAATATTATACACAGAAAAGTATTTATTTACATAGTACTTCTGATTATTTAATATATATAATATATTATAAGTTTAATATATAATTAATCAACTGCACTATAACTGAGACCCATTGACATAGAAGATTTCCCAGATGACACAGCTTGTCCCAAATATCTTTCTTTGTTAAGTAGCCTGATTCTGAAAACTGTGAGAACTTCCTAAATCTCTAGCCTTATAACCCAGAATTATAAGGCATTTAACTGTAGCACAGTTGCCATAGTATTAAACAACTAGGCCCTTTCTATCGCCTAATAAATGATATTCTTGTTCCACATCTGTCTCTGCTCTCTTCCTTGCTACATCTTAATGACTGCAATAAAAATGTCTAGTGCTTTCCAGGCAGCACCCGAAAATGTGTCTTGTGCCAGTCTCCTGAGTTTGCAAACTCCCCTTCTGATCTTTTATGTTTTATTTTCTCACCTGGGTGAAATAAGAGTCGAATGTGCAGAGTGTGAGCAGCAGTTGCACTTGGCTTTGTCATTTGCCTCAGAGCGCTTGGCTGTCATGGTCCAAGTGGCACCCCGTGCAGTGTTATTGTGCCTGCGGGATGGATTGTTGATTCTAAAAGCAGAAATATGCAATTACGTCAGTTATGAGAGTGAAATTCTGTTCTACAAGATGAACTCCAGGTAAGAAAAATCAGCCAGTGGGGTTTTATAGAACAAAATGAGCATCTGGGTATTGATTGAAAACTATTTTTATAAATAGAGTAAACCCACTGCATACATCATTAAATAAATATATAGACACTGAGTCTGATTTTTGTCATCTGTGAGGCCTGAAGACTTCATGGTGTATGACATATGCATTTCTTAGAAAACCTCCTTGGTCACAATGTTCTTTGATAAATTTGAATCTTTGCGTATAGCTGCTCCCAGACATGTTGGGTGGTATTCACACAGGGCCCTTGGGGTGAAAAGATGCCTGACTTTTTTAAATGCTTCCTTGGCAACATGGCGGCACCACCTTGCCCCCGACCATGACAAATAGCTTAGGCAACGAATGAATGGAAGTGACAGCACCATGTGAAGACTAAATTCTGATAGACATAGACAGATTTCTCAAGACAGCTAGAGTAGAGAGGTCACTGTAGGGTCTTTGCATGCTGTATGGATTTTTTTACTGAACGACTCACACATTATGGGATCTCAGAGTCCAAAGAGTCAGTTCAGGTCTTGTACAACAAAAAGCCTTAAGGAGACATAATTGAAGAGGATCTCACCCTCACATTTGGCCTGTAGTGTGGAAAACTTACCCCATGATTAATCACATTGAGCGATGGCTCAGATGTTACAGGAGATATGTTGACTAGAAGAAGGGGAGTGTGTTTCTTACATCTGCACTTTCAGTAATGCATCCCTATTTGCGGGGTGAGGATTAAGGGGCTCATCGTTTGGAGCAAGGACAAGTTCTAAACCTCTTCTATAGGTGGGCACCGAGAAACTTTAGAACATTAGAACACTCTAGATGAGAACAGGCCATTCACCCCAACAAAGCTCGCCAGTCCTATCCACTTATTTCTTCCAAAAAAACATAGAGTCAAGTTTTTGCTGTCTACCACACTACTTGGTAGCTTATTCCAAGTGTCTGTGGTTCTTTGTGTAAAGAAAAACTTCCTAATGTTTGTACAAAATTTAGCCTTAACAAGTTTCCAACTGTGTCCCCATGTTCTTGTTGAACTCATTATAAAATAACAGTCTCAATCCACTGTACTAATTCCCTTCATAATTTTAAACACTTCAATCTTGTCACCTCTTAATCTATTTTTGTTTAAACTGTAAAGGCTCAGCTCTTTTAATCTTTCTTCATAATTCAACCCTTGTAGCCCTGGAATCAGCCTAGTCGCTCTTCTCTGGACCTTTCTAGTGCTGCTATGTCCTTTTTGTAGCCTGGAGACCAAAACTGCACACAGTACTCAAGATGATGCCTCACCAGTGCATTATAAAGGTTGAGCATAACCTTCTTTGGCTTGTACTCCACACATCGTGCTATATAACCTAACATTCTGTTAGCCTTCTTAATGGCTTCTGAACACTGTCGGGGAGTCGATAGCTTAGAGTCCACTATGATTGCTAAATCCTTCTCATATGGTGTATTCTGCTTAGATTAAATAGACAGAAATCTAATAAATCATGAGGACCTGCTAACAGTTATCCCAGCATGCTGAAGGAAATCAGAGTGCATACATAAACCCTTGACACATATTTTTCAAAAGTCTGTGCAAATTCTTCAAGACTGGATAATAGAAAATATTATCCTATTATATAAACAGAAAGATCAGGCAGATGCAAGTAACTATAAAGCAGTAAGCTTAATGTGCATCATGGGTAAATTAATGAAAGGAATTATTAAAGAAAAGGTTGAACAGCACTTGTCAAGAGCGGGAGTTTTAGTGAACAGTCAGCATGATTTCTGACGAGGAGGTTGTGTTTTGCTAATATGCTGGAATTCTATGAGGAAGCAACAAAAGAATAAAATCAGCGAGGTGTGTGTGATATTATTTATCTTGAGCATTTGATAAGGGCCCACATTAGAGGTTGGGCATCAAACCGAAACATGTGGGAATTCAGGGTATAGTGTGTAGATGGGTGTAAAACTGGCTAAAACACTGGAAGCAAATGGTGATGGTGTGAGAAACCTTCTCAGAATTCAGTGATGTTAAAATTTGCATCCTTTAGGAGTCAGCAAATGATCTGGAGAGATATATTAATCAAAAGCTGGTTAAATTTGCAGATGAGACTAAGTTAAGTGGATTGGAAGATAATCTAGAATCAAATGTGGGGACACATTTGGAAACTTGTTAAGGGTAAAGGGTAAACATTAGAAGGTTTTCCTTCACACAGAGAATCATAAAGACTTGAAATAAATTGACAAGTTGTCTGGTGTACTTTAGGGGTCTTGAAAACTTGACTAGGGGGCTCTGCCCCCTGCTCGCTTCGCTCGCCAACCCCCGGCCCAGCCACTTCATGGCTCTGCCAGTTGCGTATGGGTCAGTGGATGTACAATTTAAACAGATTGCTATTTTCATGGGAACTGTTACATAGGCATAATAGAACTAACTTTTTCATGTTACAACGAGTAATTAACCATAGTAAAAAATAGTCAAACATCATAAATTGAAAATGTTATTGCATTTACGTCATTTTTATTAAGTTCAAAATAAGCCAATTATTATTATTATTATTTTCGCTACCTGTAAAGCTTGGGCTTCTATGCCTTCTTTAAATTGAATCATATTCTGATCTGGTAAATGAATTGGTAATAATTCAACAGAATGACTTCGACTGGGTATTGGCAATTCCATTAAATGCAACTGCATTCCATTGCACTGATGTACCAAGTTTCTAAATATGCTTGAACATCGTCCTGAGACTGTTCTTTGGATACATTCACGCATACTCTATTGTGCCCTTTATGAATGTACTTGTAGAAGTACTTAATACTCATAACCGATATACAATACTCGACATTAATATGACTGTTCAATCGTTTGAGCAAATACGGGTTTTACAGTACAATCATTGAATTATCGATCATTACAATTTTAACAACTTTTCCATGATAAGTGCGTTGTTCGTGATGATTATCTTTGCAATAATCGATAATCAGGAAAGCCATCCTTAGTCGTATCTGCTGAATTAATGAAAGCTTTAGGAAATTTCTTCAAACACTTTTTTTTCTTTTGAGTCCCAACATGATGAATCTTTTAAATGTGGTCCATGAGACATGTGTTTAATGACTTTGTACCATAATTCAGGATAGGTTTCTTTGTTTGAAATTTCAGCACAGGCAAAACGATCTACATCATCAGGAGTTAGTAATTTATTTTGAAAAGCAACCAATAAATCCATGTGAGGATTTTGCAGATAAATTTTATGTAAAGTGCGATACTTTTGTACATATGGATTTGTATCCATTATTGGCTGTAGAAATTCTAAAAGACCAATCGTTTATCTCTTTTGATTCTATTTTGCACCACTTCTCCGTTGTCATAAATATAAACCTAACCAAATTGTGTTTTTTTCGAAATTAAATTTGTAGCTTTAATTGTTGTGGGACCATGGATTGTCATAGCGTATGGTCCAGAATCGTGTAAATGTACGCTTTAAGCACTGAATGATGCGCACACAAACAGATTATCCATACAATCACCACCAACTGTTTCGGCATAATCTTTTGATATGCATTTAACAATTTGCTGTGTGACCGATTGACAATGTTCACGTTAATTTGTTTGACTTAATCGTTTCTCGGTGCTAGGATTGCCCATGTACTCATTTCTTCAGTTGATAACCTTTCGGGATGAAATTCTTCATTAAGATTTGGACATAATAAGTCTTCTTTTATTGGGAACTTAAAGTAAGGAAAACATCAAAATTTATAAGAGCTAAGAGAGCAGGAACTGTGTTTGTCAAAATCATTCACACGATGTGAGAGGGCCATGTGAGTAGTTGAATATGGTTGAGAAGAGGGTGTGACTTGAAAAAATCTTCCGAAAGGTCTTGTCTCATCACAGGTTTTTTTTTTTTATTATAATAGAGAGATATTATTTTGGAGGAATGAAGTAGATGTGACCTTTTTTAGGTTGAATGGCCTGTTCTCATCAAATTAGTCTGATGTTTTAAAGTGCCACTGAGTGTGCACATGCATCATGCAAACTGAAGAAACATTTCCAAAAGTGCCTTTTGTGAATGGCTTTCTATACCCATATTACTCAGATTCCTGATTTCTAACATCTCTTAAGATTTCCATCAACTGATATTCTTAATCCACTCATCTATCTTTATCCCAGTGTGATGGAACCAGGGGCGTCAGTGAATTCCAAACCCCCAAACACGATCACAAAGAGTCCCGGGTTCAAATAATAGAAGCTTTATTAACCAATTTTTCCATAAAGTTGCACAAACACAAATACACAAGTTTTCTCACTCCACAATACATCTCCTTTCACCACCACACTGTGCTCCTCCAGTTGAGTGTTGCTGCACATCCTCCCAGCTCTGACTTGCCTGGATAATGGAGTGCGATCCCTTTAATTACGGACCCGGGAGTACTTCCAGTGCCAGGGCGACTGTCCGAAGGAAGTACTTCCAGGTCACACGAAAGTCCCATAAATTGGGGAGCACTTTTCCCTACATCTCCCCCCTTGCGGTTCCCAGCAGGGCTGTATTGCTGGACTACATCTCCCAGCATCCCCTGCTGAGTCCCGAATGGGCACCGTCATGGAGGGATGCTGCCATGTAGTATCTGGGGGGAATAGAAAGTCCCCAGCGACTTCTTCCACTTCTATCTGGCCATCTCTTCCAGGTCTGGTTCCTCTCTCTTCCCTGTCTGCCTTCAAGGAGCCTCTCATCCGGGTAAAGAACCATCCCCTCTTCTGGCTGCAATGCCAGTCCAGCCCGTGTGGTATCTACTCCAGTTGCCCCATTCTGGTACCCAAATTCTGTCCCAGCAATTAAGTACAAAGAAAAAAAAAACAGTCCTGGATTGGATGCCATTCCATGGCACACTTGCTTTTGCCCATGCTGAGAAGATTTAGAATGTCCAATTAATCTAATATGCATGTCTTTATGATACAAGAGGGAATGAGAATGCCCAAATGATTAGGATAATGTCAAGTGAGCGTAATGGAGCATAAATTGACAACCCTCCTAATTGCAAACACCACAAGTGGCTAACAATTCGAACTGCCAGCTCTATCCCCTGTTTGACATGTTGTGCCACCATGAGCAGGTCACTGTACCTGCCTGTGCTTCAGCTGTAGAAATACTCTATATGTAAATAGGCAACAACTTCTTGCGACCCTGAACCAGATAAGGGAAATACAAACTACATAGATGGATGGAAAATTGTTCTGCATCTGTGTAACTGTAAAGTGCCTCGGGATTAGGCGCAGCGCCTGTATTCTTAGTATGCCTTGGGATAAGGCATGATGCTCATCGGCCAACTCTGTTTACAAGCTTAGCTTTTTTAGTTATTTGTGTTTTGTTTTGTTTTAACAAATGAAAGATTTGTTTTATTAAGATTTGAGTTTATACTGCATGCATGGATTTTAGTATATATCTAAAAATCAGTTAATTATAAATCTACACAACAAAATCTCAATTGTTACTTTATCATTATAGGAGTTAATTAAACTCTTAAGTGTTTGGAAAGCATATATATGGATGGTGATTTTATAGCATACGTCTACCAAACAAGGTTTACAAAATAAGATTGACTTCAAATTTTACCACTCTCAATGGGCTATCAACTTAGCTTAGTAAATTTGCCAGTTATGTAGGTATGCCCTATTGGAGAGAAATGTGAACAAGGCAAGATAATCATGAACATTGTCTTAACAAATCCTAAAGGTTGTATTAGTTAAAGGAAAGAAATAGAACTGCAGAACATCCCAGAGTCTGATTTTGGTGCTGAAAAGTTTGGTGATGCAAGTGAAAACCCAAGTCGTTAACTCTTCTAACTTTAGCGATGGGTTGGCTATCAACTCCACTACCGATTTTGCTAGAAGATCTATAAGCACTTTGCTGTCAAATGTCAAAGCTTCAGCCAAGGTCACATACTTTTGTGCTATTCACGTACCACTAAGTGAATCAGTACTAACATTTCCAACTTCTGACACAGCCGATAACGAGCATTGCTTCATAGCTCACTGGTTCAACAGACAACATTACGTGGCTCGAATACAGGACATCGAAAGATGCAGTTTTGCCATTTTGGTGATAACCTCATTGATGACAGATTCACTTGTAAATTCAGAGACTAGTAATACAGGCATCAGGGATGTTTACATCATGAATTACATAAAGCTCACGGGGCAGCGCTTTGCACATACACATATTATGAGGAATGTCAGAAAAGGTGAGTCCCTTCATTTGCTGCTATATAATGTAAATGGTCAGAATTTTAATGGATGATAAATGTTGTTGTTGTTGTTTTTTGGGATGTTTGTGCCTTGTGATCAGTTGGCATCTTGTCTGTATCAAAAGACAGGCAGTCACTTTATTTACACTTTTTTCACTTTATTTAAGTGAAATTACATTCACATTAATAAAAATCATTCAAACTGCACTTAAAAAAGTGATGGCCCTGTTTATGTTGATAAGATTGGTCTACTCAAAGTTTTTTTTAAAACAATTACATATTTAACAATAAAAGAAATAACAAAAGGCCCACTCTTGGCAAATTTAGGCACACTCATGAAATCCTGGCACCCCTACTGCTACAAATAGTATTTGCTATTGAGAGGAGCTATATTAAGTGTCAGACTGGTAGTTTTCATGTTATCTCCATAATCTCACTAGTAGTGAAATTTGAAATGTGAAATTTAAGAATTGTATCTTAATAAAAAATATATCATCCTTCCTCAACTGAGTTGTAGTTTAGACACAAATGTTTTCAAAAATCATTATTTGTGTACAGCAAAATCTATTTTTAGACATTTTGCTGAATTTAATTTCTCATCTCTATCCATCCGTTATCCAACCTGCTATATCCTAACTACAGGGTCACGGGGGTCTGTTGGAGCCAACATAGGGCACAAGGCAGGAAACAAACCCCGGGCAGGGCGCCAGCCCACCACAGAGCACACACACCCACCCACCAAGCACAATTTAGGATCGCCAATGCACCTAACCTGCATGTCTTTGGACTGTGGGAGGAAACCGGAGCGTCTGAAGGAAACCCACGCAGACACGAGGAGAACATGCAAACTCCATGCAGGGAGGACCCGGGAAGGGAACCCGGGTCTCCTAATTGCGAGGCATCAACGCTACCCATTGTGCCACCGTGCCATTTCTCATCTAGAATTTTACAAAGTAAATACCTGTGCCAGGTTTTATTCAGTTTGAGCATTTCCTTTTTTGATTTATCATGTCCAAAGTCTTATATCCCAATATATGGACAAAGGCAGACAAACATCACTGTCTGAAAGTCTACAATGGTCAAATTGTATTCAGGGATGACCGATCCACATAAACCAATTGAAAATCGTCATATCTTTGCTCATTTCGCAGTAACTGTTGGGAAAGTTAAAAAAATGAGGAAAAAGACAGTAAAATTCTAAAAGTCAAAAGAAAATAGTTGTCTTGGTGCATTTTGTTTCCTGGAGTTTAAAAGTAGACTTTGGATGAACTGGCTTGGGTGCCTCTTCAGGAAGCCACTGTTTGCTTACTGCTGGCAGGGAGTGGAAGCCCCTATGTGAGACTAGCTGCCTCCCACTTTGTGTCTAGCTTATTACAACCTAACACTGTGACTATATGAGTGCTGGTCAGAAAAGGGTGTCCATCAGCACTTGTGCCTGCCGTTCATTTTTAAGTGCTTTCTTTCCTGTTTCCAGGGTGTTGGCAGTTTCCTTGGCAGGGCAAGGACCCGAGAGGTGCCAGTCTGAACCTAATCTATGGCAACATAGAGTAGCAGCTGCAATCAGGCAACTTACTGTGAAATGAAAGAATACAAATAAAGCTAATGATTTTTACATGGTGTATATATTGTTCTTCTTTATATAAATATAAATCTTGCATATTATAAATTCAAAGCCAGAGACTGTAACTGCAGATTGGACTCCATTATACCTGAGTGGCCCCATCTTTGAACCCAAAGAGCACTTTTACTGTTCTGGAATAGGAATGAGGATCTCAAAGGTCACACCCACCTCACATTCTATTATTCAGATCCATCACTTTACACCTTTCATTCTAGAATGAAAGAGATTGATGGTCCTCCTGGACAAGGATGCAGTGCTGGTTTCAATTCATGACTTATTATAACTCAGTCATTTTCCCCACAAAACATTTTAAAAAGTCTGCATCTGGAGTGACGTCTTGCTTTGCCCTACAAGTAGCAGTACAAAGAAATATTCTTTGGTAGAAAAGCACAAGCTTGGAAATATCTTGCAACCACCCTGCCAGCTGTAACAGGCGTGAGCAAGTTGACTTTGAAAGCCAGTCTCACATCTCCTCCAAAGCCCTCTTGTGTGCTGCCGTCTTCGCTGACTTATTATTTGGTCTGGACGTGAGACAAAAAAAGCACTCCGCTCTGACTAGCAGATGACAGCTCAGGGTAATTTACTTTGCAGGGCTTGCTTCGGCAGGAAGAGGCACTGGGTCACCTCCACTAAATGCATTAAATTGATGGTCAGTTCTTAATTCAAGGTATCCATTGTGGCACCCTTTTCTTTATAGAGGATACCTAAAGGAGCCCATTTTTGCCTAACAAGGTCAGTTCTTGCCTCAGTTGTATCAAACTTTTGGGCATTGCCTGGGCTCAGTCTAGAGTAGCGATGGAACTAACTGTATGTCTTTCATGCATCCATTTATTCTCATACCTGCTTTTTCATGGGTAGGGTTGTGGCAAGTCTGATCTGCATTATTTATGAATTCTTTCTTAATGCACACTGCTGTGAAAGCATTTTACAAAACACATGTAAAAATATTAATGCTGAAGCTAAAAGAAACTACACGTGGAAACCCCAAAGAGTACTGAGCTTTCCCAAAGAGAAGTGCAAGGGAAGCTTTAGGAGAGCAAGAAGACTGACATCATCTCAGGGCTCCTGTCCTGCACACATCTGCAAACATGGGCGAGGTTTAGGAGTGCAATGGTGTCTCCACTTCTAATTAGCTGTAATCCAATAATTGGGCAGACTCAGTATTGATTAGGTGTGAGAGTGTGCAGATGGTGAATTAACCTTAAATTAACCTCTTGGTCGAGTGAAGTAACATGGGCAAGACCCAGAAAGAGGACACTTCTGGAAGGATGTAGACATGCAGAATAGAGAATAGATGGTGTAGAGGAGTGTAACACGAGTGATGGCAGCATATAAGTTGATAAATATTTTGTATGTTTTTATTTCTAATGTTAATGTTAAATGTAATATTAGATAGTGTTTCATGTGGCATGTTTTACTTTACTGGTGTGAACAGCTGTGTTTAGATGTTTACCTGACCCACAAGTCTATAGGAGATAGTATTAAGTGCTGTCTCAAGATGCGGAGCATGCATTTGGTATCATTTTTCTCAGACATTATACAAGCCATCTCCTGCAGGAAGGCCTTAAACTTCCTAGCTGGCAGGGAAACAAAGCAAGTGGAGGATGAGTTGTGCCTGAGTGCTTTCATTGGTGAATGGCCCAGGATCAGACAAGTAGAGTTATTCTATTGGTCATTGAAATTGGATTGTGGCTGAAATAGGACTGGATCATGCAAGGGAGCTGCCTGCACCTTTTGCTCTAGAGGTATATCAAATGAAGTTGGACCAGAATAAGACAAGGGCTACCATCTCTATTGGTCTCTTCTCTTTTCTCCTCTCTCTTTCTCTCTCTGTCACCATATTGTAATGAAGAGAAGACAACCTTTCTCTCTCTCGTAGTTTCTGCATGATGGAGACAACTCTGTCTTTGCAGCCATATTGAGACAGACAGAACATGAGACTGATCTATGGATATAAGATGCACTTCTACTTAGGCTGTAATAGTATTTGTGTCACATACATTTTATTTTGATTATTATTTTGGACATATTATTATATATCATTAATTTAAAGTGTAACTCACTACTGTTTGTTCTATTGCTCTGTCTTGTTGCCAGAGGGCTAAAGGTTGTAACAAATAAAGCCTAAAAGACATTTTGTTAAGGTTTACACAATAAAGAGTATAAAGGGGAGAATAGGGTTACATAGGACCCTATGCGACAAATCAGGTGGTCTGCCAAGTTATTTTACCTGAAACTAAACTCCTGAACGTACATTTTAAAGATGTGGAAAACTATAATATTTTAATTTAACAAAACGAGGTCTTTAATAGCATTAATGCTGATCCGGAACTTTAAGTTATGAATCAGCACTAATGCTATTAAAGACTTTTTTTTTTTTAATTAAAATATTGTGGCTTCCTTTCTTCCACAAAGAGATAAAGAAGTGCCTCAAGTCTTATTTATATTGTCCCTAACCAGATTAGTATTCATTAAAATCTCCATCCATTTGGTGAACCTCCTTCTTCACATTCAGAGAACCAGTGGCTGGTTTCGAATTCCGAAGGGGGCGCAGAACCCACCAATGTGTTCAGAGCCAATGGAGAGTCACAGGTAACCTAAGTATCTTGTTATTAGGATATGGGAAATAAAACAGAGTACCTGGAGAAGAACACACCTAAATGTGTGGAAATGGCCAGAATCCACAGAGGCAGTGCCTTCTGGAGCTGTGAGGCAGACCACTGTGTGGCCCAGTCACCCACATCCCAGGAATTTTTTTTTTCTGGGGAAAGTAACTTTCTACTAACTTTTGGGGAATGGGGCAGCTCAGAAGATGTAGACTAGAGCACAACAGCATTGGTGGGACCAGCTCAGCGGAGATTGTCAGGGGTTGAGATGTAAACATGAGAAACTGATAAGGGCTTTGAGGATGCTGGTAAATTTTAGACATAAAGTGCTTGTGGTGAATTTGCAGCTTCTTGTATCCATCCATCTGTCATCTGATTCTGCTTATTTTATGTCTGGCATGTATCTGTTGGTTAGTGGGAAGTGGACATATACAAGGAACCAGTCTTGGATGGGGTGCCACTCCATCACTGGGAATGCTCAACCAGAAAGCCCAGCTGAGCTAGTTTAACATTGTTGGCCAGCAGGTCTCTCAATAGGTGAAGTCCCTCTCTAGAAACTCAGATAGAAAATGTGGACTCCATGTAGTCTAGCACCTGGAATTTTCCATCATGAATTTTGTTTTTTTGTTTTTCTATTTGGGTATTTAGAGCATGCCTAATGACTGCTGGCATTAGAAGAGTGTAGAATTAACATTGGCCAGTGTATTACCAAGGTTTTGAATGCTTTTCTATTCGTTTGTTAGATTAAGCTCAAATAGCATAATATTAATCAGGCAATCAGGCAGAATAAATAGAGCACAAACAAGAATCAAAGTTTTTTTTCTACTCTAGAGCATTTGTATCTATTAATTTATTTTGCCATACATTTTTTAATCTAGTTTGGTGCTAGGCGCATATTAATTTGCCTTTTTTGTACACAACATCAGCAAAATGTACACTTATTAAATCTAGCTTCTGAATTACAATTGCATAGATTGAGAACATTCGTTTTAGTAATGTAAACAGTTTTGGGCTTTTGTCAGACTGAGGAGTTCTTTATCCTTATTGCTTTTAATTAGCTCTGGTGAAATAAGATACATCTCAGTTCCTTCGAGCTGTTTGAGGAACAATGCTTTTTGTTCGGCTGAGCTTGTGCCAACTATTCCTGTTTCAAAGTTGCCATTAGCAGTGCAGAATGCACACATTGAAGCCACAGGAAAGCCATGAGATAAAAGATAAAGCCATTACACTGAGAATATTAAGTGCCATCACAAACTTTAACTATATTCTATTAACCTGAAGTAAGATCAGGGCCTGGATGAGACACCATCCCCCAAAAAAAGTCACACACACCCCCACAAGGACTAGTCCAAGCAGGAGGATCTAGCTGCAGACAGACACACTCAGGTCTCTCTTAGAGAGTAACCGCGTCCAGCATCTTTAAGTTACAGGCTGCACAGACATGCATCACCTTGCTTGTTCAGTGGTTCAGATTTAGTTTAAGCATAGGCCGTAACGTTATAATGTCACAGTCTACAGCTTTTTGTTTTAAGGACGGCTTTTCTAAATGTGTTACTTTTTCAAAAATGGTTACATTTAGGGCCAGGTTAGGGTTATGCCATAAATGTTTTAATACAAATCTCACTTAAGTTTCTCAGACTGTCTATGAGGGAAACTGACTTTCTGAGAAATATGGTAATGTCTGACTTGATACTGCACAATTCAAGTGTGGTAGTGTAGTAAAAGTGTCTGACAGAAGAGAGTGTTTTTTCTGCAGTTCTCAGACAACATTTTTGTAATGTGGGAGGATATCAGAGTACCCAAGAAAAATGATGAAGAGACGAAGGAAGAATGTGTGGAGTCCACACCCAGAGTAACCCCTTTCACACTTTATGCCCTGGCTCAGTTCCAGTTTACCTGTCCGAAGAACTTCCTGGGATTTACCCATTCTAAAATACTCAATCCCAACAAGACACATTTGATTGTCCAAGTAGGAATACCTGAAAAGCATGAAATCTGAAAGTATTTTTTGTCTCGTCTGCAAAACAACTCCACTGTTGAGCAATGCTGCTTTCGGCGTATTTGTTTTTTTCTTGTTTTGTTTTGTACAAAATGCATCTGAGACATAAAAATGTAAAAACAGCCGAGTCAAATATAAATTTCCATTGCAGAAGAGTCGAACGCTCCTGAATTTTTCCAGAAAGCTGCTCTCAGCTGATTTTCTATAAGCCGTGCTCTGAGCATCATGTGCTCTGCTCCCTTCAGCTTCATCGCTGCTTTACAGGCCCCCTTTCACTGGTGGCAAATTGTATCTGTTCAGAAGGCGCATGGCTGTGTCTTCTGGTTAGTGGCTTACTAGTTTTTCTTCTTGATTTGGATGGAGATGTATTCCTCTGTTTCAAAATCCATCCAGTTTCCGGCACATTTCAAAATACTAATCTGTCAGAAGACAGAGTTCTGCTAAACGACCGAGAAAGACTTTCATTTTTTAATCATCAAAGTCTCTTATGATTAGTTCACTCTCATGAGCGTGTCAGAAATGAGCATGCTGTGAGGCGTTGCATGCTTTACCCAGCAATCTTAACGTTAATTGCCCTATCACATTTTATCACAAGAGCACCTGAGCCCTGAACTTGTCGGTCTGCAGCTGAAGGCTCATACGCAGATTGCTTGCTGTCTCTTTATTAACCAACAGCAGGCTTTTCGGCTTATGGTACAGCTCTACTTCAGCTCCAAAAAGTCATTTGTAAATGTTTGAAATTGGTCTGAAAATCTAACAGCCAATCCATTTTGTAACCTGCTTATGTAGTTCAAGGTGATAAGGGGCCAGTGCTTGTTCTAACAGCATTGAGCCCACAATGGGATCCCTCCCCAGTCTGAGCACCAGT
Organism: Polypterus bichir lapradei; assembly: GCA_026402145.1. Lineage (NCBI taxonomy): Eukaryota > Metazoa > Chordata > Cladistia > Polypteriformes > Polypteridae > Polypterus > Polypterus bichir. The sequence continues at coordinate 55,180,370 of JANRMT010062854.1, read as the reverse complement.
AGTTCACAAGGTGCACTCACACAGCACCACACAGGGCCAAGATATTTTAACACACATGTACAGTAAATGGAATGTAAGGAGAAAACAGAGAACGTGTAGATGGCCAGTGATGGCCAGCAACCCAGTGATGGTTTCAGACCCAGGACACAGGATCCATGAGGCAGCAGCTGTAATCACTACGTGACCCTGAGAATGAAGTGTTTATCAGTACAGCTGATCCTGGAAATGGACAATGGAAAATAATCAGAAAGTCATTTAAATCATTGGTTTTCAGTATTTACTGCTGTGCCCATATTTTTGATAATGAGGACTAGTAGGTTCTTAGTTACATCAATTCTTAGTGTTACCTCTATGAACTTTCTGTTTGCAAAAGGGACACAGTTTTAAAAAAATAAGGTGGAGCTATTTGCACCTTCTGAAAATGACCCAGACTTTCAGAATTCAAGCAATTTGCATGTTTCCTCAGCCACAGTGCTATCTGTTTATCTCGGAAGTACTGAAGCAGAAAGCTGGCTTAGCCTGTAAAATGTTCACTGCACAGGGAGAACCAAGCAGCATTTGAAAATGTTTAGACTGAACCCAACACATTGCAAACTCATCAGGTTCTGTCAACTTGACTTTTCTGAATTTTTGCTCTATTCAAAACACAAAACCAATCTTTGTTCTATGGTCGGATCACCAAATCTTAATTGTTTTCTCAGTATTCTGTTTATCCTCTACACCTTAACCGTATTTTGGGTTGATCTTCCACTGATTTGTTGGCAACTAAAGAAAAGTGCTCTGCGGATGTAAAAATGTTATATGCGAATACACAATAGGGTGTGTGAACCATTAACATACAGTGGTGCTTGAAAGTTTGTGAACCCTTTAGAATTTTCTATATTTCTGCATAAATATGACCTAAAACATCATCAGATTGTCACTCAAGTCCTAAAAGCAGATAAAGAGAAGTCATTTAAACAAATGAGACAAAAATATTATACTTGGTCATTAATTTATTAAGGAAAATGATTGAATATTGCATATTTGTGCGTAGCAAAAGTATGTGAACCTTTGCTTTCAGTATCTGGTGTGACCCCCCCTTTGCAGCAATAACTGCAGCTAAACGTTTCCGGTAACTTTTGATCATTCCTGCACACTGGCTTGGAGGACCTTTAGCCCATTCCTCCGTACAGAACAGCTTCAACTCTAGGATGTTGGTGGGTTTCCTCACATTAACTACTCGCTTCAGGTCCTTCCACAACATTTCGATTGGATTACGGTCAGGACTTTGACTTGGCCATTCTAAAACATTACCTTTATTCTTCCTTAACCATTCTTTGGTAGAACGACTTGTGTGCTTAGGGTCCTTGTCTTGCTGTATGACCCACCTTCTCTTGAGATTCAGTTCATGGACAGATGTCCTGACATTTTCCTTTAGAATTCTCTGATATAATTCAGAATTCATTGTTCCATCAATGAAGGCAAGCCGTCCTGGCCCAGATGCAGCAAAACAGGCCCAAACCATGATACTGTTTCACAGATGGGATAAGGTTATTATGCTGGAATGCAGTGTTTTCCTTTCTCCAAACATAACGCTTTTCATTTAAACCAAAAAGTTCTATTTTGGTCTCATCCGTCCACAAAAAATTCTTCTAATAGCCTTCTGGTTTGTCCACGTGATCTTTAGCAAACTGCAGATGAGCAGCAATTTTTTTTTGGAGAGCATTAGCTTTCTCCTTGCAACCCTGCCATGCACACCATTGTTGTTCAGTGTTCTCCTAATGGTGGACTCATGAACATGAACATTAGCCAATGTGAGAGAGGCCTTCAGTTGCTTAGAAATTACCCTGGGGTCCTTTGTGACCTTGCCAACTATTACACGCCTTGCTCTTGGAGTCATCTTTGTTGGTCGACCACTCCTAGGGAGGGTAACAATGGTCTTGAATTTCTTCCATTTGTAAACAATCTGTCTGACTGTGGATTGGTGGAGTCCAAACTCTTTAGAGATGGTTTTGTAACCTTTTCCAGCCTGATGAGCATCAACAACTCTTTTTCTGAGGTCCTCAGAAATCTCCTTTGTTTGTGCCATGATACACTTCCACAAACGTGTTGTGGATCCCCGTTCTTTAAATAACACAGGGTGCCCACTCACACTCTGATTGATTGAAAACATCTGACTCTAATTTCACCTTCAAACTAACTGCTAATCCTAGAGGTTCACATACTTTTGCCACTCACAAATATGTAATATTCGATCATTTTCCTCAATAAAATAAATGACCAAGTATAATATTTTTGTCTCATTTGTTTAACTGGTTTCTCTTTATCTACTTTTAGGACTTGAGTGAAAATCTGATGATGTTTTAGGTCATATTTATACAGAAATATAGACATTTCTAAAGTGTTCACAAAGTTTCAAGTACCACTGTACATTTTACAAGAAGTCTTGAGAGCTGCAGTGGACTAATCATCTTCCACATCCACACTGTGTGCAGAAGTGATTACTGTAAGAAGGCTGATGAGATGTTAGGTTATGGAGCATGCGTACAAGTCAAGGGAGGTTATTGTTAAACTAATCAAATCACTAATAAGCTTACATTTGGAGCACTGTGTGCAACTCTGGTCTCAGAAAATATATAGCAGCCCTAAAGAAAATCCAGGACTGGAGAAACCAGACTGATTCCAGGACTCAGAGCTGTGAGGAATGACTAAAAGAGCTCAGTCTTTTCAATTTAAAATGTTGATCAAACAGACTGGTTTGAAATTGTGAAAGGAATCAGTGTAGTGGATTCCGGCTGTGATTTTAAAATGAGTTCAGCCACCAGAACTTCAAAAGAACTTGGTAAAGTGTTGAATAAAAAATGAGTGTAGTGGAGAGTAGTACTTTGGGACCTTCAAAACTTGACAGGAGGATATGTTGCAGATGATAGGCTAACCAACCTATTCCTGATAAAAGTGTTCTTATAATTCTTAAGTTCATTTTGTTCGCTTGAATGAGCATGGCCATTCTTCTCTTAATGGGATGTATTGGCTCTCTGGATGAGTTCTATTTGTCACATCATTCTCTTTAAATGATTGATATGCCTGTATGATAAAAAGGTGGAGACCATGACTGAAGCTGTCAAGTTAATGTAAAGGGCATTTATGAGCACATTGGTGGCGTTTATATACCTGAGAACTGTCCCTCTCTTTTTTGTGGTTGACACTGTCCTTTTGGCCTTATGCAACTTTAATATGTTGTATGTACTGGAGTGGACTGGATCAAAACTACATGAATTGTGTCCTGGTGGGGGGTGGGAAGGGGTTGTGGGGGATTACTGTCGCAGATGAAGAGGCAGCAGCTGCCTGTAGAGGATGAAGAGTTTAGGTGTCTCAGAGGCCATGTTTATCAGTGAGTATGAAGGTAATCCTGAGATGAAACAAAGATATGTGGAAAGTGGCAGTAAAATGGGAACTGACATTTAGGGCTAAACTATCCATGTACTAGTTGACGTATATCTTCATCCTCGCCAAATCTCACACATGTCAGCAAATGAACAACTTTTATTACACAGTATAGCTCCTCTCTCTCTTAGGGTTTAGAACTGATGCTTTCCAAGTACTGAAGCTTGAGGACATTTTGCATTGATTTTGGAAGTTCTCTTTGTGGGTTTTTCTCTGGGTGCTCCATGTTTTCCTCAAACATCTCAAACTCAAGCAGGTTAGGTTAACTGGCGAATCTAAAGTGGACCACTAGAAATGAGGTTTAGCAAGCACATGAGTGTGTCCTGAGATGGATTAGTGATCCTTCTGTTGGTTCTGGTTGTTTCCTGCCTTTCCTTCCCCTGCAACCTTGAAATGGATTAATGGACCTTTCTATACTGTAGTGAAACTTCATTCCGGTATTTCACACGGAGGTGTTGTGATTATTTATACGTATTGTTTACAGGTGGAGCACAGACATTTTTAACAGACTGCTCAGGGACACACAGCGGGTCAGAGGTGAGGACTGAACTGGAGTTTAAAGTCAAATGTCTTAGTTACTTGGCCACACCACCTGCATAACAAGACAAGAAAGTCACCACTGAGGCAGGACCTGGAAGTAGATTCCCTGCTGCTTTAGCTTGAATGTAGCCAGTAATGGTTGAATTATTTTCAACATCAAGTAAAATTCCTATCTGGTTTCACAAAGGGTACATTAATTTCAGACCCAAGGGTAGACATAAGGCATACTAGGATCCTGTTTTTTATGCTGGCCTGGTGAACACTAATGAATTCTTCAGCCTAGATGTGCTATAAACTGTTACTGGAGACAAAGAAGTCAGGTCTGCTTAGCCTGATGGCACAGTTATCTCTAAAGTTGGAATAATTAGGTTCAGACAATAAACAGCTGGATAGTTACATTGATGGCCCTGGCTTCATTGGTGCTCAGGTGCAGGAGATTCCTCTTGTTCTTCTTGTTCAGATGACCAGCCGTAGTGCTCTTATTTGGAGTGTTTTTGTCGATCAACAAAGTTGTACTTTTCAGGGCCACTAAACTTTACTTCAGTGTTACCCGTGGGCTATCCTTGACAAAGGGCATGCAGTGCTACTTAGAAAAGATGATGTTTAATAAGATATTGATTTTCTCTCTCTTGTACCCTGAAGAAACTAACAGCACTGCTGATTACGTAAACTGCCAAGCTGCCCACCTCTTTTGCTTTTCATCATGAAATTCTTGGTTTAGTGCCATCACTGTGTATTAGTATGGTTTTATTTAAAGTTACCCAAAATTTCTATTTATTGCTTTAGTTCTCAGTCTTCCTTCCTTTTGATCAATTTGGCTATTGGTAAACTTGAATACTATTATCATTTTATATCCCTGCCTGTTGCTATCCATTTGTTATTTTTCAGCTTCATTGCAAGCATCACAGACTCTGCCTTTCTATTTAACTTATTCATTTAGTACAAATCTATTCAAATCCATCCTTTTTATAGTTTCTTCTTCCTGTGGCAGGTTTATCTGATGGAATGAGCAAACTGTCCATGTTATGTGAAGCAAGTGCATTGACACTATCTGCAGACTAACATGCTTGTTTAAACAAAAAAGATTTGCTAGCATTTTGTAGTCTCAGGATTTCTCCAAAGACATCTTTTCAGATACCATCATTTGTCTGTTATATGTGAGCTGGGGCTTTTACTTGGGTTTTTGAAAGTGTTTCTACTGAGCAGAGCTGATGTTTCAGTTGCTGATATATATTGATAACATTTTTGGTGTGAAGATGAAGCACTGTGGCATACTAATAAATGGTGCAGGCTCACAAATTTAGAAGGCCGAGTTGGAATCCCAGCCTGGCCTGCTGTCTGTGTGAAGTTTTCATGTATTTCTTATCATCATGTATTTGGCAGTTGCCCACTTAGTACTCTGGTTTTTCTTTCAGTTTAAGTTAAGCTGATGTCATATTATGCGACTTGTACTCATCGACGGGGATGTCATACTTTCCAACCTCAGTTGCCGATCTCATCAACAAATCATGTATGCTTACACGAATGAAAATCACTGGATGTGTCTCAATTAGTGAGTGTGCATTGGCTTTCCTGCACAGTCAAGGTTACCCCTTTTTCTGGCAGCCAATAATAAAGCACCTGACAGAGTTGCCTCTGCTAGAAGGGTTAACACATATGGAAAGTTCAGATGCAATCACAACCCTTTTTCGTGAAATTGCTTGTGGCACGTAAAAACAAAAGGAATGTTGTTCTGTTTTTTGGGTCCAGACTACCTGTGTTCTCGTTTTTATGCATTGTACATCTAGAAAAGCATTTATTGGTTGTCAGCTCTCATGCACACAGACTCTGCTAATACGACTTAAGACATGTTTGATTTTTTCGGAACGAGACATGGAGTAGTTAGAGTGATTCACTGGACATGTCGCATTATGCAGCTGGCTTCATGGGAGCACAGCACTGACTGTCCAAAATTCATTAAGATTGGGTAAGAACAACAACAACATTTATTTATATAGCAAATTTTCATACAAATAATGTAGCTTAAAGTGCTAAGAAGGCCAAGGTTGAAAATTACTAGAAACTCAGGTAATCTGACATGGCTTTTTGTTGTCAAATCTAAGTGTAATTCATGATGGAATGGCACCTGGTCATGGATTCATTCCTGCCTTTTTCTCAATAATGCCGGGACTGGATTTGGGTGGAGGAATGAATTTTTGACTTTAATGTATGGTCTTGACTCAGAGTTTGGGTGATAATTTTTAAGATTAAAAATTTAAGATTAAAAAAGCCATTCCCAATAATTATTTTGTTGCTTCGCTAGTTAGGTTGTGTTGTGGCCGGTGTGAGGACTTCGGCAAACCCAGATGCAGACTAAAGAATAGATTTTGCTACTCAGACATAATCCTGGATACTTTTGGCACACAATTTTTCTCTTTGGAAAAACAGTCTATGTCTTTCAAGTAAACAAAATGACTAAATAAATGCCCAATAAATTTCCATAAGTAAATTTCCAATGGGCTAGTGTGCATTCCCTATTAGCTTAGTCGAGCTGTAAGTTATCCATCCTTTACAGAGTCCACAAATGGATTGAACTTCCTTGTTCTTGGTTCTCTTTTGTACTCTCTAGTATCATGTGACCTCACCGGGGGAAACTCGTTTTGTTATTTTCGTGGTCTTGGTTAGTCCAGTACACTTTCAAGAAGAATAAATCCCCAAGATTCCCCAGTTGTCTTTTAGTGGTTTCCTCCATGCTCCCAGCATTTTTATGGAGGCAGGCAGAGCAAGCTGTGACAATACGGAGCATCTTTCATATTCCTTCTTTTTTGTTGTACTTGCCACGACATGTTAAATCTTTGTGTAAAGTTGACTTTTCTATAATAAAGTTATGTTTTTCCAGCAGTTTACCATAATTTGCTAATATCAGTTGCCTCTTTTTAATAAGCATTTCCCATCATTTCTCAATTTCTGTGTTACCTGCCAAGCTCTCACAAGATTGGTTGGTCTATTAGAGAGCTGCATCTATAATGAAAAAAAATTCCCCTTAATAAAGCTGGCACTGACTGTAGATGGCAGCATGACGAAGTTTGAGCAGATGATCGGCCCTGTTCCCAATTGGCTCAAAACACAGTGGTGGACAGTTGCATAATCATTTTGTGATTTGACATGAAGTTCCACAATTGCTGAATGGTGAACTCGGCGTCACTCAAACTTACAGTAATATTGTTCCTCCATGTATGTTACATCGACTTATGGTTGTTCAGCTGTTGTGGAAGTATGTTGTCCCTGCAATTAAGGGTTCAACAAAAAACAGAAGCAAGATAGATTTATTATTGGAGTAGAATAGGTCTGATTGTTATGTACTGTACATGAACACACAACATAATAAGACAGATGTAACACCGATCCTTTAATGTGAGGGCTCGCATATTCAGATATGTTTATGCTCTAGTAGTAGAGTACTAACACAGTCACACAGTCCAAACTTGGTTCATGTTGCTCAGCATTTATCATCTGGAATCTAAAATGCTGACTAATGATCTGTGAAATTTTGGTCAAGTTAGTCATGTGGTGTATCTGTCCTTTTTCCAGAACCCATTAAGTCTGGTTTCTTTGATGGGGACAGAGCCTATTTCATCAGCAATTACCAGAAACAGTTTTGAACAGTTGGCCCATTGAAGGGCACATTCACACATATATCCCTAACCCTACCCTAAGCCCTAACTCTAACCCCATACTGGGCCAATGCATAGTGAAGACTTGTTTAATGAGTGAAGCGTGTGTGCAGACTGCAATTCAAAGTACATGTGCTGTCTGCGACCAAAATGTATTTATACTTGTGCTGGGCCATTCAATAGAAGCATTGATATTCTTCTAGTCCGTAGGTGACAGTGTTTGGTCAGTGTCACATACCTTATAGTTTCACAGCAGATGAAGTGAATTGTTTACATGATTGTTCAGTGAAAGATATCAGAGGTAGTGAAGGTAGTGGGCAGTTAATGCAAATCTGACTTTATGAAAAAATGAGAAGGTGGAGTGCCAGAGTCATTGACTAAAAGCTATGAAGGCAGGGCAAGTATGATATTCTCGTGAGTGGTTGCTGGTCATGATGAACAGACGCACTTCCTTGTGATTTCATGACCCGTTACATCATAATTACCCATTTGTTTATTATTCTAGCACCCGTGTAAGCCTGGAAGAATCACATCTACCATCAGCCTCTCCTCGAAATTCTCCATTTTGGATACAAGATGACACAGCCGCTTCTGTGCATAGTTAGGTAAAATTCAGTGCATTGCACATGGCAAAATCACATTGTGCATGAACCACGTGAAGGGGCATGCCTTCAGGTCTGATGTCATTTTTTGCCGTGTGGCCTTTGTGTCAAGTATAAACCAGGCTTAATAATTCAAGCTAACACGCATATTTTGAAATGTGATAACCAAAGCGGAATAATAGAAGAAAACACACAGAGTTCCCTTCTAAGCTTTTCACAATCATATGAGCTTCTTAAGAGAATGAACAAACCGTGGCAGCAGTGAATAAGAAGGGACAATGAGCATGGCAAGGGAGAAAGTCACTGAAAAATAAGTTACGGTTCCCTTAAAATCACCAGTACCGAGAGGGGATTTTTGTTTCAGGCTGTAGGAGGTTGATCAAATGCTGGATGAGTTCAGAGGCAAGGTCACAGTTCTGTGTACATTGCGGGAGAACTTGCTCTGTTGTGAGTTGGAAAACCAAACCAAAACTTTTTAAGAACAGTGGTGGCCCCAAGGTGGTAGTCTTCTGTAAAAATTCATTTTACACCTTGCCGCTCCCTCACAGTTGTGATTCCTTGATGTCTAAGTCATGCTGAGATTTGATCTAAGCCATGCCATTCATTCCACAGTATGATATTTTTCATTATGATGTAATTGCATAAATCTCATTTAAAATGACTTTTATTTTTCAACACAAACAAGTCCACCAGTTTATGGTTTACAGTGCCCAGTCAAAATGGAAACAGGAAAATAAGGCTGCATATCTTTATCTAATATTGCGACATGAAAAACCCTGCTGATTTACTGACTTCAGACTGCTGCCATGTGTAAGCGGTACATCACCCCAGTTAGTTAGGCCACAGACTCTGAACGCTGTCAGAGAGCTCCAGAAGCCAGGATGCAGTGAGTGAGTCATGTCAAGTGCAAAACTTGATCAATTATATAAAGATGTGTATGCTCTAAGGACGAATTAAAAAGAACAGTGAGCAAGAAAGAACTGTTATGCAGTTCACCCCAAGAAGAATGATATCCTCAGAATGTCCCAGTGAGACCCCAAATAATGCAATGTAATGTCCCTGATGCATTGTTGTATTGGGTTCTTTAAATATATCTTAGGGTGGCTTTGTGTGACCTTTGTAAATGTTCTTATTACATCTTTTTCAACTAGAAGAATGATATCACTAGAAATTCGTACGTGACTATCGGAACATTGGAATATAATGTTTTGGTGTGTTGTTTTTCTATGTCTTTTTCACAAATGTCACTTTGATCCCATGGGGACACTGCAGAGGTTTCTTTATAACATTCGCAGGACATTTCATTAATTCTATCCATGGAAAGACATTTCTAGGGCATAATTCCGTACCCAGGTATGAACTCGGGATCATCTCTCTGTGTAAATAAGAGAAAACAACTGTCTTACTGAGTATATTATCTGCCTGAGTATGCTGGATCTTTATTGTAACTATTTTAATATCTGTGTGAGTGTCTGACTTATTTGAATAGTTATCAGTAAGTTCTTCTGCTGTATCTCAGTTCTAAAGGCAGTTTTGTCAGAAGGAAGTGAAAGCTAACTTGTTTCTCATTGATATCATTCTCTGGTCTCATTTACTCAAATTTAAAAATCACTCAGTAACGGAAAATTAATGCATTGTTTAATGCACTAAAGTCAGCTGGCATGGTGGTAGTGCTGCTGCCTTGCAACAGGGAGACCAGGGTTCACATAAAGGCTGCTCCCTACATTCTTAAAAATAATGGTTCTTTAATGGCACTATATGGGTCTTTATTAGGTTTTGTGGTTCCTCATAGAGTCATTGCTTGACAAAGAACCATTTCATTGTGAGAAGGGTTCTTAGCATATAAAGTTGGTTCTTTGTGCTTTGAGTAACTTCCTAATATGTATAGAAAACAAAACAAAAAATGAAATCTTTAATTTATGGTAGACTAGGTAGTAGGACACTAACAGATTAAGCAAACCTGGACTTAGCCTGCATTATTGTATGCAGCTAGAGTCCTTTTAAACTCATAAGCCATTGGTATCTCATAAATCTTTTATTATATCTTCATGGTTATTTACTTTATGGAGCGTGTTATGGATCTAAATAAATACAAGTTCTTTCTGGGACGTTCATGTGCATAGGTCTTATCTGAACCAAAAATGGCTCTCCATCTCCAGTCCCAAAGCGCTACTGTGTTTGCAGTTTTTCGTTCTAACTCTTTTCTTAATTAGTGACCAGTCTTTGCTGCTAATTAGCTCTTTTGTCTTAATTTGAATAGACTTGCTATTTAAGACTTTGACCTCTTAATTATTCATTTTTTTCCTTAATTAGCATTCAAACAATAATGAGATATGAAATGAGCCAACAGATGACCAGCAACCTGTGTCCATCATACAGTATATAAACATAAAGAAAGGTGAAGGTCTCAGTGAAGTCGATCGGCTCTGGTTCACAAAACATTTTGATGATGCTCTCAGAAAGTAGAAAATCAACAGTTTTGGAAATGTCTGCCTTGGCAGAATGAGAGTACCAACAAGCCATGGAATTAAATAACAGATTTAATTAATAACAAGAATCAGCTTCTAATTAGGAGACTGGTTGGAGTGAAATTGGTTGAAGACCCCGACTTAGCTGGTCTTTTGTTGGCTTACTTCATAGCTCATTTTTGTTCAGGTGCCATTTAACAAAGAAATAAAAAATTTAGAGGATTGAATCTTAAGAAATAAGTCAATTAAAATTAAGGGAAAAGGACTTAATTAGCAGTAAAAACTGTACACTAATTAAGAGAAGGATTGGAATGAAAATCTGCAGCCACAGTAGTACTCCAGGATCAAAATTGAAAACCCCTGCCCTATGGCACTGCCCTGAAGAACCACTCTGGCACCTTTATTTTACATGGAGTTTGCATGTTCTCCCTGTGTTCCTGTGGATTTTCTCCAGTTTCTCCGGTTCACTCCTACAGACCAAAGAAATGCAGGTTAGGTGTATTGGTGATGCTAAAATTAAAATTTGATATTTGTTTGGGTGCATATTCATCCTGCTATGTACTGGCGCCTGGTCCAAGGGTTGTTCTTGCCTGATGCTTGCTGGGATAGGCTCCAGCTTTCCTGCAACCCTGCTCTGGATAAGCAGGTTTAGAAGGCAGATGACTGCATTGTGCTGAATTTCAGCACAGCTCTAGAGACAATAAAATAAGCCAATTAAAGGCACAGATTAGTGTCTTCTTCCCAAAAGGCAGGTCATACATCAGGTTTTCCCAACAGCATCTAATGCTAGACATTAAAGGATAATTGGAACAATTGTAGGGCAGATATGACCTTCTGTAAAAGGCGTCCCCATGTCAGATTTTAAGAGATTATCTCAGATTATCATTTTATGTGAGATACCCAGTGATCAATCTTAATTTTCCCAATTTACTAACACATTTATTATAAATATTAAATATTTACAAGTTTAAATCCTATAGTTATGTGTGGAGTGTGTCATGTTTTCAACAATGATTTAAAACATCTTCTAGTCAGACATTAATGGCCAACCTATATCACCCTGCCCAATGTGTGTCTTTCTGGTTTCTCTCTAGCTCTTCCCCAGGAAGTTAACCTTCTTGTTGCTGACTGTCTTACTTGGTTTGTAGTTAGGCTTAAGTACCAGATGCAGTGCTTTTACACTTTTCAAAGTTGTCCTTTTCGGGCTGATGCCAAACCAGGCTCCTCATGTGCTCTTTCCCTTTGCTCGGATTACCCTAAAGCTGCAATGCTGAAGTTAAGCAGCCGTAATGTGTTTAATGACTTGTGCACATCAAGACCTAAATGTCAAGTCCAGGGTCTGCTTTTTACAGAACTGATCCCACTACTGCACTCTCCCGGTACCCCAACTTTTCAAGTCCTGCTAAGGTCTCAAACATGAGTACTTACTAAGGCCATACCTCATTGGGCTAAGTTCTCCCACATTGTTCTCTTCCTTGTACTTCTTAGCAGCGCCTTTTGCTGTTGTTATTATTGCAGTTGCTGTAGATGCAGGCACCTCTGAGCTTTGCTCTTGTCATAATCTTGAGATCTCATCCCCAAGGCAAATCAGTACTCGAAAGAAACATCATGACTTGAAAATGAGCCAGTCCCCACTGATGGAGAGAGTACAGTATGACTGTTCATAGAGCTTTGTGCCTATGGAGTGGCACAATTTTGCATTTCAATACACAGGTCCCCCTCTACCTCACCACCACCTCAAGCCTTTATTGTGAGGATTTTCCCGATTTTTTTTGGTCTTTTGTGAGTACTTCTTGGTCTGTTTTTAAGTAATTATTGGTACCAGAGTGTTCATAATCTCTTTTATTCCTCCCTCAGCATCTCTCACTGGGGGAGTTTCCTTCTCTGCATTACTATTCTGCAAGCAGAGACCCCACTGATGGTAGTTCTGCCTTGTGCATTTCAGATGTGCAGCAAGCAGACCTGAAGCACGTTAGCCATATCCAAATCTAAAGAGGCTGCCGGCACCCATGGGCTTGCTTTTGTTTAGATCCAGCAGGAGGAATTCCCAGTCCGCTGTTAATGTGTGCGTCACTGGGAGATTGCTATGGCTTCTGCTTTCAGTCCATAGGCAGAAGCTGTGAAGCAGGAGCAGGAACAGAAGGACTGAAAAACACTTTTGGGTTAACGGAGGGCAGTGCCATATTGTAGGCCATTCTCCTGACCCCATCCACCAGAACATGGTGGGCTCAGGGGGCTGCTGTTGTGTTGTATTCTTTCCCAGGATTGGTCCAAATCTGTTTTCCTGACTAAGAATGCTCATGCTGCGCTCTCATTTTACTCCTTCACACTGAATGTGTTCTCTGTATATTAATGCACACGGCAGACTGCAGGGGCTGATGTCTGTTATTTACCGACCGCCCAATTGTCTCGCTGATACTTCTGTCATTATTCAAAAAAAAAAAAAAAAAAAAAGCAAAACAAACAGCTTCTCTTTTATTTAGATTTCATCTGTAATGAGACAGGTCTGGGGTTATTGGAAGTAATCCATAAACCAAAATGGTAATGCTGTGCTTTTGTGTAAAACAAAAAAAAATGAATGACCCAGCCCTTGATGTGCCATCCTGGGAGCAGTTCATTCAAGCATGCTACACATGTGGTGTCCAAAAAAAGGAGGCTTAGAGCAAGGAGGGGTGATGTGTGTGGAGGTGTCTGTGCAAACTAATGAATGTTCATATTGATTATTTGATTCAAACCTTGACTCAGAGTGCATTATGGGTGATGCACCTAATTTTTGTATTAATGAAGAGCTGTGCTCACTTCCACCACTTATTATGGCTTTGTGAAAGTAGTCTTGAGCTTTCAGATTCACAAATTTTAGCACATTTTAGGTAAATTGATTAAATATGTCGGGGCTGATCGGTCTGTTTTATATTTTGTTATTTGCATTAGCTGGGAGTATCTGTTTTTTTTTATCAGTTACAGTACATATATTATTCCATATTCACAAGTGCCAAGCAATCCTTGCTTGTGCTCATCCTTCTCTGTAAAAAAAGAAGGTTTTATTAACCGATTGTACCCTTTTGACATTAGTAGTCATTTAACCTGCAGTCCTAAATTGGATTAAGCAGACTCAAAAATGAATGATTAGACACAGGAATGAATGAATTATTAATATTAATCGTATTCATTCCCACCCTTTTAGTTTATTGTTTTAAGACAGGGGTCTCAGCTGCCACGAAGACCAACTTCATCAAATCCCATCATGTGAATCATAAAATCTACGAGGTTTGATGTAGGAATAATTATGTTAAGTAGAATGCCCAGTAGGGGCTGGACAGACTATTGGAACCCCTGCAGATTTTATTTTATTTCCCCAGCCAAAGTGGAGTTTTTTTTTGTTTTTTTCTGTCCTCCTGACCATTTGATCTTACCTTGTTGTGTTGTTATTTATTCTTTAATAGTATTACTTATTTGTAATTGTTTTCTCTTCTTGTAACTTTCTTTTTGTCATCTTGTAAAGCACTTTGAGCTACATTGCTGTTTGAAAAAGTGCTATGTAATCAAATGCTGTTGTTTAGCCACTGCATGAACTGTGCCCACCTTGTCAATGGCTATTATGTGAAAGTTTATCAAATTTAAGATGAGCCCACTTTCTGTGTTCACTACAAGGGTTGTGCCCACCCATTAAGTTTGTTATTTAAATGTTTCCACTTGGCGGTACAGTGGCGCAGTGGTAATACTGCTGCCTCGCAGTTAGGAGACCTGTGTTCGCTTCCCAGGTCCTCCCTGCATGGAGTTTGCATGTTCTCCCCGTGTCTGTGTGGGTGTCCTCCCACAGTCCAAAGGCATACAGGTTACGTGCATTGGCGATTCCAAATTGTCCCTAGTGTGTGCCCTGTGGTGGGTTGGCACACTGCCTGGGATTCTGGTTTCCTCCCACAGTCCAAAGACATGCAGGTTAGGTGCATTGTCGATTCTAAATTGTGCTTGGTGTGTGTGTGTGTGTGCGTGCCCTGCAGTGGGCTAGCTGCCTGCCCGGGGTTTGTTTCCTGCCTTGCACCCTGTGCTGGCTGGGATTGGCTCCAGCAGACCCCTGTGACCCTGTAGTTAGGATATAGTAGGTTGGAAAATGACTGAAAAAGGTGTACCCACTTTCTTTATTCACTGTAAGGGTTATAGCTACCTTTTTAATAATATAAGAGCTGCTCGTTTTCTGTATTCTGTACAGTATATGGGCTATGTTCACCTTTTATATTTATTGTATTGATTGTGCCTTTTTTCATTTTTCAATGTATCTTTTACTTATCTGTGTTTTTATTACAGTATACACATTTTGCCTAATTTCAGTTTTTTCAGTCATTTTGTGTCCTGTCTCTCTTGCAATCTGCAATTGCTTTAAAGTGTTAATTCCATGGCATGGTGGCGTAGTGGGTAGCGCTGCTGCCTTGCAGTAAGGAGACCTGGGTTCGCTTCCCAGGTCCTCCCTGCGAGGAGTCTGCATGTTCTCCCCATGTCTGCGTGGGTTTCCTCCCACAGTCCAAAGACATGCAGGTTAGGTGGACTGACGTTTCTAAATTGGCCCTAGTGTGTGCTTGGTGTGTCGATGTGTGTCTCCTGCGGTGGGTTGGCTCCCTGCCCGGGATTGGTTCCTGCCTTGCGCCCTGTGTTGGCTGGGATTGGCTCCAGCAGACCCCTGTGACCCTGTGTTCGGATTCAGCGAGTTGGTAAATGGATGGATGTTAATTCCATTTTTACAGGCCAGTTTCGTAATCTAGTACCTGAACATCTTCAGTTTTTAGGCTGAACCCCCTTCACTGGGCCAGGGTGTCTGGTTTTTTATTATATGAATAGAGCAAAAATCACAATCAAAGCACCAACGCTTCTCTTTGTATCCAGCTGGGCCACCCTGCCTTCTTGGCCTCCTCTTTAAGAAAGCAGGGTTGAATGAAATATAAATACAAAAAACAATGAGAACTTTCAGTGAGGAATGAAATGTAATAATGTGCAGACGAAAGCATGCGCACCCACACACATACACCCACTGACACACGCCAAGACAATCTGGAGTCTCTGGTCCATCCAACAGCTTGTCTTTGAAATATCACAGGATTTCCTGAGAGAGAAAAATCACCAAATGCCTTCAGTCAATCTTTATCTTATATAGTGCCAATAAAAAATTTGCAACAGCACAGACACTTTACAGTCTAATATATGAGCGAGTCAAACTAAGTTAACATTCGCAGATACACTTAATCAGGGTGTGGGAGCATCAGCAGAAAGGCAGGAACCCACACTGGATGTGGGACCACTCTGTGAAATGAGCCACTGGTGCAGATGCACACACACACAGCCAATTTAAGAGGTTCGAGTAGCTAGACATGCATGTTTATGGGGATGTGAGAAGGGAAATGGAGAACTAAAAGGAAAATGCATGTGGAGACAGGAGAGAACATGCAAATGCCTTTTCAGACAGCGCCAAGGTGCTGAATTTGAACCCAGAATGTTGGATCCATGTGGCACACACTGAGAAAAAAACACACAGAGACACAGACACAGGGAGACCCTGCATACTCCGCATCGATAATGCCAAGATTTGAACCCCGAAGACATGAGGCATCTGACCACTGCCTTACCATGCTGCCCACTCTTTAAACTTAACATTATTTATGGCAAAAAATATTAAACACCAAAAGCTCCTGAAATATTATTCCAGTTTTTTTTTGCATATAAAATTTGGTGTCCTTCTGTAGGATTAATCTATTTTAGGAAAGTAAAACATAAACCTGGCGTTTGTAGGAATTCAATCACAGGAGAAAACATTAAAAAGAGAAAAAAAAGATGAATGCTAAAAGGCAACTGGGCAGCTGCTAATATTATCTCATGTATTTTGCATGCTGCATTTTCTATTTTTAAACTTCAATTAAAATAAAGACGCACTTCGGTACCACAAGAAAAATCGAAATAAATAGCAGACATAATATGAAGAACAATAAGAGACTGCAAGCATACACCAGGCTTTGTATTTTAAAGCAGGCATCTGCACTGGCATTAATTCAATCATAAAATGATACATGAGTAAAAAAGGATTAAATTCATTCTTTACTTTACAATGTCACTAAGGAAGCACATAAAGACTAACATAAATTTTGGATTTTTCTAAAATTATACTGTTAACATGATATTCTCAAACCTAATTAATCCAATTCAGGGTTTTGGTGGCCAGAGCCTTGAAGCATTGGGTGAACAGAGTGCCAGATCATCGCAGGACCCGTTTCCACACACACTGCTGTACTCATGCCTGTTAAAATAAGTAGCATGTCAGTGGGAAGGCGGGAGGAAGACCCCTACGGACATGGAGAAAACATACAAAGAATGGACAGACGCAGGATTCAAGCCCAGATGGACTGGGTCTGTGAAGCAGCAGTAGCAGCACTGTGGTACTAAGCCCCCCTGCAATGTTAACATTCTTTAGAGAAACAAAAAATAAAAAGAAACCTTTTTTTTTGCAAATGTGCTTTAACTATATATTGATTTAGCTCCATTTTTCTGAATTTATGAGTTTCTACCTTGCTATCCTGATCTGTCGTGTTTTTCTTATTGTATTGGCATTTGCTGAAAACAAGGGACTTCCCACATTAAGCGGACACACAAAGCACAGGTGGAGATCACCTGTCACACTTTCTGTCCAAACTCCACTATATTACAAACAGGAATTATTGATACACCAATCAGTGACATCTATGTTACCTTAATGAAATAGCCACAGTCAACAACAGTGCCTTCTAAACAGTGCTGGCTGTGTGCTTCCTGTCCCCCATTTCACTTATCACTGCAGAATATTTCTGTGCGAACACACCCCCAACAGTTGCTACTGCATTGGTCCTGCCATTCAATGCTACAAGACAGGAAGGGGATCTTGCAAGCAAGAAGTGAAATATGGGCTGTCCTGAGAAGTAGGGGACATCCTAATTAACCCTGTAAATACCCAAACCCCCCCCCCCCCTCCAAAAATGAAGATAGTGCTTGTAGAAATACATTTTGAAGAGCATTATGTTTTATAGAGCAGCTTCTTGGATTGCAAGAAAACATTGTAGCAGCCGACAGACAAGTTTTCGCTGGCTGGGCGGGAATGCAGCTGTCTGAGTGGTTCAGAGCCTGGTGGGCGGGGCTAGAGACCTGAGTGGCAGCATCCCATGTAGCAGGTCCACTGACAACCCTTGAGAAGAGAGCCGATACATTTGGAGAAAAGGTATGAGCAGGAACTCCATATGGCTGTTAGTGCTTGCCTTGGTCGCAGTGATGGTGACGAGTATGATACCAACGGCGGTAGGGGAACACTGCTTTCCTCTAGAAATGCCCTTCTTCTTCCTCTTTTCGCTTAAATAAATAGAGTAGCAGTGCTAATTTGTAACAGGGTCGCAAATTGGTTTACGGCACACATGCATTTTTATGTTGCAGAGACGGTGTCTCGGAAAAGTGTGATGCTGATCAGCGGGTCCAGGTGGTGTGGCTTTTGTTTGCAGATTGCATTTCTGGGCGTGATGTGATTCACCTCCTTGAGATATGCAAACACTAACAGACATCATTCTACCTAATAGTATATTCCATAGTACCAGAGTAAGATTTCAATGTTCATCCAACAGTCATACGCTAACAGGACCCCAAACCCATTATTATGCACACTATACTGCATAACCGCAATAATATCAAAAAAATGTGATATGGCATAACCAATGCATGTAGCCATATCGGAAAATATAGAATATGATGTGGAGATGTAGACTGTCTGTTCATGGGGACTGCTCAGTGGATTAGGAGTCTCCCAATAAGGAAGCTCCATTAATTATATATGCTATGATGCTTCTGGGAAAGGTACAATTCTAGGAGGACCACCCACGCCTAGGGGCTAGAGGGGGACATTTGCAAACTGGATACTGAAGAGTAATGTTGAACTCATCTTCATCTGAATGTTACACATCACCAGTCATTCTGATCTGCTGATCATTACAGAGAAATCCTTTTCAGTAATCATTTTTATAATGATTATAATAATATCTTACTCAAATTATAATATAATATATTACTCAAGTGTATTACTATAATATATCACTCAAATTTTGCCAAGCAGCTGAAAGTGCGTCTTAGAGATTTTGGCCTAAACATAACATTATCATTTAACATGTCATTTTCAGAAAGAAAAAACAAAATTAAAAACTCATCAGTTTAGCTTAGAGTAGGCCCGGTGGTCACTGAAGAAGCAGAGCCTGCATTATTTAGGGACAGGGTGACAACAACGAGCACTAGGTCAGCTGTAGTAGGACCCCACTGAGCTGCTCAGCATAGTGCCCGAAGGATCGCCTCAGAAATCTGGCACTAGGCCCTTGCTAAATGAGGTGGATCAAAGCCACTTAAACATATCCTGTGTTTAAAGAGTAGAAGACACTAGAGTGTGTTTAAACTGCCAGATCTTCTGTTCCGATGAGGCTATGGAAGCTGTTTAGTTAATTCAACAAATAAAAATCATTTGACTGCTGCTGCGCTTAATGTGCTCCTTTTCAGTTTGTGTGTTCATAGCTGACAGTCTTCACACTACTGTTCTGAAATTCCCTCATTCATACTTCTATCCCATTATATTTTAAAACTTTTAATCTTGTTTAGTAGCTCACTTAGCATCAATATACACCTGTCTTTTCTTCTCCATAATTCATGTGAAAACGTTCACTTTTGTTTGTAAGAATACTTCTGAGTTCCTCTGTACCAAAGGTTTGATATTACGCGTCTTTGCGATTCTCATTTCAAACAATGGTGAGTCCTCGCATTTCAAGCTTGAGTCGCATTCAAAGAACAGTCAACTAAACCTTGTGGGACATCAGTGCTTGAGACAGTCCTTGTGTTATGCATGTCCCTCTTTAATCTGCTTGCCATGGAAGTATAGACCTGGACAAATAGGATATATAAAGACATGAGAGGTTAGACGAGTGACAGGAGACCTTTTAGACCATCAAGGCTGTTTGGTGAACTAAAAACTAAATTGTCCCAAAATCCCATTTGGACACTTTTTAAAAGTTGTCGCGGTTTCCTCTTCAATATATACAACTTTGTAGTTTGTTCCAGATTCCCACACCCTTTGCGTGTAGAAGCACTTCCTGAATTCTGCTTTTGCATATACTTCAGCTTAACTTCGACCAGCATCCTGTAGTATGTGATACATTATATGACGACTAGTGATGAGTAAAACAGAGCATAAGAAATTTGACAAACAAGACAAGACCATTCAGTCCATCATGCTCACCTGTTTAGCGAATAGCGGATACTTCTTAAAGGTTTTCAAGGCTTCTGCTTCAACTACATGGCTAGGTTGTTCCCAAGATTCCCTCAAGTCTTTGTATAAAGAAGTGCTTCCTGGCTTCAGTCCTAAATAACCACTTCCCCTTAATTTCCACTGATGTCCTCGAGTCCGTGATTCACCCTTTAAGCTGAAAGAATGTTGCTGGATCTACTTTATTAATGCCTTTGAGGATTTTAAATGCCTGGATTAGCTCCACACACAGTCTCCTCTCCTCAAGACCAGACAGGTTTCATTCTTTGAGTATGTCAGAGCAGGACATGTCCTTAAGTCCTCTGCACAGTTCCAAGTGTTGCTATGTTTTTATGTACCGTGGTGACCAGAACTGCACACAATACTCCATGTGAGGTCTTAATAGTGCATTGTATAGTTTGAGTGGAACATCCCTATATTTTTATTCAACACAAACAAGCAATTTTGGATTTGCATACAGTGATACTTTTTGCAGTTGTGAAATCAAAAATTCACTTAAGAGCGTTTTAGGGTTTTAAAAAATTTTTTTGGGTGAAACAGAAGGAGAGCGGCGCAGTGGTAGCACTGCTGCCTCACAGTTTGGAGACCCAGGTTCACTTCCTGGGTCCTCCCTGCGTGGAGTTTGCATGTTCTCTCCATGTCTGCATGGGTTTCCTCTGGGTACTCTGCTTTCCTCCCTCAGTCCAAAGACGTGCAGGTTTAGGTGCATTGTCGATTCTAAATTGTGCTGTGTGTGTGCACGCGCCCTGCAGTGGGCTAGCCGCCTGCCCGGGGTTTGTTTCCTGCCTTGTGCCCTGTGCTGACTGGGATTAAGGCTCCAGCAGACCCCTGTGACCCTGTAGTTTGGATATAGCGGGGTGGGTGATGGAAAACAAGAAAAACTGCTCCTTAAAGCAGCATTCACAGTTTCGTGTTTAGCTGTGTTCTGTTCTGCATACCACATCGGTAAAATCAATTCTATTTTTGGGTCTCATTCACATCACAGCAGAAGTTTGCTGTACATTTTTTTTTTAATGTGATGTACTGCATATTCTTCAGGTAAAAACACATTAATACACATTGTCATGCACGTTACTGTGTTTTCTCCATGGGAAAATGAACTGGATAGAAAATCACCGCTGCCAAACCTCCTCTCTTGCAACCACTTTTTTCTAGTTGGGGATATGCACACTTGCAGAAAATTCAGTTTTCATTAGATATCTTTATCTAAATACTAAATAACAGGCAGATACATGTGGAGTTATTGCATGAATTTGAATTTCCCCATGGGATTAGTAAAGTTTATCTAATCCAATCTAATCAAACCTAGTGAAAATATTTGCACAAGGCAACTAAATGCCTTTCTTCTTGTTGTAAATGGCTTGAATTTCATCAGAGGTGAAACAATGCATTTTGTATTTTTTTTGTTGCAAAGTCAAGCACTGAATTTCACGTGAGTGTTTAATTCATCACTAATGATTATGTTGTGATGTAAAAAATGGGGACGTAGAGTGGACTGTGACAGCTCAGGTTAGGCTTTGAACAGCTAATTTGTTACAACAGAAGAAACAATAGTCACATTGTCAGAAAACTCTGGGAGTGGAATGTTGGACAACATTAACGACAACAGAGTAGATGTGGCAGCCATTTACAAAAATGCAATAATTTCAGCCTATGTATAGTTCTTGTATAGCCTTGCTCATTGTTTTTTTGTTTTTTCTGTCCTTTCCAGGAGCAGGGTTATTGCTGCCCAGACCCGGACACTATGCCAGCAGCCTGCCATGCTGGTGGCGGCAGAAGAAGAAGACCTTTGTGTTTGGAGTTTACCTGCAACAAAGTCAAATCCCAGTCGAATGCCTTAAAGAAAACCAAGATTAGTCATGTTTCTCCATTTCCTCATTGCCCAAGGTGAAGGGTCCTGCGCCTTGGAGAGGGGTGCAAGCAATCCCTGCAAATAAAGACCATAGATTCTTTTTTTTTTTCTGACTTGTTTTTGATAGAAGAAATGGTTGGCTGTCATCTGCCATCCAGCTTCTTGGCTGAACTTGGAGTTAGCAGGCTCAGGACAGTGGATATATTTTACTTTTCTGGCATGCAAATAGATCTTCTTAAACCAAAATGCCACTGATGCAAATGGTGCTGCTCTGGACGCTTCATCAACAGAAAGGAGATTTTATTTTTTTTTTGTTAAAAGGTTTTTTTTTTTTTTCAATAATTCCAATTGTGTGTACGTCTCTGCCTGCATTCCTTTATCAGTCAAGAGACGACCTTGGTAAGGTCTAGTTTGTTTCCCAATTTAATAATAATGTTGCTTTATATAGATATATATAAAGTAACATGTACACACACACATACAGTATATATATATATAAATATATAAAGATATAAATATATGTCATAGCTATATTTTCTATACTTTTTGTTTGCTTTTTGATGTTTTACTGTTGCATTGCAAAACAAAGAATGTCAAGGTGTTGCAAAATTTATAAAAGAACATAGAAGATATTTGTTACTATTTTACATTGGTTTAAATGGTGACCCTCTTAAACGGGGAACCAATTGACCAGTTGCAATCTACCTTATAGAAATACTGACCAAGCAAAACTGTGGCACTCTGTGAAGCCATTGAAACAGCATGCAAACTCAGATTTATACAAAAAAAAAAATCTCTCGAGCTACTTTAGGACATTCATGGTTGCGGAAGGGGAGTAAGGCTAGGGCTAACAGCGCATCTTCAACTTCCACCTCCTGTGTTTATTTTGCTGATCTTCGGCCCCGTTCCTCAGTTTTTCTTTTTTCTTTGGGCCTGACCTTTCCTTGGTGCCATGGACTGAGGAAGAGTGAATGTGTCTGCTTTCTTTCCTGCCGTCACGAGCCTGACTCCCCTTGGAGAGGAATCCAGTAGTTAATCTTCAACACGTTGGTTACTTGTTCAGGATGAGAAGGTGATGTGGATGGTGGAGGGGCAATCAGATAGTTCATCAGAACTAGGAGTCACTAACAAGTGTCGCTGAGGGCTGATACGTTTTCTGATTGCAGGTTACCAGACATGTCATGTAGCTACATTTTAAGCAGTCTTCTCCAAGTTGTGTTCTGGTTTTGGGTTCAATGTGAAAATCAGTCCAAGAGAGCTGAAGTATTTGCCAGTTCTGGATCATTAACTTACGGTGAACCTCAATTTTGGGGGACTGACTTAAGTCACTAAGACCTGCAATGTTTTCCGATTTTAGAGGACAACTTAAAAAGACTCCCATGATATCTACTTTTGTAGTATAAGGTTAAAGTTTCTAGTTGAGAAGATTAATTGCACATCTTCTTGATGTGCTATATGAGGTTCTCGTGCCCAACATAATGGTAATATCCTGTCCCCTTGGATTGTGTTTGGGAACCCAGGTCAGAAGCCGTGTTTAAGCCCTCAGAGATTTTGTTTGTGACCCACACTCCCCCAACCTGTCCAATTATTTTTGATGCCTGGACCTCCTAAGCAAGATGCATCCCTGGAAGTGTAGGGTCAACCTGATTGTCTTCCTCAGCACCTTTTATAGAGCTGGCCAACAAAGGAGCCAGACAGATTGACTAAAGGAACCTACCCAGCAAAGTTCCAAGGACATAATCTATAAAAAGTTTGGTGTAACACTTGGTTCCTCTAGAGCTGATGTGCAGAATTATTCAAACTTACTGCTGCCTATCTAAGGATGAAATCAAATAAAAGAAATGAGAAACAATACAAAAAAAAAGAGCCAGACATGCTGCTGACCGCCATGTCCTGTAACAGGAATGACCGGTTGAGTAACTGAGCTCAGAGACTTCTTCGGAGTGGCAGCCGAGTCCAAGTGTGATATTCTTCTCCGCAGATGGCACTGGGCTCAGTTATTCGGGAGATAACTTATCTATGCATTTTCATTTGTCTTTCTTTCCCTTTCTCCTTCAGCGCATTTGTTCATCTTTGATCAACCTGCAGTCATGTGGGGAAGGTGGGGGATTGGATGCTGACCGTATATTTACTGCTTACGTGTTTTACAATAGAGTCTCCTTCAATAAAATTCAAGCTTTTCTTTGCACACAGGAAAGAATATTTTTGTACTGGCTATTTTTTGAAACAGTTATTTGCAGTATTTAGCTATAGTGTTTTTAGCAGAAATTTAAAAAAGAAGATGGTATTTTTGTAAAACCAGTACAAGGTTGCAAATCTTCCATGCCCATTCCTGTATTTCACTATAAGAGGAGCAGATCTCTGCAGGATGGGTATTCATGGCTACAAAAAAAAAATCACCCTCAACAAAGTGAGATTTCAGGTGTGAAGCATTCATTTCGAGAATACAGACTCACAGATTGAAACGTGTCCGCTAAGAACGATGTTTTAGTTTTTTGCCTCCCCTGTCATTCCGTCTTCACTAAAACTGTGTGATATATTTTTTTTTCTTCTTCTTGGTGTGTTTTATATCTGATCGGTCTGATCTGCTGAAAAAACAGTCTTCCTCTAAAAGTAGCCACATAAGCCCTTAGAAATAATCTAATTTGCAAATCATGGATATTGCCGGGCCCATCTTGTCTCTGTTACAGGGGGACAAGCATGCTGGCAGCTAAGGAGTTCCCCTTCATTTAGAGTATATGGTCTACAATCTCTGCCTTCTCCTCCAAAAATGACTAACCTAGAGTTGACTGCCCAGCCTAGACTGTTAATGTATTTTTCCAAGCTAGAGTTGAAAAAGGAATCAATGAACTAATGGTATTCAAGCATTTTTTTTTATCACAGACACATAGCTGCAAATGGCTTGTGTGTAACAAGACAGTTTGGCTTATGCGGTTCATTCACTTTGTTGTGGGATGACAGCTGCTGCCATTTTGGGCAGCAGTTGCATTACACAGTTCGAACAGTGTGCACTTATACTCCATAAAGAATTCTTGCCTCGAGTTTACTTATGACCCAGGGTCATTACAGACGAGGTGATCTCCAATCACTAAACATACAGTGCATCTTTCTTGTCCTGAATGCCCGCTGCAAGGTGCATTTCCCTAAGGGGGATATGGTGGACTCCTTCTTAGTGGGGCATTCTGAATTTGGTTATCTTCAGGCAGAGGAAATGGAAACTCAATCTTCCTATCTATGCTTTCCATGGTCATTCTAGCCTAAAGACCATTCCACAGAGGGATATTCTCTCTGTTGACCTAGCTCAGTGTTCCTTTAAGGGCCCCTATTGGCAGGATTTCATCTGGTGAATGGAGTAACTCTGGAAGGCTGCTCTGTTCTTGTTCTATTTTAGGGTAGTTTCCAGGAATGGAACTATAATCAGTTGCCCTTGCTGTCTGGCAATCAAGGCTTGATCATCCCTCCTTGTTACCAGTTGATCATGTGTCTCCATTCAATGGGCCCTCTAAATTAATCTCATTTTTGGAAGGCTGTTCCTTAGTCACTTACCATTTTCCTTAAAGTTGGTGCCCTATTAAAGGCTGTCATTGGCTAAGTCTTCCTAGGGGGTTCTCGACTCAAGTCTGTTAAAGGGCCACCATCAACTCTTAGCTCTTTGTTCAGTCTCCCTTGGGGTCCGGATTCAGCATTATTATCATCATTATTGTCCATTCATCCCATGCAGTGTTTGCTATTACATTTTTTTCCCCCAAGGTTCATAAAGTTCTTGCATTCTGGATGTCTGATGTGTACACAATAGCAACGTGGAGTTGTGCATTTAGCAGTTGAAATCTCCTGACATATCTGGGGACTATGCAGCCTCCTGTATGGTCTTCTTCTGCATTTCATATCTGTCTCCCACTGCATGATTCAGTATTTTACTCCACTTCTGTGAAGAGATGTAACTATTATTGATTTGGGTGCTAGCGCGCTTCTTGTTTTTGGGACCTCTGTTTGTCTTTTGTTTTCTTTTCTAATCTGACTCATGGAATTTCTATATTCATGTCTCCAACAAGGCAGCAATACAAGAAGGGTCAAGTTATGGAATTATGTGCAATGATGAAAATAAAGTGATAACTCTTACCTCTGAGTCGTGTTTTAATGTATGACTGTGGATTTCTGATGGTTGTGGAAGTGGTGGCACCCTCAGAGAAAAGGTCAGGGAATGTAAAGGGTGACAAAGGTGACAGAGGGCATGTCTTTGTGTGGTCTAAATTGCAGCTTTCTTTCTTTCTTTCTTTCTTTCTTTCTTTCTTTCTTTCTTTCTTTCTTTCTTTCTTTC
>JANRMT010062854.1:55137828-55152563 GCA_026402145.1 Polypterus bichir lapradei | reverse complement strand
ACTCATGCTCTTATTCTTCCTTGCCCTCTTCCACCTCCCCTCCTGTGTCCTCTTTCTCTTTCTTCCTGTGGTGGTTGATCCCTTTTTCCAAGACAAGTGAACTGACCCATGGCTGTTGTATCTGTCTGTCCTAAGACTGGTGTGTGAACAATTTGGAGTTGTAGAGTTTGTCGCTGTGCTCCTGCCGTGCTGACTTGAGTTCATGATATTGAAGCCAGTGCTTTCTAAATGAGCAAACAGTGAAGCCAATGACACGTGAAAGGACTTATGGGTAAAGCTTTGCACAAAAAGTGAAAGGAATCTGAATCATGTGTCAAAATATACAAATAGTGCTTCTAGTTTCGGGAAATGATTTTGTATTTTGGTAGATGGCGGTATGGTTTGGGATTTTTCATTAATAAGTTTGGTAATAGTGTGTAAGCGATTGAGAAAAACTAACAAAGCTTTGCACAAATCTAAATATAGTAATCATCCGATAATACAAAATTCCAGTAGAAGTGTCAGGTCAAGCAAATCACCATAAAATACCCTCAGGTGCTAACAGCCAATTCCAAATTACTGCCTCAAATTGGAACCAGCCTTGCAATGAATTAGCCACTTCCTGCAAGTCTCTAAAAAATCAGCACACAGTATTACACATAAAAAGGAGTTTGTGGCTTTATTTCACATGGAAAATGGAAAACAATATACAAGTATACTTCAGGGCCATAGAAAACATGGAAGACAAAGAAGAAGAGGAAGAAGACTTCATGCTGAAGGTCATCTAAGAAGACAACAGAGAACAGAGGTCTCCAATGAAATTACAGCAATCATTTCAGTCCTTGTCAAAAATTACGGCTTCCAATTACATGAATGCTGGTTTTAGGGTGCAGCTGAATTTTCCATGTTCATGTGTGGCATTGATTTTTCAAACATTCTGGATGGAGAATTGGTAAGGAGGAGGAGGTTGGGAACATATGCTGATAGCACATTGCTGCACTCCCAACACGACAAACCACTCGGATTGGGACTGAGTGCAGCGGGTGACTCCTTAGCACCACACTGAAACAATGTGAGATTTTTTTACAGTGGCTGGAGTGCCAATCCTGCCACCAGCCCCCAGGGTTCCCTGTAATTGGTAAGGCATCCAAACAATATTTACACCCAAGTATAATACATGCAGAAATCAAGTTTGACGTCTATACACAAATTCTGTTCATTAACATTGTTTTGTTTCCCTAAGTGGTGTGCTACATTAAATTACCTCAGTGGAAATAAAATGCATTTACAGATTTGAAAGAAGACAACTCAACTGGCACACAAGGCAAAGTATATATGAATGAACAAGACACAGGAATTGTTCAGAGGGTGCCAGAGAACAATGCTGTCTGTCTGCATGAATTACAAATGGTGTAGAGTGATGTAATGAAACGTTGTCCATTATGTCCACATAACAAATGCCATAGATCTCTGCATCAATGTCCCTCTTTGGTCACCACTAATAATTATCTGTAGAGCATCTCAAAGAAGAAAGTCTGGCAGATACAATGGATTCAGACAATATTCAGACCCCTTCACTTTCTGCTATTTTATTGTGTTGTAAATTTAATTTTAAATGGATACATTTGCCATTTTTGCAAAACAATCAACATGCAATAACCCATAATGATAAAATGAAAACAAGTTTTCAAAAAGTTTGCACATATATTAAAAATCAAAACTGAAATCTCTTATTTACAGAATTATTCAGACCCTTTGCTGTGCCACTCTAAATTGTGGCCAGCTGCATCCTGTTTGCTTTAATTTTCCTTGAGATGTCACTAGAAATTGATTGGAGTCCACATGTGGCAAATTGAATTGATTAGACATCGTTTAGAAAGGCACAAACTGTGCATATAAGGTCACACAATTCACACTGCATGTCTGAGCAAAAACCAAGCAGTATAGCCCTGCTACCTCACAGCTCCAGGGCCCTGGTTTGGCCATACTCAGTGAGAAGTTGTCATTTCCATCCCCATTTCCATGTGGGGTTTTGTCCCGGTCCTGTGTATGATGGAACTGGTGTGGTGCTGAGGTGTTGACCACTACACAGCAGCACTTGAGCCCTAATTTAAGGTGGCCCATCTTGTCTCTCTGGCATGATAACCATCTTCCTCTGCTGTTGGAGAAACTTTGTAAACTCCACATTTCAGTGGTGGGACTCTCTGTGGTACTCAGACCTTGGAGTGGCCAGATCTATATAGGTGATACACCTTTTATTGGTCTGGTTGTGCTGCTGCTGTGAAACAGCCTCTTTCGATGGTGTACAAAGTCTCTCCTTTCAAAGAGCGTATTATGAGACTCAGGTTAAGGCACCATCTGGGTTAGATAGATAGATAGATAGATAGATAGGTTACTTGTCTGTTGTCTCATTGTATGTATTAACCGCAGTGAGGAAGACATTCTATTCGCAGCTTCGCTCAGTGGTTAATGGTTTGCCTGCAAGGTGACACTCCTGTGGTCATGGGTTACTTCAATGCGGTCACTGGCACTGGCAGGGCTGGCTGTGAGGATTGTGTCGGTCCCCACTGACCTGGTGACCATGGTGAAAGTGGCTCCATGTTCCTTGATTTTGCAAAAGGTCAGAGTTCCAGCACCCTGAAGTGCATTGTTGGACTTGGTACTCCAATACTGGTGGTGTAATGGAGGAGGCTGATCATATCCTTTTGGACAGACACTAGTGGCTCCTTCAGAGCTGCAGGGTCTGCAGAAGTGCTAAGTTTGTGAATTCTGACCACAGACTTTTGTTACTGTTGCTAGTGAAGATCCAGTATAGTTTCAGTAGGCTACCACCTACTAGGTGAATGAGGCCAGACTCCAAGATCAGGCTGTTTCTAATATGTTTGCATATAGTTCATGTGAGGAACTTGCATACTTGGGTGTGTCTGCTGATCCTAATGTGATGTGGGAGACCTTCTGTGACAAGACCCTAAAGGTTGCTGAGGGTTGGCTGGTGTTGCTGGTGATCCCAGAAGGATGTATTTAATCTTTCAGGGCACCCTGGATATCATCAAGAGGAGTCTCAATGCACAGCTCCAATCTGTGCTGGGAACTAAGAAGGATGACTGCAAGGTCTCTGAGGGCAGATAAGGAGGTGTTTGTTAGAGGAATCTGTGAGCAAGTGACACACCATAAATGCTCTAGTGACCCACGTCCTGCTTACATAGGAATCAAAGAATTACGCATCTCAGAGAGTTGCAGTCAGGGCGGCTGAAGGAACGGTCCTTACGGATGATGCTGCAGTTGTGACCCGCTGGGTTGGCTACTTTGAGTGGCTGTTTAAAGCTAATCCTCTGGCTAGGACGTTGGATATCTCTGGGTCCATGGCTTTTGAGGCTGATCCTCCAAATACAGTAGCTGTTTACCATTCCATCTCTCAGTGATTGCACAGGTGGTGAATCGGCTGAATGTAGAAAAGGCTGCAGGGATCTGTGGTATCTGGGTTGAACATCTCCAGGCTGGTGGTAAGGCTGTCCTCCTGGCATTGTGAGCAATCTTTGCTTCCATTTAGGAGACGGGTGTCATCCCAACTGAATGGAAAATAGGACATGTTGTCCTTATCTGTAAATGGAAGGATGATCGCCTGGATTGCTGCAGCTACAGGGGGATAACACTGATCTTGATGCCGGGTAAGATCCTTGGTAGGGTCATCTTCCATAGGATCCATCCTGGCACTGAGGATTCTCATCGAGCACAAATGTGAATATCAGCAGAGTTTCTTTGCAGACTTTGTTGATTTTTGTAAAGCATTAGACTCATTTGATCAAGCTGCCCTGTGGGACATCCTGAGATTTCGTGGGATTCCCCCAAAGTTGCTGGATGTCATGACTGGCTTGTACACTGGTACTGTGAACACTGAGCAGATTGGAAGCAGAACCTCTGAGTTTTTCCCAGTGGATTCTGGTGTTCGTTGGGGGTGTGTTCTTGCTTCCACCCTGTTCCATGCTTGCATGGACTGGGTGTTGAACAGGGTTGTGGGGTCCAGCAGCTCTGGGGCATCTGTTGTTAAAGAGAGATTCACTGATCTGGAGAGTGTCTACTGTGTCAAGAGGTTTATTTAGCTTGGCAGTGACATTCATGTCTCTGGTGATTCTTCCTATGAAGTCAGTTGAAGGATAGTGGGAGCATGGGGACTCCTTTGGTACTGTGTCTCTTTGGAGTATTATTGGTTACCACTGCTTGACGTTGTGTTGAATTAGCAGTTGCTCATGGTTTACTGAAGGAGGCACATTACTTGCATTGTGGGGGAGCGTCAGTAACAGCACTATGGCCATGTGGTGCAATTCCTCGATGGTGATCCAGCTCGGAGGATCCTCATTACTGAGGACCCAAGCGGCTGAACCAGATCAAAGGGATGCCCACATAACACCTGGGTGCAGCAGATAGATTGTCATTTCTGAGGGGTGGGACTGGACCTTGTGTCTGCCTGGGGGGTTGCCAGCTGAGATCCTGAGCTGTTATGTCATGTTGTTGGTGTGGCAGCGTGCCATACCAGTGCATGCTCCCCACCTAGACCTGACCTGTTTTGTCATGGCATTCCAGTTTCCTCAAACATTACAGAGAGGTGTGAGTGTGGGTTTAAACTGTGGCAGCCTAACCAGAGCTGGCTCCTGAAATGTACCCATTTCTGCCTTGACAGGTGATGGGGTACCATAGTGAATAGGTACTGGAGAGCGTTCACAGTAAAAGACTAAAAGCTTCTGAGAAGAAGGGACTGATGGGTCTGTTCTCCATGCAGAAATAGAAGCAGTGAGTAACACATTACGCTGAGTGTGGGCTTCCTGGGAGGCCAACATTTAAAGTCATAAAAGTGGGGCACAGATTGCCCACTTGGGGCTCTATTATAGGTTGTGATTGACCTGCTTTGTTACTTACAATAGAAAATAAAACAACAGAGGATTAGATTTCTCAGAGCTGCATGTTGTGCTCCCAACTCAGTGTCTATTTTATGAGGGCCTGAAAGGGGAAAGATATCTAATTCCCAGTTGTCTTGTGACCCCCAACTCACATGAGACAATCCAGGTGTCGCAATGGATGGTGTTTTTGTGACAGCGCATCACTGGCTGTTTAATAATTCATCAGTCTTTTAGATGACTCCTCACAGGCACTGTCTGCTTCTTTCACCTCTTTACAAAAGGGACATCATATGAGTGACAAATTGTCTCGAAATTCAAGAAGTTTGCTTTGTTGCTGTTCTAGTATCCCAGACAGCAGCCAGGCAAATAGGTTCACGCTTCTGGCCAGTAGGTCAGGTTACTGTCAGGTCAACTAGGTCTCTGTAAAAATCTGCAATACTGTTATTGGATCAGTTGAGTGGGCAATAGTTTGAAGTCCTAGTTCACACCATGGCAGCCACTTTGTGCTATACAGCTAGCTATTCATTGTGGCACCAAGCTAACTTTCACAGCCTGCACTGAGCTCACTAACTCTTCCACAACGTCCTGGTCTCTTATCACTTTCATAGCTCTGACTGTAACCTCCCAAGAAGATTTTTCCCAAGTATTTTGCCAAGGAATTTCTATGATAGTGCCAATCCTTTTTTAGAAAACCTCATGCAATTTTTTTTTACATGCTGGTTTGAGAACAGTGAAAAAACTAATTTATCGCAAGAAGGCCCAACAACAACACAATGAAGAGTGCAAAGCATTGGTAAGCCACTGATATTGAGCATCTGACTGAGAAGCAATCAATTAACATCCGTTGCACAGAACCTCCTTCAGATCTCAGCATCCCAGTTCCTCAGCTGTGTTACTCTTTGATGTAAATTACTCTTGAATGTCCAAAGGAAGCACATTCATTTACTTTTGAAGTGTGACTTTTTTTCATTATGGAGTTATGGGCAGGATGTAGTATATTCCAGCAGCAATAGAAGCTAGGCAAGAAGCAAATATTGATGGTGTGCCACCTGCCACACAGCACTAACTAACTTAAACTGCATATTTTAAGGATATTGAAGGAAAGCTGGAGGGCAGAAAAGCACTTGGATACAGGGAGAATGTAGAAATTGAACCCAGATACCTGGAGGCTTTAGGTGTCAGCATTATTAGAACATTAGAACACTCTAGACGAGAACAGGCCATTCAGCCCAACAAAGCTCGCCAGTCCTATCCACTTAATTCTTCCAAGATAACATCAAGTCGAGTTTTGAATATCCCTAAAGTCCTACTGTCTACCACGCTACTTGGTAGCTTATTCCATGAGTCTTTGGTTCTCTGTGTGAAAAAAAACACCCTAATGTTTGTGCATAATTTACACTTGACATACCTTTCCTACAGTTTTTATGTTGATGCCTTGGTTTTAACATGCTTCTCTTACACATAAGAAATGTTTTTCTTTGTTGAAAAATATTCAGTGTTTTTTTCCCTGGGATAAATATAACACGGAGGAGGCTACATACTGGCAGTGTGATGCTTCTTCATGTGCCTGGCAGCGATCATGACATCAAAAAACAACATGGCTGTGGCCATTACACATACTCTTACATTAACACTGGACAACAGAATTAGCAAAAACAAAACGATGTCCAAAAATAACATAAAATAACAAAAACATTTTCATAAAGAAATAAGCAAAAACAAACTAAAAAATGTTACAATTAATTGATACGCATAGGAAATGAAATTCATGATGGATATCACGGTTAGGAAGGAACAGAGTTGAAAGACAGCTGTAACCAAATCTATAAAATCAAAAAAAAATTCTTAAAAAAAATCTTTTTTCTGATTTTTTTTTGTTTCAATATTTAAAATGTAGATGAGTATCAAAAGCAGCACCTCATCCTCGTATAACATGGAAACAACTGGCTCATTGGTTTCACCTAGCCAAAAGAGGTGTATACATCCGACAAAACTTCAGCTATCTCTGATATCACTAGTCTGACACCTCAATTATGAAAAATGTAAATAAATGACAAGCATACCTACAGAAATACAATGGTTTAAAGTCAGAATCCAACACTTGAAAAGTGTGGGTCATTTTTTTTTTGAGAGAATCAATAAAAGAAGAGGACAATAATAATTTTGTATGAACAAAAATATTGTTGCTTTATTCTTTTAGCCCATTATAATACATCTGAGAGACACGAAAGGTTTGCTCAGTTAGTATGACACCCCACCCCACACTCTGAGCACTAATAATGCATGGTGTCTACAGTTGAAGTCAGACATTTACATACACTTAGGATGAATTGTTTAAAATTCACTTTATAACCCTTCCACAGATTTCATATTATATATTTGGCATATTTTTTAAGACATCTACTTTGTGCAGGGCAAAACAGCCTTGCAAGACTGTGGAAACCCCCAATAACATATCTGGACCCTGATATAAAGTGTTAGCTTTTATTTCTAGGGACCAGCACGGGTCACCAGTTAAAGTAAAAGCACATGTTTCACACGTGGGAGTCAATCTAACATCCATCACAGTGGACACACACACACGTACACGCACGCACACACACACACACACGCACACACGCACACGCACAGACTCACACATGCACACACACACACACACACTTCCTTACACGAAGCCTATTTAGACTCATAAGTTATTCTAACAGGCGCATCATTGGGATGTGATAGGGGACTGGAGGGCTACAAGAAGAAACAGACATGTTGAGAATGTGCAAACTCCTTGATCCATAACTGGACCCAGATCTCTGAAACTGGGTGTCCACTGTTCCATTTTGCTTTAACTTTGCACTTTTAATACTTAAAAAAAAAAGTTTTGACTTATTTTTTTCATTTAGAACTACAGTGATGTGTTTTCTATGAGAAACGACAGAAGATGTTTCTACTGATGTGGGTCACCATCGGTAAGCTACATGACTAACATTGAGTTACACCAAATCACTTAAGTTTGAATTGATTTCTTTATTAAAATTTAAAACAGCTACAGTTATTATATGTACAACATTAATAATAACAACCTGCCCACAGTGACACTCTTTCTAAATTATTTTCTGTGTAATATGTAATCTTCTGCAAAATAAAGTAAAAATACAAAAATATAGCACAAACCCTTAAAGATATCAGCATAAAATATGAAAATAAAAAATCTGCCTTTGATTATTTTAATGAAAATACAAACTTAAAAAGATTTATAAAGAGGCAGGCAGCTGTCTTGTGCTGGAAAGTTGTGATGTGTACCCATGACAACGATGGCCCTGTAAACTTTTAAACCAATAATAATATTAAGGTTTAAAAATGAGAGAATGTTTACAGAAGAATTAAGCACATAAAGGAGAAGTCAAACTTCAAAAGAACTGACAAAACAAGAAAATCTGGCTGCCCCTATGGGCTGAGCCCATGACTGTCACCTGAGATGGAAAGCACCCTCATCCTCATCCTCACCTCCATCAACTTCCTAACCCTGGTCTTTGTTTCAGATCACCTTCAGAATTTTTTTAATAACTTCTCATTCAAATTAGTTTTTATCACCCTGCTTTGGGGTCACTATTGGGATCTTGAGTGACCACATCTTTAGCTACAGTGTTGCCAGGCTCAAACTCTCTGTCTAAAAGCTCCTGGTGTCCCTTTGAATCATGTGAATGCCTTAAAAGCCTGCTTCTGTCATGAATCCCCTCCGCTCCTCTCCTTTACTGGCAATATTCAAGTCCAGTGGGAAAAACTCCAGAGACAGCTTATTTTCTCCTTATATTGTCCTGGTTCTGGTCTTTTTCTCAGCTATTGATATCTCTTTTTAGCTACTGGGTCGGACCACCTTTGCTCCTGAGGTGTGTTATCTGCTCTCTTACTCCTGGGAGGGACAGAGGTGCCCCTGGAGGTTTCACTTGCAAGGCATCAGTCCAGAAGACAAAGTCTGCAACTTCATAGTGTCCCTGTCCATCAGCACTAAATTGACAAGGTGCTCCATCACTGGCAGTGGGGCTTTCATCAGGAGGTCTATTTAAGATTTTTTCCTGCCCTATGTCACTCAGTCAGTACCCTTGTCTATGGCAATGATCCACAAGGTCTAGTGGGTAAAAGTACTAAGCCTTGAACAGTTTAGTATGGATAGCTGTGTAACCTGAACGGTGCAGGTGTCTATTATTTATTAAGTAACAGGTAGAACACTTCACCCATTTTGACACGGCTAATCTTATCACTTTATAGAAAACATGACCTGTCTTAGAGCATTGGGTCACTTCTCATATGGCAGAGTGTCCACAGAGTAAAGTGATTTGATTTAGCCCAGAATTCAGCTAAGACTTTGACTTTCCATAGTACAAGGCCTGTATTTAGGAGGATATTTTCCAGCTCTTCTCTCATGAAGCCTTTGTGTGCTATACAAACCCAAGAAGCCAACATAAACTCCCTCAACTACTTTAAATATATATCATCAGAAACTGCAAGAAGCTACTATCAGCCTCCTCACACATAACTCCATGACTTTAAAGATTGGAGAAAGGATAGATGTGTCAAGACATAAAGGACAAGCTGCCCCCAAATATACATCTAATTAATTTGCCTCTCTTTTCAGATCAGAAGTGACTTACTTCTGGTGTCACTGTCCCCCTGTTAGTTGGCCTCACTTGATAGTCAGCTTCACTTGTTTGTATTGACTGAGAGTGAAGTCCCCAAGTCATACCAAAATGAACATTCATGATTAGTGTGAGGAGCACAGTTCATTCTCACATTTATTTTTTGACCTCACTTATGCTGCTGTGCCAGCAAGATGGAGGTTCTCCAGTCTATGACAGGGATCAGACAAAGGACATCTCCACACTCAATTTCAAGTAGGCAAAGAACCTTCCTTGCACCTCTTTGGGATGTGAAAGGACCCAGGAGTACATGATAAAAACAGCTATAGACAAAAGAAGAACATCAAGACTCAGTACAGGCAAGAACTTGAATCCAGCCTCTCACATCTCTTAGTGAGCAGCACTAAGCAGTGGCCCATCATGCCTCCTGGAAAACTGCCCCCTCAAAAAAAGGTAGAAAGGAAATGAAACATATGTACAAGGAAGACATAAAATAATAAATATATTTGTAATAAACAATTAAAATAGAAAAATTCTTCCACTCATTATTGTACCTGCTGAATCTAGTTCATGATCACAAGGACTGATCTCCTCGCATTTTGGCACAAAAGAGAAACCAACCCTAGACAGGACAAGAAAAACTTAACTGCTGTAGAATCACAGCTACAGAACAAGAAGGAAAAGCGCAACATTAGTAAAAGCTGAGATCTGCTACCATGATAGATAGTCAGATACTCCTCCTTCAGTTACTCCTGGGGATTGGTTGGGAACACTTTCTGGACATGATGCCAATATACAACTGCCCGTATAGGATGCAAAGGAGCAATCTGGGAATTGGGGAACTCATCTTATATGAGGTAACACATCAGGGAGCATTGTTTCAAGTACAAGTAAGATAGTAACCCTATTCTCCCTGAGTACAACTCAGGGAGAATACATGCAGCCAAAGAGCACCAATTTGGGGACTGGACTAATGAGTTACTCACGTACGCAGAGCCATCGCTCATTAGTGGCTCTATGGGTCATGTAGTGCAGTACCTACACTGGCAGGATAAAAATCTGAGTCCAGAGAGAAAAGTTTAACCAAGGCAAGAAGGAAAGAAAGAGGGGAGAAATAGTGGAGCACATTCAGTGTATGTGTGTGTGTGTGAGAGAGAGAGAGAGAGAGAGAGAATGGATCTCTGGGGAAGGTAGCGAGAAATGCTATTACAAGAGATGTTGATTCAGTCCTGCTGAGTGAGAGAAGCAAAAGCAGTCAAGGGCTCTGGAGGATCTCACTGAGGTGGCCAAGTGAGGTGGCACAGAGAGAGAACTGGGCTCCAAGAAATCTCATTGGGTACTGGCCGAGTTGGCCAAGAGGGAGCTGGATAGACTGAGTCCATTGGCGTCTCACACCGGTTGATTGAGTTTTATAGTGAGTGCAGGATAGGATTAAACTAAGGGAGGGTGGATTCGTAACTATTTGTTGAATGTTAATTGTGTTTTCCTCATTACACTGTTGGAAGGATTTATATATTGAATATTTTTATTTAGCTGTATTACACAATAGCACTTGCTTTTAATAAATGCACAATTTTGCACTTTTTGCACCTTAAACTTGTTGTGGTTACCCCACTTGCTCCTCTAGTTTGTCTTGGTTTATGAACTACAAGATGGTTGAAAAAGAAGAGAGGGTGCCCATTGGCCTTGGCACAGAGCATAACAGTGCCCAAAGGAGGATATGAGACCACCTACTACTCCTTCCAGCCACATGGGAGAAGCAAGAAGCTACTCTCAGGTTCCAGCCATAGGTGTGCCTGCTCCGTTAATTAGACAGTTGAATGCTTCTCCAAGAGATAGAGATGGTCTGAAACCTTTGTTTGGTCAGCTGGCTGTGACGCCTGAAGGTAGTCAAGGGATATGCTTTAACAGAAGACTACTTTCTTCAGCCAGCTGAGCTTGGAATTGGGAGTAAAGTGGAGACAAATGGTCATCTGAAAAAGTGGAGAAAGAAGAAAAAGAATCACCAATAGTATTGGTGAGACAGGATAGAGAAAGGTAGGCTAGAACCAGAATATTGTGTGTGGTGGAGAAAGGCCCTGAAGTGTCAAGTGTTTATTGTTTTCCCTTTATATAGCCTTGTGCTCTTCACCTTCCCTGAAACGTTTTTTTCTATAAATCAATACTCTTGTGACTGGACGGTGTGGTTTTTGTGAGTCATTTTAAGTGATGGGGTGGCTCAGGACTGCTTCCCACTGGATATAACCCCATGAGAGTGAGCAATCAAACTTTGTGAGCATCAATAATTGCTCCTTCATATGTATTTTTATTACTGGTTCCAGTGAACTGTCTAGTTTCATTTTATGATACATTTTTACATCAGTCATTAAATCAGTCATTATTGACCTTCTACAGTTTTCTTTTAGCACCTCTATCACAAATATTCTCCTCCTTATCCAGTGTTTCATCACTCCTTCTGCTTGCTACAGGCCAGCTGATGACTACAAGCCATTTTATTTTATTTTTCCTATAATTGGTTTGCTAGAAACCAAGAAAGAAGTTAATTTACTATTTCCATGTTTCTTACCATATCATGACCTGCTGGGTGGCTATATGGATATGTATAAGGCAATCTATTAATCTGTTCCAAAGTGAATGGTTTTCCCAGTTACATTTTTTGAATAATTGTGCTGAAAATGCATGACATGTCCCAGAAATATTCTTTATTTTGTAGCATTTTATTAAATGCTGATGCTGCTGTTACTTTACTGAACATACCTTTTTATGCATCATAATATACAGACTGCCAACCATATTTCATTAACATTCCACAATGTGTATTTTGGGGATGCTGTATGGTTGTAATAGCTAATGGAAGATTTTTAATACAACTGGTAATTAAATAGTTTTGCTGAGAGTTGGAGATGATGATGATAGACAAGCTGTCCAAACAAAGAAAAATGGGATGACAGTGTTTAGAAAATCAGATTATTACAACCCGAAACTGGAAGCAGGGCAGTTTCTAGCCTTTTTGGCTTGAAGCAGTAAACTTATCTTGGGGTTTACATCCCTCTTTTCTATATGAGCTGGGGGTCCCCCACTGATATTAGGGTCCCAAGCAGCTGTTTAGTTCACATTAACCAGTAAATCACACTGCCTGGAAGAGATGTGTCATCTGAGTAGGCTAGAGATGTGTGAACAGCTGATTGAAAGATAAAGGACTGATAATGGAGGAATGATTGTCTGAAATAGTGTAAAGCATGATGGGAATGACTCACAGAGCTTGGGAGAAAGCAGTGACGAATGGAAATGTGCAGTAAATGAGAAATTCAATAAGAAACCGGGGAAACATAAAGACACAGAAAAAGGTGTTGGATGAATAACTTGAAACTAAAGGAATGAAAAAGAGAATGAAAGTTGACTAGAACGTTTTAAAGAGATCTGCAAATTAATTTCGAAGAAAATGTGATGTCTGACAGATTTCATGATATTGATGAACAACAAAAACAAACAAAAAAATGGACACCATGTTTGTAATGAGTAGAACTGAAAAAAGATAGCAAACAGGCCCCACTTCATTCATCTCCATTTTTGTGCATCTCTTCATCCACCTCAACCTTTTGTTCCACATGCACATATCACACTAGTCCATTTCTTTCAAGCACAACATGTATCTTCTAGCACCAAGTCTTCTTCATAATTCGGCATTTGTCTCCCTCTTACTCTGTGGCGCACCACATATTCATCTGATTGTTCTTATCTCCATTCTTTTCAACTTTGCTTCATGTTCTTCCTTCATCGGTCATGTCTCACTTCCATGGAACATTCTACTCCTCAAACATCTTCTAGAAATTTTCCCTTCAGTGTCAGACAGGTTTCTTTATATGTCAGAATGGTAGACAGGTCCTGGAATTTCTTCCATGCCCTTCTCACACTTGTTATATCAGCATCTCTGTCTTTCCTTAACACATCACCTAAGTAGCAGAACTTTCTTACTTCCTCCAAAACAACTCCATTCCCAATATCTAAAGCTACACATGCATCAATATTCTGCACTTGTCTCACACACTTTCTACAAAAGTCAAATTAGCCGTCTCCACACTACCCTTCATACCATGACATCTTTTAGGCACCTGCTTCTAGCAAATCAAACATTCATTTCTTTCAAAACCTCTGTCACACACTTCGCACAGCCATACACCCACCTCTTCCACACCTTCTGCCCCTTTGTCTCTATTTTCAAAATCACTTAATCCAGTTCAAGATCATGAGATGATAATTGCAACAAGCAGTAATCACAGAATGAATAGTTAGAACAAATATACTGACGAGATATTCAGATGTAGCTGAAATGGCCAAATGCATAGCAGCAGCATAG
Source organism: Polypterus bichir lapradei (assembly GCA_026402145.1). Taxonomy (NCBI): domain Eukaryota; kingdom Metazoa; phylum Chordata; class Cladistia; order Polypteriformes; family Polypteridae; genus Polypterus; species Polypterus bichir. The sequence continues at coordinate 55,138,704 of JANRMT010062854.1, read as the reverse complement.
AAATGTCACTATGCCAGAATCCTGAGGGAATATGTTGTGTTTGCTATAAGGGAATCTAAAGAAGAAACAGTGGTTGGGCCAGGTGAAGTAGCGTATGTAAAAAAATGTGTCTAGAGAATAACATAAGAACTTTCTTTGTAGATCTTATGGTATATGAAAAGGGAAATGCCAAATATAGCTATATGCTTAATGGTTCCTAGTACAAATAATCAAAAGAATGCAGTAAGCGTACAAGCTTAAGTTTTAGTAATTCAATGTAAGCTTGTCTGCAGCTCACAAATGATCAAAGTTATAAGAAAAGGTAAAAAAGAATGATTAAATAGAGTCCAACTTCAGAAATAAATTATGAAATGAAGTGCTTATTAGTTTCTATCCATTACACAGACAAGACTAAAGATTCTTCTTTTATCAGTTTATTAAAACATTAATTGAAATAGAACTTGGGATACTTTATATCCATTAGGAAAGAGATGCCCAGTTGTCAAGGGTTTTACCATAGTATGGGTATGGCACATTGCAGAGAGGTGCTTCTACAAGGCAGTACTTGTGGGCAGTGGCCAGGTATGCTTCTAATTCTATGGGTATAATTTGATCTGAGATATAAATTTATGGACTTCACATCATTCCTAGAAGAAATATAAGAAGGCAGCATGGAGCTCCTGGCATCCAAAAGTTTGGATTGTAATCCTTTCTCAGAGTTAGCTAGTATGAAAATCATTTCAAGGAAACTGGACTTTGTAGGACTCTTCATAGTGATGTTTGGTTACTTTTGTTGCTATTTATTTTTTCATTGGTTTTAGGGGACTAACTTTTTGACATTGGTAGATAGATAGATAGATAGATAGATAGATAGATAGATAGATAGATAGATAGATA
>JANRMT010062854.1:55021859-55137818 GCA_026402145.1 Polypterus bichir lapradei | reverse complement strand
ATAGATAGATAGATAGATAGATAGATAGATAGATAGATAGATAGATATAGGGGGTCCTCGGGTTATGACACGTTCCGTTCCTACAACAGTGATGTAACCTGAATTTTGGTGTAAGTCGAAACACACCCTAGCCTAAGTCACTTACCTATCTTAACACATTTGCAAAATCATAATCTAGAACATAAAAACACAACTAAGCCACAGAAAAATGAAAAGGACATAAATATACTGCACTGTACACTGTACTGTAGGAACAGAAAAAATGAGTGTAAAAAAATCCTTACCTTTATTCCTTCTCATGTCTCAATTTTTTAAAGTTTTTATGGAAGTGAGCATTGTAAACTCGAAAGGTTGTATGTTGAGACGTTGTAGCCCCTGTACTTTATTAAACCAGAAGGAAGTTGCAGAGTTACCGCAGTAGACAAAAAAGGCAGAGATATACATATAACAAGAATTATAATAATCTTAAGTATGCTAACAAGATAAAAATACACATAAAAATATAATTATTGGTAAGTATATTAACAAAGTGTAGGTATTAAGTGTAAAATGATTAGAATTTAATACAATTTCACGGTAGTAGGTGCCATTGACTTAGTATAACACATATGACATCATTATCTGTAAAGATGTCTTCTAGACCAGCTTAGTACCGTTCAGAACACAAAGGGCATGATGCCACTGTGGCAAAGGGGTGACTTATTATAGAGCCTAATGGCTGAGGGCAGCCAATAACTCATACAAGATGTCAGTGTTGTTGTTAGTAGTTAGCAGCTGCTTGAGTGACCTTCGTTCTACCAGTTCCCAGGAGTCCAACCTAACTCCCAAATTTAACCACCCTTTTAAATCAGCTTATTTTGTCTGTTAGAGTCACCTTGACTAATACCATTTCCTCAACAAACTACTGCATAGAAAAATACGCTGTCCACTACAAACTGATTGTACAAGAGTGACCCACATACAACATACGACCTCAACATTCCAAGGAAACAGAAGCGACTCAGACTCGTCTTGTGTAGAGCTTTGTGCTGGCACTCTACTCAATTCTGTTGTGCAGATGCAACCCAAGGCATTTGCATGTTCTCACCACATTCACATCTTCTCCATCAATGAGAACAGGAGACAAAATGTTTTTGACCTTCTTGAAGTCTACAGTAGTCTCCTTTGTCTTACTGATGTTTAGGTGCAGATGGTTCAATTTGCACCATTCATCAAAGTCCTCTGCAAGTGTCCCATATTCATTCTCCTGCATGCCATTGATACACCCAACTACGGTTGTGTCATCACAAAACTTTACAGTCTCCACGTGAATATTCTTTAATGGCATGTGACTCGGTTGTGTGGTTCCTTTTAAAACCATTCCTTTCATTTAATTCTGGGAGGAGATCTTTGCAAATTAATTTGGTTCTTTGGCTTTCAAAAGGTTCCTAATACGTGGACAAAACAGAAATCTTTAATGCATGGTAGGCTACTCAGCAGGATACTGACAGATCAACAATTCCTGCCATTGTATGTTATTGTATGCAGTAAGGGTCCTTTTACAATAAGGAACCCAGTGGTGTCTCAGAAATTTGTTAATACCAGTTTACAGTTATTTATGAAACCTTTATGGATCTAAATAAATAAATATTCTTTCTGTGAATTTTAATGTAGATGTTTCTTTTCGAAAATGGTTTCCCTATGGCATCGCTCTAAACAGACACATTTATTTTTAAGAGTGTACTTCATGGTTGTTTCCTTCATATTTCCAAAGATGTACAGCTTAACTGACGCCTCTAAATTTAGTGACAGCCTGTGTGTGGGTTTATGTGTGACCTGACTCCTGCGGTGAACTGGGGCCTTGTCCAGGGCTGTTTCCTACTTTTCACCCAAGGCTCCTTAGATTGGCACTGGCCCCCACAACACTGAACTAGATTAAAAAGATCTGAGAACAAAATAAAAGAATAAATAGTTCAGAATGCTTGCATTTGTGACAGTTGATTCAGAATTTCAAACTATTTAGGCTGTGCCTGCCATTTACATGCTGTCTTCCAGAATTCAAAATTTTAAAATAGCAGAGAAATTCCAAACACTAAAGGCTGTTACAAAGCCAGTAAGACACAATACTACCTCTGTGGTGTGCTCACCCTTTCCCCCCAATATTCTTATTACACAACAGTCATAAAATAAGTGTTGCTTATCACAGAAAAAGATAGGCAGGATCACAATCAGTGTATTTACATGTGCTTTACCAAACCCCTTATTCATAGAAACTTGATTTTTAAAAATGCCATGTATTCCTTTATTCTGGATAAGGAAATCAGGATATTGGTCTCTGAGAAATTTGGTTAGCACATTTAGATTTCTCTGTAAGAAACCAGATTATGTGGTCATATAAACCCTTAACCATGTCGCAGATTTTGTAGTTTGCGAATGTCCATCGCACTCAGTTTTGACATCATAAACATTTGAAATTTGCAGACGACTCTGTCAAGTAAGTCTTCTACAAGATCAGGAGGACAGCCATGGACCTGTTGTTGATGACTTTGTTTAACGGTGTGATTGTTCTTTTTTACAGCTAAATATTTCTAAGACAAAGGATGTGGTTGTAGATCTTAAGTGCTCCCCTCCTTCCATTGTCTCATCTTGAATTGAAGGGGACACCGTGAACATGGTGGAACACTACAGATATTTGGGGACAATCATTGATAACCGGCTAAAGTTTCATCTTAACAGAGAACAAAGTTGTAAGAAGGGGCAGACATGGATTTTCAAACTCAATTGTTTGAAAGTGGACGAAACCATAATAACACTTCTTTATAAATCCTTTATTGAATCTATTGTTACATTTACTTTTATACATATGTTGGTTTGGCAACCACAGCATTTACAATATAAGCCATCTAACAAATATTGTAAAAATGAGCAGTAAAATTACTGGTGTGAAGCAGATCTCTGTCACTGAGATGTATTACAAACAGGTTAGAAAGAAGACTGATACAATTCTGTCAGACAGTAGCCATTTGCTTTCTCTAAATTTCAGCTTGTACCATCAGGCTGCAGATTATAAGTTTTCCAAGGATAAAGAGCAAACAACTGAATGCCTCTTTTATTCCTAGAGTTATAAGCATTTTGAATTATATTCTTTGTGGTAATGCTGCTAAAGGTTAATTCTAAACTATTATTGTGTGTACTGTATAAGGCAGGCATGTCAAACTCAATACCATTGGTGGGCCGCTTCGACTGCCATAAGTGCGTCAGCGGGCTGCACTGTAACAAATACTATTATACTGTTATACAAAGTTACTGTAGCTTTCTTTCCAATACTGAAAACTTTAAAAAATGTAACACTTAAAGTTTAAAGAAAAGCAATTTATTTCCATACACTCTCCGTACAACAGCGTACAATTAGACTCTTATCCTCTTAGCTAGGTCCTTATATTATTATATTATATTCATTGCTTATATAGGAGTCTTACAGTGTGAGATCTATTTCTTTTGTCCCGACACTTGGCATCTCTTGTTAGTAACCAGTTTGTCAATATCAGGCTTGAAATCTTGTGTAGCTGCAACCGTTATGAGGGATGAAAGGTGAGCAACAGTAAGTCTTGAGCGATGTGGGGTTTTGGTACCTTTCATTAACGAAAACAATTTCTCACAAAGGTAAGTGCTTCCGAACATAGACAGTACACTCGATGCCAGCTTACGGATCTGCACATACGAGGGTGGCAGGTAAGCATACAAGCCTGGCACACCAACTTCGTTGTATTTTGCCTTCAGAATAGAATCGGACGGCAGTTCAATCAATTCCATTTGGATATTCTCAGGCGCATTCTCAACGTTGTAAGAGAACAGCGCAAAGTCCTGTTCGTGTGAACTGAAATCACGAAAACACTCACTGAATTCATTGCTCAGTAATTCAAGTTGGAAAACAAATCCTACAAAAATAAAATTTTACTTTACTAAGCTTACTTCAAAGTTTATATTGTAAAATAAGCCAATATGCAAAAAGCCACCTGACCTACACTAATTTTACAAGCTCAGAATCACAAAAATATGTTAAACAACTCACCATTTTCTCACATCCACTTCATCTTAAGCTGTAGTCTGCACTAACTGTTCGTTACAATACTAGCACAAAATTACATAAAACTAGAGCAAAAAAATGTGAAAATATGCGAGCTATTACTACTCGTGATGGTCAGTCCTGCCCAGTGGCCAGTCTCAGCAGCCCAGCCAGTAGTGTAGCCTAGCAGGGGCAGCTCTAGGCTCGTGGTGGCCCTGGCAGAGAAAGAATCGGTGGCCCCTTCGCCCGCCAATGTCAATATGGTATCTTATGCATGGCGGATGGCCACGTCCGTTGCAGACACTGCATAGCCACCTCGTGCTCATGACACGCTTCTATATGCGCGTGTCCGTAACTTGAAAACCAAGTGGCGGTCCATGATATTCTCATTACAGCAGAACGTTATAATACTACATATAGCTTACTGCTCTGACTCTAGCAACATTAGTAAATACAGCGTACTAATTAACAAGAAACATAATGTTTTTCAGCCACATTGCCGTCAGCTGTGTCGTTATTTTCTGTTTCTGTTTTATATTCAATATATATTGGCGTGGCGGCCCTGTGCAGGTGCACAGTTTGCACATGCCTAAAGCCGCCCCTGCTGCCCGCTGCTGCAGCTTAGCACCTCAGTTATGACGTTGTGGCTCATTAACTTTAGTCAGGGTTCTTGGCTATACTAGCAGATGACGTTTCCGGTACTGTAATGCCATGGGAAAACGTGCTTTTGTCAGAAGGCAGAAGTAAGAAAAGTCAATAAGTAACGGTGAAGATGAAGAATGATTCAATCACAAACGATAGTAATCATTTTGTACAAGTTCAGTGCTAACTAGGATCTGTCATGCGGGCCGCACAGATTTCTGTTGCGGGCCGCGTGTTTGACATGCCTGGTGTAAGGGATGGCTGGCAGCCCAACCCAGCCGGGACGCCCAAGAGACAGAAAAATGGGGGAAAGCAGCTTCTTCAGGGCACTGCCTCCCCCAGAATGCTAGATGGTAGCAGTGTAGAAGTGCCCCAGACTCCCACAGGGCATTATGGGACTTAGAGTTCTTTACCTCAGCCCTGTGGGCATGATGAGTGTCACCAGGGTGGCACTGCAAAGACAGGAACCGTATGGCATGGGGTTTCCACCTTACCCAGAAGTTTACAGAGTATGTGGGCAGAAGAGCAGAAGCACTTCTGGGTTGGCCAATATAAGAGGACTTGCTGGTCTCACTGAGGTGAGCCAGAGTTGAGTGGAAGATGGACAAAACTTGCTAGGAGGAGTGGAGGAGGCAAAGACCAAAAGAAAGAAAGAAAGAAAGAAGAATCCCTGTGTGCTGTGCCCTTCATATGCTCGTGGCTGTGGTGGTTGGAAACACTGTAGTGAAGAGTCTTCCACAGAATAAAAAGACTCTTTGTGCTTTTAACTTGTCCTGTCTGTTGTGTTGGGTTTGGGGAGCTGGAGCACCCCTTACTGTCCAAAACTGTTAAAGATAATTCATCTTTGTACTAATCTTGAGTGTGTGTAGTTATGATAACACTAGTTGTCAGCTGTTGTGTTTCAGCTTATTTTCTTCTATCTCTGTAACAAAGTCATGTTTTTTTTACTTTCTGGTTGCAAATAAATTTCTATCTGGGATAAAAAAGACCACCTAACATAACCTAATGCTTGAACACGAAGAGTGTCAGGAACAAGAAAAGAATGAATCCTTGCATTTTTGAAACTTTGGTGAAACCACCCATCACTATACCTCATAAAGGAATTTAATATTTTGATTTGTTTAGCAGGGCAAAAGTAATGCAACATTAAAAAGATAAATCTCCTGAGAGAAGAACTTGGACAATTGAGTTATTCCTTCTTAAAATTGAAATTATCTGCCTCAATACTTCAGAAGTCATCACATTTAAGTTGATGAGCTGAACATAACTCCTCACACATCTTCTAGATGTCAGACAGGCTTATTTATATGTCAGAATGGTAGACAGCTCCTGGAATTTCTTTCATGCCCTTCTCACACTTGCTATATCAACATTTCTGTCTTTCCTTAGCACATCACCTAAGTAGCAGAACTTTCTTACTTCCTCCAAAACAACTCCATTCCCAATATCTAAAGCTACACATGCATCAACATTCTGCACTTGTCTCACACATTTTCTACAGAAGTCAAATTAGCCGTTAATTGATGAGCCCTTTTCTTTCTTTGATCTCATAAGGGCCCTGCCAATGAGCTAATAATTTAGAATGGGATGTGGGCACAAGCACCATTACTCGATCTCCCGGGTGAAATTCCCGGAGTACCGAGTTCCGGTTGTAACACCGCGCTTGCACTGTTTGAGCACGTATCATATGTTCTTTTAAAACAGTTTGAATTTTGCGTTGCGTGACATATTCTAATACATTAGTAGAAGGAGGGGTTTCGTCTTCCCACCCTTCTTTTACTATATCCAAAAGTCCCCGGGGTTGGTGTCCATATAGGAGCTCAGAAGGGGAAAAACCTGTGGAGGCCTGAGGCACCTCCCGGTAGGCAAAAAGCACGAGAGGCAAAAGCTGGTTCCAGTTACTACCATCCGTGCTGACTACTTTGCGCAGCATTTGTTTAAGTTTCTGATTAAACCGCTCTACCAACCCGTCCGTTTGCGGGTGATAGACAGACGTTTTGAGATGCTTAACACGTAGTAACTTGGCCACCTCCCTGAACGTATCTGAAGTAAAGGGAGTACCTTGATCCGTCAGGACTTCTTTAGGTATTCCCACTCTGGAAAAAAGAAGGACTAATTCCCGTGCGATACTTTTTGTATTAGAGGAGCGCAACGGAACCGCCTCTGGGTATCGTGTCGCATAATCAACCATGACTAATATATATTTATGGCCACGGCTCGAGGGTTCTAGGGGTCCAACTAGATCGATACCGATCCGCTCAAAGGGAATATCAATTAGGGGAATTGGAACAAGAGGAGCGCGGCCCCTCCTAGGAATCTGACATATCTGACACTCCAGGCAGGACTGGCAAAAACGTTTGACCTCCTCGTTTATTCCAGGCCAATAAAAGCGGAGTTTAATTCTCTCAAGTGTTTTTTCGGCTCTGAGATGGGCGCCTAGGAGGTGGGCATGAGCTAGTTCGCAGACCTCCCGCCGGACTGGTACTAACAACAATTTCTGAACCTCACCCTCATGACTAGCGACCCGATACAACAGATCGTTATCCAAAACAAAGAAGGGCTCCGGTGGCAGGGAACTAGTAGCCAATTGGCCATTAATAGACACAACAGCATTTCTGGCGAATTTTAGGGAGTCATCATTCCACTGCTCCCGTCTAAACGAGGCGGGCGTAGATGTAAATTGATGATCCATATTATCTAAAGGATCAACAGGTCTTGATAAAATAATAATTTTATGGCTTGGGCCCTCCCCTGGATCTATTTCCGGGATTGGGTTTGTTGCCTGAATATTTTCCTCCGTCCCGCCTACGTCAATCACTGTTCGCCGGTAAGCACGGCGTGGGGGCTGCGGGGAGGGTGTCCTGTCCCTCCATAATAAGACCCAACTTGGATATAGGAGTGGTTTTTAGTCTACCGCGGTTAATCTGAGACCAGTCATGTCCTAAAATTACAGGAAAGGGAGGTTCAGGTAACACAGCTACAGTCAGCTGAGTTAAGTTTCCCTCCCATGAGATGTAACAGCGAGCGGACTTATAAGATCTGGTCTTTCCATGCACACAGGTAACTTTTGTATATTGCCCAAGCCACTGTTGCGGTAGAATAAAATGGTGAGCTACAATGGTAATGTTGCTGCCGGTATCAAACAAAGCCACAACCATATGCCCGTTCACCCAACACCACTCCCAAGTTCGGAACTGCCAGAGGATTAAACAGAGCACAGTACCTCTCACTGGTGGCCCAACTGCAGTCCATCGGTTCCATATTCCCCATGTTTAGATGACAGGCTGGCAGCAAATGCCTGGCCTCACCACACTTGAAACAGCGCAGTCCGGCCGGTTTTTCTTGGAGTTTGGAGGAGGCTTCCGCAGCGCGGTGGGAAGGCTCAGGGGTAGCAGCGCATCCCTGTCGAGCACCGCGAGCTGGCCTTTCCGATCCCCCAGGTCGATGCACCGCGAGTTAACGCTCCAGGACCTCTAAGAGACCTTTCATATCTTTGAATGGATGTCTTCGGACCTTCTGGGCGAGATAGCTAGGCATGGCATTAACTAAACCTTTGCATGCCACTTGTTCAACCACTCGGCGTGCCTGTGATCCTTCTGGCCTTAGCCAGCAGCCCATCTTACCCCAAAATTCAAAAGCTTGAGCTCGGGCAGGGCGATCAGGGTCAAATTGCCAATTCCTCCATTCACTTGCCTGCTGGTCCGAGGTGATGCCGTAGCGGCTGAGTATTTCAGCTTTCAGGAGGTCATAATTCATGGCTTCCTCCTTGGGGAGATCGTAGTAAGCCCGCTGAGCGGCTCCCTTCAGGTACGGCGCTAATATGGACACCCACACCGTCCGCTGCCACTAATTCCAGGTGGCAGTGCGTTCAAAAATCCCCAAATACGATTCAATGTCATCTGCCTCGGAGAGTGGAACAATAGGAGGAGGTAGAGGTCGAGGCGGATGAGGTCTTACTGCTTCTGCTGAGGCCAACCGGGCTTTGGTATCCTCCAACTTGCTTTTGGTCGTGGCTTGTTAGAGCTGCAGAGCCTGGATTTCGCCTGCCATTCCTATTACTACGCCGTTAAGGTCCTGTCCTTCAGACATTTTTCGGACTTTCTGAATCCTGCCGACTACGCCACTGTCATAAAGAGTCCACACAAACATACAAGTTTGGGGTTTTCCGGCCCCGTAAACTGTAACAAGATGAGTCAAAGTAGATTCGTACATTAATTCTAACAGAGACTGCCCAAATGGCGGAATGGGGGAAGATTTATGATGAGGGACCGGAAATGAAGAGTGATGCATGCTGGGAAGGAACTGAGATGAATTCTGGGATTGATGACGTCATCAGGACTCGACAGAGGGTGAGCGGAAGTGGTGATGCGGAATCAGGAAATGGTAGCAGGATCATGGCGGTGGTGCGTCTTTATTTCTATAGGATAAAAGAGAGAGAGGTTAGTACTCTGCCAATCTCCTCTGGCATGTGCTTTCATGTTCCCGTTTAGGTCCTTCCGCGGCCCCCTACTTGCACGTGCGTGACACTACACACACTCAAGATTAGTACAAAGATCAACATACTTTACATTACTAACTCAGTAGCATGATCTCAGGAGATATTGGCTCCATGCTGGTTTTCAGCCAGTGATGACATTTAACACTTTTTTGAGAAAGTTTTAAGAAACCAGATTTTTGCCTTAATTGTATTACAGACCCTGTCCTGATTTTGTTTGTGCTTGTAAACTCATTGTAAGGACATACAAGGAAAGAAGTTCAGAACATTATCCAAAAGACTCTAACACAAAAAGAAGCACATTTTTATTTCCCACTGTATGCCTTCCTATGATATACACATATCTCTCTCTATATATATATATATAAACTACAATGTCTGTTCTGTCTGTCTGTCTGCTTTTCACGAGAGAACTACTTAATGGATTTAGATAAGTATCATAGTCCATTCACAGGAGTGATTTATTCACGCTAATCCAAAATAGAGACTGCTGGCCGAGGGGAAGAGGAAGCGTGACGTCAGGAGTGGGGAGCTGGGCAGAGTCCTCCTCATTTATACGCCAGCCTCCGTTTGAGTTGGTGTACCTCTTGCGACATGGAGCGGACCTTGCCTCCGCTTAGCTAGTGATACTCGCTTGTTTATTGATTTTTAAAGTTTGTCCTGTTTCAGTATTATGTAGGTGGACGGTTAATGTGATATATAAATATATTGGAAGATAATCAGCAGAGTCCAAAGAACTGTTAGAAGATCGTGCTATCAGTGGAAATGAATATGTTGGGTAACAGAAATATATGCTTCATGTAAATATGTACTCTTTGCAAATTTTATATTTGATGTTAAAACAACAGAGAGAAGGCACAGAATAACACACAGATCACAGATAACGGAGTTCAGTAAAGAGAAACTCATTTCGTCTTAAGTTAGAATAAATAATTATCCATTATTCTGTAATATGACTTTTATGCACTTGTACTGTACGTTCAGCTGCATGTAACAGGAGGTAGGGAGAGTAGGAAGTGAGTGCAGCAGTGGACAGCATGGTGTGTTTGTTTCCTCAAACTTTCCTTTGGCACCCTTCCTAGTTAGCCCTTGTAAAGGCATTCCCTGTAAGATATTATATTTTCTTGTTATATATCTTTTATTTGAGTAACTTTTAGTCAGGGAACTGTTAAAGCCAATGTTAAATTTGTAATACGTAAGTATTGAGCTGCACCCTGCGGTGGGCTGGCACCCCTCCCGGGGTTTGTTTCCTGCCTTGTGCCCTGTGTTGGCTGGGATTGGCTCCAGCAGACCCCCGTGACTCTATAGTTAGGATATAGCAGGTTGGATAATGGATGGATGGATGGAAGTATTGAGCTGTTAATCATAGAAGCAGGCTGTACTTAAAATGCTACTGTACTTACTTGATGTTTATACGAGTACTTGTTAGTTAGTGTTTATATGAATTTGTAATTACATTCTCACACAATTTTATTGTGACTAAACCTTCTCAACATCACCCCGTGGTTCAGAGAGTTATTGAATGAAGGTGTTTAGCTTGTTGGACAACTGAATAGGAGATTCAATGAGGCCAGTACAGCTATACTAGATTACAATATTGATTAAAAAGAACCATGAGTAATAGAATGAGACTGAATAAATCTGGTCTGCAGGGAAGGTCTTATAAATTTATGACTGAATTTTGATAGAGAACATCTAGGTAGACAGCAGCATGCCTTGGGTAGAGGAGTCAAAGGCAGAGTTACTGGATTTCAATACAAGGTGCCTCATAGACAAGGTTTGTTCACTCGGTTTCTGACACTTGCCTCGTCCGCCATGGTCTTCATTGTGGTAAGGAGTGCCTTTACATTATTAATGGGGAGTTCCTAGATGCTTGGTTTGAACTTCTTTTTTATCTTGGATTTAGCAAAGTAAAAAACAGAAAATAATTGTTCTGTTTTTTTTGGTGATAGATGGTTTATTTTAGTTTAAATTCGGTCATAATAAACTACACTAAATGTACAACCAAGACATCTAAACGGAATTGAGAAAAAGACTTGCAGTCAGTCATTAACACTCCAAGTTTGAAAGCCACACACACACAAATGGAATCTAAAGGTTAAACTGAGTGCTCACTTCAAGTGTCAGACAGCACTGATCAATCTTCCAAATAATGGACGCCATCCTCAGCCAATTCTAAAGTGTTATCGCAGAAAAGAAAAGAAAAACCTTTTCATCACTTTTGAGAGAAAGCAGAATTCTCTGCCCAAATGAGCACAAAGCTTCCCATTGAGCAACATTTTGTTTTATTTTTTATAACTGTTATTGCCAGAATTTCATTAGAAAACTTTTTTTTGTTTTATTTACATTTTGGAATTGTCATTTTATTGTTGTTACTGTCAGGATCAATTATGGAATTATTGCTGTGATTATTTCCATTGTTCCATTCTCCTCATCTTGTGGACACTATTGTATGAAAGCTCAGCATCTGGAGTGATTTCATGTTGGTGCTCTGAGCAATAAGTTACCTTTTTTTTTTTGCTTGTTACACCTTCTTTTACAATTGAATTGCATTCTATTGTATTATTACTTTCCTTGTGTTAATTAAAACATTTTTGGTTTCTTCACTATATATTCGGTCCCTTGTTTTAATTATTTTATTCATATGCAAAAAATGTTTCATGCATTTTACATTTATTGTGGCTTGTTTTTTCATATTTAATTAGTTGCACTCTATATTACATGTTAATATATATATATATATATATATATATATATATATATATATATATATATATATTCGAGGGATATACAGAAAAAAAGGTTACAACAGCTGTTAAAAATCGAAAAATGAATATATTTCAACCAAATTTACAGGGTATGTTCCAAAATATGTGTTTATTTCTCAACATAATCGCCGTCAACTTCGATGCACTTCTTCAGCCTGGGCACCAGCTTTTTTATAACCTCGTCGAATACGCTCCGCTCCACCTCCGAAAGCCACTTCTCCACTGTCTCCTTCACCTCCTCATCGTTAGAAAAACGTTTCCCACCTAAGAATTCTTTCACAATTCTTCCACAAGCTGGCGATGGATCTCGGCCGCGGAATTTGCGACGCAAAGTGAGGAACTTGATGACTGAACGAATCTCGCATCGGCGGTAGGTGGCGCAAACGGCCTCAGCAGAGGTTGACGAAGTCGCTTGCTGTGATGACATTTCACAACTGACTGACGCGGTCCCAGGCTTATTTTGACCGTTAGCACCCCCCTACACACAGGTATGCCAACCTTCGAAAAAAAAAATTCCCTGCACCCTCCATGGCACTTGTAACCTTTTTTCTGGATATCCCTCGTATATGTATATATATATATATATATATATTTTTAGATATAGATATATATATATATATATATATACTTGTTTGTTATAGTCATTTTTTTCAGTTGGATACTATATTAATGTGTTCCTTTTTTGTAATTCTATTCTTAATACTACTGTTGTCTTTTGTTGGACAATGTATTCCCTTAAATTTTGATTTAGTTTGACTGAAATTGCATGTTTTACTGTATGAAGTTAGGTCATATTAGTATTTTATCTCTGAATGCTACACATTTTTACTTCTTATTTTTTGTGGGAGCTACTATGTTGTTGATGGCGACAACACTGTTGGTAGCATTGAGAGCTGATAATGGTGTGATGTCAGTGCACCAGCCCTATAAAACATGGCTCTTTGTATACATCAGTGTCTGAAATTTGGATCATTAAGTGAAAAGGGTCCTACAAAGTCCAATTTCCTTGAAATAATTTTCACTTGCTAGCTCTGAGAAAATTCAAAATCCAAACTTTTGGATTCCAGGAGCTCCATGCTGCCATCTTATATTTCTTCTAGGAATGATGTGACAAGATGCAGCTTCTAGGTGACATGTGGTGGGGCAACATTACTAACAACAGCATGGCCAGTGACATACAAAAATAATCCAAAATGTGTTGTCTTAGTCATAGCTGAAATGTGATTCCAAATGTTTGTATGATGATATTGTGAGCTGAAGACATAAACATTGAAAAAAAGGGGTCTGAGGTCTCCAGTATAACCATAAAGCAGGCCAGCAAACCTCCCTGGCCAGCCCAGAGGAAGTTTACTTTATATCAGCCAAATCCCAACTGCTACCTGCTGGCTTCATCTGGAGCATGCCCCCAAAAATAAAGGGCTAACTTTAAAAATTAAAAATGCAAAGAAAATCAAAAAATATAAGCTAGAAATGCCTCACAAGGGACAGACCATCAATATCCAGCTTGTAAAGACAAGCCAAACAAAGTATCCTTATAAAAGAAGAATATTGTGATCAAGTGAAACAGACTGGTGATGCCAGATGAAATATTTGGGTGGCAACCGTGAAAAAAAAAGAAATGATAGTGTTCTCAGCTCACAGAGTACAGAAGCTTTCAATACCTCAAAGGTATAGCACTTTAGTAGGAACACTGTCACCATTGAGGTTCTGGTCCAAAATGATCATGTCCTTCCATGGACTGCCCCATTTTATGGAATCCTAGGTGGAAGGGGAGGAGCCTTTTCCGCTTGTTGTGGTCAGGACTAGTTATCACTCTGGCATGTCTTCTTGGAACTGTGGTAGAGAGAGAAGAAATGACCCCTCGTGCCCTAAGGTGGTATCACTTACCTTCTCAGAGCTTGGAATGTGATCCCCATTCGTGTATGCGTGACAACATTTATTAATAAAATAGAAAATATAATAAAACAAATTTTCATAAGGGCAACAAGTAGTTTCTAAAAAGGCAAAACAATCAATCTATTAGAAAATTCAATAAGGAGGAACACAAAACAGTCCAAGGAACTGGAAATGTCATGAAATAACAATACTCACTTAACTCCAAATACAACCTCAATATTCCACTGCTGAATCTCTCTTTCTTGGCTCACCATAAAACCAGTAGGATGATCAAGCAGTAGGGATATCAGGTTGGCCCCACCCTCCTAGGGCTCCATCCACAAAGCACAGAATACGGTAGCCCAATTATAGTTACAAGACAACACATAAACATATGAAACCAATGATTTAAGATTGAGAATAAAACATAAAATATACACAAATACATGTAATACCATAAAAGATAAAAGAAAGCTATTTGCAAGGCTAGGTCATTAACTTGATGGCTATTGCCAGATGTGAGTACTTACCTAAAATGAACTAGCTAATAATGAGCACAAAAATTAAACAGAAGTGGCACAGGAGCACAGAAAAATAAGTAGTGCTTAAAAAACAATACGAAAAATCTAACAATAAAAGGTAGCAACACCAAATGGAAACATGAAATGAACAAATCAGAAATGCTGAAGGTCTGTGCTGTGTTTGTCAGTTCTTTTCATGTGATATCACATACAACTGCAGTGCACAATGCAGCTATCAAGTGCATAGAAATCTGAGCTTCACAACATGTACAAGAACGTCAATAATGATGTCACTAGTGTCACAGGTACACTTTCCAGTCAAGCTGACAGAAACAGGAGCTTACAAAGCACAGCCTCTCAGCATCTGACTCCCTACTGGATTGTTGTGTGTTTGGCTGCCCTGCAACATGTGGCTTACTGCTTGAACCCAAGATTAGAGGTGAGATCTGAATGAGCCAATATGGAAACAGGCATAACAAAATGGTACTTTGGTCTAGCTATTTTAACAAACAAGCCTAGTGTTCGAAAGAGTAGTAAAAATCAGTAAGAAGGGCAGGAAAAATCCCCAATGCAAAAATCAGGAAAACCCCAAAAAACTAAATGGTAGCTTTGGCACAGCTAAGGCTCCCCTTTGTGTAACTGCAATGTGTTTATTATTGCATAACAGTACGAGAGGCCAGGATAAATAACAGACAGACCTAAAAGTTAATTCCTGGAATAAAAGAAGAAGCCTGGGGATTAACATGTGCTTATTTCAGTAATTATGGAAGTTCTTGGTGCTGCAGCCATCCCTGAAAAACTAGGCTTCCACTATCTTCCTGACAGACAAAACATTAGAAGTCACCATGAAGTAAATAACACTAAAAGAAATAAAATCAGCAAAAACATTCAGTCAAGCAGCTGCTAAATCCGACACCATTCCCTTGAATATTTATGAGCTAATTAGATCATTGAAGCTAATGATTTTTTAATTACGAGTTTGCACCTAGTTGGATAATCAGTTTAGGACATGGTAAAGCCATAGGTGCACTTAATGTTTGTCAGAAAAACAGGACTTTCAGCCCAGCATAGCTCAACATCTCCCTTTCACCAAATATGACCAAAAAATTAGCTTAAGCTAATAGTAAATCATATGCCTCATTTTCTCCTGGATGGATAAATCCTCCCTAAATAACACATTTGTGGCTATTAGCACTTTCGTTAAGAAAAGTAAAGGCCCCATTATGTTGAAACAGTGAAGAGATGACATGTACTGTATATAACTTAATAAAATGTTCGAAAGAATTTTAATCGGAGTTCTCTAACTTGAACTTCCATCAACTGAACAGATCAGCATTTTAAATGATTCATGGAAAAGATGTATAGGTTAGCTAGACAGACCCTATGTGGGTGTGAATGTGGGTGTCTGCATGTGAGTGCACCTTGCAATATACTGGCACTCTATGGCTGGTTTGTGCCTTGTGCCAACTGCTGCTACCACAGACTCTACCTGCCAGAACCCACCCCAATGTAACCATTAACTGGTTTAACTAAGTTTGAAATTGTTTACTAAGTTACTGTTAATAAACAGAAAATATACATTCTTCATAAATAGTTGTATTATTTATATATGTTGCTGCACACAAGCACATCAGGAGTACCTTCATGTTTCTAATGAGGTAAGAATGTTTTGCACCCAATGAGGGGCTGCAAGGTTTCTAGCTCCTTCTTCTCTTTCATCTGCAGACCTGGAGGATATAGCATGAGGGGATCTCTGACGTCAGTTCTACTAGTTCCTCCCATTCCAACTTGACTGGTATTTAAGAGATCATCAGACAGGTAAAGGGTGGTCAGTTTTATACATACGCCTGAAAAGGGTGGCGCTCCCCAAGCATATGCTCTTTATATGAGAGAGACATTCACCTGATGCATTGTGTTCTTCCATTATTTGGTTTTTCACAATTTTTTCATTTCTTTTGCCTTATGTATTAAACATGGTACCAGGGTGGTCCTCAACACTTTTATTTTGTACTGGCTTATTCTTTTAAAAAATACACAAACACACACATTCAAATGTAACCTCCTTAATATTCTGTCATTATTAATGGACAAAGACAGAAACAGAAAAAAACTTTCTTTTAGTGCCCCCTGATAACTTACCATTACAGCTTAACCTCAGGCAATTACCTCTACTAGTATTCATATATTTAGTCACTATGACCAAACATAATTGAATGTCCAATGAGCTGAGGCCCAGTTTCACATGACAATGACAGGGCAATGTCCTAGGAAGAGCACACCGCAGGCAACATGGCTGTGACATGTTACAGCCCTCAAATTTTATGCTTCAGAAAGCAAGCAGCAAAGAAGATGACGCAGTCAATGCTTTCCAGGTGAACACTTGAAAACAGAAGGTGGGGAAGGTTTTCTTTATGCTTCTTGACATTTTCAGAGTGCTCAGGGCTGTTTGCCAGCAGTCATAAAACAAGGCTAATTTTGTCGGAATGCATCAGGTGCTTTCCATTCAATTAGTACCCCGGGGTAGGTGGCCTTGCCAATGCATGTAAAGACCCTTTACCTTTAGAACAGAGCATAATATTGTAAGTCAGGGCAAAGGAATCCTTCTTTGTCTGTTTTGTAAAGTCAGTCCTGAGGCTTATTCATGGCAGGTGTTACACAATTAACAATAATCATCTTATTGAGCAGAGTCATCATGGGTGTTGGGGGCTTCTTGAAAGTTACCCATTTACAGTTATAATATACTTGGCATATTCACCTCCTAGAGATTGATGTGGAGCAATCAATCATGATAAGAACTTCACAGAAACAATCTCCCCCTCTTTTCTCTCCTCCTTCTGTGTTTTTCCTCCTCTTCCTTTTTGTCTGCGTTCCTGTTATAACCATTATATTGCCTTGTGCTATGGATGGTTTCTATTTTAACTTACTTACTTGAATTTTTATAATAGCATAACCTAACCCTAACTGCCTTCCTACCTCTAATAGAATCCTATGGGCTTTCAATCATTTTTGTGGACAATCAAATATTAATTACTTTAACTGTAAAAGATGAGGCAAAGCTCCATGTTGGATAGGCTGAGCAAGTGAGGTGTTTCAGGTGAGCTCAGAATTAATAGATCTATTCAGATGTTGAGAATCAATTTAAACAGTGAGGGGCAATCATATGAAGGAATTTAAAAGTCTATTATAAAGAAATGAGGGCAGCAGAAATCTTAACAGAATGGAGTGCCCATTACAATTAAATATACTAAGAGGGCTCTAGTAAGAGAGGAAGGCAAAATTTCCTTCATAGAGAGAATTCAGCAAAACACCAGCGTGTGTATTTTTCAAATGTCTCAGAGCTGGTAAACAGTCCTAACTTGCTCAATAGTTTCAGAGTAATGCAAATTTGGTCCACCTCTTAGGAGTAGGAGTAATATCATTTGATCTATATTCCTAATTTAGTGAACTACTCCTAACTTCAGCAGGATTTAGCAGAGCTTGTGAGCTGTCCTAACTTGCTAGGAGCTGCCAGAAGATGGCATTCAGTCAGAGATTGGCACACACATTGCAGGATAAGCCAAATATACAACAATGACCTCATAAAAATATATCTGTTTGACAGGTATATAATAATCAGTCAGTCAGTCAGTCATCATCCAACCCGCTATATCCTAACACAGGGTCACGAGTGTCTGCGGGAGCCAATCCCAGCCAGCATAGGGCGCAAGGCAGGAACAAATCCCCGGGCAGGGCACACTCACACACACACCAAGCACACACTAAGGACAATTTAGGATCACCAATGCACCTAACCTGCATGTCTTTGGACTGTGGGAGGAAACTGGAGCACCCAGAGGAAACCCACGCAGACACGGGGAGAAGATGCAAACTCCACACAAGGAGGACCTGGGAAGCGAACGCAGGTCTCCTTACTGCAAATTTTGAACATCATGTGATTGATCCATCTATGAGGAGAAGCCTTGCACTGTCAACCAAAATGGAAATGTTGACAATATTACTCTTTTTTGGTCATAAGGAAGATACAGCCAAGCAATAGTAGGGATTTGGGTATGTCACAACCAATCATTTCTTGTGTTTTGCACCAAACTTTGAACAAGTTTGCAGATTTATACATTTCTGCACCATTCCACTTGAGGTCATGTTAAAGCAAACTGTATTCATGCAAGTCGCTGGTTTTCCTGGATTTGTTGGTGTAAATGATGGCATGCACATAAAGATCATTGCTCCAAGTGTTGATGAGCATGCACATGTGAATCGCAAGCGATATCACAGTATCATTACACAAGTGGTCAGGGATGCAAACTGTTATATCTATAGGCAATAGTATTGTACTAATAAAAAGGAGCAAGACGGAGACAGGTTCAAAGTGATAAACACATACCTTATAAGAGGCAGTTCCAGTCTTTTGAAGAATGGTGGCTGGTACCCATTTCTCAGTGGTGGAGTAGTTACGAGAAAGGACAGCATCTCCACTGAAAAACTCACGATCTTTAGCCCGCTTAGCACAATGTTTTACTTGATTGTGCTGCTTATCATAAACTTTCATTTGAGTGGTAGCTGGTCTCAACAAATCAAGACGTGTTCTCAGCTGCCCTTTTAGAAACAGATCAGATGGTGACATACCTGTTGTTGCATGGGTTGTGTTACGATATTTAAGATGGAATGTATAAAGACGTTGCTTGAAAGGTGCTTCACTTTAAGAGCATGTTTAAGGGTTTGCACCATTCCTTCTAGCCATGACTTGCCCATCAGAGTTGGATAATCACCTTTTACTATCTATATGGGCAAGTTGGTTCTTTGCCCATTTAGTTAAACCTGAACCTTTGTTTTACCCAACATGGGCACACTCTCCCTAGTGTATGTCTTTATTATGATCTTAGGGTGTTTCAGTGGGAGTGATTTAATTTTTCCTTAAACAGTTTCTCTGATTTTAGGGAGACAGCTGCTCCAGTATCCACCTCTATTTTCACAGGTTGCCCTTCCAGCATGGCAGTCATAGTATATGCTGCTGAGCCTCTTTTTTATTCAGTGTTTTAATTAGTTGCTCGGCCTCAGAATCAGTCTCACTGTCAGTTTTATTTTCTTCCTGTACCATGTGAAAATTTTTCTTTTTACAAGACCAGGATACATTTTTATCTTTCCCTGTTTCCCCCTTGTCTGTGCCTTCCTTTCTCTTTGCTTTACATGCACACTCCACGTGTCCTTTTTTTTTCACAGCTACGCTATATGCATTATTTTGCCCAGCAGTTCGATGGATTGGTGATCCATCTTTCCACATCCGTAACACTGTTTGGTACTCCCTTTTTGTTTGCTTGGGTCTGCTTGAACTCTGTACTCTAGCAGCTGCCCCTAACTGCTGCGCTTCTTTAGCAGCCAGCTCCATAGACACTGCTATCTCAATCGCTTTCTGCAATGTGAGGTTGGCCTCAGTGAGTAACTGCTTCTGAATGCCCTCATTTCTTAATCCGTCCCATAAGGTGTCATCCAAATTAGCACCCTTTTTTCTGGTTCCGTTTGTGAAACCTAAATCTTTCAGGTATTGATAATGGCTTAGGTGAAAAATGTGATTCCAGGATCCTTACAATATCATTAAATGACGTGTCACCAGGTTTTCCTGGCTGTACCAAACTTCTCAGTAGACTAAATGTCTTTGCCCCTGATAACGCAAAGAAATGTCGGCCTCTTTCAGGTCATCCTCAATGGCGTTGGCTTTCACAAAAAGCTCAAATCACTCTGTATAATTGCCCCATTGATCAAATGAATCATCAAATGGCCCGAAATGTCCTGTTATCATTGCTATTTTATCCCTTGTGCTTATCTTCAGTGAATGGCGAAGGAACTTTACCACAGAAATAGAAGAAAAAAGTTGCAGCTTTTCTCTTTCCTCTCCAGCAGAAAGAAAAAAAAAACTTCCTTTGACACGTTGCGTAGCAATAGAGGTGCACTTTTAAGTCTGTCGCATCCACGTCGCCAGTGTTATATTTATAGGCAATAATATTGTACTAATAAAAAGGAAGGAAACAGAGACAGGTTCAAAGTAGTAAACTAACAGGTCCTTTAACTAAGATGGTTTCAGAGTACATGCTACACCCCCTTATTATTATTATCTAATTCTTAACAGCTCCCCAATACCCATAATTCCTTATTACTACGGAATCCCCAAAAGTCCAGACTTACAATAAACTACACAAACTGTATTGTAGAAGGCAGCATATTACCCTTTAGATAGGCGGAGTTGGATGGGTGATTGACAGCGAAATGTCACTCATGTACACTAAGCTCTTCTTTCCATGAACCCCTGAAATATTTGTGTTTCAATTTACAAGTCGGGGAAGTTCAAGAAGGCAGGTGGAGACTCTCAGGGCATTGGATAAACAGAACCTCACTAAAGACAAGGGGGATCACAGAGAAGGACACGGCATGTGACGAGTGAGAACAGAACACCAGAAGAGAGAACACGACTTCAGAATCAACACAGGAATAGCCGTGGCTAGTTTCAGTAACTGTTATTAAAAGTACAGCTGTGGATCACACATTGTTAAATAATCAGGCCCATTATCGGACTTTACTCTATTTTGGTTTGTGTGTGTCTTGGTGTTTCCATCTCAGTGCCGGGTACAGTATTATTCTTGATGTTTTTGCAAGGTGGCAACAATCATCTCGCAGCTTAGCACAATGTTCTGGCTCATTATGTTTTCTTTCATCTTTTCCTATTTCTTTGTTATTATTATTATTATTATCTTTGTGATAAAGCCTTAATATTAGTATGAGAAAACTGCAAAACTTCATCAAGAGTGCCATTTTGCAGTTTGGGGTGCCGTGATGTCATTTATTGTCAAATATGAACTCCCACTCCTTCTTGTATCAGGTGTAGGGCGCTTCATTACTACTGCTCATGTGCTACTCTGTGGTGGGACAAATTCTTATCCAAGTCAGATTTTTAGAGCAATTCCTAGGAATAAATCTGAGACGCCTGTTGAATAATGGCAACTATCCTGAGTACTGGAAAACAAACAGTGTAAAACTCCTGGTGGAAGACGAGTCTGTATTGAAATAACACCAAAACTGTACATTTTGGCCTCAGATTTTAGAATAATGTTTCACATAGTCTGGAGGTGACAAATATGACTCTATTAATGTCAATATTATGTTATGGGGATGCTGGAAGGGTTATCAAGAAATAAAGCAAAGTATGGAGAAATCCTGAATGCTAATCATCTTCCAGGCTACATTAGACCTGGGATTTGGGAGAAGAATCACATGTTGGTGGTACAAAAACACAAAATATGCACTACACTGGATTGCCATAAAGACAAAAAAATATCTGTCTTTTGAAGTGGCACATTCAAAACTTCTTTTAAGCTGTAGGCAGAAATTATGTTCACGTTTTACACTAAACCTTTTATTATCTTGAGAAAGACCATCATTTGTGGATTCATTGACCCATCACTAGTTCTATTATGTGGGAAGCAGATGTGATCGATTTCTAAAATGTAGCATACTGATTTGGTAATTAATTCTCAGATGAAGATGCTGTAAATGCCATTGCCCTTATTGTTACTGCTTTTGCCCCAAGGCATTCAGAAAGGTTTCCACGAAGGGCATTTGCCTTTGGACAAAAGAGAAGTGACTTAATTGTGTGTAACTTTGCTTAAGACTTTAAGCACATAATGGTGATAAATGTTACAAGTGAAAATTTGTTTGGAATGAGGAAGCTACACCTGCAAGTTTTTGAAGTAAAAATGTTCGTTACTGAAGCCACTTATCCAGTTCAGGGCTGTTGGGCAACAAGCGTAAGGCGGGAATCAGTCTTGAGTGGGGTGTCAGTCCGTTGCTAGTTGCTGTACGACAAACACCTTCAATAACTCAAAGCAGGCCAGTTAAATGATGTCCAGTAACTATCAAGGATTCAACTGAATACATTTCATCTTGTAAGTGTAATCAAAATGGAAACCACAACTCATTTTAACTGAATTTGAAAATGCCAACATGGCAAGTGACTTGCTTGACTTTGCATATAATGCCACTTTTAACACTGTCAATGTCTGTTTTTGAAAAATTGTGATCGGAGTTGAACATTTGCCATTAACCAATGGTAAAAATCATGCATGAAGATTTTTTGAGCATATTTGAAATAATGACAGTGTTCAGAAGAGCAAAGCTTTCATAGATGTATCCCGAAAGAACTTGCAAGCTGTCATTTTAAGCAACAGCAATTGTATCAAAAATGACTTGAGGAATAGGGAGTTGGATACTTGTGGAAATGTCTATGTCCTAATTTCTGTTTTTAATTATTGAGCTCCATTTTCGCTCTTATTTTCTGTCTTCTTCTCCCTACAATATGTTTAGATGACTTACAACATCATACATTTACATCCTTTTTTCTGACAGTTGAAGTACAGTTGGATAAGTGATTTGCTTAGGGTCACACACACAGTGAGTTGAAGCAGCCACTTTATGAGTTTAACACCTTGATCAGTATACCACAATACCCGTGGTTAAAATGTTACATGCTGACTTGTGGGAACACTAAAATCGATGAAAGATGAAAGATCTGTTCACAAAGTTTATTCTATAAGTGAAAAATTAAATAATTAGAAAGCCTCATTGAAAGACACAAGCAGACAAAAAGCAAGACTTTCAACCTGTGTAAAGGAGGCAAACTGATCTGGTTGGTTCACACTGAATTTGAACTTCAGCCATGCTTTGGTGATCTAGGAACT
Source organism: Polypterus bichir lapradei (assembly GCA_026402145.1). Taxonomy (NCBI): domain Eukaryota; kingdom Metazoa; phylum Chordata; class Cladistia; order Polypteriformes; family Polypteridae; genus Polypterus; species Polypterus bichir. Next base: position 55,114,749 of record JANRMT010062854.1, on the reverse strand, counting down.
TTTCTTAAAAAGAGGCATTCGAGGGACATTAAAAAAACACAGCTATATAAACCTGCTAGAATAAATGAGATGACGTGCTTCTACACTGTATATACCTTCTTAGTAGAAATACAAGTTTATATTAAAGTGCGTTGTCATTTAAAGATAAACAGCTACCCCGCCTACGATAATTAGTTTAATTCCACTCAAACCTCTGGCCCACTTCCAGCATTGTCTGTACAGAAAATGACAAAAAGCAAAGCAAGTTGTGGTATTTTTAAAAAGTTCACTTAACTAGTTTGATCTTGTCTCCAAAGCACAAATCATAAACTTGTTTTCAAATGAGTGAATTGTTAAAGTGATATACTTGCTAATCTAAAAAAATGCTAGCGTGCGTGAGTGGTCCCACGTTTGCTGACTACATCTCACAGTAATATGCGCTATTGTGGAAACATGAAATAAGTTGTAAACTCACTTTAATAATTTAACACATTCGCTCTCAACTAGTGGTATGCAAATAGTTGCAGGGGTATGCAGTGCCAAGCAGGCTATAAATTATACGTTTGTGTGTGAAATTTGCTCGTTTACACGTTCACACTATTGCTTCAAAGTACTTGCTATCATTTTGCTTGCATATCTTATTGGTTTGTGTGCATACAATGCTGGTTTCATCCATATGAAATGTTTTCACACATTTGCATCAGTGAAGTATCCTAAGTGCTCAGCTAAGGTATGTGGTACCTTCCCCGGATGAGAGAGGCCACTGTCATTAATCATGACCTCCCATTCCCTCTCCAGCCCCAAGAAGACACCTAGTGAGGGCACCTGACTCCGCCCCTTCTGATCTGCATTCTATAAATCACAGGGCAGAGAGAAGGAGGAGCTACTCTGTGAGCAGAGCACACCACAGGACATTCCAGAAGAAATCCTGACCTTGAAACCCGTATTTTGCTATTCTTCATTTTCGCGTTTGTTTTCACTACCTCAGTTTAATTTTGTTTGAAGTGAAAGGGGATGACTGAGTTGGCGTCCCAACAATTATTGAGCGGACTTGTGTTTCTTCACAGGTTTTATGTGGATAATATATTGGTTTTGTGTGTGCACTAGATTGATTACATGTTAGTATTGTACTGTTTTTATGTGTATATTATGATAGTTTTACAAGGGTAAAATGCTGGTCTTACGTGAGTAGTATATCAGTTTCACGTACGAAACATACTGGTTTTACGTTTTCACCCTAACGCAGCTTCATGTGTGAGCTGTCGGTTCTGTGTGTAAACTATATTGGTTGTTCATGTGGTCATTAGCTGCAGTTGGAGGGACAAGAAGAAGAAGGAACTCAAGGGCTGCTACAGTCATATCAAGAGTTTGAAGGCAAACGGTTAGGAGTTCTAAGTTGAAACAGGTCTGACAACATGGTAACGGTAAAATCCTGCTGCGTTTTCAAAGCAAAAAAACATCCTTTATTATTGACACTGTTATGCATTTATGGAATTTGTTTAGAAAGTAAAAATACCTAATTACTGCTTATCTTTGGGAGCACAAAGATGTGACCAATCAGCTATCAGCTGCAGCCATTGTAAGTATCACATTTAAATGGCTTTTATTGCAGAATCATACGTTGCCCTAATAACTGAAAAGAGGCTTCACATTCATCCTATGATTGCAAAGAATTTGGCTGCAATTCTGTATCCAAGCATCCACTCACTTTATGACCAACTTATGCAATTTGGGATCATTGGTAGACACGAGGCAGGCATAGCTGGACATGCACACATGTCTGTCTGTAATAATGATGAAATGAGCTGCTCCACTAGCAAATTTCATAAACCTATCAAGAGGATTTTCTAACAAACCTGATTTGTAAAATGTGCTATTACAAAAGCAGCTTTAAAAGGTTAATAATTCATATACAGTAGCAATGGTATAATAGTGTTACAATTTTTTAGTATTAGTTTTATTTTTTTCAGTTAATAGGCATCAAGTGTTAGGTGAAAAAATGTAGTACTTTCTTAAATATAATGGTGTGAGAGCGATTTTAGTTCCCCAAAGATCCATCCACATGAAGGTTCCAGAAAGAACCCTTTATTTATTTAGATCTATAACAGGCTCCGTACAGTAAATAATCATGAATAGATGCAACAGATTTGTGAAATACCAATGGCTCATGATTTTAAAAGAACTCCTGCTGCACACAATAACACAGGCTAAGTTCCGGTTTTCTTAATCTGTTAGTAGGTAGCCTACCATACATTAAAGATTTCCATTTTTTTTCTAAATATTATGTTTTATGAAGTCAAAGTATAAAGAGCCAACTCCATATGAAGAGAATCCTTCCCAGAATGAAATGGTGCTTTGTCAAGAAATATTTCTACAAGGAACATCACAGCCCAATTAAAAACAATGGAATGCCATTAAAGATCCAATACCTTTAAAAGAGTATGTGCACGTGTGGTAAGATAAATCAGAAAGGCCACAATGGTCATATCATGCTTTATAAACCTTTCACTTTGCCAAAGTCAGTCAGAACCCCTATCTATTTCTTGTTATCCGAGGATGTCCCCCTCTCTACAGAACATGAAGTTCAAGCTCTGAACTTTATATATTTTGTAAATTAAAAGTATGCAAACTTTAGGGTTTCTAATTTTTATTTAATTTCAGATCACACTATTGTTCATACAGTGTACATAGCAAACACACACACACGCACAATTATTAACAGCAATACCTTGTTAATAGCCCCCAAATATGAAATTATTGGGGAGGTATGAAAAATGTAACCTCTAGTTTAGTCTATTAAGAGTCCAGTTTATGACTAAAAATATTTGTGGTTCTTTGAAACATTTCAATTCCTAGGGGTTATAGGCCAAGAAAAAAAGAAAAGGTTGAATATCCCTGATTTAACGTATTATTAACCTGTTTATAGCAAACTCAACTTAGTCGCCAACATCAACATTTCTAATTTTCCATGATATACTCAATGCATTTTTTTAATTTGAAAAATATTTCTTTATATATTGAAAATGTTTCATTTTTTTTGTGCCTGTTTCCAGGTTGCTTGAGCAGGCAGTTGGACCCTGTGATGCTCGCGTCATTCCTTTGCTCCTGTGTGCTTTCTGCAACTTCTCAGTTTTGCCATGGGGCTTGAAGGCTAGAGCACTTTTAAGAGAGCATCGATTAATTTTCTTTTTGACACGATTTATAGTGTAAGTGTGAACTTGCGCACTTCGCTATTTGGGATTATCATCATTATCATGAATCACATCAATTCCTTATGAATGATATGGCACGATAGAACTGTATTAATTGAAAAAAATGTGGAAATTTATGAATATTAATTTTTGTTTTTACTTTTGCCATTGAGTATTTCATGTTGATTTTGTGATCTCTTTTAATTCTCTTGTTTATTGGTTGTACTTTTTGAAAGTATGTTGATAGATTTTGTGTTATTTTTATGGTTTTATTAGGCTGACATTTTATCATCAATGGAGCTGTAGCCCAGTGTTTCTTCTTCACACTCTCATGTGAGGACTACTGGAGGGTACTGCCTTCCTCATTCAGTTTCCAAAGTCACTGTCACCTGTCCAGCTCCCTCCATGATGCTCCAATGATTGTTTTGCTGCTGCATTCTGTGTTGTGCCTCACACTGCTCACCTGTGGTCAGTGGCAACATTAGTTACATTCCCTTTCCCCTGTAATCCATCAGTGGATAAAGTGAGGGTCCATTCCCAAGACTCACCGACTTCCACTTTGACACAGGCCAATGGATTTAAACAGCGGAGCAGGTCTGTTGAAGAGCTTTTTCATCTCTCTGTCTGTCTTTCTCTTAGTCAGTCATGCACATCACAGCTTTTCAGGATGGCTCCGTCCCTTCTGTCAGCTGCTCTCTCCCCCAAGTACGGCGATTAACATCAATACCTTTCCATCAGCCTTTTAAGACACTCACATTTAGAAGCACTTTGAATCTACTGCAGCATGAAAGGGACTGTAAATCTTAACCCAACTTGTCATCAGGACTCTACAACACTGAGCAAACACCATACCCACAGACACAGTGGCCAAGGAAGCAGAAGAACATCATATCAAAAAGGCCCTGAGTAAATGTGGTTATCCCAGCTGGACTTTTGTCATAGCAGGGAAGACACCTAAAGAATGCTCTAAGCAATCCAGGAGAGAGGAAGGACAACCGCTGATTAGCAAAAACCTTTGGTGATCACTTACATGTCAGGAGTATCAGAACAGCTGAGATGCATTTTTTCAAAACACCAGGGGCCTCATGCATAACGGCATGCGTAGAATTCACACTATAACATGGTGTGCAGACAAAAGTGGAAATGTGCTTACGCACAAAAAAATCCAGATGCATAAATCTGTGCGTTCGCCCACTTCCACGTTCTTCCGCTACATAAATCCCGGTCAGCATGAAAAGAAACACACATGCATGCGCCTGCTGTCCCGCCCCGTCTCCTTCCAGAATTACGCCTCTTTGAATATGCAAATCAACATAAAAAGCCCTTAAGCTCAGCGTTCTGTGAAAAATCAATAGCAAAAACACGGGGGTTGGGGGGGGGGGAATAGAAGAAGTTCAGCAAATACAGAGTGGAGGCAAAGAAAAAAATACTATTTGTTGGTTTAAACAGTGGTATAAACAACAAAAGGAAGTTGATTGAGTGACAGAGTGTCAGAGAAACTTGAAAGCTGAAGTTCAAAAAGTCGCACAGTGCCTGAAATAAAAAAGAAGTTGTCATATATCAAAGTTGCCATGAAAAGGCAAGTTGTAGCCCACTGTCTGAGTTTCATATGAAGCTTATTAGGATACAGAGAAAAAAAAATAAGCACACAGTGGTAAAAAAGCATGAAATGTCAACTTTAATCTCGAAATTTCCACTTTAATCACATAGTTTATTTTGTCATTAAAGTAGAACATCATAAACTTCATCTTAAAATTGTTTAATTTACTAGTTTCTCAAATCCCATTATAACTAAAGTAGCACGTCAAATGCTTTGCTTTGTATTTGATCTTCTATGTGCTCAATGTGTGTGAATCACTATATGCTTCCGGGCTTTCTCTTCCTCCGACAGGACACAGAATCCATTACATTCGTAATATTACAGCTCTCTGAATAATTAAAATACTGAGATGTATACTTGATATCATTTTCATGATGATAGGAGTTAATGCATTTTATTAACCATGGGAACACGGTGGCGCAGTGATTGTGTGCGACCTTTGATGAAATAATTTTTTGCAGTAATACTGTCTCTTTCAACCGTGCTAACCCCCAATTCCTGTTCTTACTTTTCTTTCTCCAAATACCCAATCACCACACAATCAGCTCTGTAATAGATGTTAAGCCATCTGTATTCGTAAGCTTAGAACGTACATTCTTCAAAACATTTAAGGAACATTGAAATATCTTTGTAGTACCTACTTAATTATTCTATCCTTCCAGTGTCACGCCAGTCCCAGCAAGCATACAGCGCGAGGCAGGAACAATCCATGAACGGAGAGCAAGATCCTTGCTAGTGCAGCGACACCGTGTCCTCACATGTTTAATTATTAACAATATAGATTATTTAAATGAAGTTGAAGTTTTATCTGTATAATATAATAAACATATTTTGCTACATTTCATCTTAAAAATGATATCGTCATCATATGTAAATACGCGCTTTATAAAGCGGCTCAGGTTGTGCAATATTATAACTGTAGTGCAAGTTTACAATGAGGTGATTGTATTAATAAGTACAAACAGTTCTACAAGGAGCATTTGATGGACTGATTGAGTGCATTTAGAGCTCTTGGGATGAAACTGCTTCTGAACTGCGAGGTCCGTACAGGAAAGGCTTTGAAGCGTTTGCCGTCTGAGACCAGTTCAATAGACAGCATGGCTAAGGCAGCATGTGCTTGATGCCGTACACCGATAATTCTCTTTCCGATCAGCTGCTCTGAATGGTGCAGTGAGAGTAATATGGAAAAAGATGACCCGCTGTGGCAACCCCTAACGGGAGCAGCTGAAAGAAGAAAAAGAAGGTGCAGTGAGAGTAACAACGCTAAAGCAGTTATGGTATTTGGAATAGTTTGACCATTCTGTGGACCATTATATTGTTACCGGTTAATTACAATCAGATGCATTAAACTAATAAACAATATGCGGTTAATTTCAGTGTATTTATAAAGAAAGGGAAAAAACACTGGAACAATAGCACTGCTTTGACACTGGGTGCCACCAGTCTGCAAAATCGAGCGCAGAACTTGCGTACGCCAGGGTATGAGCTACCGTGGAAATGTGCATGGTTTTACGGCAAGTTTAGGTTTTATATATCGCGGTTTGAACGTGGAAACAGGCTTATGCAACATTTTTGTGTATATGCACCATTTATACATGTCACCCCAGGTCTCGGTGGCTTTCAAACCCCAAAACACTCTACGGCAAAAATTGGTCCACCCCATATATCGGGCCCATTGTTAGTCAATGGTGCTAGTTCGGTTATTATGCCAAGGTACTGTTTATAAGGTTGGAGAAACCTGCAGTCAACTGAGACTGAGGAAGTCACTTGGATGAGTGATGAAACTATGTCCAGATGAACAGAATCAGCTTTCTAGAACTTAACCCAGCTTATATATTAACTCTGAGTTACTGTATATTCCTTAATGTTAAATATATTAAACTTATTACTCAAAGTCATTATCATTATAGTGCACACTTGATCCAATTCAAGAATGTTGGGTGAGCAGATTCTATCTCACTGGCTACAAGGCAGGAAAGAGCCCTGGATTGGGAGCCAGTCCAACACAAGCCCACTCACTCACACACAAACACCCACACAGGAACCAGCTGGGAACTGCCAGTTACCATAACCTGCAAGTCATTGGGGATATAAAAAGAAAATCAGAGCAACTAGAAGAAAGCCAAAACCAGCACAGAGGTCACTGCAGACAATTAGTAGTTTGAGTGGAATTCTTCCAGCCACCTGTCACTCCTCCATAACCTTTCAGGTATACCAGTGGATCTGGAGATATAAGATATTAGAACACAAATCAAGGGTGTTGATACTCAGAACATGGAGCATTTGGAGTGTAGGGTGCAATACTGGTCACCAGTCCACCAAGACAATGTGGCACGTTAGAATCTGTAAGCATAAGCAGAGTTACGGTAACCAAAACCTGGTTTCTTAAAAAGCTCTGTTTACATGCGCAAAGCCTCTTATGGAGTTCTCCTTTGGCAAAACTCTCCAACATCAAAAGATGCACTAAAAACAACTTTTAAATCATCCACAGTCGGCCATTTTTCTGAAAACAAGCATGGAGCTTGTATCTACCGAGTAGTGTTGGGAATGTTATTTTTTAAGAGTAATTCAGTTACATTATTCATTACTTACACAAAGTATCTAAATTTGTTATATAGTTAAAAAGTAATGCACTACAAGTAATACGTTATTTTTTTTTATATATGAAAAACTTCACATTTGACTAGACAGTGTTTATTATTAAATCCTATGCCCATATATAAATCTTAATGAAACTGATCAGAAATGCAAACGTGATAATTTTAGTCCTTCATGTGCTATGAAGTAAATACCAGCTATCCTTATTTTGCATCCCTGACCTGAGCCCCCGAAGATTCACAGTATGATCACTGGCCAGTGCACCTCCAGATCACACTGATTCAAGATCTCTATAGTAAATAGCTGAATTAAAAGTAAACTGACACTGTTTTTATGTTTCTGTTACTGGATTGCACACAGCACACTCTTTTCTGCTTGGCTGTGTGACTGAGCCCTGCAAAGGACGTTTGCTTCTTGTCTTACACATAGTGCTGCTGGGATAATACTTACGCAGGTATTTTTACAGGAATAAAATAAGTATTGGATTAGTTACTCATTACTTTAAAAAGTAATTGGACTATGTAATGTACGATAATTTTAACGCATTATCCCAACACTGCTTTCATGTGCAGCTCATCAACATAAATTTAGCAATTTCTGAAATATTAAGACAGATTATTTCATTCAGAAGAGGGAATAATGATTATTTGCCTCAGGAAATTTATCTTGGTGGTCACTTTTCTGCCTGTGGCTGCTGAAAGTTTGTGAAAAGGAACAAAGGACATGTACAGACTATGAACTGCTTCAGTGTAACTCGGTTGAGTGTTTACATGGCCAAATTACTCTCAGAGAAATCTTCTTGTGTTAACCTGGTTTCTCAGAGACCAATATCCTGGTTTCTCTAACTAGAATAAGGGAATACGTGGAATTTTTTAAATTGAGTTTCTTGGTTTAAACCGCATGTAAACACACTTTTTGACTGGCTAAATGAATTCAAACCGTTTACAAGAGTCAGGGTAAGCTAATCCAGAACTTGAGAGTGGGAAAACTTTTCAGCTTATTACAGAATGCTGTGTGGGTCCACTGAAGATGAGCTTCGTCATGCAGATGGTGATAGGACTGTACACCCTTTTCACTCTTGTCCTCAAAGCCACAAGTCACCATTTAGTGTTCAGCTAATCAAGTAATCCCAAATCACCAATCGGAAGTGTGTCTTCTTATTTAAGACTGGCCTCATGTTCTTTATGGTAATGAACACATGTTCAACGGCACACATGAGCTCACACGTTGGAGCGCACCGATGCGAATTTAAATGTAGGTTTCTTAACAGGTTTAGCTGACAGCTGTCTGAGGAGCCATGTCCTTCTGTCATTCACCTTCATGATGACAATAGTTTCAATTTACTGATAGGGTAATAATGGCAGCCAGCTAAAGAGCCATGGAAACAAAACATTTATAATTGAATTAAAGTTAAACCTCATTTCAGAGTCCCCAGGGTTTGCATTCAACAGAGAGAGTTTATTTTTAAAAGATTTCACAGCTGTTCAAGTAAACACATCCAAGGTCAGTTGTAGTAAAGTCAGCAAGCCCATTGATTAAAGGTAAGCTGTGTGTTCCTGTGACTTGGGACTTACTATATGTTGGGATTGAAATGACTGATTGCTCTTTATGGTTTGAAATTGAATATCACTTCAGCATTTCCTAAATGTGCATGGCTTAAAATGGTATAACATGTTTGTGTATAACTTTTCTTTCAAAAGTGCATTCAGAAACTGCACTGCTTTTCACTGCTTTGGACAGACCTCCTTGACCTGAGCTGGAATGACAAGACACACTTTTGCCCAAAAATAGGAGAACCTGACATTATCTGTCATACTCATCGACCCACCTACACCAATAGAAAGTTGGAAAAACTGGTGTCTAGCCAGGTAGATTGGAATGAATCGGTAACCATTGCCACACATGTGCTTTTGGGAGGCAGTCTAAGGGCTTAACTGGCAGTAAAATGCAGAGGCAGGGGTTGATCAATAGTACTGATGCCTTTTCTCCCTCTTCCACAGAACACCAGAAGGAAAAACCAGTTAAGACACTGCCTACTTCCGCTTCTTCGTCATGCCCTCCTGCAGGCCTCATTTCTGCCTGGGATCCTGCCCCTTCCTGTCATCCACCTTTAAAAACCCAAGCATTCATTCTGTTGATTAGTCTGTATTCTGACTCAGTCTTATATGATTACTCACTGTTTTTTGCCACAGTATATGGGGTGGACTCCCTAAACCTTCATCTTTGTTGTTTGTATTTTCTTCACACCATCAATAAATTTTTGTAAGCAACTATGTCCCACCTTAATGTATCTAACAGAGTTTTAAGAGGTGAATAAAGGGTCCCATGGCAACACAAAGCTTGCCATGATCTTGGTTTTGTTTTAAATTTTTATAGCTTTTCCCTTGACCTCAAAAATAATCAGGGGATTTACAGTGCAAAAAATGTAATGGTTGGAGCATTTCTTTTTATTTACAATGTTTTAAAAAGTGTTATATCTGAAATACTCTGTCCACTCTGCCATTTTCTTTTCATTATGGGTACCACCATTGTTTGCTGTTTGTGATCCAGGATTGCCAGGCTGTTGCTAGGCAGGGTGACTGGGAATTTTGACGTGTGATGTCATTACCGTGACTGTGTAAAGGTCAGCATTGTACACTTTATAACTCTACAATAAAACAGCAACAAAAAAGCGGCATTATTATTGCCATAGACAACTTATGACTTTTTTTGGTTATTGACTTTGATTTACTGTATGTCTTTCATTTAAGCTTAGTCTATGTGAAATATTCAAATTACTGACTCTCCCACTTCATTTCTTGATCAATGATTTTTTCTCATGTTCTGGCTTTTTGCTTACAGTCTTGGTTTGTAATTTATATTACAATCTACCTTTTAATTCAGTCTTACATTAAACTGCTGCCTCCCTGTTAATCAGTAAAAAACTCACCTATGAATAATGTGAATAATGCATGCATCCTATGATTTTTGTCTCTGAGACAAGACCATCTGCTTCCCTGAGTTGGCACAGGATGACTTTGAAAGCCATAGCACAAGGATCATCATTGCTGCCAAGTGATTACCTCAATTGCTGAAAATGGGTTGTGGACACCTTTTCTTAGGAAATGAACCTTCTTATTATTCTTATTATTCATTTGCGTGATATTCTTTTTTAAGACATGGTAGAGCTGCCAAAGGGTGTGTCTCAGACATAAATCTTATCTAACGAAAATAAGGTAGAGGTAATCCCTGCAAAAAACAGATGACAGTTGCAAACAAGGTTTTGTGACAATAGGATTTAACTTGATTGAAATTGTTTGCCATCCATCCAGTTCCAGAAATTGCTTTTGCTTTTTGCCAACCTGAATTGCAATGGGCCCAATCTCAGACAGAATGTAATGTCCATCACAGGGCACTGTTTGGTACCTAGAGTGCGCAGTAAGAAGCCCACTACAGTTTCACATAAAGAGCTGGGTGATCAGTTCCCCCTTTTCTTCACTTTGCTTTACATACAGTTGCTGGCTGATATTGTCTCTTAGGCATATGACCACAAGCTAATGTCCATGCACTTCTTATCCAGAACCATGTCTAAAATGTTGTGGCAAAGACATGTAGGGGCCCAAAGTTGTACAACTAAATTGTGGCTCTGACTCCACTCGAAGGTAACATCTCCTTATATATATCTTAAACAATCTTACCGGGGTAACCCCACTAGCTGTCTTCTAAAACAAATGACCATGATAGACACTGGACATCAAAAGCAAAAACAGTTCCTTATGAAACTTAAGCAAGAGTACATTTCGCATGACTATATGCACTACAGAGAAAGTTTTTAAGTGTCTGACTGTGTTATCAGGCAGAGTGGAGACAACAGATTGAGGAAACCCTCCATGGATGGCCGCTGTACCACCTGAAACCAACCTCCAGCATGAAGTTAACATTGGCCTGGCTAAGGTTTAATTGAGCTTGAGATGGAGGACACGTTAGTCACCTCTTTAGGATAAACATCTCTAAGTAGCAGTATTCTGCCCAAGCTGTAGTAATTATTGCATTTTATATGTATATTTTAAATTATTTTATAGTTTTGTAGTGTGCAGACTTTGTTTTGCTGTAACAGATGTGGGCAACAAACTAAGCAATGCAATACTATGTGATATTGGCCACAATTTAAATGAATTGGTTCAAAAATAAATGCTGCATTTGATTACCTATTTTTACATTCTGCTAATTACATTCAAATGAAGCTATAACGTGGTCTGATTTGGCTGATCATTTGGTGGGTCAGGGTCAGGTTCATCATACCAAATCTCTTCAGGCACGGGCAATCCATGATTGTGTGGCACATTATGCAGGATGCTACACGCCTGCACAATGCGATACAATTTCTGTGGACTATACAGTAGAGCAGCACATTAATAGAGTGGAAATGCATTCTATTTACATAACCAAATTCATTCTCTGAAGGCGCCTTTATAGTGTAGCATCGCCACCGAGGGACACAACGGATTGATCCTCTTCTCTTTACATGGCTATTTGAGGTGACTTGCTATCTTTAAACAGACTGCTTGCCTTTTGCCGCACTAGTTGGAAAAAGCAGCTGCAACTGTGTGGAGCTGCTGTTTTTATAGGCTTTCTGCTATACAGTATATGATGTAATGCCAGCTCATTCTTTTGGTGATTGATCCCTGGCTGATGTATCTTGTCCTGCACCATTGCAATAGCAATGTGCATGCAGCTGACCGCTCCGACTACTTTTGAAAAACCAGATGTTGCTGCGAATTGCACTTTGATCTTTCACAGTTCAACCACAGTGTAAGGAAATCTTATATATCTGGATCACAAGCGGATAATACCATCCTATACAGCTGGCATGGTGCAACTCAGTGATGATTGTGAAATACCTGATTGGTCAACAACTTCCAGTTGAAAAGCTCCTGTGGTTTAAAACAGACAGAACTAGAGCCCAATTCCTTAAAGTCTGCCTTTGTAAAGCCTGCGCCAATTCAGCACACAACTTTAATAGGATAGCTCTTTGAAATCAGAATCAAGTTTAAAGCCAGTTATCATCATCATAATATGCTGTATAAATACATACTTTCTTCTAATTCTTCCATTTGCAGTGTCTTCTAATAATGCTAAAGCAGCTATGATAGTTGGAATAGTTTGGCCATTCCATGCATCATTATATTGTTACAGGACGATTACAATCAAGTGAATTAATTTTGGTGTATTTTATAAATCAGGTGTCTTTGATGCAAATATGAAAAAGAAAGGTAAATGAACAGAAACAGTTTTGACCTTGTCTCTGTCTTTTTCAACATTCCTGTTCTCTTGTATTCATTTCATGGTTATTTTTACAGTTTTCTTACAAATACTTCCAGGATGTGCCCATTACACAAAAGTACAACTTTCTTGCTCAAACATCAGAGTGGGATTGTGACAGCAAAAAAATATGATAGGTAGTAAGTCATCACCCTCCTCTGAGATACTGGATGGTTTAAGCACTGTGAGAATGGCATCAATATTTGATGGCAATTGAGAGATCACTACTCAGGCAGAAAAAAAATCTGAAGAGTGTCAAAAAGGCAGTGCACAGCATTCACTGTGAGGATGGGCTCAATGAAAGCATTGAAGTCAACATTACAGCAAAGAGGCAAGTCAGTTTAAAGATTCTGACACCTGTTTGGAAAGGCCAGCATGGAGTAACATCTGTTCTTTTACTCCCCCTTACTTCACTCTCCTCTCAAAACATGTTTTGCTTTTTAAATCCTTAGGTATCTGTATTCATCTTAATATGCTGGTGTTGTAGGAGTATGACACAGTTCTTTATTGGTACAAAGGACCAGCAGCAATGTTGCAAGATTATTCATCCAAGGGGCAGCCTGGCTGCATTGTGGACACACTACTGCCTCATAGGTTCAGGCTTCTACCTGGGTTTCAATTGCAATCTACTTGCTGTTTATTTGTGTCTTCTTCAGTTATTCTGATTGTCTTCAGTATCTGTGTTATATGTGGTGTCAAGTGACTTGTGATGGTCTGACATCCCATTCAGGGTTAGTTCCTACAATGCCTTCAATGCTAGCAGAATATATTCTCTTTGTATGTTAGCTATAAGGAAAAACAAGATCAGAAAATGGATGGGTTGCTTTCAAGACATACTTTTCCTCATTAATGGACAAAAACAACACTGGAAGAGTGAGACCACACGAATCCACAACCAGACCATCTGTACTCAAGCGGTGAAGATGTGCTGATGCAAGTGATTCTGATCTCCTTTACTTAAATCAGACAGAGCAGGGAGACAGAGTCAGAGTGACGGAGAGTCAGTGTGAGGAAGTATAAAGGCCAGTGAACCCAGGCCATCAGTCAGGCTTTGGTTAACGTTAACTGATCTAAATACCCAAGGGACTTTGTAAATGTTTGAGATTTGAAGCTCTTAATTTACAAACATACTTAGCAGAATGAATCTGCACTGCCAGCGTCTGGCTCTGTTTGTCTCAACTCAAATTCCTAAAAGACAGTAACAGTTATCAAGATGTTTTTCTCTAGATATAGGAAATATAAAACATATTAACACAAGCAGGTCTTGAGATTAGAAGATTTGGTTCTGGTGTTTTGTAATCGATTATTTGATGAGGTGATTTAATCATGTACAAAATGGCCTGTTGTGAAAGAACTAAAATCCTGTCCATGATAATTTGTTCACACTAAATAACATTTCACCAGTTGGGTCCTTATGAATTAATTGTATAAATGAATTAAAAGAGTCGAAGGATGATAACTACTTGTTCTGAATACAAATAGGAGAGAAACGCTGATAACTCTTGGGAATGATACATACTAGAATAAGGTTATCTTACTTGTTGAACTTGTTGAAAGAATGTTTAAATACTTGCTTTTTTTTATTACAAACACACCTCATGTGTTACATTTGACACCAAGCTGTCTTTTTAAACACACACCATCTAAAACCAGGTTTTATCCAGCTTAAAAATATAGGACAATGGTTCTGAAAATGAGGATACTGAGAAGTCAATTCATGCAATTTACTTCTAGTAGAAACAACTGCTGCAATGTGTGGGGTGTCAGACACATGTGCTAAGGGGTCATGATTTGAACTCTGTCACTTACGCCATGTGACAAATATAAAATCCTGCAATGGCAAAAGTCGGCGTTCATTACTGGATGAGCAGCTGTGAGCAACGCATCTGCAGGAAGAAAGCTTGCATACTGATTACATAATTAAAGGAGACTTGCAACAAGGTGCCGCAAACCTGAGTATAAGGTATTTGTAACTTTCAAGTAATTCAAAATTCTGTTGTAAAAATCATTACTAATTATTATAAGGAAGCAAAACTAACTGCTGTTCTGAAGTCTTTACACTGGCTTCCAGTTAAGTTTAGGGCTGATTTCAAAATACTTCTTGATACATAAAAAATTTCACAATGTACTGAACTGCATGGCAGTCGATTTATTAAAATGGAATTGGAACAGAACAAGAGCAGAGTAAACAAGCCAAGGAGTCAAACAATCTAACAAACAATGCCCAGGATATGAAACAATCATTATAGTCAAGAAACAGAGTGAGATGCTCAGAAACCCATTGTTTACATAACCTGACCTGAGATTAAAGACACAAATCATAGAACACAAAAAATAGTTTTTAATAATAGAGTCTTATAAACAATCAGCAATTAATGCTAGGGGTTTTAGGATGAATCCACAAACTTGGAAAACCAGGAAGTGCGTAACACTTACCTTTATACCACTGATCTGCTGATGTCATGTGAAACACACCTGTGGTTTATCTTTCCTAACAATGGCATAGCAACCATCAACAAAAAAGTCCAGAGCCCCAGGAACCATTTGGAAAAATTAAAAACAAGAGGTAAAGCATAACATATATGGCATACTTATCTAAACTTACTAATAAATACACAAATGGAAGTGTTTTACGATCTCAAGATGGTACTTTGTTAAAGATTTTAAGGATTAATAAAACAACACTGGAGGATTGAGCTTTTTTCTACAGGAGCTCAAAGCTGCCGAATGATCAGTATTCTTGTGTAACACATGTCCCATTAGGCTGAGCACTGAAATCCAGGCCGTAGAATCATTAATGTAGAATAGAATGCCTTGATTAGGGCTACTGATTAGCTGTTCTTTTTAGTCTGTGTAGTTTGTTTACATATGTTTAGTCATTTCCATACTAATTTAAGTGTTGTGATTGGAGCTCCTTCCAAAACAAAATAGGTGAAGCCTACAAAATCCAGCCAAAAAGCAGGCAAGGATATTCACTGGTCTGCTCAGAAGAAGCTAGTCCAAACAGGCCTCAATCCTTTACTGGCAACAGGCCCAAAAAGTTGGGACAACTATTAATATCTCAAAAAAGCAAACAAAAAACACACAAGGAGAAGGGTCACTGTAAACCTCCGGCTTGATCACAAAAACAACAAAAAATCTTCATAAATAAGATTTATTATGAAAAAGAGGAAATACAGAATGCGACGATGCTGGTCCACTCCAGGCTCCTTCTTCACATTTTAGGGCCCTCTTGAACCCAACACCATCCATAGAGATGATTGAATGAGCTGACAGATTGGGACAAATCACACATTGAGCAAGAGGATGGTTTAAAAAAAGTGTTCTGTGCTTTTATTAAAAAGAATCAAAACAAAACCAAAAACAGTGTCCATAGTGCAGTGCTCAGATTATTCCATACATAAATAATCCATAAAAACAAGTGAGTAATGGGGGATAAAAACACAATAAACAAATCCATTAAAAGCAGAGGTTAAAAATGCAGTCATTGGCTCCTTCAGAACACAGCCCACCTCCTTCTTCGTCTCCCCGGCTCACCCGTAACTCACGCAGCCAACAGAGACTCAGCAGCCACGAACTCCATCCCCTGACCCCTGTCTTGGCTGCCTGCTCACAGCAGTGTGGTCGGCACTACCCCCGTCATCCTTCACATACCCACAGTCGTACCTCGGATACCTGGGGATGTCATCCGCCATGCTTGCCCCACTCCACGCTGTTGTTCAGTGGGGCTAACCAGCCCTTAGAGTGCATCAACCTACGCTCCTTTGTGGGGCCCCTGTTTGTGCTGCCTTTCCTCTTAAGGTGACCGGATCTTCCTCACTAAGTCTTCCCTTCAGCTGCCTTTTAACCTCTGTTCCTTTTCGTCTTCCATTTTCTCCCCCCTTCTCACACTTGCACTTCTACTTTTATATGTGGGGCCGTGGCACAGTTGTGAAGAACAGACTCTCCCGGCATCAATTACGGACACGGACAATTCCTCACCTGTGTACTTAAGTGCAGAAACACCCGCACTGCATCACCCCCAGGAACTGCTCCAGCCACAGTACCACACCCCCCTCCTTAAGCCGCGTGTGTGGCGATTATTTATTTTAAAAGGCAACGAGCCACGGACCTAATTTTACCACACAGAAAAAGGCAAAAAGGAGCTGCTTAAGAAGACAATGCACTGTAAAGGTCCAACTACATTAAACAAAAAATCCTAAAACAGAGCAAAAATGTCATAATGCCAGAAAATCCACAGAGCAACAACAAAACATTAAGTGGAGAACTCACCAACACCCAAGCACAAACAATGTGCCATGGAGGGACTGCAATTTCCATGAGCCTTTATTCTGCTGGGAGTAGTCCCTCAATGGAGACTAGCAGGTGGCCCTATCTCTTCAGACACAGAAACCAAACAATAAACAAAACTGATGAAAAGTACATAAATATACAAATACAACTGAATAACAACAAAAACATAAATGATAATAGGTAAAGGGTCAAATATGAACAAAAAAGACATTGAAAAGGATTTTACATGAAAGCAAGGGTAGTGACCGCATGACAATCATTATAAACTACTACTGACCCTTCTCTATTCTTTTTGGTATTCTGCTGTGTTCCCACTGCTATACTGTCAAGATGCAACTCCTACCCATGGGAAATGACAGCTTGGAATCCAAGATTTAATCTTCTTTTCAGACGGGCCACCATGTACTTACCTTATTACTGTATAGAATGTACAGTTGGATGTGGGTGGCCGGTGGGCCTCGGTTACCACCACTGTGATTGTGTCTGATTTTTTTCAATTTAATGGACTTCTGTGGTCTTGATTGCTATATTAACCAAATTGAATCTGCTCAATTTTACTGTGTGTTTTGAATGAATTTGTAATTTCATGTATGTAATTGATTGTAATTTGCTTTATAGCTGTAAACTTGTTATGGTCCTCGGAGCATGTACTCATTATTGAGTGCTATAGAAAAATAAATTGAATTATACTGAATTGAATATTTGTTCCAATGCTGCTGGCTTGGAAAATTCAATTCAATTTAACCCAATTCAATTTATTTTTGATAAGTGCACTTCCACTTAAGAATACAGCACCTATGGAAAAATTACAGATGTAGCATACTGTAAAACATAAACACAAAACATACTGTTTAAGCACAAAAGGAGAAACATCATACCATATATACAAAGAAATGCCGTTGTATTTTTTAAATCCAGATTCTAAATGAATAAATGATTGAGTGGGATAAGCCATTTCACATTTGTAAGAACCCTTAGGTAGTAATTGTAGCAGTAGAATCATTTTATTTTTAAGCAGCTAAACTCACCAACAGCTTAAGAAGGTTGAATGGACCCATCAGGGAGTTCAGGTTATTCTGGCTTGTTTTCTTTCCACACCTTATGACCCATGAATTTTAATTGTCTTTTGTCACATTGAGATAACTTTACATTGTCACTCCTTTGTTATTTTATGCCTTGTCAGTTCACATGTAAGTGGAGTGTTCTGTGCTTTCATTTTTTATGATGAAGCAGTCCTTATACTTTTCATGTTTACATGGAGAGGACATTTGGCTGGCACAACACAGGCACAGTAATTTTTATATGTATTAGCTGCTTTGTAATGGTACTTGCAAAAGGTGTCATTTAAGACTGATAAAATGAGGCCTCTTACATTATAAGAAAAATGAATTTCTTGTTATAATCATACCTTTTGTGAGACACTGATACATGATTGATTCACACACTCAAAAGCTGGACATGGGTAGCTTGTAATAGCTAGTAGTCCTCTGACCTGGTATGTGGCCATAAGCTTGAATCCTTGTCCAGTACTGGATTAGATAGACCCCTGCTGGGTTCCTTGTCCTTTCGATGAGTAAAGAGATACCTGGGATCAACAGGATAGTGCTGGGGGTAAGACCCAATAGTATTACAGACAGTCCTCGGGTTACGTACGAGATAGGGACTGTAGGTTTGTTCTTAAGTTGAATTTGTAAGTCGGAACAGGTACATTATTTTAATAAATGCTATTGTTGACCAACTGTAACCAAGTGCTCTGCCAATGAATGATGGAGATTCACCTCTCTCTGACCTTTTTATTATTTCTACTTTATTTTCCATGGTGATGGTTTTATCTTCTTTACTGTATCACCAGCACTTGCATCAGATTTGTGTTTCAGAGATATTGTTGAAGAGTGAAGATAAAAGGTTAAGATGAGCTCTTCTGCACAGCACTGTACATGCTATCACAGCAGAAAGGCACCCGTTGTCAACACGTCTGGTGTACTGACAAGAGACAACTTCCTGCTATGTGCGTAACAGTACAAGCAGGCTTGCTATTGAGAATGAATGGGGCAGCGAGGGGCGGTTCACCCCCCGCCCACCACACAGTCACCTCTCCTTGCATACAGTATGATGCCTGCAGCGTCAGCCCACCAAAAGCGAACAGAGTGCGGCCAAAGGCGGGTAGTGAATTACCCACCACCGCCCCCATTCAATAGGCAGCCACCCGAGACACAATACAATGCTGCCCCCCCCCATCCCATTCACCCTCAATGGCCTCTGTTCAGCCACAACAGGGTCACCGCTTGCAGCATCACCAGCCGCCCACCGAAAACGAAAAGGGCAGCCGTTCGAGGAACACTGCAAGAGGCTGTGTGGTGGGTCGGCAGCAAACCACCCCCATCCGCCCCAACAAACCTCCATCCTGCACACGAGCGCTTGCTGCGCACCCAGCCATCCACTGAGAATGTATGGGGTACTGCCCCCACCACCCCATTCATCAACCGGAGCCGCCCGAGGGACACTACACTGTGGAAACAGTGAAACCACTCCCTCCAGCCACCGCTTACAGTGTCCCCAGGCTGGAGATGATGAAACGGCAGTTACTGAGGAGCGTCCCCCAGACAGGTGAAGGAGCAGCTGCGGCCCGTTCGTAAGTCGTATGTCAGCAGTGCATAACTTGAGGACTACCTGTATAGGTACAGGTTCAACCACAGAGGCACTTCAAGCATTAATGTAGATGTGCTTCAGGGCTGTGACTTAAAGGACACCTTCCTCATATTGCAGGTGAGTTTGGGATCAGCTGCAGCAGATGCAGCAGCTCACCTTGCAAGGAGATACAAAAGGATTCAGGATGGATGGAAGAGAAAGTATTTATCAGTTTGTGAAGTGGGGATAGGTGTTTAATTCACCCAGGGATGGTCCTAGAAGGGAGGAGGCCATGTATATACCCAGCATGATGTGAATAGAGATAACCTGTAAAGGTAGGACCAGAGGGACAGTATGTTTATCGTTATTTGGTGCTTTATCTTCTCCCTTTTTTTCTTGGTCAATAAAATCCCCTTCTATTGTATTTCTGAGTTCCTCTTAGTTGTTTGGGTATGGAGTCTGTTTTGCAGTGCAAACAAAGTCCAACACATTATAAAAAGGGTTTCAAACTCTGTATCTTTTGGGAGTATTAAAAACACATTAAGACTAAAAAGTAGAGAACGAAAAATGTCAGGTTAAACGACAGTGTAAACATAACTCTGATGTATAATTACATGACATCTGGTAAAGTCTTCCATCAACAAATTTCAATGAATTTCTTTTCACTTGACTGGAGTTGTTTGGATGAACATTTGATCTTGAAAGACAGATTTGATGTTAGCTTACTGAACATGATTGAATATCTGTGAGCACTGAAGTAGCTTTAAAGTGTAAATCAAAAATATATTCTGTAAAATGTTACCCTGCCTACTTTGCTTGATTAGGCAGATAACCACAATGGGAGGGATAAATTGGGTGGAAATCTGTGTGAAAGTTCCACACACTCCCTGTGCCACTCCAACAATGTGGTGTTTCCCAGACATTTCATTTACATGAATGTGTTTACACTGTGCGGCAGACCTGCCCCAAATGCCAATGGCGGGCTCACACAAGTTGGCAGTGGTGCAGACAGCATGGGGTCTCTTCTTGTTCCATAGAGAGATTCAGACTGTCGCCACACCCAAATTATAAGGAGGACCCAGAAAGGGAAGACCAGGTTTCCGACCACTGCAGCACGTGAGCCCCAGTACTCACACGTGACAGAGGGCCGCTCTCTGCTAGGGCAGAAGGGTGGTCCGACCCCAGCTGAGTGCAAAGCAGAGCGGGCATTCCCACAGTGCTTCAATGTCCAGAGGGAAAGGACATGAGGTGTGCCACAGAGTCAGCCACGGGTGGAGGTGCTGTCCCAGTATGATTTCAACAGACGCCTGGAGAGGGCATTGGCGCAGCACCCTTCCCATCCCCCTGTTCTTTATATATTGCAGAACGAAATCGTAGCATGGACGAGAGCAGCTCCCCATCCAACAGAACAATGGCCCACATGAGACAAGATGCTTCGCCCATCAAGGCTCACCAGTCTGGCGGATGGCCGGAGCCCTTACCCTGCCAGTACGCTTGGAGCATGGAACGACCAGAGGAGAGTGTATTTTTGAGAATGTTTCTCCCCCAGACTGACAGAGTGCAGCCCCCTTGGCTTGCAGTGGAGCCACAAGTCATGAGCATAGAAGTGTAATCCTGTTGGGTGCATGGACATTTGCAAGGCCCTATTTGGGTGTGGTGGAAGTGCGGCAGGAAGAGGCTTGTTGGGTACCTGGAGTCCTTCTGGGTGCCCTATGAAAATGGGCCTATCCACACCATTCATCAGCCAGAGTCAGGAGGAAGAAGACAAAGCCTGAGGAGTGGAGGCAAAAGGACTGGTGGCAGAAAGACTGTGTTGTGTTTTGTGCTTTGACTTGTGAGCTGTGAGGGCAATTTGTGTAAATAAAGCGTGTGTTGTGTGTGCTAGACCTGTGTCCTGCCTGTCTGTGTCGGGGTTGACTTCACAACTGTTATTACACAGTAATTATCTACCGTAGCCTCAGCTTAATTAGATGTTATTACAGTGTCCACACTGTGCAACCCAAGTAATGGTGTTGGTTTAAGTGCCTGTTGACCACATAGCCATACTGTTGACCATGTTACATAGTAAGTACACTGTAATAATGCCTAATAAACTGTAGTTGGGCAGATAATTGCTGAATACTTACAGATAAAGTAAACTGTGATAAGAGACCCTTAACGTAACATGCTGCTCTTATGCTTATCTTACAGTAATAAACTTTCACATACAGTAACAAGCACTGATGACAAGTACCAGAACAGGCAGCTACTAATCAAAAGTACTGAATCAATTATTTGCAAAGTGTATGTTACCTAGGCATAGTGTCATAAAGCAAACATAAAAAATTTAAAAATGAAGAAACTAAAATTATTTAAAGTTGGAAAGGAAGTAAATTGAGTGAGGAGTTTACACTTTCTTCTCATGTTCAATGTGTGTCCTTTACACACGCTGATATTCGAGGAAAATACCCTTAAGTTTGACTGGAGTCTCTAAACTGTGCTGGTATGAATTTGTGGGGTTTCCAGCCATTAGACTTGTATCAAGGTAACTGAAGCACACTCGTTTTAGGAAACCGAATAATACAATTTGTTGACAAACACAAGATTTTAGATAGCATGTATAGTGGCATAGAAGACAGGAGGCAAGACCAATGAGACAGATAAATATATAATACAGAAGAGGCAGTCTGTTTACTGGCTATTTAGAGCTCAAATTTATCTTGTCACAAATAAACAGTTTTACAATGCCAAGCCTCTAAGGATGACATCCGATGTTGTGTGAGTTTATTGCTGTTGCTCTCCAGATTCAAATGGTGGACTCTGCTTGCATTGGAGTGCAGTCTTTCTCTTTGCTATGTGATCCTTTTCTCGCAGTGTGATGTGTGTGATGTGACACTGCCTTTCTTAGTTTGCTGTTAGGCTCTTTGCTGTGCCCTCTGTAACGTCATAGAGAAAAGCATTACTCTTTGTGGCACAAGAGTTTAGGTGCTGAAGTTCCCCTGCTGAAGAATTGGCTGTTCCTTAGTCTTCTCAGACTGGGATTAGTCACTGACACAGCGCTTGGCTTGGCAGAGTGGTCTGTCAGCTTTCAGGCCCCCACGTTTTAGTGTATTGTTTGCTTTGTGGCTCCCCAAAGAGAACAGAGAGACGAATGCAGCTAATTTTGAAAGAAGGTGTAGCCTCTGGTGATCGGATCAAGGACACTTCCAATTACAGAGCCAGTCCCTGCTTATGTTATTTTGTCCATCTCTTCCAGGCAGGGGTTAGTTTGTGGTTCAAGTCTCACCTAAATGTCCATTTGGGCTATCTTGTCTAAAGGAGTCTCTGCAGAGGTGTTGGCTCAACTCCTATTTACAACTTTGTTATCAGATGAAAGGCAGGGCTGTCCAAAGGGTTGGTATGAGCTGCAGTTCAGCCATTTTTTCCGGAAAAAATCCCACTTTGTCGTACATTACCTCCACACACAATATGCTTTTTGCACTTAAAATGTATCTGATTGGTCAGGATTCACATTCTCCCAATGAGAAATCCAGCTAATTCTGAATTATTTGAATGCTTGGATAAAAAACAAAGCAATGTTACTAGCTTCAACTCAACCTTCACTCACAACACCAAGTGCAAATTCTAATGTTAGCTGGAAAATAAACCTTATGAGTCGTTAAGAAATATGTAACTTAAGAACTAAAAGAGTCACACATTCACTAATGCAGATTAAGCCAATTAAGCTGTACCATGCAAAGCCAAAAACTCCATTGTTCTGAGTAATGCTGAAACAATAATTCAGCAGAGTTAGTTCTCCTGTGGATGCCTGCAATCTTGAAAAAGCTTGGAATTAGTTGTGGAAAGTGTGCCTCATGGTCAAGAGAAGGAGCAGCTGGGTAGAGTTCTAGGAAGTCTGTTTTTAATTTTGTGGATTTATTTGCCCAATTTTTTCTTCTGATAAAATTATTATTGGGAAAAAAGAACGTCAGAAAGTACATCAAAACACCCTGCACTTTTAATGAGCTGCACCATGTGTCTATTCACCCCTTCTTCCAAGTTGCACCCTCTTAATAAGAACAAAATGATTTTCCTGTCTGATGATTACTGAAACACAAAGCCAGAATTTCTCTAAAAGTCCAGATTTTTATTGCTTTCTTGACAATAAGGAAATTTACAGCTATATAGCAACTTACTAAAATCAAGCAATAGGAATGATGGCATCTATCTTATTGGCCCTGAAGAAGACTGAGGAAGTGAAAGACATTATTGGAGGAGAGAAGCATTAAAAATAGTTAATGACAAAGAAGAAAAATGGAGACTGTAAGACTGTGATGACTATGGATCTTATGTGACTGCATTTTTTGTATACCAAAGGGAAACACTAGGACCCTCTACTGTACTACTGGGAAGAATAAATCCAGATCATATTACATAATATCTATTGCTGAATTCTGCTCTGTACTTGTAATATTTCTATTGTACTATTATACTGTATTAAGGATTACTTGTGTTCTGTTCTGTGTATTGCATTGTATTTGCCACCATAAAAACTCACATTGGTTTCGTTCCATTGTGGTGCTGAGGTGTCACCCGTTGCATGGCTACACTCGGGTCCCAATCTGGGATCCTGAGTTGGTTCGTCATGTGGTGGGTGTGGCAATGTGCTGTATCAGCGCGTGCTCCTAACTCTCCTCTCCTTCTCCTTCTTTTTGACACCCACTGCATGCTCAAGCTACCTGGAAAATGGTCTCTCTTTGAACTGCCTTTCCCAAGGTTTCTTCCATTTTTTCCCTGCAAGGGTTTTTTTTGGTAGTTTTTTCTTGTCTTCTTAGATAGTCAAGGCTGGGAGGCTGTCAAGAGGCAGGGCCTGTTAAAGCCCATTGCACCAATTCTTGTGTGATTTTGGGCTATACAAAAATAAATTGTATTGTATTGTATTGTATTGTACTGGGAAGAATGAACAAAGCAGGTTTGTGACACTCTTTGGAGTGTGGCTGGGCTGGGAAACTGAGGAACAAGCAGCAGTGATGACTCCAAGGACATCTGTTTTAACGGATAGGGTGCTGTTTCAGCATAATTTTGGAAGCACTTTGGAATTTGTCTGGGCTTTATTTTCTGGACCTGTAATTTTACTGATTTTTTTATTTTCTCTTTTCTTGACCTCACTCTGTGTTAGTGTCACAGTGATTCAAAGGGATGTTTTGCCATTGCTGCACTCTTGTTGTGCATGTGTCAATTAGTGATGTGAAATATGCTTTCTTATTTAAGAGTAAGGCAGTGAAGATCTTAATTCACAAGTAAAAATAAAAAAACTCCTTCTTACTAAGTAATTAAAAATTAAGCAATTTCAGGTTCCTGAGTAAAACATTCATGATTCTTGTTTCTTATTAATCAACCTTTGATTTTCCTGGTTTTGTGCCCACAACTTATACAACTTTGATAACAAAATCAAAGAGACTTTTTAAATGGAAAGTCATTCTCAACCATCAAAACTATACAGAAAAACTAAACTGCAGTTTTTTTCAGGGAAAGTGTGCTTCTTGCCATTCAAAGTGATTATCAAAGTGAAGTGAAGCTCAACAGAGTCCAAAAGACATGCACAGTGCACCTACCTGTAAAGAAATGGGGCCAGGTAAGTGGGAACAGGACCCAACATCACTTTGGGGTGATGATCGATGACCAGCTGCCCTTCTCTGACCATGGTGTATCTGTCTCTCAGTCTTGTAGAGTCATGCTATCTAATATAAGACTGAATCTGATGGAGAATGTTGCACAACTCCTGAACCTGGCAGGGCCGTTCTTAGGTTTTTGGGGGCCCTAGGCAAAGGTACCTGTCTGGGCCCTGCTGTTTCTATCCATATTAATGTATGATAATTATTTTATCCGTATGAATGCATAATAATTATTTTATTCATATAAATGTGTAATAATTAGTGTTATATAGCTTATCATTTTATGATTATATATTATATACTTCAGATTTGAGAGGAATATATCAAAGGAACCTACTGACTATACCTAATGTAGCATGTAAATCAAACCTTTAACGTAAAAACACCTTGCATACTTTTAATTTTGCAAATTCTTTGATTAAGTCTGAATAATCAAGGGAGTCGATGACTTCATACTCAACTGATATTAACACTAAGCCATTCAATCGATTTTGCGTCATGCTTGTTCGCAGGTCACTCATAATCAGCTTGAGCTTTGAAAAGCTGCGTTCAGCAGACACGACAGTTACAGGAATTATCAAAGCGATACGTAATGCAACAAAGACGTTTGGGAAAGAATCTTGCAAATTGTTCTTGTGTATGAACTGCAAACTTTTAAGAGCAGAAATAGTTCGTGGAACCAAATTTGCTAAATTGCACAATTCGGCACATAAATCATAAGCATCAATATCAGACCCACTAATTTCATCCGTTAAGATATTGCTAAGAACATCGCAGCACTCTCTAAAATCAGTTTCGCTCATGCTCGTAATGCATCCGAAATTGTGCAGGAACACAAAATTGTCAGAATGGGTTTTCATCTGGTCAAATCATTCAGTCATTGACATTAGGGCTTGATCTAGCAAGACATTGAAGAATGATCAGTCTTTTGCACAGACACCCTGACAGATGAGGAGCATGACCTGCCCTCCCACTGGGGCCCCTTCCACTATCTCAGGCCCCACTGTCACCGTTAATGCTGCCTGTCATCACTATTTCCTCTCTACTAGCACGTAACCATACTGATAATTCTGCCACCAGAGAAAATTTGTACTTTTGAAATATGGACCTGTAAGTTGTATTTGGTTGCAGCTAAAAAAAATGGCCGGGTGGGGCCCTTTGGCAGTTGGGGCTCTAGGCGGTCGCCTACTTTGCCTATGCCTAAGAACGGCCCTGATCCTGGCTTTGGTCTTGTCACATCTGGACTACTGCAACTCCCTGCTGGCAGGAGTCCTGGCGTGTGTTATCAAGCCACTGCAGAAGATTCAAAATTCATCCACACCTCTCGTGTTGAACCAGCTGAGGTGGGTACAAGTCCCTCTTCTAGTCAGATCACTATATTGACTCTTTGTAGCAGCATACATTAACCTCAAATCTTTGATCTTTACCTGCAGAGCATTCAATGGGTCAGTGCTTATGTGGATGAAGACACTTGTAAGGTACTTCTTTCCCACTTAGATCTGGTGATGAACTGTGTCTAGGGATTTAAATCTCAATTTGGACTGGTTTCATGCATACAGTAGCTCCTGGCTAATAGAACTAGCTATCCACCTTAATTCAAACTTTGGACTCCCTCATTGTGTTTAACAACCATTTGAAGACTCTCTTGCTTGGTGAATTTCTGGCATTGTTAAGTTTTTGTAACCTTGCCCTATAACACTTGCTAACTGTCCCCAAACTGATGTTTACTGTGTTTACTTTGTGAAGACCTCTTTTGTAAGTCACTTTGGATAAAAGCATTTTATAAGCAAACAGATGTAAATGCCATGGGTGGAGTGAAGGTCTTTATATGATGCCCTCCTTTAAAGTTGCAAGGAGAGGCTAACACATTACGGCTCATTATAAGCTGGAAAGTAAAGTCCCTCATTGAAGGAAGAGGATAAGATGTGACAGTGTCTGTTTAGTTTTCTACAAAGCTTAGATGGTGAAAACATTTTATTCTCAATGACCACACAGTGAAATGGCCTTTTCTCTCATATCATTCAGTGTCACTTCTGTTGACACAAAACAGCAAGCCAATCCCTATGAATGTTGAATCTCACAGCAAACACCCCAGCATTACACAGCCAAGCACCTTACAGTTATAGTAGTGGGCTAAGTCTAGGTGGGGGCTGCAGGGATTGGGAGGTGATATGGGGCGACTAAAGGCATAGCAAAATATTTGCCTAAAGGAGTGACATGATACGGACCAAATATCGAAAGACATCGGAGTAATAAACTTCAATTTAAACTATCCTTTCATTCTAGTCTCATTATTATTCTTTATGAGGACTTAGAGACAATGATGAAGAATGTGCTCTGAAAAGAGAAATCAAATCTCAGAAGAAAAGCAAACAAGTGTGGTGAACAAAGCATGGAACATGACTAGCTGATCTCAATTATCTGCAATAACATGGAAGGAACTAAACTTGGTTAAGGCATCAATTCATTACGGGGCACATTCATACACACACAGACGCCCTCATTCATCAGACTTGCCAAAGAACCTAACACACATATCTTTGGGATAAAGCAATCAGAGTAATGAAACATGACATCTTTAAAAACTGTGTAAAAAATACATAAAATAAATAAAAAAAAAAAACAGACAAGGAAAAAGATTCCAAACAACCAAAGTAGGAAAGAGGAATTCAGATCGTGACATATATAGTACATGTAAATTATTCGATTTTTTTAATTCAGTCAAAGGAAAAAAAAATCAATGGTTATGTTCACCTGCCTTGTGAACACATTTTAAAAATTTTAATTTGAAGTTTCTTTCTGCTTCTGCAATAGTTACATGCTACTTTTCGATGTCAACATGGAGTTTGCTATTCTTGTAAACATTGTGGGACATGAGCACAGGTTGCTATTATGATTGAGTAGAGCAGAGTGTTTATTTTATTTAATATTTAATTAAATGTCTTTTCAACTGTTCCTTGGCCTCTAAATTGTTTTGCATCGTTTTTGGGGTTTCTGGGTTTCTAGGTCCAAGGAACCAAGTGATTATATTCATGTTTTTCTTCCTTGTGTTAAAAACAATTCATGTTCTCCTGCTTCACTGTCTGGTTGTCTTTATGGGCACTGCCATGCTTCTAGGACATTATGCCATTATTGGGAAGCGGTTCCTGGAAGTCATGAGTTATAGTGTCACTAGCACAATATTTTAAGAGATCTGCTTCACTCATACCTAATCTTTCAAGATTTGGATTCGTGAAAGAAACACCTTTGTGTCATTACATATTGCTAGCTTTTCTATTTACTGGTTACATTTTTTTTCCGCCCTCCGATTGTGATTTACATCTTGGATTTCTTGGCTCTGGTTATGTGTACCCTTTCTGGCTACACACCCTGAGCTTTGTTATTTAATTACTATCTTCTTGGTTATGACTTCTACATGAATTCTGGCTTCTCCATGTCATCTCTTAATTCCATTTCTCTCAAAACTCTTGGATATAAAAATGTGAAATCCCGAGATGGAACCATTACATGCTAGGCTTGATTTATTATAAATAAGTATAGCATAATAATCTTAATCTGCAGTTCTCTAGTTATTCCTCTGACTTGTATGGCACAGTCTTCAATGACATGGAAATTAAAAAGAACCACACAATAACAAAATTATTTCTATCAAGGGGTTGGGCAGTAACAGCAAAAGTAAAATATCATGCAAGATTTCAAAAGATGGGGTTTAGTGGTCAAACTTAGTTTAAAAACTCATTATCTCTCAGGGTATTAGCATTAATAAACTCAGGTGCTGCTGAAAGAGTTGATCAGCACATGTTAGCTGATGATGTCATGTATTTTCCTACTCCCACTAAAAGTTCGCCTGAGGATTGCATCCGTAGATAGTAACACATCCATAGATGGGATCCTGGGTCATGTTACATGTCACTTATAGTCAAATTGGAGCACTTCACAGGGGAATTATAATCCTTTTTTGTCATCCCCACACTTTATATTAGGATCCCCATGGGTTCATAGTCATAATCCCACCATTAATTGGACAAGGAAAGAAATCACTCAGTGGAGCTCGTATGGTAAACTCTGACAGTTTTATTTTACAATACTATTGACATGCTGTCTCATAAATATCATGATTATCAGGATATTTTTAATTAAAGCACTGTAAAGAATTTAATTCTGTTAGTATTTGAAATTTTTGAATTAGTTTGCATTCATTAAAAATAACTTGCATTATGTTTCTGTTTTTATGCACTGCCATTTTGTTTTACATGGATGGCCCCATCTTGTGAAGTTTTGTTTGTACTTGCCACCTCGGCCGCTGTTGCATAACAACAGGAAGTGTACAACATACAAGGTCATCAATGCCACAGCATAAAGGTCAGTGTCACGCACTTACCAGTTGTTCAAGACTAGAATAATTCTCAAATGTGATTAGCTACATTTATTTTAAATACAGGGTGTAAGAGCCATTTGCTAGTTATTTAAGTTATATTAAATGTTTGCCTATATGTTAGTGCATAGTCTATGGGAGGTTCTTATAACCCCCACAAGTTGAATTAAATTGGTATATTCTAACTACTTCCTGTCCCTCTGACTATAGAATAGTCTCAGTTAGTGACCCGCCTTGCCATGTGTAAGGTGCTCTATTGAACGTGCAGTGCAGTATGTTTAAAGCGTACTGAAGGTGAAGCAAAGCATTATTAAGTTTAGAAACAACTGTGGTTTGACAAGAAAAGCTAAGTTTACAGAAGAAACATTTTTTCCCATTTTTTTTTTGCCTTTTATTCTAAGTGTGTAACAACCTTTTCTCTTTATTCTTGTGTGGACTGTTTGCTTTGAATTTTCACAAAATCTTTTAAAACAAATTTTTGGACTGAGAGCTTTCTTTTGGCACGCTTGATCCTGCCTTACTCGCCCGCATCTACACAGGGTTAGTGAATCTTTTGGCATTGTATCTTTTGACTTCAACTTCTGTTTAGTGTTTAGAGTTTTTTTGCTTCTTATATTTTCTTAAACTTAAAGAACAAGTAGGAACATGTCTTTATCATGTGTTTCATTTAATGATTAGGATTGTCGTAAACTCTTTAAAATAAAGGTTTTTCAATGGCATTTTATGGTTCTTTACTGGGTTGTGATGTTCCTCGTAGAACTGCTGCTTAACAAAGAATCATTTCATTCTGGGAAGGGTTCTCTGAATATGAAGGTGGTTCTTTGTGCTTTAAAAACTTCATAATTTTTAGAAAAATGAAATCTTTAATATATGGTTGGCTACCTAGCAGGATACTAACAGAGTAAAAAACCTGGACTTAGCCTGTAGTATTGTAGGCAGGAAGTCCATTGGTATTCACAAATCTGTTACCATCTGTTCTAGGTTATTTACTGAATGAAGTCTGTACAGATCTAAATAAATAACGGTTCTTTCTGGAACCCTCATGTGGATGGATCTTTTGGGGACCAAAAATAGTTCCCCTGTGGCATCGCTCTGAAGAACCACTCTGGCATCTTTGTTTTTAATAGTGAAGGGCAATTACCTGTGATCAGTAAAGGTTGCTGAAGCATCCCAAACATCAGATACCACAGTGACACAAGTCCCAGGTTCATATAAAAAAATAATTATAGAAAATGACCTTAAAAAAGACTTATTTGTTATAATAATCACAACACAAGCACAGCTCTCTTCTTCCCTTTTCCTTCAATGCTCCCAGGTGAGCTTTGTCCTCTTCCACCCAACTTTATCTTGCCTGCATGAAGTGTAGCAGGTTCCTTTATAAAACATCTAGTACTATCATATTGCATCCAGGAAGCACTACCAGGTCAGGCGGAACACCTCCGTGACAAGAGAGCCTGTCTCCAGCAGTTCCCCCTAGCAGCACTCCAGGACCCCATCAGGGCTGCCCACCAAAACTATAACTCCCATTCAGCCCTGTGGATGTCCAAACGGGAACCACGCCAAAGGGATGTCCTGGGGGAGCACGTGGCCCAGGGAAGCAGTCTCCCTCTCTCCTTCCAGCCAGGTAAGGAGCCATCAATCTCCACCGGGATGCCAGCCAACCCATGTCGCTTATTACACATGATATAAGCTTTTTTGTATTTGATACCAATGCCACTGAAAGTTTCCTATATTCAATACCTTTTAATACCATGGCAAAAACAGAAGTTACATTCAACAGCTTTTTATTAAAAGTACCTCCATTATTTAAGTTAATAACATTGTGCCTTTTTCTGTAATGCATTATAAAATATATAAATACTAAGAGCAACTGCAGCTTTACAACAGTGTTATATCTGTCAAGTAGTTAGCTAACTAATATTTAAGGAAAACTAGTATTGGATTTCAGAAATTTCAAAATACAATGCATTTTAATGTATGATAGACGTGGAGATCCCCCATTTTAACAAGAAAATAAGGGGGATTTCAGCATGTGGTTTATAAGAATCATATCATCATGGACAACCTGACTGACCATCTGACCATGAGCACATTCTAAACTTATTCTCAGACATTTTCTTCCCAGTTACTGAAAAACACTGCTTAAAATCAATACTAAAAATTAAAATTTGAACATTGTTATATCTGTACAGTTAGTGAATTCCAAGATAGTTCAGGCTAGTTTCATTTAAAAAACCCTTTAAAGCTGTTTTTCTAATAACACACTTTTAAAATCTTTGTTTATCAGAAAATTACTTTATTAAGTTTGTAACATTTACTGTTGTAAGATTTATATTTGCCTCATTAGCTTGTTAAAAAACTTACTGAAGAGTAATATTTAACAGATGAGTCAAATTAATTCAAATTTAAAATGTCACAAACTCCTGGAGAATTAATTGCCCAAATCTGTCCCTCCTTTTAAACTTATTTCCAAACTTTAAATCTTTTGTGTGTGTAATCAATCTTGTCAGTTTTTCATTAATCTGTTACTCCTGTAAAACAGATTTGTTGAACTATTTTCTAAGTTTCTTATATGAGTGTTCAGACCTTTTCACTGTGTGTACAAATCCAGAATTAGGACATTAACTGGACGGACATTACCTGTCGTCAATTAATCGTAACCACTCAAATAAATGACATGTTTGTTTTTAGTACATTTGTTACATTTTAGAGGTTATACTAATGTACATCAGTTTGCCTTCAAATATAAACTAAAGGCACAAATGTAACTTTTATGTAGAAGAAGAAGAAGTATGTTGTTTTGCCCATCCTGCGAACTATAAGACTCTGTGATTGTGTGTTTCTGTTAACACAGTAAATGTATCAATAGGGAGATGTGCTTTGTGCTTGAAAGCATTCAAACACTCAACACATTTTATTTTGACATTAACAAATGGAGTAGCTCATTTAACTGTTGTGGTAAACAGCCATTTCGTTTGAAATGTGCCTGAGTGTGGTTAGCACTGCCACTGTGGAGTTTCCTCTCATATCCCAATGTCCTATCTGAGTAATTGTGGATGCGTGCAAATTTTTCATCACAACCCTGAATTCTATACACTATTAAAAAAAATGAATGGATGCTTGGACAGACATCTGCAGAT
This sequence comes from Polypterus bichir lapradei, assembly GCA_026402145.1. Taxonomy (NCBI): domain Eukaryota; kingdom Metazoa; phylum Chordata; class Cladistia; order Polypteriformes; family Polypteridae; genus Polypterus; species Polypterus bichir. Next base: position 55,082,011 of record JANRMT010062854.1, on the reverse strand, counting down.
GTGCTCATTACCATCAGAAAAATGAACGAATAGCCTCAATTCCTTAAATGTATGACACTTTTATTAAAAAGTGATTAATTTAGTGATGATTTCATCTGCTCTTACAAATTTGTGACACAAAAAAGTTAAAATTACAATTTACATCTGATTGGTCACATCTTTGAGCTCTCAAAGCATGCATGAATCTATTTCTGACCTAACTCCATAGTGTTATAAAACCGGCAAAAAAGGTAAGTCCACCTGTGCATGTGTTGTGGTTTCTTTTTTTAATAATAAGCACAATTCCCCCAATCAGGCGCTGAAATTCTCTGGCCTTGAACACAAGCAATTTTTAGACATGTCTGCAATTTTCTTTTGATGTAACATCACCACTGTGAGCCATTTTCATATGTAGTTTTTATTCACATTTTTTTGCCTTGGGAAGAACTTTATCTCCTTGCAGTCATGCATGAGGGCCGTGGTGACTTTCACTCCGTGCTACTGATACTGTAAAAAAGCCAGACAGTTAACGTGTTTGGAATTTTAGTAATGACTCGGTACCAAAGTATCAGTTCTTGTGACATCCTAGACCAAGATTTTGTTTCCTGGTTCTAACCCTTTGGTTTAGGTTATTGGTTTATTGATGATTTTTTATTTACTGTTCCCTTAACATCTTAAAAAATTTTCTGTCACCTTTTGTTCTTATTGTTCTTGTTGTGCTTATTGCAGAATGTCAGCTTTTCTGATTTTCTTGAATAATCCTTGTGCTGTCTTTGTGAAGCTTTCCCAGCAATTTCTTCTTTATTATTTTTTGCATGATGTGCATGTTTTTCTTTCATTTGTCTGCCTGTGACATTCTGTTTGAGTTTTTTTTTTTGACTCAAGGATTAATTTGTGTAAATGATCTTTGGTTATTGTTGTAGTATTTTATCATTTTGCTGGTGACATTATTGCTGTGTTATGATTTACAGGGCTCTAAAAAATAAATCGTCTACTCAAAACTTACACCTCAAGGCTACTTTGAGGCATAGAAACAAAATCAGCCTGGCTAAACTCAAGAGGCTAGATCCAAATCTGGCTTAAAACCCCAGGCTCAAATGTCAAAGATAGTATGTCTTTATGCTTAAGGTTTCATTACTAAAATGTTCATAAAGAATAACAAGGACAAAATAAAAGAATCCAGATAATTTCCCAAAGAGGTAAACAATTATGCCAAACAAAACAAAGTATGAAATTCAGAGATCTAAGAATCTAAGGCCCAAACTGAAATAAATAAAAACAATGAAAATTAATTAAAAAAAACTCACAAATCTTCAAAGAGCATCATGAAATCCTCCCAAAAAAGGAGAAAGCCAAACAGACATGAGCATTGATAAATGCCTCAGTGCAGGCACTAATGTTTCCACAGACTGCCCTGGGGGCAGCCCCACAGCTGTAGCATTATGGGGCCCCGCCTGCTTTGGTTCAGTATAAAAAGGACAAGGATAAAAATGAATAGAATTAACATAAGAACATAAGAACAAAACAATAATTGAAAAAAAGATGACACAACAAGAAAGAAAAGCATTTCAGTAATCTAAAACACAAAAAGCAACAAAATAAATGATCATAAGTAAGTAAAGAAACTAAAACCAGGCAGGAAACCCTGGGCAAACCATAGTTCTCTTTGCCATTTTGTTTTTCTGTCCTCTCATTTTTTTGTTGACAACAACACAATTATTTTTTATTTTTGAATTGATATACTGTATTAATTCCCGAGAAGAAATCGCCTTTTCGCATGACCTTTTAAGGTCAGAGTGCAGGGTCAGACACTGTATAGCTCCCCTGGAGCAATTGTCACATTAAGGGCCTTGTTCAAGGGCCTAATAGAGTAGGATCCCTTCTGGCAATAACAAGATTTGAACCAGCAACCATCTAGATACCTGCAAATCCTTAGCCACAGGTGAAGCTTATAGACCAGGGGTATTGAACTCTGGGCCAGGAGGGCCGCAGTGGCTGCAGGTTTTCATTCTAACCCTTTTCCTTTGCAGTGAGTAGTTTTCACTGCTAATTACATTCCTTTCCCTTCATTTTAATAGCCCTTTTTTAAGGATTCAGTCCTTTGAATTTATTCCTTTCTTCATTAAATGACAGCCAAACAGAACTGCGACTTGAAATGAGCCAAGCAGATGACCAGCTAAACTGGAATTTCAAACTCCAACCAATTTCACTCCAACCAATCTCTTAATGAGAAGATGATTCTTGCTGTTAATTAAATCTGTTATTTAATTCCAGGGCTTGTTGCTGCTGTCATTCTGCCAGAGCACACATTTCCAAAATTGTTGATTTTTCTGTTTTTTCTAAGAACATGTGTTTTGGTGAGCTGAGAGATCAATCATTACCTTTCTTTATTTTCAGACATTGTGCGATGGGCACAGGTGAGCTGGTCACGTCTCGTTTTGTGTCTCATTATTGTTTGGCTGTTAATTAAGGAAAAAAACAGACAACTAAGGGGCCTGAGTCTGGTTAATTAAAACTAAGGCAAAAGAAGTTAATTAGCAGCAAAAACTGGTCACTAATGAAGAAGATGGTTAGAATAAAAACCTGCAGCCAATGCGGCCCTCCAGGACTGGAGTTCGGCATCCATGTTATAGACTGATCGCCTACCAAAGGAGACTGAAAAGTGGTAGATTTAAAAAAAAGTGCTGCCACTGCCTCAGAAAAGGATTTTTTTTTGCTGAATGCATTTCAGACAATTTTAATCCCAGAACATGTATTCCACAATTTACTTATGAAGAAAATAACTGGGAAACCTGACCCTTACAAACAAAGTACATAGAAAACAGTGCTTTGTTATGTAATTAATGTGTTGTCTGCTGGAAAACTTTAAACCTGGAGAGGACAAGGGTTAAAGTAATTGCACTGAAGCGATTAGAGTAATTGCTTACTTTGAAACACTAAATAGTTCGCTACTAATTTTAAAAGGAGTCTGAGTCACTCTGGGCCCATGCTTTGCATAATCATCAATGGAGCTGGCGGAGGTGGGGTGCTGCCAGTTGGACTGCTCATTCTACGAGTTCCCTTAATAACCACAACTATTTGAATTACTTGACAAAGTGCACACCTCTTTACAGGCTTTTCTTTGTTATATTGGCAGCAAGCTTTTAACAAAGTGCATAATTTAATCAGCAGTTGCATCGCATTCAAAAGGTGCAAGTGCTCGGCTAATGAGGCCAGAAGTTTTTTTTAGAGCTAAATACTGGAAAGCAGCAGACTCTGTTGCATTGGATGCATGAGGTTACCCAATTCTCAGTGAAAATATTTATAATCTTATTTCTTGGAAGCCCTGTTATAAAACGATCTGCCATCCATCTGTATTTTAGCCAGTGTTTATTCTGTTGTAGGGGTTTGAGACATTGGGATAATCAGTCACTCTTTATTCGATATAGTTTCTTTAATAGCGTGCAGAATCTTAGAAGTAGAACATTAGAACACTAGAGCAATCTAGACAAGAACAGGCCATTCAGCCCAACATAGCTCGCCAGTCCTATCCACTTAATTCTTCTAAAAACATCAAGTGTAGTTTTGAAAGTCCCTAAAGTCTTACTGTCTACCTAACTTCTTGGTAGCTTATTCCAAGTGTTTATGGTTCTCTGTGCAAAGAAAGACTTCCTAATTTTCGCGCAAAATTTATCCTTAACAAGTTTCCAACTGTTAAGGTGGAACTCATTTTAAAATAGTCTCGATCCACTATACTAATTCCTTTCATAATTTTAAACACTTCAATCATGTTTCCTCTTAATCTTCTTTTGTAAAACAATGAACAAACTACGCTACTAAAAAAGAAAAGTTCATATAGCCTTTTTAGTTTTCTTGTGTGGATGAAACAATAATTAAAAGGTATGTATGCTTATTTGTTATTTATGACCACAAAATGGATGTATGATTTTAAACAGGATCCATATTCTCAAATGAAGCTAAAAGAAAATGAGTTTTCCATTCTAGGATGAGTCTTCCATCACCCCCTGGTGGCCATTCAGAAATTTCTCCCAGCTTCTTTCTCTTTGAGCAATCCTTGCCACTCCTGTAATATTGGTGTTAAGGTACAAAGACAGTTTATTCACAAACAGTTGATGATAAGGATGAGCTGCCATTTTCTAGTGTACACACAGAGTGGCCAACATTAAAGACGCTCTACTGCTCTTGATATTCATACACAGCCTTTTGAAATGTCCAGGTGTCCTTTGAAGTGACAGTTTCTGGATTGCTGGGATTTCTCTATTCAAGGGTATTAAGGTATAAACCTTTTGTTATATCGTTTGCATCTAGCCCTAAAGTATTGTACACAATTTCAGGTCAAAAAGAAAGTTATTTGTTTTCACCACTTTTTGAAACCTTGTGGTCTCTTATTCCTTAACTCTACAAACTTCTGTGCAACTTTCAACTTTAGTGTGATTGTCACCCTAGAGAGAAGATGTAGAAAATGTTGCCTTATTGTCGGGTTTCGGGCCATATGAAATATCTTAAATGCTGGTAGGCTTGTGGCACTGGGTTAGGATAAGCCTTTGCCACCTTTCATTATATTTCCCTGCTTTGTTCAACACCACTTTCTAGGGAAACCTGGTGGTCAGACCTTGTGAGATGGAAGGACAGAAGGAGCTGTGCTACATACGGTTGGTCGCCTCTTCAGTGTTTCTTCTTTGGAAAGAGTATTTGAGATTCTGCCTCCGTCTTAAACATAGTGTAGTCTTGAAGCCATCTGGCACAATAATTGTTGGTGTTTATGTCTGGCTTACAGAAATCCCTGTGTGTTCCCGTTCCTAAGAGCAAATTGCCAACACTAATTCTTCTTTGGACTTCAGTCTCCTTAACTGACAGTAAAAAGATCTTGCCTTGTCTCATCCTATTTGAAGTTGATTTATTCAGTTGTACCCAAGGTTTCAGGGAGCAATATTTCTCCACTGCATACAAAAAAGGATCAGTGACAGCCTTTATCACTATATGCTCAACCAAAGTAGTGATATCACTGAAGGTTGAAGAAGGTGGAGGCAGAACATAATAACATGATAAGACTTTGGAAAAGAGCAGGTGATTCATCTCCACATAGCTTGTCAATCCCAATTCAATTGATCTTTTGTGAAATACCAACCAGTCCCAAAGTACCGCTATCCTCCACAGTACCTTGTAACTTTTTCCGCGTATGTGTAGTTCTCTGAGCAAAGCAAGCCTTTCTGCCATTTATGTGAAATTCATCATTAACTAATTTCTAAAACTTCACTGTGTATGGTTGATAAATGGGAGTGCAAATTATAGTACTGAGTATATTCCTGTTGCTATATTGCTTTATGAAGTCAGAACTTTATTTCAGGTAAGGTTGAACTACAGTTGATAGTAGCAGCAGTAGCAAAGGAGCTTGGAATCTGCTTTAATGTTATTTGGTAAGAATGGCCTGACTTGATGCCCGTGTTTTAAGGAATAACTTTGTACAGTTGTGACTTCGTTCACCTTCAGCAATATTATTCTCCTTGAATATTTTTGGAGCTTATTGAGCATGTTATTTGAATGAAATGAAGTGGTTGCCCTTAAATATCCATTATAGGTGGACATTGTTTGGCACCACCGTGAGTGGCTGCCTTTCCAGCAGCTCCATGTCCTTAATATTTCTGCCTTTTTCTCTATCTCACTGATCATTCCTACCACTTTCTTTTATGTGGACTTGTTTCCTGGACACTTTTTACTTCTTGGACATGGATTTTTACACGCCGAGACTCATCTATTCAGGTAGTCAACTTCTAGTGCTGAGAACAAAGGCCCATGCCGGTGTGCTTCCCTATTTACCTGATGAGGTAAGAAGGCGGTATCATGGCAGCAGAGCCACCGCTAAGCTAAAGGCTAAGCGGCTATCGAGGAAGTGGTAATACAAGCCTCGGTGCGTTCTGTGATCCAGGGAAATGTGAACTCTCTACCAAATAAGATCAACGAACTGACTGTGCTGGTGAAAAATGACAGGACCTACAGAGAATGCAGTTTGTTGTGTTTTTACAAAACGTGGCTAACGACTAGCATCCTAGATGCTAACGTGGAACTACCCGGGTTTAGCACAGTTAGAGCAGACAGAGACGCAAATACCTGCGAGAAGCTGAAAGGAGGAGGCCTAGCTCTCTATGTGAATACAAGGTGGTGCAACCCTGGACATGTAAACGTCAAAATCTCCACTTGCGGAAGGGATGTCAAACTGTTGGCCGTACCTACTACTTGCCCAGAGAGTTTGGACACGACATTGTTGTTATTGTTTACATCCCTCCTCGGGCAGACGTGGAGATAGCGGGGGACATCATCCACACCGCTGTTGCTAAATTACAAACACAGCACCCCGAGGTGCTTGTGCTAATCTCTGGAGACTTTAACCATGTGAAACTGGACAAAATATTACCTGCCTGCTCCCAGTAAACATTACCTGCCTTCTCCCAGTATGTGGATTGTAACACCCAGGGAAATAGGACTATTGACCTACTGTATGCAAACGTTAAAGACGCATACAGTGCCACCCCGCTGCCTGCGCTTGGGAAAGCAGATCATAACCTGGTTCTGCTTCAGCCTCACTAAAAACCAAGAGTGAGGGAGCTACCTACAACCACACACTCATTCAGGAAGTGGTCCCCTGAGGCAGAGCAGGCTCTGAGGGACTGCTTTGGAACTACAGACTGGGAAATCCTGCAGGGATCATATAGTGAGAACATTGAGGAGGTTGTTGAGTGCACTAATGACTACATCAACTTCTGTATGGACATTCTAATTCCAGTAAGAACATTACGCTGCTATGCTAACAACAAGCCATGGATTACAAGTGACATTAAGGGCCTTTTGAACCAGAAAAAAGGGCTTTTAAAGGCGGTGATCAGCATGAGCTCAAGCGCTTGCAGAAGGAACTCCGAGTCCAGCTCAGGGAGGCAAAGGAGCAGTACAGGAGGAAAGCTGGAACAGAAGTTGCAGAATAACAGCATGAAGGAAGTGTGGGATGGGATGAAGATCATCACTGGCTGCAGCTCGAAGTGGGGTGCCACCATCAAGAGAGACGTGGAGAGAGCAAACCTGATGAACAACTTCTTTAACAGGTTTGACCACCCTAACCCACTCTCACCTCAGAGTACTACACCCTCCACCCATCCTTCTGCTGATACCAGCATAGGAGAGTTTCCCCCCACCCACAATTACAGCAGCCCAGGTAAGCAGAGAGCTGAGGAGACTTCATTCCAGCAAAGCAGTGGGTCCAAATGAAATATCGCCACAACTGCTGAAGGTCTGTGCATTGGAGCTGGGGAGTCCTATACAGAGTATCTTCATCCTGAGCCTGGAACAGGGGAGAGTCTTGAGGCTTTGGAAAACATCTTGCATCACCCCAGTCCCAAAGGTATCACGTCCTGGTGAGCTGAATGACTTCAGGTCTGCCGCCCTGACATCACATGTGATGAAGACCACTTTGTTAAATGGTGCAACTCAAACCACCTACACCAGCAAAACCAAAGAGCTGGTGGTGGATTTTAGGAGGACCAGGCCCCTCATGGACCCCGTGAGCATCAGAGGTGACTGTGTGCAGAGGGTACAGACCTATAAATACCTGGGAGTACAGCTGAATGATAAATGGGACTAGACTGCCAATACCGATGCTCTGTGCAAGAGAGGACAGAGCTGACTATACTGTCTTAGAAGGCTGGTGTCCTTCAACATCTGCAATAAGATGCTGCAGATGTTCTATCAGATGGTAGTGGCGAACGCCCTCTTCTATGCGGTGGTATGTTGAGAAGGCAGCATAAAGAAGAGGAACGCCTCCCGCCTGGACAAATTGGTGAGGAAGGCAGGCTATATTGTATGCACAGAGCTGGACAGTTTGACATCTGTGGCAGAACAATAGGAGCTGAGCAGGCTCCTGTCAATCATGAAGAATCCAAGGCATCCACTGAACAGTATCATCACCAGACAGAGGAGCAGCTTCAGCAACAGATTGCTGTCACTTTCCAGCTCCACTGACAGACTGAGGAGACTGTTCCTCCCCCACACTATGCGACTCTTCAGTTCCACCCTGGGGGGTAAACATTAACGTTATACAAACTTAAACAAGTGAAACAAGACAAACTTAAAAAATCAATTAAAAAAAAATGTAATTCTGGCCATGCGGAAGGTAGGTATGCGGCAGTGTCAAATGTTGCCATTGTATCTGATCGTGTTCAGCTCTGACGGAAGGGCATTCTCCCACGTAGGGAGAAAAGCACAGGGCCGTGATATCTCTGGCAATCAGCAGATACCCTCTAAAACACATGGAGCTCTGATCTCTCTCTTTCTCAAAAACGTCAAGCGTTACTCCTTAACAATCTATAGATGATAATGTCTGATGAACAAACAGCTAGCTAAGTGGAGGCAAAGTACGCTCCAACACATGGAAAGAAGTACTTTAGACCGACTCCAATGGAGGCTGGTGCGTGAGTGAGGAGGGCCCCGAACAACCCCCCCTCCCCTTGGCCCCCCAAGGCCACTGTCTAGGATTCGCTCAAACAAATCGGTACCGCAAGTGAACTATGATACTTACAGTAGTTGGATGAAAGAAGTCGCAAAATCAACTGGAATGTTGAAGCAATGTATAGAAAAAAACTCGATCTAAATCCATTAAGTTGTTCTCTCTCGTGAAAAGACGTTGGATTTTATATATATAATATATTAGCTTTGTAAGGGTCCTAGAAACTATTGAAATCCTCAGAAAAAAAAAACTGAAATGTAGAGATGTCAGGTAATTGTAAGGAACAAGGAACTTTTGTTTTGCCGATATGCTTGCATCGTTTGTGCATTTGCGGCTAAGCGATTGTCTTTCAGCTCTGTACCCAGCTAGGATGCCTTTATAATGGATAGTCCTAGTGGAAGGATGGACATCCTGAACAGGATGGATACTGTAATAACAAATGGATGGAAGGGTACTGCCTCCTGATGCCATATACACCCACAACATAATGGGTGTCAGTATCCCTCTGGTGACTTTCCCAGGTACACACAAGCAGAGCAGCATGGGAGTTGTAGTCCTGTTGGATGACCCTGCTGGGTTTCATGAGAGCCACCTGTAGAGCTGAGAGAATCCATCAGTGCTTTATGGGAGTGAGTGGAGGAGGACAACACTCACCTGAGGGGGGTTTGAAAGAAGAAAAATGAAAGGAAAGGAAAGAAAAGAGAAGAAAGGATTGTATTGTGCTGATTTTGAGGAAGAAGCCCTTTTCAAGGTACTGAGATTCTTTTAACCTGCGACTGAGTCTGTGCGATTGTTTCTTGAGTTAGGGCCTCTGTTATACCCCCAACATGCCACAATATGTATAAGTCAGACCACACCTCATGCCAATCAATTTATACAACAGGAAGTTGTAAACTGGCATTGATTTCATCATAATAATGTCTGTGAATATGCGGAACCAGCTAAAAAAACTCCATGCTGGGTGTTCTGAACCCACGGAGAAAAAATGAAGTCAGTGAAGGGCAGACGACATATTTCAAGGTACAGGAATTATATTAATAAAAGGCTAGAATTGTTATTGGCTCATTCTGCTTGGATCCTGGTTTGATTTCAGGCTATGGCACTTCCTGTCTAGAGTTTATGACCGGATGTGATGAGTGCATCTGCCTTGGGCTGGATCCTGTCTTATATTACCAATTGTTTAAGTGGACTGCTGTCCCCTGATATTGATGCAGTTGGTTCAGATACAGTGATAAGCAGAGCCTTAATTTTGCCCTTTAAACTCTTGCATGTTTGTTACATACAACACATCCATGGATTTATTATCAAACTCATTCAATTTAATTTTAGCTTATGAAGGGCGGGAGCCTATCCTAGCAGTACTTGGCACATGGCAAGAAACAGCCCACTCACACTCCTACTGGGGTCAGTTCAGATCCTAATCTGTATGTTCTTGGGGGTATGGGAGGAAAACCAGAGTACACAGGGAAACAAACACAGATATGGAGAGAGCTGAGAAAACTACAAATAGGCAAGGGTTCTGGATCTGTGAAGTGGGAACACTAACAACTGCACCACCATGTCATCCTAAAGTATCTTGGATTGAAATAAATAAAATAGGAAATTCTCGTGTTTGTAAAAAATGTACCAAATGATGCACTGTAGTGGTCTTTGTGTTTATTATAAAAACAAAATAAAAGGGCATGTGTTGTGCATGGGGTGACATGCACTGCTTTCCACTATCCATCCAAGCCTCCCTATGTGGTCCATGCTAATCTTCAGCAACCTGAGACTGTTGACCTCATCAGTTGTCATGAATGACATTCTAGATCAGTGGCATTGCATAACTGAAAGTGTAGCTTAGCATGAAATCGATCGTCAAATCATAGCACCTCAGTTGGTCCCTGGTCTGCTGTTGGGGATGTCCAGGAGAAAGTGGGAAAGTAATATATTAAAGGAAGTGCCAGGCACAAATATCAGAGGGAGGGAAATACAATTGTGTAAAGTTATGTAGTGAGAAGTCTTGGGCATAGTTGATCTACATTTAAACTAACATTATTGGTGAAAAGTAAGGACATGCCAGGTTGTCAGTTTGGGGGAACACATTTCAGGTGACAAGGCAGGGACTGCGCTGTGGATTTCAATCTGGTTCTCATGCAATCCAAAAAAATTTAAGAAGACTGAGAGACAAAGGGAATATCTACCTATGCATCCATTATTGAATTCAGCTCAGAGTTGTGGAGCCAGAGCTAATTTTGCAGGAACCAACCCTAGGGACACAAGGCACACATATTAGGCATGTGGGAGAGAAAATAAATGAATAAAATCATGTGATGGCATAGATAGAACATGTAAACTCTGCACGGGCAGCGTCCAGGCCAAAGTAAAACTAAACTTTGAAGCTGTGAGGCACCAGCTCCATGAAAGAAATAGTTTACCCAAAAAGTGAAAATTTTAATTGAAATTTTTGAATTTTCAGTCTGGTTGACTCATTTTGTGTGCTTTATAAACTGACGCCAATGCCCCTACTAATGTAGTCATATGGCCTGTATCATTTCCTTAGGAACATGTTTGTGCAAATCTGAATGCAGTGTCTACATAAAAGTGATTTACTGGATGTAAAACTGTATTTTTTGCTCACATGTGGAGATCTCTCAAAGTAAGACAAGTGAGAGATTTGGAGTTTTCTTTAAAATGAGTGGCTGGAGTGACTGACTTAGAAGTTGGACCAATGTTGTAAGTTGCCAAATTATTTAGATCTAAGGAAATCAATTTATTAGTCAATGTTCAAATGATAAAGTTATGAGTTGCATGCTCATGAGATGATGTTCTCATTAAAACAAATCAATTGATATGTCTGTCAATAAGAGGTTAAATGTTTAGAAGACATTCACTTTGGTGCCATAAGTGACCAGCACTGAAGTGTTAAAGGTCACATCACAACTTGCACGTGAGCTAAGGAGCTGGAGAGATTTGTGCAGAACTAATCAAGAGGTCAAAGAGTATGATGAAGGAAAGAATTACAGCAAACATCAAAAAATATTTAAAAAATAATAACTAGGGGCAACAAATCCATTTTTACAAAAGCTCTGGCGTCCCGATGTGTGTCTGCGGCTGCAGTGACCTGATTTGGTGACTGCCCTGTTGGTTAGTGCAGCCTTCGTTCATGAAGCGATGCGGCCGGACGTGCGGCTGAGGCAATGAGGAGAGACAGCTTTCCAAGCAGCGCCTGCGGGATTGTGTTATAGCTCGGCTGGAAAATGCATTTTTTTAAGAGCTTATCTGAGGAAGCGCAGGAAACCAGAGGGTAAAATCCTAAAGACATAGAATTTGGGAACGTCTCGTTTTTAAACAGGAAATACTACATTTACTTTTTTTTTTGTTTGTTTTTCAATTCATTTCCCACAGTGAGGGGAAGCTGAAGTAATTTCTTTGAGATTTTTCAGCATCTCAGCTTTAGTCCACCCTCTTACCTTTCTGGAATCTTCTGCATATTGTGTGGATTGACTGCTTATGCTCAGTATTATATAACACATTAAACTGTGATGTCATACACAGTGACTTGATGTGTTCTTATTGAATTTCATCTCCTCTTTGGCTTATTTAAGAATACACACCATTATCCACTGATGCAGACTTTCATTCTAATACTGTGTCCATAAACACTTCATACTTAAACTTCTGAAGAAAGAAAAGAGCAAATTTTTCACCAAGTGTTCTAACACACCACCTGTAAAAAAATCGGCCAAAACAAAAGACCACCTACACATCTTGAGTTTGCATGAAACACATCAAATAACTCAGCTCAGTGCCATTTAAAGTGCTTAAAAGACAAGAGTGAAAGAGTTTGGCTGTCATTAGTCCTTTTTCCCCAGGTAATGATGGTTTTACCAGGGCCCCATCCCTGGTCTCTCATTTCCATTTTTGTGTCTGTATATTTTCTATTTTTATGTTGATTATTTTTCGGCAATTTTTATTTTAATGTTTTTGTTGAGTATTGTTATTTGAAATTGTAACCTATATTAGAGTTTGGTTTTCAAATTATTGTGTTGTTGAAATATGTAAATTCAGTGAATTATTTACCTATTTTTAGTCCAAAGGGACCCCTTAATGCTACAGCTGTGGGGACCACCCTTGGTGTATCTAAATGCCTGTGATGACTGAAAGGATTCCACAAAAGCAAGCAACAATGTAATCGTACCACTGCTTTTGTTATAGCCGAAGAAACCATAACACCAACTTGGAGCATCAGGTTGCCTGCTAACGACAGCATGAGTCTGGTAGCTCCGAGCTGACACCCGAAATTCCCCGATTCCCCCAATCTTGGCAACCACACTTCGGCCAGATTTGGTCCTTGCAACTCAACCAACCAAGTACTTTGTAGGTTGTTTTGCTAACTGTCCCTAAAGAAGACTTGATTAGAGATGCACATGAAAGAAAGCAGACCAAGTATGGAGGGCTGGTGGCAGAGTGGCAGAGCAAGGAATGGAAGGCCAGGAGTCAGCCAGTAGAAGCAGTCTGCAGAGGCTTTGCAGACCATTCCCTTTATCAAACCCTGTAACTCTTTGGCATATCTGGGCTGCACAACAGAAAAACCATCAAGAACATTTCTGAAGCAGCTGATAAAGCAGGTGGCTTTGGATCAGGAAGGCTGATCCTTCGTATAGCATGCTACTTGGACACGAGCAGGGGCTTGGTCATCCCTTGCTGGGTTGCCTGAGTGGGACTGTCTGATGATCAAAGACCCAAAACAACCTGATCACTGATGCTAGTTGCACTACAAAGTGTTTTACAAAATCAGTAGCTTCTGATTGTGCTGCTTGGTTTAACTTTCTTGGATTTTCTTCAAGTTCTTATTTTGATTAGCAGGTTGCTCTTTGACTCTGGATTTGATTTTTGAACTGCAGATTTGTATTTTGTTCATTTTTGGTTTACTTATTGGGGCAACATTTTGCAGCCCACCCGGTTTATGGATGTGGTGAGAGAGGACATGCAGGTGATGGGTATGACAGAGTAAGATGTAGACAGGAAAATATGGAACAAGATTATCCGCTGTGGAAACCCCTAACAGGAACAGTCGGAAGAAGAAGAAATTAAACTTTGTTTTGTTCAATAGACCAGAGGTTTTACTATTCCCCTCTCCCTTTCAGAAATAAATAGGTCTGCCATTTTTTAAAGATTTAGGTCACAGGACTGAATCTGAGTTTCAGGGCCAGGCCTACTTTGCATTTTGAAGCCTTTTTAAGTTTTGTGGGCCCATATTTCACAACATGTGTGCTTTTTTGTACCATTCCAAGTGAATTACTCTGCTCTTACTATCATTCAAAATGCCCTTTAAGACTAAAAAATGTTGACTGTTGCTCACAATCCACCACTATGATTTCATAACATATATTGAAAACAGGTTGTGTTCTTGGCATTTCCTAAACCCAACATAATTTTTTTGATATTTTGTACAATTTATTAATCCCCAAGGAGAAATTGTGTTTTTGTGTGACATATGGAAGTCAGAGCACAGGGCCAGCCATTATACAGCACCACTAAACAATTTTTCAGGTTAAATGCCATGCTCAAGGGCCCAATGGAGTAGGATCCCTTCTGGAAGTAATAGGATTTGAACCGGCAACCTTCCAGATACCAGCATGGATCCTCAGCTCATAGCCCTGAGTCCAAAATATCAGAAACAATGGTTTATTACAGAGTGATGAAGGATGATGAGGAGGAGATGATTACAGGGACTAAACACAAGAAATATTGTAATTTTCTTGCGTTATACTAATATTGTTTTTGCACTTCTGTTATTGTTTTGTTTTATTTGTAGAACTTTTGTGCATCAGTTTCTTACATCTTTATTAATATCTCCTATCTATATCTTACTTTGTGGATGTGTTGTGAATTGACGTTTTCACATTTTGTTGTATATCGAGTATGAGTACATGCTTATACATCCTTTGTAAACCAGTTTTAAGAGACACAAGGCATGGTTATACACAAGGTTATATGTTCATATTTTCTTGTTCTTGTAATAATTCTTGCAGCCGCATTTTGGATTAACTTGAGGCTGTATAAAGAACAGTTTGAACAGCCAGTGAACACCGCATTGCAGTAGTCAATCCTACTAGAGATAAATGCATGAATTAATTTCTCACAATCCTGTTTATTTAGAAAGCGCCTTAATTTCCTAACATTTTTAAGATGGAAGAAACATGTTTTGGACAACTTTGTAATATGTGCTTTAAATGACATGCTAGAATCAAAGATAACTCCAAGATTGCGGGCTGATTCAGTAAAATTAATTGGGATTCCAACTGAGTTAAATGTCGACAAAATATTGCTGTGATCAACGTCATTCCCTCCAACAATTAACATCTCTGTTTTATCTGTATTTAAAGACAAGTAGTTCTCATTCATCCACTCCTTTAATTCACTAACACAACTAATTAAAGACAACATCGGAGAAACTTCATTTGATTTAAATGAAAGGTATAACTGGGTGTCATCTGCATACGAGTGAAAATTAACATTATGTTTCCTAATGAGAGATCCCAGTGGAAGCATGTAAAGTGAAAACAGTAAAGGTCCCAGTACTGAGCCCTGTGGGACACCATATTGAGCTTCTGTGTATAATGATGGAGTACTATCAGCACATTTCTGTACATATTGGAATCGATTTGATAAATAAGAACTGAACCAAGCGAGCACGGGGCCTGTAAGACCAACATCATTTTCTAGCCTGTGCAGTAAAATAGAATGGTCAATGGTGTCAAATGCTGCACTTAAGTCTAATAACATAATTACAGTGGAGTTTCCTTCTTCAGAGGATATCAGAATGTCATTTACAACCCGTGTTAGTGCAGTTTCTGTACTATGACCAGTGCGAAAACCAGACTGGAATTTCTCAAATAAATTGTAATGCGTAAGGTGTGACTGAAGCTGACTGGCGACTACTTTTTCTAGTATTTTAGAGAGAAATGGTAAATTTGAAATAGGCCTATAATTATTTAGTATGTGTGGGTCTAGGTCTGACTTTTTAAGTAAAGGTTTAATGACTGACACTTTTAGCGCATCAGGTACTGTGCCATGCAGTAATGAACTATTGATAACGGTTAGAATAGGTGCTGCAAGAACATCCATTGCACTTTTTACTAGTTTTGTTGGCACTGGATCTAGGGAACAAGTAGAGGGCTTCATTTTAGTAATTAAAGTTAAGACTTCCTGCTCAGTTACAGGATTAAAATTACTAAAGTGCTGAATGCAATGTGTGGCAGGGTCTGCTAAGATAGTATTTGGTTTGTACTGTGATGCTGAGATCTGGGATCTTATATTTTTAATTTTCTCATTGAAGAAGTTCATAAAGTCTGTACTGCTAATATCTGTTGGTATTTTGCACTGTTGATCTGAATTGCCATTTGTTAATTTAGCCACTGTTCTAAACAGTACCCGAGGATTTTTATTATTGTTATCTATTAATGTAGAATAGTATTCTGAGCGAGCTTTAAAGAGGGCTTTTTATATTTATTAACACTCTCTGTCCATGCAATTTGAAAGACATGTAGCTTTATTGTTCTCCATCTGCGCTCCAGTTTTCGACACTCTAATTTAAGAGCTCGAGTATTTTCATTAAACCAGGGAGAGTTTCTATGCGCTTTGATCACTTTTGTTTTAAGGGGAGCCACTGTGTCCAGAGCATCTCTCAAGGTCATATTATAATGTGATATTAGCTGATCTAAATTGTTTTCCATGTTTACATTTGATGTTAACTGATCTAAATGGTTTTCCACAATTACACTCGACTTACTCAAGGTATCTATAAATTTTGAAGCAGAATTACAATCTAGATGTCGCACTGTCTTTGTTTTAATCTGTGAGTGCATTGGCATGGGCAGAACTATCAAATGTAATTAAGAAGTGATCAGAAATAACTACATTTAATGAAGTAATATTTAAATTTTGAATTTCAACTTTGTAAGTTATAATTAAATCTAATGTGTGGTTATGATTATGAGTTGGACCTTTGACAATCTGACAAAATCCTACTGAATTTAACAAATAAGTAAAAAATTTGCTAAAAGTGTCAGTTTCCACATCAATGTGTACATTAAAATCCCCCATCAGAACTACGTGATCATAATTTATAGCCAAATCAGACAGAAGGTTGCTAAATTCAGTCATGAACAATGAATATGGCCCTGGTGGTCTGTAGACTAGCACTATAATTGTGTTGGAATCTGTTTTAATATTTAAAATGAATACCTCGAAGGATGTAAAGTTGCCTAAATTTTTAGAAGTGATTTGCATTTTATTACAATGAATTATTCCAAGGCCTCCTCCTCGACCAGAATCTCTAGACTTATGAAGGAACGAGTATCCATCTGGTGACGCCTCTGCTAGGGGAACAGTGTCACATTTACTAAGCCAGGTTTCAGTAAGAAGACACAGATCAGATTTTGTACTTAATATAATATCATTTACCAAAACAGCTTTAGTGCCAAGAGAGCGAATGTTAAATAAACAACATTTAAAACTGCATGGTTCTTTCTGAACTGGTGATATATTTTTTGTTTTAATTTGAAGTAAATTTCTATTACAGATGCCCCTGGTGGTGGGTCTGGTTTTATCCCTTGGTCTAATTATACACCTTATTTTTTGGTTATCAATTAATTTAAGGTTTGTATCAAGACTAAATTTACTGGATTATGGATAACAGCTTCAGGAAAATAACAGGTGGGATAAACAACAGCCTGTGATTTAAGATCACACGACTGCGGCCTGGATGGTGCTCTAATCAGTCAACCAGGCAGTTTTGCTGCCATATTTTGGGATAATACATAAGATCCCCTCCAGTTAGGATGAAGACCATCTCTTCTGAAAAATCCAGGCCTTTCCCAAAAATCATCCCAATTGTTCACAAATGCTATGCTTTTATTTGCACACCAGGTTTCTAGCCAGCAGTGAAAGGAATGCAATCTGCTATAAATCACATCCCCTCTATATAATCTTGGTAAGGGACCAGATACAATTAAACTCCGACATTTTGTTTTAGCTTTGGTGCATAGAGAGATGAAGTTCCGCTTTAATACCTCAGATTGCTGTAAATAAATATCATTAGTGCCGACATGCAGCAATAAGGTAGATACTTCATCGTCGGCGACACGGTCCAATGCGGCCTCTATGCCAGAAATCTTGACCCCTGCGAGGCACTTAACATTAACTGCTGGTTTAACATAGTTTGGAATTCTAACATTCCGCACTATGGAATCGCCAATTATGAGCACTTTCTTATTCTCAGTTTCCACAGGCGCGCTGCGGAGAGCTGAGAACCTGTTCTGGGTCCGAATTGGTGACCTGGGTGCTGGGGGACTAAATTTTGGATTCTTAGACCCCTGTCTTACTGTTACCCACTCGCCCTGTGGCAGAATTGGTGCTGCTGATTTCGGCCGCGCACTGACTACAGTGGGACCTGGAGAGACTGAGGCCGAATCAGAAGTAGCCGAATTGTCTAAACAAACCGAGTCGATCCAATTTTCGGTTTGCCTAATCGCTATCAGATTCCTAACGCGGTCCTCCAATTCGCGTATTTTCCCGACCAACTCTAAATTAACTAAACATTTTTGGCAGGTGAAGCTATCTGCACTGTCGGCCGGAAAACCTGAGCTGTACATACTGCAGGACACACAACATATAAACGTGCCCTCGATGGGCAGAGAGCAGATAGAACTTACATTAAGTGTTGAAGTCATCTTTGCCGTTTTTATAGGTGCTTCGGCGCTTTCCGTGTTCAGCTGAATCACCGTCGCTTTAAGTTTCCACCACCCGCTGACCGATCGACTTTAATTTTTCACTGCCGGTTATTTCTACTGGTCAGCTGCCGGCTTTACCCCAGGTGAACTTGCTCGGGTGCTTGCGAAGGGCTACGTGCCTGTGGGAGACGCCGCTGCTCTCTGCTTCCGCTCGCTGATCCGCTCTCTGCTTCCGCTCGCTGATCCGCTGATCCGACTTCTGACTTGTGTCCCCAAGTGCACAGGGAAGACATATAAGCACAGGAGGCAGTCACCCAGTGCCTTTACTTGTATTGGCCTCCGAACTGGGAAAGTAAAAGCAAAACATCCAGGCCAGGATGCCTCCACAGTGTCCTTCAGGCCAGGTTGCAATGCCAGTCCTGCTGGGTCTTCTGCCACACTGATTGAGACCATCCATTATGTTGGCTTTCTGTCCAGGTAAGGGAATAGGGTTCAGCTTTACCAGGATTCCTATCTATCTATGACAATTGGCTCTAATTAATCAGTCACTGCAGCCTTGTTGAGGTATTTGAAGTGCTTTTGAACGCCGAAAAAGAACCAACCAGCTTCTGAAATTTCAGAATCACTTTCAGAATAAGATTTATTCCTTGATATGGTTTAGTGCCATCCTTTCCTAACAGAACTTATTACTGCTTGTACTGCAGGGTGGACATTTTGATCTCAGGATGGATGTCTGCTTAAAATTCTGGAAATAAAGAAAACTATTCCAAGCTGTAGGGCACCCAAGCACTGGAATGATCTACTGTTATTACCAATCTTAGAGAAGCCTCATCCATCTCAGTATTTAGATTGGGTGAACTCTTATTCATACACTTGTTAGAACTGCTACTGAGATTGTTTTATATTCCACTCTTATTTTGTTTTTTTTTTAAATAAATGTAATAATTGTTTTTGTTTTAACATTTTTACATATTTTCCATTGTCTTTTTCTTTTCAGTGCCCATTGTGGCACTTGTTGTGGCTTGGAGTGGATACAGATTCACAAATGCACGACCTGATTTCTATTTCCTCCATCCAAACTAAACTTTCATCATTTGCCTCTCTATTTTTGTACAGAATGTGGCTAAACCAGGAACATTGGAATTTGGACTTATAAACACCCTGTAAATGTGTAGTGCTTGAAGGAAATGGGCACATCACAACACCTAACCGAACGCATAAGATCGTTCCATCAAGATCAAGAAGGTACAGTCTGGTACACTATATGGAGACATGGATTGGTTTGAGATCAGAAAGGGCACATGTCAAGGATGCAGCAGTTTTCAACATGTATGCAGAAGCTGTCATGTCGCAAGCAGACCTGGATGAGTCAAAGACTGGTGTGAAAATAGGTAGTAGAAAGATCAGCAACCTCCGATATGCTAATGATACTGTCCTGCTGGCTGAAAACAAGATCTCGACCATCTGATCATGAAAGTCAAAGAAGAAAATGTGATGGTTGGACTGCATTCGAATATCAACAAGACAAAGACCATGACAACAGCAAAAATGCAAATGTCAATATCAAGATAAACAATGAAGAAACTGAAGTGTATAAATGGCTCTAAAATTGATCAAGATGGTGAATGCACCCCTGAGATAAACAGAAGGCTGGCACTTGGAAGAAATGCGATGGTCATTATGAACAACATATGGAAGAGCAAAGACAGCAGCCTGGCAACTAAATGTAGATTGGTCAGTGTGATCATTTTCCCAATAACAACATAAGCCCATGAAAACAACCTAAGGCTGCTCTTAACCTGCAATTGCTCCGTCCTGGGTATGATGTTAACAACTCGTGGGTTGGTGGCAGAATTGTCACTCCTGCCACAGTAAGAATAACCTCACACTGTTTCATTCCATTCTAACTAGTGTGGTGCTGAGATGTCTCCCATTGCATGGCTACACTCGGATCAAAATTTGGGATTGTGAGGTTGTTTGTCATTTGTGCTGTATCAGCACATGTTGCCAACCTTCATAATATTTCCTGTCTCCAATAGCACGACAGACAGTACTGCCCTTACTTTTCTAGTTTGCTCTCTTGCTTTTTGTCTCTGTCTCCAGATGTGTTTGTCTTCACTTAGGTCATTATGAGTTGCACTCGGCTGGGCTAAGACCAGACAAAGGATAAGCACATCTGTTAGGCATCCCACCTAAATACAAAACACATTGGAATACCGCCCATAGGGATGGGAAGATTGATACCATGATAATTGATACCTCAGTATTCAGACTGTACTCATTTGGTATTTGAATATCATTAAAAATACTGATTACAATTTTTTTCTGTAAGATTGGTAGCACAGTTCTTACAAACACATTAAATGTACTACCACGCTTTACACTCACACATTTTGGAATGAACAAACACACTGTAACACAAAAATTCCATAATTCCAATATGGTATACCAAATAGTAATTTAACCATCCTATATTTTCTGACCTAAAGTACGGTATAGCATTGTATAATGTTACTTTTCATAAATTGAGAAAAATACAGCCCAATGCAATTTTTGAGAGAAGAAGAATGTTCAGCACAACGGAAATATGAGCAACCTGTTTATTCATTTAAAGAACATGCATCCTGACCAACACAAAGAAGTGAAAAAACATCAAAAAGATTCAAATCTGAAGCATCGGCTACCAGAAAGTTTTCATAGAGACACACGACATTATCTAGGGAGTTGTGCTGCTAGCATGGTTATTTAGAATGGAGTTTACTAGAGACTTTTTAGGAGAGTTTAACAGTTTTCTATTTACCACTGATTAATAATTATGAAACGTGTAGCCCATTGTTAGCAAAATGGAGGAGGTAAAAATGTAAACATCACTGTCAGACGTTCTGCCCATGGTTTTAGTTTTATTGAAATGCAGTGCACATTATAACCAAAGTGCACAAATTAAGTATGTGTCACATGCGTGTGTTTCTGAAGCAGCTTAAGTGCTGTGGTGATTGTAATTATCTGCCAAACCAGGGGTTGGCGCTATGTTCTAATACCTTCTTGCTTCCTACCTCTGCAGAATGGAAGATTGCATATTTCATATGACCCAAAGTTCGGCCATTTTAAATCAGTTCTGTGTTGGACTCCCATCTGAAAAGACATCATTTTCACTTTCATAAAAAGGATCATTTTGCTTTCATTTATTTTTTTTTATTGTACAGGATCACATATGTGTCCCAAACCTTTTCCTATGTTTTCTTTTCTTATACATGTTAAATTAGAGCATTAGAACAATCTAGACAAGAATAGGCCATTTAGCTCAACAAAGCTACCCAATCCTATCCATTTTCCCTCAAAATAAGGTCTCTAAAACCCTACAGTCTTTCACACTACTTGGTGACTTATTCCACAGGTCTATGGTTCTTTGTGTGATTAAATAGTTCAATACTATGCAGAACACTTATTAACTGTGCCTTATTTGAAGGTGAAAACTTTGTCTGAAACTAGTTTTTCTTTCTGAATAGTAGATGTAAGTAAACAAATACAAGTAATATTAATCACTTTACCACTTTAGTGAGTTTAACAGAATTTTAATTGCATTAATAAAAACCTCTCGTGCATAAGAATTTTCAGATTTAACTTTACATTGTTTAAGTTGTATTGTATACAGCATGGTGGTGCAGTCATAGAAGTGCTGCCACACAGTTAGGAGACCAGGGTTTGCATTCCTGTGTGCTTCTTGCGTGGAGTTTGCATGTTCTCCCTGTGTCTGTGTGGGTTTGATGTCCTCCCACTGTCCAAAGACATGTAGGTTAGGTGGGTTGTTGGTGCTAAACTGTCCCTAGTGAGTGAGTGAGTGTGTGTTCACCCTACAATGGGCTGACACTCTTTCCAACTATTGTTCTTGCCTTGTGTCCACAGAGGCAAAATAGAATTAAGAAGTAAGAAATGTCAACATGTTCCTTCTTCTAAATACACATCTGAAATTTAAGGAAATGTAAAGCTAATATGACGACATTTTTTCTCAATAAAAAAGATGGCAGAATATAATAGAAAATGGAAAAGTGAGAATATTATTTGCTTTTTTGTAAAGTTTGCTGTTTTAAGGGTATACTTTCATGAAACGATTGCCTGTTTTGTAAGTACAAAACTACTTAATCTTTATGAAAATGCAAATGTTCATGTTATAATCATTGTGTTTGTATATTTGACTTTTTATTCTATTAATTTTTATTTTGTAATAACTTTATTGTGGTGAGCTTGATCTTTTGTAATGATGATAATTAATTTAAATATAAACTGCCCTATACCAATTAATAGTAGCCATTCCAAAATACTATCATAATCATTTGAAAAAAAAATTCTATGTTCATTAAAATAATACTCTGAATTGGAATCGTTATCGGAAATAGTAGTACATAAAATACTCGTATCAGTATAGGCCATCATTAGCAACCCACTCATTTACAAATGGACAGTCATGAGCTGACATTTAATC
Organism: Polypterus bichir lapradei; assembly: GCA_026402145.1. Lineage (NCBI taxonomy): Eukaryota > Metazoa > Chordata > Cladistia > Polypteriformes > Polypteridae > Polypterus > Polypterus bichir. Next base: position 55,059,342 of record JANRMT010062854.1, on the reverse strand, counting down.
TGATACCTCCATTTGAGAGGAAGATCCAATACACTCTTAAAAATAAAGGTGCTACAGTAACTCTTCAGAGCATTGCCATAAGGGAACCATTTTGGCTTCCCAAAGGATGCATCCATATGAAGGTTCCAGAAAGAAGCTTTATTTATTTAGATATGTAACAGGCTTCATACAGTAAATAACAATAAATAGATGGTATCAGATTTGTGAAATACCAGTGGCCCGTGATTTTAAAAGGACTCCCGCTGCATACAATAATACGTGCTAAATCCCCATTTGATTAATCTGTTACTGTCCAGCTAAGCTGCGTACCATAAATTAAAGATTTCCATTTTCTTTTTTCTACATATTAGGAAGTTTTTCAAAGCATAAAGAACCCTTCCCAGAATGAAATAGTGCTTTGTCAGGCAATGGTTCTTACTATGGAACCACAGCATCCCAGTAAAGAACAATAAAGTGGCATCATTTTTAAGAGTGTATCTGGACAAAAGACAACAAAGCCCCTGGGAGAACATCCAAACTCTGCCGAGACAGGGCCAGCCTAGGGTGTGCACTAACTACTTTGACATCCCCATTCATCTGGTGCTCTCCAAATCAACATTCTCAGTTTAGGACATTTAGCTCCAGCAGGTGTTCTTTTGGGCATATTGGTGCCATGTATTTAAAATTCTCCTCATGGTAATGGTAATCTTGGTGTGATATCTTAGCCAGCTTGTCCTTTCTGAACAAGTCGGCATATAGTGAGATTCAACAGATGGTTTCCTTGTTTTGTTTAGAATTTTACATTTCTTTATCAGGTTTATCAGTCATTTCTATTGTCTTAGTCTGACTATTTCCACAATAACAGCATCTTATATTTTGATTCTGATTTGTTTGCAGCTGCAAAGCCTGCCATGAACTATAGATGCCTGAATGATTTCCTATTAAATTTTACAATATGAATTATGCAAGTAAATAACTTTTGATTTGAAAGAGAAGGAGTGGCAGAAAGTCGGAGATCGACTCAATGGCAAGAAAAGCAGCCCGACACTGAAAGCAAGAGCCCATGTGCTCTTCGCTGCTGCATTAAAAGCCACTAATTTATTTTAGACACCTCTGTCCCTGAGAAGATGGATTGCTCCTCTGGATGCCTCACTTCTACTGAATATTATTAGTACATGTTTTATTTAAAAATATATTTCATTTTAATTAAAATATATTTTTTCATGTCATCAGATGAGAGGAACATTTTTTTCCTTAGTCCTTCAGAAGGCAGGGAGATTTCATTGGCTAATAAAGCTTTCTTCAGAAGTGATGTTCAGACTGTAGATAATATTACGTCAATGACATCATTTTATATCGGCTTTGACATATCATAATTTGAGTGTATAAATAAATATGACATGCTGAGTTAACAGAAATTAATATTTAACCAAAGAAGGGAGGGAGGAATAACATTTATAGCTACCAGTATGTGATGTGGATAAAATTCCCTGAAATAAAGGCAAATAGAGATTTTTCTAAACTTGCATGAATAGAAGTTATTCAAAGTGCTTTATATGTGGGCAGTTTGACAAGCGATGACATGGTGGGCTAGATTAGAACTGTAATTTCTTCTTCTTCTTCTTCCTCCTCTTCATCTATTCCCACTTCTAATTGAAGTTGATGTATTTTATAAATTCGGTCCATCACCTCCTCACCAGTAAAGCTTGTTTCCCTCAGATCTTCTTTTACTTTCTGCTTTGGCCTCCCTCATTTTCTCTTCCCTTGTATTTCCATTCCCATCACTCTTTTGCCCACATACTCTTTGTCTCTCCTCATCACATGTTCATACCACTTCAACCTACTTTCCTGTAGTTTTTTTAGGTATCTCTCCCACTTTTGTTGTACCTCTGGTTTTTTAATTTCTTGTTCTTTTTTTGTAACATCTCAACATTCTCATTTCTATCACATCTAACTTCTTCTCCTACACTCCCTTACATCACTGCTGGTCTTATGCCTGTTTTAAAAACCTTACCTAGAAGTTTTGCCCTAATTCTTCGATCCAATCACATAATACTCCTAATACTTTCTTCCAATTGTTCAGATATGTGTCTCAACAAAATAAGAGAAATGTTTTGAAGCAAACAGGCCATTCAGTCTAACTTTATCAAGAACTACACTACTTGCTCACTTGCTCCATGTTTTTGAGGTTTTAGTGTTCAGTGTAAGATTCACTCTTAACAGCTTCCATCTGTTACCACTTGTGCGTGATGAAGAACTAAGTTTAAAGCAACAGCTGGAAACTACTATGATAACTCTCATAATGAACTCGGGGGCATCTGACTTATAAGCTGGTGAATATCACTTTTAGACAAATAAACATTGTTATTTAGAGTAGTTTGTGAAGTCACACTGGGTATGATAAAGGTGCTGTAGATCCATTCATTTTCTACATCTGTACTTTACATTTTAAGGTCACAGAGAAAGCTCTCCCAGCAACAATGGCATCAGTCTTGAACACAGTTATGAGTCCACTGCAGAGCACATCCACACAAGTCACAAATCACATTAAACATGCATTTGGATGGAAAGTGGTGTACCAAGAAAAGACCTGCATGAGCATGATGAAAATATGCAAACTCTACTGACCCGACCAAAGATCTGAATGCAGAACCATGGATTTGTGAGGCAGCAGTACTAACTAACTGCACCACCTTGAAGCCATATAGTGTATATCAATTACAACTCTGGAAGAAACCTCACAAGTCAAAACATCGACTTTCCAACTTTTTAATATTGTTTTTGCAATTTGTTTTATAGGTTTATAGTGTCATTATTATCATGTGTACAGAGTACAGTAACATTCTTATTTGTAGGTGCCAATTATCATGCAAAACATTGCCGCTCTAGACTACCATGATTAGTGAGTATATCTGTCTTACCTTGAAATGTCTGTCTTTCTCACCTAAAAAAATCTCAGAACATATTTGTCATTAGCAAACAAAAAACATAAGGAAATTTATACTATACATATTGGAATATTGCCATGCAATTATAACTTATTAGTGAAATAAATATGGGCCATTAGAATAATGTGTAAAGTCACACTATGCATGATAAAAGCACTGCAAATCCATTACTTATCTACATCTGTATTTTACATTTTAGGATCACAGAGAAGACTCTCCCAGCAACAATGGCATCAACCTTGTACATACAGTATATATATATAGTGGTTGGGTGCATGAATGACAGGTTGCCGAAGGAGAAAAGTTGAGACACCAACCGGGTCCTCCTGTTAAATCAAACAAAAATCCAACAAAAGAAACGCGTAGTAGAGCCAGCACTTAGGTGAAAAGGTATTTGGCTCTTAGCTCTTAGAAATAAGCATCATTTCACAGGAGCTCTCTCCAGTGGGTCACTCTGATTGTAAGAGATGCCTCCTTCTGGGCAGCCGGGTTTCTTATAGTGAATGAAGATGAAGGGGAGGGAATAAGTGCCTGCACTGGGTGGTTTCTCTTCAGGGAAGGAGAAGAGAATATTAGCAACAGTGCTCACTCTCACCCCAGAAGGTTATCACATATCTCGATCAAGCCCGTGAGGAAATTTGTCTGATGTGCATGAGTGACAATATACATACAGTTCTGTCACATGTTTAAAGAAGACCAATGACATCTCTTCCACCCTTTTTCTGATACTACCTTTCCTGGCATCTGGCTGTAAAACAGGAAGTCAACATCACTGGAAGAAGAAATGCATGGGAAAACACACACTGGTAAAATTGCATGTTGATTTTTTAAAGGTTTTTACATTTTCTTTTGCCCAAAAGGAAATAAAATAGGCTTTCCCAATGGGCACCCCAAGCCTTTAGATGCACACTTCTCTCTTTAGTACAATATATAAGATCAAACAAGTTCAGTTCAATTCAGTTTATTTTTGTCCAGAGATGTTCACTGAGAGCAGATGCAGAGAGTTGTGACATGTTCTCAAATAAAATGCACACATATTTTCATGGAATTTCCCTTTACTTACCCTTTAGTTATTTTCTTCAGGGATAAGTGTACTCATCAGTTTCATTACCGGGTTCTTAAGATTAACATACACGTACATAGCTATACGCATACACACAGACCCTAACTACGGAAGTACTGTATGAATGATATATACACAGCCTGTTATTTTCTAGTGCTTTAACCCACAAGCACCGTATGAATAACACATGCACAGTCCATCATTCCCTAGTACTTACCTTCAGCACGAACAACGTACAATGTTTTAGATATATCTCAGACCTAAATATTTCTTGCAGTCTTCAAGAATATATTCAGACATACAAAGGCTCAACATCCCTGGCTATAGGCCATTTATCAACCTGTGAATGTTTTACTTTACATACTGCTCATTATTGGACAGAGCTCTACATCCTCAGCCTGATAAAACCTCACAGTTTGGATCAAATGGCACTTCCTTACTACTCCAGGTGCTCTAAATATTTACGTTATTACTTCAATCAGTCTAGATATATAGACAAAGTGTAGAAAGTTAAAAGCAACATAGTATTTATTAAAGAACAATAATACCAGTAAAGAAAAGTATAAAATAAAATGTGGATAGCAAAGTCCAGGGCGGCATTGATTCAGAAATCAGTATTCATGAATGCTTTAACTGACGGTCAGATGAAAATGGTCGCACATTTCTCGTCCCTTTCCTGACAATGCTCTGCCTACTCCTGACACCACTCTCAGACGACTCATATTTATTTTACAGTTCCACGTGGAATTCTTCATGCATGTTTTCCTTCCCCAATTGTGAAACAATTTGGCAATTTATTGTCCCAGGTGCCCATTGGTTCACAGGTTATAAAATAATCAATATAGCTTGAGGCATCTCCTGGTTTTGTGGTCCATTTAAACAGATTTTTACGTGATTGATACTGGTACAATTCAGGAGAAAAGGATGCCCCACCTCTGTAAAGGTAAAGTTTGTCCTGTCCATTTGAGCAAAATGTTTGTTTTAATGTGATACAAATTGTTAACTGTGTTTGTAAGATTAAGTTCATTTTTGTTTGTTGAACAAAAAATATAATATAAAATTTTAAACCATGACACTACAATAAGATCAAACAAGTTCAGTTCAATTCAGTTTATTTTTGTCCAGAGCTTTTCACCAAGAGCATAGACAAAGAGTTGTGACAAGTTCTTAAATAAAATGCACATATAAATTTTACAAATTACTAATGACGTGAGTGCACACAGAGATGTAGATTTGTTTAAACAGAAAGAAAAACAAAGTAGTTTGAAACTGATTAACATAAATGGAACCCAACAGTATCAATTAATTGTTGAACAAGGGCTGGTTGTCAATGGTGGAGAGGAAAATAAAAACTTCAGTCAGTAGCATCCTTAGAGAAAATAAACCTCTCTAGGGGTCCATGGTTATATGTAAGAAAGAATATCAAAGACAAAGTCAGACTCACTCACAGATCTGGAGACCGAGGCCAACTGTCCGCCAACCCCCTCTTGGACATTTCACAGAAGTCTGTGCTGGGCCATCTAATCTGATGATAGGATCATTCCAACCAATGACTCCAAAAGCTACCAGTATCTCAGATGACTTTTCCATGGGCAGGAGAGCAGCTTGACAGAAGACAATTCAAACAAGGGACGAAACCACCTATGGTAAAAAGTATTTTATTGAGCAATCAACTTGTATTGTTATCTGTGGTGGTTGTGCCATCAGTGTGGTGTCAGTGTCTTTTTTGTTGAGCACCATCACCTTACTGTGATTATGACAACTATGAGTAGCAGGGTGAAAAAAGTGGCTGCTGTCAGAGTAATGGTAATGTGATGGATACACTTGTACACTGTCTTGGTTCGCATTTCACCCAATCTAATTTGGCTCTATTTCATTTAAAACGACATTTTTATAATACAGGGTTTTTTTTATTGTCTATTACTTGCAACTGTATTCAGGCAGGCATATTGGAATGATCTATGATTTTATTATTGTAAAATGAATTATTTAAATTCCAACTAAAGCCAATAAAAAGAGTTTTGGCAGAAGCCCTTCGGATACATCAAAAATTAATCAGCATTTTTTTTTCTTCTGGAGCTGCTCAAGTTTGCCTTTGCTATTTATTCTGTATTGCAGCTGCTTTCGTCCTCCTTTCAGAACATAAGTAATTAAAATTAAGATATTGATATCAAATATAAAAGTATTTAGGCTCTTGATGAAAAATAAAGCAAAGCAAGCACACTTCTGAAAACCGTAATTATTTTCTTCTGTGATACATAGCTGTAAAGCTGCACTATATCAATCAGCACACTGAGTGAGATTTTCTGACTCTCCTGTATGTTACCAGAATTTCAATTGTGTTGTGTAAAATGGTCTGCTGTATTTACACTGAGGCAATTTTGTCAGAACATTCCATTCTAGTTTATTTTGTCTTGTCAGGTCTCCTTTATGAATATTGCAATAAAGGTCCTAACCTTTTTTTCAATTAAAATGCCCTGTAACCAAACCAAGTTTATAGAAAGCTTATCATTCAATTGAAGTTTTCCACTGAGATATTGGCATCTCCAAACTTGAGATTGGTGTGACCCCTGGAAATAATGAATGTTTTTGTCTAATTAAAATTTTATTTCAACAGGCATTCGTCAGAGATTTGCTCTTTCTGGTCGGTGACCCAAACAGTGAGATAATGTCTTATATTTTTACAATAGAATATTTTTTTTATTTTACTCCCAATATATTTAAAGTTGAAAGGCATGTTGATCTGTCTGCCTGCCTGCTTTGCATATAATTAGCAAACTAGCTTTTGGTCTTGCAGGATACCAGACCCTTCACATAACACAGAAGGGAAAAAAAAACAAGACAAAAGTGTCAATTGGATGCTATAGATGCTGTGAAAAAAAAAAAAAAATTATGATGTGACTTTGCTTCATACTTATGCTCCAACAAGAAGACATTTGGCAAAACGTCTACTGAAAATAAAACTAGCTGCAAATCTATAAATGGCAAGAAAGAGGATTACAGTTCACTTAAATTAATCCTTTGCATCTGTTAAGAAAAGAATACTTCTAACAGAGCTCTTAGGTAGTGGCTGCCAGATCACAGTGAGGTTGTGATTAACAATACATACCTGTAAATACATACTGTATTCTTTTTCATTATAGAATATTTTGGCCTTGTTTTTTCTGTGCTTCACTACATTTTATGTATATACTAGCAGAATACCCACGCTTCGCAGCGGAGAAGTAGTGTGTTAAAGAAGTTATGAAAAAGAAAAGGAAACATTTTTAAAATAACGTAAGATGATTGTTAATGTAATTGTTTTGTCACTGATATGAGTGTTGCTGTAATATATACAGTGGTGTGAAAAAATATTTGCCCCCTTCCTGATTTCTTATTCTTTTGCATGTTTGTCACACAAAATGTTTCTGATCATCAAACACATGTAACCATTAGTCAAATATAACACAAGTAAACACAAAATGCAGTTTTTAAATGATGGTTTTTATTATTTAGGGAGAAAAAAAATCCAAACCTACATGGCCCTGTGTGAAAAAGTAATTGCCCCCTTGTTAAAAAATAACCTAACTGTGGTGTATCACACCTCAGTTCAATTTCCGTAGCCACCCCCAGGCCTGATTACTGCCACACCTGTTTCAATCAAGAAATCACTTAAATAGGAGCTGCCTGACACAGAGAAGTAGACCAAAAGCACCTCAAAAGCTAGACATCATGCCAAGATCCAAAGAAATTCAGGAACAAATGAGAACAGAAGTAATTGAGATCTATCAGTCTGGTAAAGGTTATAAAGCCATTTCTAAAGCTTTGGGACTCCAGCGAACCACAGTGAGAGCCATTATCCACAAATGGCAAAAACATGGAACAAGTGGTGAACCTTCCCAGGAGTGGCCGGCCGACCAAAATTACCCCAAGAGCGCAGAGACGACTCATCCGAGAGGTCACAAAAGACCCCAGGACAACGTCTAAAGAACTGCAGGCCTCACTTGCCTCAATTAAGGTCAGTGTTCACGACTCCACCATAAGAAAGAGACTGGGCAAAAACGGCCTGCATGGCAGATTTCCAAGACGCAAACCACTGTTAAGCAAAAAGAACATTAGGGCTCGTCTCAATTTTGCTAAGAAACATCTCAATGATTGCCAAGACTTTTGGGAAAATACCTTGTGGACTGATGAGACAAAAGTTGAACTTTTTGGAAGGCAAATGTCCCGTTACATCTGGCGTAAAAGGAACACAGCATTTCAGAAAAAGAACATCATACCAACAATAAAATATGGTGGTGGTTGTGTGATGATCTGGGGTTGTTTTGCTTCTTCAGGACCTGGAAGGCTTGCTGTGATAGATGGAACCATGAATTCTACTGTCTACCAAAAAATCCTGAAGGAGAATGTCCGGCCATCTGTTCGTTAACTCAAGCTGAAGCGATCTTGGGTGCTGCAACAGGACAATGACCCAAAACACACCAGCAAATCCACCTCTGAATGGCTGAAGAAAAACAAAATGAAGACTTTGGAGTGGCCTAGTCAAAGTCCTGACCTGAATCCAATTGAGATGCTATGGCATGACCTTAAAAAGGCGGTTCATGCTAGAAAACCCTCAAATAAAGCTGAATTACAACAATTCTGCAAAGATGAGTGGGCCAAAATTCCTCCAGAGCGCTGTAAAAGACTCATTGCAAGTTATCGCAAACGCTTGATTGCAGTTATTGCTGCTAAGGGTGGCCCAACCAGTTATTAGGTTCAGGGGGCAATTACTTTTTCACACAGGGCCATGTGGGTTTGGATTTTTTTTTCTCCCTAAATAATAAAAACCATCATTTAAAAACTGCATTTTGTGTTTACTTGTGTGTTATTTGACTAATGGTTAAATGTGTTTGATGATCAGAAACATTTTGTGTGACAAACATGCAAAAGAATAAGAAATCAGGAAGGGGGCAAATGGTTTTTCACACCACTGTATAGAATCAAACACATACACATACACACACAGAAACATATATATATATATAAATATACATATATATACATATACATATACACATATACTGTATACATATACACATATACATATACATATATAGGAAAATACCCACGGTTTGCAGCGGAGAAATAGTGTGTTAAAGAAGTAATGAAAAAGAAAAGGAAACATTTTAATAATAACGTAACATGATTGACAATGTAATTGTTTTGTCACTGTTATGAGTGTTGGTGGCATATATATATATATATTATATATATATATATATATATCTACTGTATATATCTATCTATCTCTACATATATACACACACATATACATACACATATATATCTATGTATCTATCTATCTATCTATCTATCTATCTATCTATCTGTATATATCTATCTATCTATATCTATATCTCTTTATCTATATATCTATATACTGTATATATATCTATATATCTATATCTATATCTATCTATCTAATATATATATATATATATATATCCTTTGGGGTGCGAGCAGCTTTTGCTGGGGGTGCCAGAATCCATTGAGGAAGAAAAATTAAAAACATTATTTGTACAAAATCTTAATTTATTTATCCATTCCTAAATAATTAAATGGGCAGGCTATTTCGTATCAGTGCAATACGGTGCTTGTTAAAACGGACGACTCCCTCTCATACGTGCAAGTATGCGTGGATATTATGAACTATCGTATCTGTTCAAGTTCTATTTAATTTTTAAATATAAGTAATTTTTATTTGGTCGACAGAAATATGTTTAGTAGGAATGAAAGTTAAATTTAATCATCATTGCATAAATTTTTCTTCACCATAGAAATTTAAAGACTAAATCCAACTTCCATTACTACGAAAGATATTTCTGGCAACTAAATAGAACCTACTTATATCCAAAATCGAGCTATTGAGCGGTCGCCTGCCTGCCTGAATAAGTCACCCTCGCTTCGCTCTTACTTTTTTACTCTACTTTTATTCATGGCTAGTCGCGGAAAAATTATAAAATGGAAGGAGGATTAAACTGAGTATGGCTTTACCAAAACAATTATTGATGGCGAAAAAAGTATCAATTATTCATAAAACTTCAATTGGTGATCTTTTTTTCTGCTTTAACCTCATATTTTTTCATACTTCTACTCAAACCAAGGGGGTGCGAGGGTAAAATGAATCGGAAAGCGGTGATATATATATATTGAATATATTGAAATATTTTTACTGTGAAATAATGCAAACAGTACGCGGCACGTGCTTCGCCCTAATATACAGTATATATAACTTTTGAGAATGCAACGTATAGTTTTGTCCAGGAGGAAAGCAATCCTGCCTCAAATCAATGGCAACCTTTTGTAGGGTGTGTCCCTGAGACTTATTAATTCTCATCGCGAAGCAGAGCCTTACTGGAAATTTGAGGCATTTCAATTGAAATGGGAGATCAGAGGGTATAACGGTGACGCGAGGAATACATTGAGTGTGGAGAAACTCTAGAGACAGCGTGTGTATTAACTTGTGGATTTTTCTGTGAGTATTTGGTGGCAGTGTGACGAAGTTGCTTCGGAAGACGGTGTTAGCCGCGGAGCTCAGCTCAGAGCGAAATGAGGTGAATGGGAGGGGAGATGATGACGTCACTCCTCCACCCGCCTTAACTGTCAATCCCCCCACAAACACAGTCTCTCAGAATTTGCATAAGCACAGCCTCTCACCATCAATTTGAACTTAGTTACAAAGTGATCAAAACTGTCGTTTATACCCTGCGTCCTCTCATTAAACTTGTATCCCGCATTAGCCGTGGGCATGACAAACGCCAGCGGCAGCCTGTCTATGAACTTAATTTAAACTTTATAGGTTTACACCGTGCTTTGTTTCCGCAGTAGCTGCACTTATGAATATGCATTGGCCTCGCTCACTGAGTGCAAGGGAAAAAAATAAAATGTAGTCTATAAGTTATTAAAAGTAAAACATTAACGTTTTGTTCAGTTTCTTGCTACAGCAATTTTAACTCCGTTACAAAGTGATCCAAAGTCTCGTTTATACCTCGTGTCTTCTCAGTAAACTTGTATCTCGCGAATAGCGTCATTCGCCATAGGCATGTCAAACGGCAGCGGGAGTGTGTCTATAAACTTAATATAAACTTACGGTTCATGCCGTGCTTTGTTTCCGCAGTAGCTGTACTTATGAATATGTCAGTCGCTCGCTTCTTATTGTTTCGCTGCCTTCTCAATTATATAATGCATGTTTTGTTCAGCGCGTTTTGGAGCTCTTCCTGGTTTTCTACGTAGTGCGTTGACAGTCAGTTCACGTAATTACGTGGGAGGCGTGATGATGTCACATGAAACCCCGCCCCCCACGGCTTTCGAGCTCAACTCCATTACAGTATATGCAGAAAAATAGCTTCCAGTTATGATCATTACACGTAGAATTTCGAAATGAAACCAGTCCCAACTTTTGTAAGGAAGCTGTAAGGAATGAGCCTGCCAAATTTCAGCCTTCTACCTACACGGGAAGTTGGAGAATTAGTGATGAGTCAGTGAGTGAGTCAGTCAGTCAGTCAGTCAGTCAGTGAGGGCTTTGCCTTTTATTAGTATAGATGATGTATATCATGACTGAATCACAGTTCCACAAAACAGAATTTAGATCTTAGCTTGGTTAGTGTTTTTGCAGAGTTTAAACATTCTCCATGTCTGTTCTGATTTATGTCATGGTAGGTTAGTTGGATTGGTGACTTCAGGTTGATCTCTGATATAAGCTATGTGTGTGAATCCTACATTTGAATGGATCACCTGCTGTATCCAATGGATCATATGTGCTTTGAGAATTTGAATTGTAGCTCATGTGGCATAATAGACAGGTAATAATAATAATAATAATAATACATTTTATTTATACAAAGGCGCCTTTCTAAGCACTCAAGGACAGTGAACAAACAATAATTTAAAAAGCACATTATAAACAGAACTTAAAGCACCAGAAAATATAAAAAGTTAAAACCAAACAAAGCCATTGTAATCAATGAGAAAAAGCCATTTTGAACAGATGGGTTTTAAGTTTACATTTGAAAGTTGAGAATGATTCTAAGCTCAGTAGGTAATGAGTGATTAGACGAGCGAGGGGGATGGTCAAGTGAATGGAGGAGGAGAATCTAAGGTTACAGAAGGGAATGGCAACATGAAGAAGGTCAGACAGATATGGAAGGGCGAGGTTATGAATGGCATAAAATGTTCAAATTTTAAAATCAATTTCAAACTTAATTGGGAGCCAAGGAAGCTGCTGCAAGACTGGAGTAATATGGTGAATAGGCCAGAAGTCCACATCACTATCATCATCAAATTCTTCCATGAGAACCCTGAATACCATGAGGACTGATTGAGGTCATTTATGTTAAGTAGAATGCTAGAGGGGGCTGGGCGGTCTCATGGCCTGTAACCCCTGCAGATTTTATTTTTTTCTCCAGCCGTCTGGAGATTTGTTTGTTTTTTCTGTCCTCCCTGGCCATCAACCTTACTTTTATTCTATGTTAATTAGTATTCCCTAATTTTAATTATTTTGTCTTTTTTTCTCATTATTCATCATGTAAAGCACTTTGAGCTTCATTGGTTGTATGAAAATGTGCTATAGAAATAAATGTTGTTTCGAGTAATGATGTGAGCAGCAGAATTCTGGACCAGCTGAAGCGTATGGAGAACTTTGTTAGAGAGACCAAAGAGGAGTGAATTGCAATAGTCCATACGAGAAGTAACAAGATTGTGAACAAGGATGGCAGTGGTATGGGGAGTGAGGGAGGGGCGGATGCAATTAATATTACGTAGGTGGAAGTAAGCAGACAGGGTGACGTTATTAATGTGAGATTGTAAAGATTGCACTGTCGAGGATGACACCCAGACTCTTGACCTGAGGTGATGAGGAAACAACGGAGTTATCAATCACAAGTGAAAGATATTTCAGCTTTAGATAATGTTGACTTTTTACCAATGAAGAGAACCTCAGTTTTGTCACTGTTTAATTTAAGAAAATTTGAAGAAAACCAGGATTTAATTTCAGCAATGCAGTCAATAAGAGAAGATGGTGGAAAAGAAGAGGTGGGTTTACTAGTAAAGTAGAGCTGGGTGTCATCAGCATAACAGTAAAAATTAATGTTATATTTACTAAAGATATTGCCAAGGGGAAGAAGGTAAATAATAAAAAAAAGAAGCCTCAGGAGTAACACCTGAAGTAACAGCGGTGGGTTGGGATGTGAAAGTTTTAAGCTGAATGAAATGAGTACGGCCTGAGAGGTAGGATCTGAACCAATCTAGTATCATGTAGTGGATAAAGCTTTGGACTTTGGATTTCAAACCCTGAGGCTGTGGGATCAAATCACAATATTGACACTGTGTGACCATGGGCAAGTCACTTTACCTGCCTGTGCATCACCTGGAAAAACAAAAGAAACATAACCAATGGTATCTCAAATGTTGTAAGTTTCCTTCAACAAAGGCATCAGGCAAATAAATGAATTAATAAAAACAACACATATCCCTTCCCAATAATGACGGTAGTTATATTAAGACTAAAGAAATATGGTACCAGGACTGAGACTGCTCTCAGATGGTTTGAGTCAGCAGACCTCTCAGATGTGTCCTGTTGAGGAGACATATCAAGGGTGCATCAGACATGCCTTGGTGTTCCTCAAGGATTGGTGCTGGGTGTTCTATTCTTCTCTCTCTCTACATTACCTCATTAAGCCCTGTCATTGAATCCCATGGCTTCTCATATCAGTGCTATGCTGGCTGATAATATACAGCTGTACAAGTTACTCTCTCCTGAGGACAACATGGCATCAGGTAAAGTCTCAGCATATCTTATTAATATTTTAGCCTGGATGAGGGACCACCATCTACACATCAACTTGGCAACAATGGAGCTTCTTGTATCCTGGCCAGGTAGTCTATTCAACTCCCCATCATTGTTTAATTTGGCTCTTTGTCACTGACACTTGCCAAGTCAGTGCACAACCTTGGGGTGATGAATGATGAGCAACTAGCTTTCTCTAACCACATTTCAACACTCTCTACCATCCACAAAATCAGACCTTATCTGACTGAATATACAGCACAACTTCTGGTCCAGGCTTTGATCTTATCAAGTTTGGATTACTGTAACTCACGAATAACAGACAAACCCACATGTGCAATCAAGCCATTACAGATGGTCCAAAATGCAGCTGCCCATCTTGTATTCAACCAGGCAAGACAGACAAATGTCACTCCTCTCTTCAAATCATTACATTGGCTTCCTCTAGCAGTATGAATTAAGTTCAGTGGGTCGGCACCTGTGAAACGCTGGTGAGATCCTATGCTCTTTCTCACTCACTCAGGTTTGCCAATGAATAACATCTGGTGATGCCACCTCTACGTGGTGTCAAATCTTAATCCAGACTCTTCTCATATGTAGCTCCTTGGTAGTGGAACGAGCTGCCCACTTTTGTCTGAACTGCTGACTCTCTCAATGTATTAAAGAACTGATTGAAAACCCTACTGTTCTGTGAATATCTGTCAAATTGTTAATGAATGTTTTTGCTCTTCAGATAGCTGCTTGATTCTTAATTGATATTTTTCACTAATGCTGGTTTGTAGCTCTTCACTTGTGCTTATCAACTTTTATAACCTGTCCTCCTACACTTATTCAAAACAATCCCAAGACTGATGTTACTCGATTATGTTGACATCCGTTGTAAGTTGCTTTAGATAAAAGCATCTGGTAAGCAAATATGCAAAAATGCATACACCTGCCTTGTGTCCATTACAGCTGGGATGGACTCCCGCTTGTTTCAGCTCTAAAATAGATTAGGCAGGTTCAGCAAATAGCTGGATAAATGGAAAATAATATATACAATCACAATATTACAATTTCTTGCTTATTCCATCTAGAATTAATTCACTTACTCAGGTTGGCATAGCACGTCGGTGTTCTGCACACAGAAGAAATTAAGAAAAATAGTATATATAAAATCTACACGACTGTGCATCACCAACTATTTTCAAGATAGACAGTTGACAAATAAAGAAAACAGAAAGAAGTTAAAAAAAACCCTGTTGGGCACAACTGGTACCAGAAAAAGTGCTAAATTACAAGATCTTATAGTTAAATTGATAAGGATCTGCTTTGCTCTCCAGTTCCTATATGGGCAGACTTGAAGAGCTGCCTAACATTAACTAGTTTCTAAAGACCCATGAAAAAGATCACCAGGAAAAAGGGAAAAGAGACACATAAGAAATAAACTGGAGCATCAAGAACATTACACTATCAAAGAACACAAAACATGCAAAAGGCTGCTCAGACACAGGAGAGTACATTTTCAACAAAATGAAATGCAAATTTAGCACTACCAAGAAGATTATATGAATTGATTTAAAGTGAGGAAAACAGCCACTGTGATATGAAGTGTGACTGAGGCAGAGGTTCCCACTGCATTCACAGCCTCACAACATCATAAAATTGAGATGACCACGAACCCCTGGAAAAAAGGAAAAAGAAATTTGAACAAATAAGAAATAACTTCATCAAAGGACATGATTGAAAAAAAAAACTTCAAAAAAACAGATGCAGGTGTAACTAATAATTTATAATAAAAGAAAAAAAAATAAAAGACAGGCTTGGAAATTCCAAAAAGATCAGATAACTGAAGTGAAGGTACTCATTGCATTTAGCACTCATGGCTTCTTGATATCACAATCATGACCATTGTAGATTCCTGGAAAAACATGACAAATGAAGAAGATAATATGGGAAATGCATGCTTAACCGGTGTTAATTTGTTATACGTTGGTATAATAGTATTTTTGTTTATTAAACTAAACTATGCAGGTCATTATGCTATGCATACTAATATTTCTCAACTGTTTGTCTGCCTGCTATTATCCACAGGCTACTTAGAAGCTTCTGTTGACCTTATATGAATTTTAATAGTAATGCTACCATCTACAACTCATCTACAACAAATTCAACCACTTTTAGACTAATGAACCTTTTATGTATTCACAGCCACTACATATCTCAGTCCATTCATCCATCTAAGCCACCACATGGTCTTTTTTTTGTGATCTCAGGTGTTGGGCTTCTTTATCTCCACTACTGTCCTTGTTTTTCACATCTGTTATCTCATTTCTGTTTCAGAGTTTGAGTTTTTTTATGTTCAGGACTAGCGGTTATATCACTTGAAGATGTTGGGCTGTTTGCTACCAATGTGTCCTCCTAAATGTTTTTGGTGTGTTTTTTGCCAAGGACTACAGTAGACTGGAATGTTTTATTATGATTCCCGACTTAGATCACATTGCTTTATTATTTTGGGACTTGTATACTACCATTTAAACCCAGGATCCACTTTGGCCTCTTGCGACAATTTTTAGTTTGCCCTAGATCAGTGAGATTGGATACAAAGGTAACCAATCTGAAATTGTGCCATTTATGATATGAAACCTTTTTCCCATAAATAGATCAGCATCACTTTTAAGATAAGCAATCCCAAAGCCCAGTAGTCGTGTTTCTCTGAGCATGAAAAGAGCTCCAAGATTTCAAAAAATTTTCAATGTCATGCTCCATCCTTGTCTACATTCACAAACTGTCATGTTTACATCCTTGGGCGTGCCTCTTTTTTTCCACTACTATCTGTGGTTCCTTGGTGATGGAGTATGCAATGTACTCACCTGAGGCTCATCCATTATTTGTCTCATTGCCTCAGCAGAACTCCTTCATCAGGGTTTATTTACTTTTCCTTTAATAGTGTTTCTTCTATCTCATACTACTGTGTCAGGTGTATATCTTGTTTTTTAACTCCTGAATTTCATTTCTCAGATATTTAGTTTTCACATAGCAACTAGACTTTTATTATTATCATTATAATGCTAAAATACATGCAGCTTTATACATATGCATATGTAGGAAAATCCCATCTTCTTATTTAATTCTACACTTCCCTACCTCAAAAAAAGCTGGCAAGAAGGAGCAAGCAATGCAAAAGTCACTTGTGTTGAAGTGACATTCGGCATCTGTCAAGCGTTGTAAGCATACAACCGGTTTCATCAATAACTTCACATCCAGCTTTTGAGAGTTTAAACATTCATAAACATCAAAGTGTCCACTACTCAGATCGTCACCTGTGAATCTAAGATGTTTAAGAGGCATTGGCGGTTGTCGAAAGGTGTAAAATATTTGGCCATTTCGGTACACTTGAAAGCGACAACCAAACAATTCAGCGGCAACCATCAACTCACATGCAGAACCATAGGTGAAGGGCTTAAGCATTTCACTCTTATAGTGCCCCTGTGTAGTATAATTATCTTCTGTACCGTCATCAGTCCACACCTAGAACCTGTTCCAGTCATTCAATACATAAGACACAATGTTCCTCCGGATATCAAGAGTGAGCCTGATATGGCCGTGCAATATGTAACAAAGAGAATGGAAAAGGCAGGTGCCATCTCCGGGCATGGAAACCACTTGGTAAGTGACAGTTCTTTGATTGATGGTGATCACCTCGATAGACATGTTAATGGGGGTACGGTTGGAACGATAAAGGAAATGGGTACCTGAACAATGTAAAGTAAGTCTAAAATACCTACACAATAACTATAATCATAATAAACGAACAATAAAACAGCGGAGAAGCCGTGGATTAAATAAAAAGGCTGTAGTTATCAGTAGGAAGACGTCAATCCCGTGGCGAAGCAAGGAAGGGAACCGGAGCAACGGACGGTCTTATATAGGAAGGCAGCCAACAACGTGAGAGGCGTTGGGATGGGGGACCCAATGACGCATCACTTGGTGACCGAGCTGCAGGCTATGGACGTATATATGTACGTAAGTAGGATTCAGTTAGCATTGGGAACCCGCGTACCAAATTTCTTGAAGATGGGCCCATAAGTAACAAAGACAGTTAGAAAGTTCAATATGGCATACCACCGAAATAAGTATGTACATCAGTTTCGGTTAGCGCAGAGAAGCCGCCTACCAAATTTCGTGAAGATGGGGCCATAAATAAGAAAGTTCAACATGGCGGACGTTGTCGACCGTTATGACCATTACGTGTAGAATTTTGAAATGAAACCTGCTTAACTTTTGTAAGTAAGCTGTAAGGAATGAGCCTGCCAAATTTCAGCCTTCTACCTACACGGGAAGTTGGAGAATTAGTGATGTTGGAAAGTTCAATATGGCGGCTGACAGTGGCGTCATACCACCGAAATAAGTATGTACATCGGTTTTGGTTAGCGCAGGGAGGCCGCCTACTAAATTTAATGAAGATGGGGCCATAAATAAGAAAGTTCAACATGGCGAACGTTGTTGACCGTTATGACCGCTATGCTTAGAATTTCGAAATGAAACCTGCTTAACTTTTGTAAGTAACCTGTAAGGAATGAGCGTGCCAAATTTCAGCCTTCTACCTACACGGGAAGTTGGAGAATTAGTGATGTGTGAGTCAGTCAGTCAGTCAGTCAGTGAGGGCTTTGCCTTTTATTAGTATAGACTAGCAGAATACCCGCGCTTCGCAGCGGAGAAGTACTGTGTTAAAGAAGTTATGAAAAAGAAAAGGAAAACATATATATATACACACACACATATATACATACATATATACACATACATCCACATATATATAAACATATATATATACATACTGTACATATCTACATATATACATACACACACACACACACACACACACACACAACTATCGTATATGTTGAAGTTCTATTTAAATTTTAAATAGAAGGAATTTTTATTTAGTCGACAGAATATTATTCCGGAATAAATCAACTCAAACCTTAAATAACTTATAATATTTTGCTCTCCATAAAAATATATCCTGTCTAAATTATACAAGTTAGAAATAAAGTAAATGTTAAAAGAACAAACATTCAAATTTCTTTACTCTTATGTAATTTTATATAAAAAATAAACTTAAATTTTAAATATCCCAAAAGATTTTGCTCTCCATAAAAATATATCCTGTCAAAATTATACAAATTCAAATATGAACATGGTGCATAACAAAACCTGGAAATATAAATAAAATGTGTTCTTTTCAGCAATAACAAATCAAATCATTCAGTTGTCTTTGCTCTTATGTCATTTTATCAGATTTGGAAGCCTGGCATCTTTTTTTGGCAACAAGTTCATTTATGTTTGGTGTGAAGTTCTGTGTTGTGGAGATTCTCAGGATGGACTGCAGGTGCTCATCAGTGAGGCGACTCCTGTGTGCTGTTTTGTTAGTCTTTATCACTGAGAAGAGCTTCTCACACAGATATGTGCTACCAAACATGCACAAGGTTCAAGCCGCATGTAGACGGAGCTGGAGCATTTGTGCGGGAATGGAGTGAATAAACTGTGCGGGCCCTGCAGTATCGTACTTTGCCTTCAGTGTGCCATTACACTGCAGCTCAATCACCTCCATCTGAATCTGTACAGGTGCAGTTTCCACATCGACAGCAAATGGGTTGCGAAACAACACAAAATTCTTTTTTTGTTCTTCAAAGTCACCAAAGCGCCGTGCGAACTCAGTGCGCAGTGCGCTCAATTTATGAACAAAGTGCGTATTTGGGAACACCGTAGTGCCGACTTGGTTCAACATTACCTGGCAACAGGGAAAGTGGGGCAAGTTGCACTGGAGCATTTGTGTCTCCCATAAAAGCAGCTTCACTTGAAATCACTTTGTGATTGTGCACGGGTAAAAACGTCTGCTAAAGTGTCAGATTCTTCTTTAACTCTTCTGCTTTCTGTATCTTGTGCATTGCATTCAGGTCTTTCAGGTTATCTTGATGTTTTGTCTCATAGTGCCGTCTTAGATTAAATTCTGTAATTACAGCCACATTTGCTCCAGAAATGAGACACACGGGTTTACCGGCAATGTCAGTAAACATATACTCAGCCTCCCATCGGTTTTTAAAGGCTCTATGTTCAGAATCACCTTTTCTCTTCGGCATCGTGTGGGCTAGCTTCGCAATAACTTGCAGCATCATAAGCTAGACTTGATTAACGCGTTAAGTGTTCGGCAAGGCAGCTGAAGCGCTGCATTATGGGATCTGTAGTTTATTGTGTTACCAGCGCTTCATATCCCCGGGCCATTAATAACAATAATACAGTATATAAAATGATCTCGCGGGCCGGATATAATTACACGCCGGGCCGGATGTGGCCTGCGAGCCTTGAGTTTGACACATATGGACTAAATAGAACTTGAAAAGATATATTTTTTCAAATGTGATCGCGCAATTCAGATCTAGTTGACGCGCACTACAGTACATCGAGCCCGCGTGCTATTGTGGTTTTGCCTGTATGCCTCAATAAGTCATCCTCCCCTCGCTCTTACTTTTTTACCGTTCATGTAATGAATACACTGAGTATGGCTTTAGCAAAACAATCATTGATGGCGAATAAAGTATCCATTATTCGAGTATGTAGATCGGGGTATATATATACATATATATATATACCCGCGTATCGCAGCTGAGAAGTAGTGTGTTAAAGAAGCTATGAAAAAGAAAAGGGAACATTTTAAAAATAACGTAACATGACTGTCAATATACAATAATTGTTTTGTGAGTGTTACTGAGTGTTGCTGTCATCAAGGATTTGATTATCATTATTCGTTTCAATCAGGTTCGTATTTGTAGGATGTGTTGTGTTCAAGTTACATTCCGTGTTTGTCAATCGTTGTAAAGATGACAGGTTTCATTCATCGATTCGTTTCTTACTGCATCAATAAACAGCTCGTCTTCTTCTTTATCTGAGACCTGACACACTGCATGCACGGGTTTTTTTTTTACAGTGTCTTCCTTTAGCGGGACATTGACTTTTTCCACCGTGTGCTTTGTTTCCGCAGTAGCTGCACCTATGAATATGCTTGTATGTATCAGATGCTTCATATTTTTTTGCTGCCTTTTCAATTGTGTAATTCGGTTTTTGTTCAGCGCTCTTCGGAACTGTTGCTTTTTGTCTGTACACTGCGTCAGTTCACGTGAGCCGCTCGGTGTACATGCATCGAAGGTTCCCAGCTGTGCTGGTGCCATCTCATGCGATGTCCATGGCTGTATCTAATGTTACCGAAGTCCCGGCACTTAAAACTTTCTCTCGCAGTTTCGCTGAGTTTGTGCCAAACACCACCCTGACCATCTCATCTTCCTCTCCATAAGCACAGTCCTTCACCCGTGAATATTTAGTGGCAGTGTTTCTATTGGATTGCCGCTGACGGACAGCCTTATATGGGCAGGCACTAAATTACAAACGCCAGCGGCAGCCTGTCTATGAACTTAATTTAAAGTTTAGGTTTACATCGTGCTTTGTTTCCGAAGTAGCAGAACTCATGAATATGGTTGTATATGTCACTCGCTCGCTTCTTATTGTTTTGCTGCCTTCTCAATTATATAATGCATGTTTTCTTCAGCGCTTTTTGGAGGTCTTCCTGGTTTTCTATGTACTGCGTGATTACGTGGGAGGCGTGATGATGTCACACGAAACTCCGCCCCCACGGCGTTCAAGCTCATCTCCATTACAGTAAATGGAGAAAAACAGCTTCCAGTTATGACCATTACGTGTAGAATTTCAAAATGAAACCTGCCCAACTTTTGTAAGTGAGCTGTAAGGAATAAGCCTGCCAAATTTCAGCCTTCCACCCACACGGAAAGTTGGAGAATTAGTGACGAGTCAGTCAGTCAGTCAGTGAGTCAGTGAGTGAGTGAGGGCTTTGCCTTTTATTAGTATAGATACCATAATGAAAAAAATGTTTTCTCACTAGAATATGCAACAATTGGTATTACATTTAAAACACATTCCTAATTTTGATTTATCTGTTGCTCTCCAAATAAGATACTACAGTGCTTAGAAAAGAATGTCACATACAAAAATTAATATAGAAGTAGAGTAAGCAAGAGCAAGTTTAGCGCCAAACGATTAATTAACTACAGTGACACACTAAGCAGTCGTTTTTGTCTCAATTGTCAGAGGTTTGATTACTTTGTTTTCTTATAAGTGATTTTAGCTCTCATAGCAGAATGCCCTTTGAGACTTCAGTTGGGAAGAAAGTCTGGGGCAAAGTCTCACTGATAGGAAGAGTAAGTGTCTGGGGTTGTGAGATGATAATGACAGAAAAAGAGATGAAAGGAGATAAGAAAATGACCACTTGATATTTTTGTTGCTATTTATTTGTGTATACGCCTTTGCACGTATGTTATTTTGTTGCTTTGAATTGCACTCTTGTTTTTTGGTGTAGCACCTCTAGGGGAATGTGATTTTATTATTGTAGCAGATGTTATATTTCTTGTTAATGTGTTAAGGATTATAAATGATATATTTATCATAAAATAAATATGGTTAAATTGTAATGGCTAAATTGTAAGTGCACTTTTGATCTCTATAAAAGAGGCAAGTGTTAAACACAGAAGGAGGATGTGTTAGTAGAGACAGAAGGCACTTTCTCACAGAAAGTGTTTTTCTGCAGTCAGAAGAGAAGACAGACATCTTTTGCAGACAAGCAGGATATAGATAAAGGACAAAAGTTTAAAAAGCAAAGTTATATTTTAAGTAAGGTCAAGTTCTAATGGTCATTTTTCCAGGACTTTCCACTTGTGTAAAAAGTGATACCCTCAGACCATTGGTTATCTCGGTGAGCATGTGCTAATATGATCAGTCGAAATAACATTGGACAGAGAGGGGCCAGAAGAGTTCAGCTTGGCCCTGACAACCTGTAAAAATGCATCAGCTTAAAGTGAAAGTATGACTGCAAAAGAGAGGTAACCATAAATGAGGAGAAGCACGAAGAACACCACCAAGAAGAAGTGTAACCTTAACAGAATGAATGCCACACACATGGAGTTTGTCAGCCAGCATCATCTATGACAGATTTTGAAATATCCAGGTTGTACTATTGATTCTACCACACAGATTTACTTTTATTTGCCTTGACTTTTTGGCACATCAAAAATATTCAAGAATGTTAAAGACTGGATGACCAAATAAAAGTAGAGCTGTTTGTACATATAAGTAAGGAAATAAGTATCTCACTGTAACCTTGCACTACAGTTGTAATATTAGACAACCTGAGTCATTTATCCTTTCATATTGTATATTTTTCATTGTTTTTTATTGTATTATTATTATTATTATTTTTATTAGTTATTTTATAATTTATATGAAAATAAGTTTATGGAGGATTTGCATATTGAATCTCATTGTACCATACAATAACAATAAAGGAATTCAATTCTGTTCATTAAAAGAGAGCGCGTATTTACAGATGATGATGACTGGCTTCTAAGTCGATTTAGATTTCCAAGTGCTATATTCTTGGAGCTCTTGATATCATTTTTAAGATGAAATGCAGTAAAGATGTATATTACATTACACATATAAATTTTTAATTAAACCTGTGGATACGGTGGACAACATTAGTGATGAACTGGTGCCCCGTTTAGGGATTGTTCCTCCCTCACGCTGCATGCTTGCTGGGACTGGCACGACCCTGGATTGATGGATGGATGGAATAATTAAACATATACTACGAAGATATTTCAATGTTCCTTAAAAGTTTTGAAGAATCGCCGTTCTGAACTTACAGATGGCTTGACATTTATTACAGAGCTTATTGTGTGACAATTGGTTATGTTAATTGGTTGGCAATTGGTTGGTTAAAGGAAAGGAAGGGCAGGAATTGGGAGTTAGTATGTTTGAAAGAGACAGTACTGCTGCAATAAATTAGTTCATTGTGGGTTGCGCACGGCCTAGGAACAATCTCTGGACAGAGCGCCAGCTCATCGCTACCACTGTGCCACTGTGCCCTCATGTTTAATACATGCTTTAATTCCTATCATCATGAAAATGATATCAAGCAAACATGTTAGTATTTAATTTGTTCATAGAGCTGTGATATCATGAATGTAGTATATTCTGTGTCCTGATCCACACACATAGAGTACATAGAAGAACACATAGAATATGAAGCATTTAATGTGCTACTTTAGTTATGATGGGATTTGAGGAACTAGTAAATTAAATGATTTTAAGATGAAGTTTATGACATTATACTTTAATGATGTGACATTTCAAGCTTTTTTATCCACTCTGTCCCTATTTTTTTTTCTTTTCTCTTGAAACTAAAAAGCTTCCATATAACAATCGCCTTTTCACGGCGACTTTGATATCTGACCACTTCTTTTTAATTTCGGGCACTGTACAACTTTCTAAACTTGAACTTTCAATCAACTTCCTTTTGTTGTTTATACCACTGCTTAATCCAACAAATAATATGTTTTTCCTTGCCTCCACTTGGCATTCACTGAAATTCTTCTTTTTTCCCCATGCTTTTGCCATTGTCTTTTCACAGAACGCTGCACTTAAGGGAATATTTATATTGATTTGCATATTCAAAGAGGTTTAATTCTGGGAGGAGTCTGGGAGAGGAAAGAGGCACGTGCACAAGGGCTACATTTCATTTATGTAGTGGAAGTGCGTGGAAGTTGGCTTACACACGGTTTTCTGCATCTGAATTTTTTTGTGCATATGCATATTTCGACTTATGTCCTTACACCATTTTTTACTGTGAATTCTATGCACGGTGTTATGCATGAGGCCCCAGGTGAGTGCAAGAATAAGATAATAATAGTTGGGATGGAGGACAAATGTGTGGGTCTGTGTGAAAAAAAGAATCTGGGAGTAGGAAAAAAAGATTCTATGTGATAGGATAGGGTCACTCCAAAAAACCCTTCCATAATAAAATGGCACCTCATGACAGAAAGATGCTAAATAAAATAAAAACTGATTAACAAACTGATTTAATAGGTAAGGTGAGGAGTACAATTCCTCAATAACTGGAACACACCTTTTAGTTCCTGTAATGGAAATGGGACATTACTTTATTCCTAATTGTGATTGGTTTAAAATGCTCACATAAAGGGCACTCCAAAAGTTGAAATAGGAATAACTTATTTTATGATGCATCAATAAATAGAACATAATTTGCTTATATGTGACCTTGTGCAATTTTTAAAAACAATAAAAAAATTGCAATTTGAAAACACAAGTGATCAAAATGAATATTGGGAGTAATTTTACTTCATAAAATATATTTACAAGAGAGCATGAGCTGGAACTGAAAAATTACACAGTGGTTGCAATAAAAGTGCATTATCTTCTGAAAATTTGACAGCTCCCATTGTCTTAAGTTCCTCAACTCTATCAAATTCATAGTTTTATTTCTACTTTTCATTTTCCAAAATGTTGTCTTCATGATGTTGTTTGCATTTAAACGGTGAACCATCCTACCTGTTGATATTTTTTAAATTTGCATTCCAAAAAGATGATGTGAACTGGTGGACAGGGATTTCACCATGCATGCCAATACCAGCAGATACTGTAGATGGATAGGTCTTCTCTCAATGCAGCAAACACTGTACTAAATTAAAATAAAAAGCATAAAAATATCCTTTTAATTCCTGACGTTTACTGAGAGAATTTACCTGTGATCAAAGGGTTAGTTCTTATGAATGTCTTTGTTTCATTTTACTTTCTTTGAATTTCCATCATTATTTATACATTTGCGAAACCCTGACGGTAAAGATATGCTCCCACTTCTATTTGATTTCCTCCTAATATATGCAGGTTACTGCCTGCAAGAAAACAGAGACAATTAAGTCGATCAATTCAGTTTGGTTACATAATAACTAATGTTGTCCTTCTCTGTCTTAGAGCTGGATATTAAAACCTGAATTAATTCCCCATGTGGCCTTCTCTGCTCAAGGCTAAGGTGCCTTAGCTTACTTTGTTTGCCCACGTATGCCAGGGATGCACTTATGTGGTCCTCTCAGAACTACTTTTTGTGCTATGAATTATTTTATTATTATTTTTGTGCTAACTAGAACTGCACATAATATTTCAGATAAGGCGTCACTAGTGCATTAGGAGTTTATGCAATAGCTGGAATGCCAAAAGTCATGGGTGAGTTGCAAAGGCTGAAAAAACAGTCAGTTAAGCCAGGAAGTAAAATTCTTACTTTAGGTATTTTCAAGAATACAAAGCCAAAAAAAACCCAGAGAGAAATGTCAAACCAATACCAGAAAAAGATGTGCCAGAACAAGAATTGTGTAAATAAAGCAGCACCTAACTATGTTTTTCAACTCTTTTTATTGAAGTTCCGGACATTTGGATGAATACAGTAGTAATGTGTGCCACCATCTTAAATAATGGTGACATGATGATAATGTACCTTGTAGACACAATAATCAACATAAAACATCAGAAAGAGAAAAAGCTCAATCTTAAATCTAATAATAATAATCACAGTAAATAGCACTCAGCGTAACATTACATACACAAGAAGATGTGTCACTTCATTTGCTCAATTGATTACAGATAGTTTATCACATGTGACAGCTGATCAGTCATATTATCTAGAGATAGAAACTTTTCTCAAATTTAGCAGTTCTGGTGTTCTATAGTTCTATAGTTCGTATCTGATGGAAGGAAGGAGACAAATGTCCATGCTGGGTGACTGGGGTCATTTATAATTTGTTTTGCCTTTCCCAGACAGTACTTAGCAAATATGCCCTGCTGAGGTGGTATCTGTGTGCCAATGATCGATGATCTGCACTGTTATGGCATATGTCACTCCCATATTACCTGCAATAGTTGTCTTTAAAAACAATATGCCAATGATGTATAAACACTGGAAAATGGTATTGTCCATGAAAACAAATTGGCAGCATGATAGTTCTATAAAATAAAAGTGCAACAATAATACAACATCCAAGAATAAATAAATCCACACTCTTTAAGCCTGGCATGCTTTATTAACAATAATGTCTAATTCTGTGACCTGCTTATTCAGTTCTGAATCAAAGAGACTTTAATTTATATATCCTACATTTATTTTATTTTTCAATTGTTTCATTTCTTACACTTTAGGTACAGCACACACATAAGCAGCCAGTAACACAGATTAAACATTTGCTTGTGTCTACTATTTATATAGCATTACTGATTCTGGAGCTTTGAATTTCTTTGCTCCTGTGTCTGTAAGGTCTTCTACTGTTGCTTTAATAAATGATCTTTGAGCATCGCTTCCTCATAGGGTGCTTTGTCTCCTATTGTCACATTTGTTTGAGGGCTCACAATTATAATCATTCATGCTTCCTGTCTTTCTTCAACATAAAATAGTACTGTGGGGATTTAGCCACCAAGTATTAAATGTAATATTTTACTGATGGCTTGACTAAGGAAAGCAGAAAGCCTCTGGCAAAACTGCTTTAATGCATGACTTCCCTGGAGGAATGATCATTTACATTAGCTTGTAATAGTCTCTTCTCTGGAGGGGACTGTTACTGTTCCCTTTATTTATTTATTCATAACTCCCCAGTGTTATCCATTTGTAATTGCAGACCAGGGCCTCATATGAACTGGTGAAGTTTACTTGTCTCCCTTGCTGCTCTTTATTTTTGCAAATATTGCTGACATACAGGAATACCATGATACTACTTATGTGCTGTTTTAATCATTTGACTAACTTAGTGACTAGGGCAAGTGACATTATTAGCTGTATGCTCTGACTCTGGCTTGTTCCTCACCATGTCGAGGCCTTCATTTGGCTTCCTGTCTGATATTGTTGATTCATCTCTCCATGTCAAATCTCATGCATATACTGTAAGTGGACATTCTTGTCTGAAGACACAGCTGGCACAATTTGGTATTGTCCTTACCATGGCAAAGAAAAATATGTGAACCCATTGAATTTACTTGACCTTATGCATTAATGTGTCATAAAATGTAACATGATCTTCATCTGTATTACCAACATAGACAGAAAATATGCTTACAATAATAACACATAATTATAATCTTTCATATCTTTACTGAACATACCCATCAGACATTCACAGTGTGCTGTGGAAAATGTGAAACTCTTGGATTGATTAACTGTTCAACCTCCTTTGGCAGCAATAATCTCAAAGAAGTTCCTCCCTTAGCAGCAGATGATATTTGCACAACATTCTGGAGGAGTTTTGGACCATTCCTTATTACAGAAGTGATTTAGCTCAGGCCTATCCTTAGGATGAACAGCTCTCCTGAGTTAATTCCACAGTATCTCTATTGTGTAAAAGTCTGGGCTCTGAGTAGGCCATTGCATAAAGCAGATTTTCTTTGTTTGAAGTTGTTCTCTAGTAGATTTACTCCAGTGTTTAGATTCATTGTTCTGCTTCATCACTCATCTTCTGCCTCAGGTGGCGGACAGCCATCTTGACATTATCCTGTAGGATACCTTGATAAACTTGGGAATTCATTTTTCCTCGATGATGAAAAGCTGTTCAGGACCTGAGTCAGCAAAGCAGCCCCAAATCGTGATAATGGGATGGTGGGATGATGTTTTCATGTTGATATGCAGTGCCCTTCGTTCGCCATATGCACTTTTGTAAATTCTTCCTGCATAGTTCAACCTTAGCTTTATCAGTCTACAAAACATTTTCCTAAGGGCATTGTTGAGTGTCAGACATTCAGTAATGTTTTGTTTTTGAACAGTGGCTTCCTCCTTGGTGTCCTGCTATGGACACCATTCCTGTTCAATGTTCTGCATATGGTAGATTATGGTAGATGACTTTTAGATGTTACTCTAGGTTCTTTTTTTACCTCATTGGGCATTTTTATTGTGCCTTTCTCATCATCTGAGCTGGCATCCTCTTCTAGGAAGATTACCCAACCAGGGAACTAAATCATCTCCATTTATACACAGTTTGTCTAGTGTGGACTGATGAATATCTGAGCTCTTTGAAATCAAACATTCTTGATTATAGATCTCCTTAGATCTCATTGTTTGCAAGGCAAGATTCACATCAGCAGATGCTTCTTGTAATAACAAACTCAAAATAGTTGAGTCTTTTTTTATAGGTTAATTAAAGTAACTCTAAACCACACCTCCAATCTTGTTTCATTGATTGAACTCCAGGTTTGCTAACTCATACTTTTTCCAGCATACACTGCAAATGTTTGAATGATGTATAAAATTTGCACAAGAACAATAAAATAATGTGCATATTATTGGTTAATACAGATTGTGTTTGTTAATTAATGTATCTTAGATAATGAAAAGACCATATTTAAGACAAATCGGTAGATAAATAGACTTATTTCCAATGGGTCCACATACTGTACTTTGTCTTGCCACTGAAGGTAGAAAATCACATGTCTAGAGATAAACAGCATCATAAACAGCAGTCATACAATTCAAAACTCAAAAGGGATAATATTTTCCTTCTCTGTTGCAATGAATAGTACATCCGTATAATTTGTAACATTTTCATCATGTATGCGCGTGCACATAGCCCATTGCATCCCATTTTCAATCAGAGATTCTTTTATTAAGATTTTCCTCTGTTGGCAAAAAATGAATTCCCATTGAGAAAATAAAAAAATCAGGGATGCCCATAAATAGAGCTCTTCTTACAGCTATTTTAAAACCTAGTTGATAAGCTCAAGCCTGATTTGGTCCTTATTTTGTTCTCCTTGCTTGTTTGGCAATACATGCTGCAGGTTAATTAATAGTATAAAGAAAATCGATTGATTATATTATTCATTTTTTTTAATTTACAAGATCTTTCCAGTTAAAATTATTCAAGCAGGAAACGCCAAGAATTGTTACTTATTATGGTGCTACTGACAACATGTAAATAAGCAGGCTAAAAAGAAACTCAACTTTATAACTTGTGTAAAAGAAACAAAGGACAATGATAAAGAGTTGGGGTTTCTACCCTGTGTAATGAGAGCATAGACAACTTGAAAAAACAAGCGAGTAATTGCAGAGATGTCTTAGTTCAGGACAGAACTGGCAAAGGTGGTGGAGCTTCTGGTTTTCAGTCCTCCAGGCGGGTCCAGGTGGACAGGCACCAGAAGTGATGTCAGAGATGTTCTAGCCGTCAATCATTCAGTCTACAGAGTGAGGAAGAGAGAAAGGCATTAAGAAACAGCACCAGCCCCTGGTGTGGTGGGAGAATTGCAGTCACTAGGGACCTTCAGCGCATGACACCTGTTTACTCAGCTCAAAGTCATGGTGGGCTTTCTCCGATCCACAGCATAGGATGCAATGCAGGAACCATGGACAGGGTGCCCTCAGAGGTCATATTCACACACACACACCCACTAAGCCATTTCAGGGTTAACAATTTAACCCAACACGCATATCTTTCAGATGTGAGAAGAAAACTTGAGAACTAAAAATGAACCTACTTACAAGCAAATGTATGGTTGATTCTTTTTAACAAATAGAAAAAGAACTACAAATATGCAATACAACCCCATTAATTTCTCAAGAAGTCGAGACAGATAGAAAGTTGCAATTGTAACACGGTGTAAAATGAAACAAAACACAGGGAGTTCGGTAGAAAGCCCCATTAAATCTTAATTTTGAGGGAAAAAAGAAAGCAGAATAGTGCTAGAATAAAGCAATGTGGTTTTTACAAAAAACAAAAGCATTTTAAAGGTTCAAAGCTCTAGGTTTGTCCAAAGGTGATCCTTGAATGAACTTCCAATGGGTCTGTTGATTATATACCATCCTGACTGGAAGGAAATGATGTCAGTTGTCCTGCGCATTTTTCTCCTTCTTTACTATAAGGAGACAGGCAGAACAAAAGTTAGCAGTGGTATCACACTTACTTTGTTTCCTGCATTTGTCCATCATAGACCCGTAAAATGCTTCCTATGCCCAAGTGTTTGAGAATATTTACAGAAAATCATTGTCAGTCAACCATGATAGTATGAGATCGAGAGTTAAGTTATTCTGGTCACCTTTATCTAGAAATTGATATCCAGGTTATCAGAATAACTTAACTCTGGGCAATGGTTTAATTTTACTTTGTTAATTTCTCCCAATTTCTCTCTTTTGGCTATTTGTACTTAATTTAACTGTTGCTAAAAATTATTGAGAATTATTTTTATTCTGTATTTGGTTTTTATTATTGCAGACGTTTAATCTAGCTGTGAGTTTTGCACATTTTCTTTGCAGTTGCACCAAGTTTGACTGAGGAAAGGTACATAAAGTATGAGCTCTTGTCTGCCTTCTTAAATCACCTGTTAAATTTCTTTATTTCAAAGAAGAGTATAATTTTAATAAATGAATAAGATGATATATCGTTTTAAATAAGTACTTTATGTTAAGCCTTTTAGTTATAACTCGTCCTTCCTTTCTTTTCTTTTGTCCTGTGCATGCAGCAGGTATGAGTGACAAGAGGCTGACTGTTTTTAATTGGTTTTATTGCTGTCATGTTATTCAGGTAGGCTTTTGTGCTGTTAAAATAGACATCTTATTATATTTGATACAACAGTGTTTTTGTTTATTGTGATTTATATGTGATATTAATGTATATAGCGTTTTAATCTATTTCAGCTTGATAAATTAACAAATTAATGAGTCAACTGAGGAGAGCTGCTAAGAGTAACGAGAGGCTGACTCCTTTTAAGTATATTTTTTTGTTGCCATCTTATACGGGCATATTGGCTACCTCAGGGAATAAAAAGAGATTTCAAATAGCAACTCTGTGACTCCACTGTGGTCATTCAGTTTTCATTTTATCACAATGCAGAGTAGAAACTGTGTCTCAAGTGCAGAGGCAGCGTGAACACCGGCTACACAAACTGAACACTGATTCCTCCTTTTTGCATTCTTTGTCACTTGAAATGCCAAACGAGTCAGACATTACCTATGACAATTTGCTTACTCTGATTTTAAGGTCACCATTCTGTTTAGCATCATCATTATGCACAGTGTAGGGATTAAGCCCGTTGAGTTTGCTAATCCAAGACACAATCAAGCATGTAGCTACGCTCACTCTCAGGCCTCCAGTTAATATGTCTGAAAATCCTTATAAATTGATCTCTTTAGGTTTACGAGTATTTAATATTGTGAATTATTGTTTGTGTTGTTTAAGGTGTGCTCTGCCATTTTGTTTGGCGTTTTTGTATAAGTGATGCAATATTGTCTACAGCAATGACACTGTTGCTGGTTAAGTGGGCATGGTGGATGTGACGTGTGACATCACCACATTGTCACCACAGGATAGCAATGCATTCAGAAAGGCATCGGAACTTTAGATCAAATGTTAGAAATGACGTCTCTGAAAACACTAGTGGTTAATCAAAGAATTATAGAATATATAATTCTATTTGGCCATGACTATGTGACTGTTTTTGACTACAACAAACAAAGTCAGGAAAAGAGTCGAAGCACCAGCTGCTTATCCATTGTGGCTGGGTGCAAGAATAACAGGTCTCCAGACAGCAAAAGGAAAGTCTGGTGCACCAGCCGGGTTGTCCCTTTTATTTAGACAAGAAGAAAAAATAAAACAAAAGAAGTAACACTCTTTGGCAAGTGTTCTGTATGCGGGAATTCAATAAACAAGAGAAGTGGATTGGATTCACTTCTAGCAGAACTCTGTCCGGTGGTTTGCTGTAGCCAGTAACGACTCCTCTTTCCGGGATGCCTGGGGGCTATATGGATTGCAATGGATGGGGTCAAATGCCTTTACCTAGAGGCTTCTTACCACTGTAAAATGGGAAATAAAGAGATGACAAGTTTAGTGGCAGTGCCCCCTTTTGGCAGGTTACTATATACCTCAATTGAGCCTGTGAGGTGGTCCTCAGATGCCCATGTGTGACAGCTATTATATTGTAAGGGTTCAAGGTTAAGCTTATGCAGCAAGGTCCATGTAATGAAATGCTTCCATGATTGCAAGAGGAAGGTTTTGTGCCTTCAGGGCAGGAAGAGGGGGGGTCTGACAGACAGAACTGGAAGTGACCCCATGAGCTTCTGGTCTGTGGAATAAAAACGACAAGCTGTGAATATAAGTGCCCCCTCTCCCAAGCCTTTTAAATGCCTCTTACTCAAACGTGCGTGACACTTGAAAGCATTGTTTACGTCTTTATTTTGGCTATTTAGTGATTCCTGACTCCTCTATTTGACCTTTTCTAGCTTTCTGACGATTCTTCATTGTTCAATCCTATAATAAGTCAGTCCAACTTGACTCATGTATGTGGGAGGGACACCAGAGTACATATAAACTTGGGAACATGGAGAGAAAATACATACTCTACACAGACATTACTTGGTGATATTTCATTCCATTCTCCCAGTGCTTTATGGCTGTGGCATTAATAATTGTGCCAACATATTGGCCTATAACAATCCAGAGCATTGTAAACTGAACTAACACGTCTCACAAAAAATGTGAATGTGAAGCATGTCATAGCATAACAGTGACATTTTTGGATAAAAATCTTGGAAATCAAATCAAATCAGATTTCAGTTATTAAGGAACAAGAAAAGAAATTAAGGAAAGAATGATGGCTTCTTAAAATACTGGCCATAGTATTTTTTCACACAGAAAACACCCATCCAAATTAATGTTTGCTGCAATATTCTGCACTGTAAACCTGGAATGCACTGTAATGCTCCTGGACACCATTTCTGATTGTACTTCATGTGTGGGCTGAAGCCTATCCTGACAGCACCAGATGCTAGCTGGCTCTCAACCTTTGGCATCATATATTTAGTTTATATAAATTCAGAAAGTGAATATATTTGTTTTAATCTATACTTTCTCATTACCGTTAAACAAACCTGGATCTGCTTTTTTTTCACCTTTTTAATACAAAGTTCTGCAGCACTGCAGGGGGAGATGGAAAGCTGATTAATTGCAGGCTGAACATATTGGTGGTTTTTAACAAGTGCTTTACCTCTTATTTATTATTAATTCTCAGCTACAGTAATATCCATTTTCACTAGTAGATGATGTTACAAAGAGCAGATGTCTAATGCTTCACCCCAGGAATGTTTTCATCATAATCTAAAAAAAAACTTTAATGGACATCATTCTGCAATGAGAATTTGGCCACAGCTGCTAGAAGGTATATTTCATTTGTTTATAGTGTCATGATTAGGGGTTGTAGATTCAATTTATGCTTATATTGTGCATTTATACCTCTGTTTTTGACCTTTTTGTTATGTATTTGACATTATTTTAGTGACATTCCTGCACCAGAATTTCGTGTTTTGATTTTGATCTTTGGTTCCAAAATGTCGTACTTTTTCCGATTGTTAGAGCCATATTAATGTTAATATGCATGCTTTGAATTACTAGCATAGATAGAAAGAGAAATTATTGAGTTAGGTCAAAAATCAATGCAGAGGCTGTCTTTGCCACCATTAATAGATTAGAAAATGTATGCATGAGATGCGCAAAAACGTAGCTCACTGATTTATACATTTTTTTAGTTACTTCAGAGTCTTTTATCACATTCTTGCTCTTTAAAAAGAAACCTAAAAGACACTGGGAGGATCACGATTTTCCATCTGTTTATTACTACGCATCACCCTCACAATTGGAATAAGATTCAAACCAGGGGATTACAGTTTCTATCTGGATGTATGTGCTGTCTGTGTGCTTGCTTGTTCATGTGAATTTGTTTTGATTGGATACACCTTCATCTGGGGCACCATGCTTAACGCCGTGCGTAGAATTCAAACTATCACATGGAGTGCAGACAAAAGTGGAAATGTGCTTACGCACAAAAAAATCCAGATGCATAAATCTGTGCGTTCGCCCACTTCCACGTTCTTCCACTACATAAATCCCGGTCAGCATGAAAAGAAACACACGTGCACGCACCTGCTGTCCCGCCCCGTCTCCTCCCAGAATTATGCCTCTTTGAATATGGAAATCAATATACAGTAAATAGCCCTTAAGCTCAGCGTTCTGTGAAAAGGCAATGGCAAAAGCATGGGGGGAAATAGAAGAAGTTCAGCGAATACCAAGTGGAGGCAAAGAAAAATGTACTATTTGTTGGTTTAAACAGTGGTATAAACAAGAAAAGGAAGTTGATCGAGTGACATAGCGTGTCGGAGAAACTCGAAAGCTCAAGTTCACAAAGTCACACAGTGCCCAAAATAAAAAAGAAGTTGTCAGATATCAAAGTCGCTGTGAAAAGGCGAGTCGTAGCCCGCCGTCTGAGTTTCATATGAAAGCTTATTAGGTTACAGAGAAAAAAAAAATAGGCACAGAGTGGGAAAAAAGCATGAAATGTCAACTTTAATCACGTAGTTTATTTTATCGTTAAAGTAGAACTTCATAAACTTCATCTTAAAATCATTTAATTTACTAGTTTCTCAAATCCCATCGTAACTAAAGTAGTACGTTAAATGCTTTGTTTTGTATTTTATCTTCTATGTGCTCTGTGTGTGAATCACTACGTGTTTCTTAAACTGGCTTTCTCTTCCTCCGACAGGGCACAGATATTACAGCTCTCTGAATAATTAAAATACTGAGATGTATACTTGATATTTTCATGATGATAGGCGTTAAAGCATGTTATTAAACATGGGAAAAGGGTGGCGCAGTGATTGTTCATGCCTCACGCAAGATGCTTGCTGCACCGTATGCTACCTTCGATGAAATAATTTATTGCAGCAGAAATGTCTCTTTCAAACGTACTAACCCCCATTTCCTGTCCTTACTTTTCTTTCTCCAAATACCCAATCGCCACACAATCAGCTCTGTAATAGCTGTTAAGCCATCTGTAAGCTTAGAACGCAGATTATTCAAAACCTTTAAGGAACATTAAACATTAAATTATCTTACGTAATGATGTCTAGCATCCACAAGAGGGTGGGAATGTCCGATGAACAAAGGCAAGTGGCCGCCGTTAGATAGAAAACCATACAGTGTATGTTCATGCATCACATCCTCCACTGTCCACAGCAGAACTGGAATATCAGATGAAGAAAGGCAACAAAAAGCACAAAGAAAGAGCAACTTACGGTATATCCAATGAACTGAGATTCATAAATGCTCAATGCACTCAAAAACGTATGGACTTACAATACATTGCTATACTAGTGCTGAATAATTATAATGTGCACATAATGCAACTGTCAGATTGTTTTTATTGTAACATACAAGTGTATATTTGAACACTCTTCACTCACAGAGTAAAGCTTAAATAATTACTTTCCTCTTAGACTCATTTGTAGATATGTGATGTTTGCTATTTTTTACTTTTATGTTTAACATACCTCAAGCAATAGGAGAAATGAGCTGGTGTACATGTGGCTGCCTTGGTTTTTGACTAACTTGTACTATATACAATATTTGGTTTCAGCCATTTCTGTTTCTATTTTCTAATTTGCGTGTAGGTTGAAAAGGACTGGTTTTGCTAGGTTTAGGGTTTGGGTGAAACTAGGAATATGCCATTTAAGCCCACAACACAATTCATTATATTTCTGGGACCTTTCAAGCTGGACATTAAGGCAATGGAGTTCACACTGCAAGACAATTTCTATGTATATGACAATTCTGAGGCCAACGTTGGTCAATTCAAGGTTTTTGTTTGAATTACTTTTCATTACTCATAAGATCTATTTCCAGTTTTCCTTGACTTCGGAATCAGTGCTGTATACTATTATAGCATAAAATTTAAGTGATAATGTTTCATACATACTTTCATTAATTGTTTGTCACATGTTAATGATTGCATTTAAGAATGTTATGTAACCTAGAAATATCATGAATATATATGCAATGAAATTTATTAAGAGATTTCAAAAATTAATAAGAATATTAGGATACTAAGACATTTCTAAGTTGATCTTTCAGACTTGACAATTGGATCTTTATTTGGTTCCTATGTTGACTTTTGCTCTTAATTAAAGAAAGATTTGTATATTGCCTCGTCTTGTTTGAGTACATTTATTCTAGAAGTTAAAGTTCTCATTATCTCATGTGTATATAACATTAACAGTAAACACTTGGAGGAGATATTGCAAAAAAATATGCTATCTATCTATCTATCTATCCTCAATGAAAGTTATTTAATTGAGAACAACAAATGGTTAAGGAACATAAATAAACAGCCTTTGCCATGATTCTAAATCTGCCTGTATGAGATAAAGTACAGGAGCTCTACCTGTGTATGTTGCGGGTCCTAGAGTGAATGCCACTTCTTGTGAGAGGTCGAAATTGATAAGATTTCTCCCGGCAGGGTGAAGCTATTGGGATAGGGTGGAAATAAAGCCATGTGTTGTCTTGACTTTGCCCCTTAGAACTGCGGATGGAAAAGAAGAGGAAGTTAATGACAGTGCTTCCCTCAATTCAGCTTAATTCAGAGGAGCCCTGAATGTGACTCCTAGATAGATAGATACGTGTGTGTGTATATGTACTCTATGGATGGCATACGGGACCGTCTTCAAGGCTCCCATCAAGTAGGAAATGGGATAATGGAGAAGGAAATCACATAATTGGTGACTACTACACTGCAAAAATGATATCTAAGCAAGTGAAAAGTATTTATATCAAGCCATTAGACCTTGTTTTCCTTATTATAAGACTAGCAGAATACCCGCACTTCGCAGCGGAGAAGTAGTGTGTTAAAGAAGTTATGAAAAAGAAAAGGAAATATTTTAAAAATAACGTAACATGATTGTTAATGTAATTGTTTTGTCATTGATATGAGTGTTGTTGTCAT
>JANRMT010062854.1:55006225-55021459 GCA_026402145.1 Polypterus bichir lapradei | reverse complement strand
GATTGTTAATGTAATTGTTTTGTCATTGATATGAGTGTTGTTGTCATCTCTCTCTCTCTCTCTCTCTCTATCTATATATATATATATATATATATATACATAGCAAAATACCCGCGTTTGGCAGCAGAGAACTAAAAAGAAAAGGAAACATTTTAATAATAACGTAACATGATTGACAATATAATTGTTTTGTCATTGTCATGAGTGTTGCTGGCATATATATATATACACTCACACACACACACATGTATAAACATATATATACACATCATATATATATATATATATATATACATATACATATAAATATATATACATATATACACATATATATATACACACACATATATATACATATATACACATATATATACACACAAACACATATATACATATATACACATATACATATCTACATATATACTGTATATACACACATATATATATGCAAATCTACATATATATCTACATATATATATTAGGGGTGGGACTCGATTAAAAAAATTAATCCAATTAATTAGAGGCTGTGTAATAATTAATCTTGATTAATCGTATGTAATCGCACACGTAAATTTGCCCCAAATCGCAAATGTGTTTTTTTAATTTAAAAGGGTTTTAGTGGGAGACAGAATCAAATAATAGACATGGACATGAATATTGTAAACTCAAGCTCTTTTAATTTCTGAAAAAAAAAATGCTTTTAAACTGCATTTGAATTCAAAACAGAAACAAAAATATCATCCCTGGTTAAAATTGGGCAGACTTAAAAATAAAGTGGTAGTTTAAGTACTTTAAGTACATTTTCAGAATGGTATTGTCTTTAAATAATAATAACCAAAATTTCAACATAAAGTGCAGTTTTTCTTCTTAAAAAAATAAGTCAGAAACATAAAAGGTAATTTGACCAACTTAATCTTTAAACTCTGAGTAACCTTAGCCAAAATTATTTTGTACATTAGGCTAAAACAGTGTGATCATTGAACATTTTGTAATTAGATGTAATTAGAATTACTAACGGTCACGGAAGTCCAATGATCCCCAGTAAGAGCCACAAAGTCCGCTTTCTGTAATGCATCTAATTTTGCTTGCTTTTCACTGTGCACAAAACCATGCTTTTATCAAGGCTTCGCTCGGGTAGTTTTTTGAAATTAAATTTTCCTCCGATCAGGAACGCGCTTCATTCCGAGTGTAACATTTTTGTAGCTGTGATGTGTGCATCAGTGTAATCGATGTACCAGGAAATCATGCATTGACAAAAGTTCCCCTTTGCTTGGAATTGAAAGTGTGATTAAATGCGTTATTTTTTGTTATGGAGTACATGCATCGAAGCTTCTCAGCTGTGCTTGTGCTAAGAATAGGAAAGATTTTAAAAATAACGTAACATGATTCTGCGTTAACCGTATATTTTTTCATACGTCTCAAACCAAGGAAATGCGAGGATAAAATGAACCGAGAAGCACGCGTACATACTCAGTACATCCCCTCTCGGGAATCGAACCTCGGAGATAGAGGCGAAGCCTCTACAATTGCGCCACGGTGTGTGGCTTGTTTATTTGAGAGTATGTAGATTGGGGTATATATATATATATATATTCGCAGCGGAGACGTAGTGTGTTAAAGAAGCTATGAAAAAGAAAAGGGAACATTTTAAAAATAACATAACATGATTGTCAATATACAGTAATTGCTTTGTGAGTGTTGCTGTGATCAAGGATTCGATTATCATTATTTGTTTCAATCAGGGTCGTATTTGTACGATGTGTTGTGTTCAAGTTACATTCTGTGTTTGTCAGTCGTTGTAAAGATTAAATTCTGTAATTACAGCCACATTAGCTCCACAAATGAGACACACGGGTTTACCGGCAATGTCAGTAAACATATACTCAGCCTCCCATCTGTTTTTAAAGGCTCTATTTTCAGAATCAACTTTTCTCTTTGGCATCGTGTGGGCTAGCTTCGCAATAACTTGCAGCGTCATAAGCTAGACTTGATTAACGCGGTAAGTGTTCGGCAAGGCAGCTGAAGCGCTGCATTATGGGATCTGTAGTTTATTGTGTTACCAGCGCTTCATATACCCGGGCCATTAATAACAATAATACAGTATATAAAATGATCTCGCGGGCCGGATATAATTACACGCCGGGCCGGATGTGGCCCGTGGGCCTTGAGTTTGACTCATATGGACTAAATAGAACTTGAAAAGAAATATTTTTTGGAATGTGATCGCGCAAGTCAGTACATCGAGCCCGCGTGCTATTGTGGTTTTGCTTGTGTGCTTCAGTAAGTTACCGTCCCCTCGCTCTTACTTTTTTACCGTTCATCTAATGAATACACTGAGTATGGCTTTACCAAAACAATCATTGATCGCGAATAAAGTATTCATTATTCATGAAGCTTCAATAGGTGAATAGGTGATCTGTCTTTCTGCGTTAACCGCATGCGTTTTCATACGTCTCAAACTAAGGGGATGCGAGGTTAAAATAAATTGAGAAGCGCGCGTACATACTTAGTGCATCCCCTCTCGGGAATCGAACCTCAGACGTGGGCGCTAGAGGCGAATGCTTTACTATCGCGCCACAGCGTGTGGTTTATCTATTTGAGCATAGCAGTGTAATTCGGTTTTTGTTCAGCACTCTTTGGAACTGTTACTTTTTGTCTGCACACTGCGTCAGTTCACGTGAGCCGCTGAATATGGTTTTATATGTCACTTGCTCGCTTCTAATTGTTTCGCTGCCTTCTTAATTATATAATGCATGTTTTCTAAAGCGCGTTTTGTAGCTCTTCCTGGCTTTCTACATAATGCGTGATTACGTGAGAGGCGTGATGATGTCATACGAAACTCCGCCCCTCCAGCTGAACTCCATTACAGTAAATGGAGAAAAATAGCTTCTAGTTATGACCATTATGCGTAGAATTTCGAAATGAAACCTGCCCAACTTTTGTAAGTAAGCTGTAAGGAATGAGCCTGCCAAATTTCAGCCTTCTACCCACACGGGAAGTTGGAGAATTAGTGATGAGTCAGTCAGTCAGTCAGTGAGTGAGTGAGTGAGTGAGTGAGGGCTTTGCCTTTTATTAGTATAGATTTATTGATTTATCAAGAAATTTGTATGTGAGATTACTTAGCTTATTTAAAGGAATCGTATCAAGCAAATTTTGCTTAACCAATTGGTAGTATGCTTTGCTAAATAAAACAGTTGTTTTGCTTTACTTGATAAGTCAATAAATCTTACATTACAGGAAAACAAGATTTAATGGCTTGATATGGAATTTTTTCACTTGCTTAGATTTACTTTTTTTTGCAGTTTTCCTTTCTCACACACTGAGAAGATGATGAATTCAAAGGGGAGCTCTGAAGTCACTTCCTCCACAGACCCAGAAGCCCTGCACCTTTTGCCCCATTAACTATATAAGAAACAGAGAAGCCAGAGGTTGGCATTAATTTGCAAATTTCCAAGCCAAAGTCTGATGGTAAAGTAACATCTCTCAGAAGCATGTTTCTGAACCTTATTTTAGTTTCACTTTGTTTAATTTACTATTGGCAGTAAACAAGGTCAACATCTTAGATCCCAACCCTTTATCTTGTGTTTCTTGTCTTCATTACAATATATATATGTGCAGAGGAGACATGCTGAGCATATTGGGAGAAGGATGTTAAGGACAGAGCTGCCAGGCAAGAGAAAAAGAGGAAGGCCGAAGAGAAGGTTTATGGATGTGGTGAGAGAGGGCATGCAGGTGATGGGTGTAACAGAACAAGATGCAGAGGACAGAAAGATATGGAAGAAGATGACCCGCTGTGGTGATCCCTAACGGGAGCAGCCGAAAGAAGAAGAAAGATATATATATTGTCGCAAAAACCAAACACAAGAGTCATAAAAAGGTTTGGGGCAGCCACCAATATATTGGTATCCTGGCTGCAAACTTGCAAAAATGTATAACAGCACTGATGTGCACAAAACCGAGTCCAAAACAGACATGAGGGAATAGGGAAAAGGTGGAGGCTTCTATAGGGGAAGACAGGAAGTGAGATCAAAGGAGCCGGGCTCATGGGGGTCTTCAGCCATAGACTCGAGCCCAGACGTGACATCACAGGGGCCGGAGCCAGCAAGGTCTTCTTCCATAGGCTCAGACCCAGAAATGACGTCAAAAGGGCCAGGTGGAATCTTCCGTGAATGGTCTGCAGGAAAGAGAGAAAAAGAGTCAGTGCATTCTGCCACATCCCAGTCTGATTAAGAATTGCCCTTAGTCAAGCCCTTTAGCTGCCTCCCATGTGCATGTGTGTGACAATATATATATATTTAATGATATATATTTATAAAGCAAAATTTCCATTAGCTTGTTTTATTTTCTATACACAGCCTTGCTTTTTAAGTCAGAGGCACACACATGGCACTACCCCATGGTAGTGGAGGGAGTGACTCAGGGTCAGAAAGAGGGCCAAGAAATACTCTGGTGTAATGAAATAACATCCAAAGGTCATGTGAAAAGACAATTTTCCCTTAGGAGTTAATGTAGGATGTCAAATTAAAAAAAATCTAAATCAGTGTAGCGGTTAATAAACTTACCTTTCAAGCAGGTAATTCAGGTCTGATTCTCACTTATGGCATTTAAATTTTTGTTTAATTAAAGATTTCTTCTCTTTTAGTTTCATGGTCCGACTTCACACTAGGTGGGGCAGTATTACCTCCAGAGTTATCCCATACAATTTCAAGTTGTAAGTGTAACCTGTCATTATTCCAACACCTTTGACACCTGTCCATGTTGCTGTCATATTTGAAGCTAACCACATCACAAGGTCAGAACTCCGCAGCTCATTGAAATCTTATTACGAATTGGGATCACTGATTTTCCCACTTTACAGCAGATTTGTGTCGGCATGTATTATAGGGCTGGGGTTTGGAACTCCCATCATGGTCCACAGTGCTGCAGACCTCGAACAAGACACTTCACTCCTTTGTCTTCAGGATACAAGTTGGAATTGGAGATTAGATAGTTTGTTGTGGTTGTTTTCATATTCACATTTTCCTTCTCCTGTGATATTAATGTTGAGTTGCCTACTACCTCTTAGAAGTGCTGCGTTATGCACATGCCTGGGTGACTCAGCTACAGAAAGTTGTCATGCTAATGCCGTGTGGGGCAGAATATCCATCAGTGGTGCTGTCAGTGTAATTGTTTATACAAACACTCATAAATATTTTCATGACAATTAAAGGAAATGTCAGGAATGGTCCAATTTAAAATTCAGGCTAAATGGTGTTTTCATGGTGTGGCAGGCAGTACTCCGTAAATCTAAAATTGTACCATTTTTGTTGTCAACCATTAAATCCATCCTTTATGATGTCAGAGGACAACTATAAAGCTGATTAGCTGAAGGAAAATAACAATCTGACCAGGGCAGCTCAGGGGCAGAGTGAGTTGCTGTGATCTCAACAAGATGTGACAAAGGAGAATGCATATTTATAATGCAGATTCTGTCAAATGTCCCTTTCCATTTTAAATGGCTGCAGTGTGTCTAAGTTGTACAAGCACAGATCTCTGCTGAAGCTGCTTCTCTCACTGGCTACAGTGTGCCACTTGCTCAGATGAGTGTAAAATGAAATTTACTGCAACGTTTTAAAATAATAACCCTGCAATGCCAGGAAACACAGCTATCATTTATATTTGTAGGTCATGGTACCATAACCTTTTTGCAGTTTTTTATTGCATTTTTGCCTCAAATGGGCCACATGTTAGCTATTTTGTCAAATTAGTTGCCTTAAAAATAAAAACAAAGGGCAGATTTCCTTAAAATTCAATTTTGGAGATATTTCCATTATGTTAACAATATACAGTTATAATATAGTATTTCATTATAACAAATGCTTCTGGCAGTTCAACAGATGAGCTCTATCCCTGATACCTGAAGTAAGAAAATCTGAAAAGCTTAGTTAAACAGGAATTAC
Organism: Polypterus bichir lapradei; assembly: GCA_026402145.1. Lineage (NCBI taxonomy): Eukaryota > Metazoa > Chordata > Cladistia > Polypteriformes > Polypteridae > Polypterus > Polypterus bichir. The sequence goes on along the minus strand of JANRMT010062854.1, from coordinate 55,015,520 downwards.
ATTCTAATTGTAATGAATTATTATTATTAATAATATTTAAAATATCACTCATAATGGATACCTGCTGTTTCTTTGAAAGTCACTCTTTTAACGTATTGTATGTCTTATAGAAGCCATGCTGAATTTCAAACTGAAGTGTACATTGAATAGGCGTGATAAAAGTACTGCTCTGCAAGGTGCCTCTGAACTTTTGCATTTAGGGGCTTCTAACAATAAGAAGCCCCAATATATTTTGTTTCAAGTATAGGCTGCTGATTATTTCTAATAATGTCTTGCTACTTTTCTGTGGCAATATGAAGCTGACATCAAAAAAGAATGAAAATGTTATGCAGTCAGACACATTCAAGAATGTAATTTTTATTAATATTAATAAACTCAGTATCAGAGTACTAATGATAAAATAAGAATGATGAATGATGTAAAATTAGTGAAGTTACTTTAAATGAATCACACACAACTTATGCTCTATATGCTTGAAGCTTTGTGTGCTGTTTTACATGTAGAGTTGGTAATACAGGCAGGGATTATGGCACCATTAAAACAAATTAAAAACCCAGCCGCACAGGTTAGCTATTGAACAGTCTGTTGGCACATTAATAAGCTTGGCCGAGGGTGCAAAATGACCAACACTTGGCACTGACTACAGATATTGACAAAGTTTGGCAAGAAGTGTTTGAGGGATAAAAATTCTGACAACAGCTTCAATGAGTGTAGGTGGTTGCAACTTAATAAAAAAAAAGTGACAAAATTTTAGGATTACCTGTGTGTACAAGGCAGAGTGATGGCTCGGAGGCTAAGAATCTGCACTGGCAATCGGAAGGTTGTCAGTTCAAATCCTGTAAACACCAAAAGTGACTCTACTCCATTGGGCCCTTGAGCAAGGCCCCTTAACCTGCAGTTGCTCCGTCCTGGGTATGATGTTAACCTGATGGAATCACCTGAATCGAGCTTGCAAGGAAAACATGGGGGTCCGTGGCAAGATTGGCAATGACAGCCGGCATAAAAAAAAGAATCTCATATTGTTCAGTGTGGTGCTGAGGTTTCACCTGATGCACGACTGCACTCGGATCCCAATATGGGTGGTTCGCCGTGTGGTGGGTGCAGCAATGTGCTGTAATCAGCGCATGATCCCAGCCTCTCTATGTGTATCATTTTACTGCTGAGAAACAAGACCTAACCTATCTGTACAAAGAACATCAAAAAATGATTCTAAAAAGTGTTACCAAAATCCTTTTTTTTTACATGTATGTCCTGATAGGATCTTGCCTGTTGTTATAATTTCTACAAGATTAGGAAATGTTGGAAATTAGAAATTCTTCAGCAGAATAAAGTCAAGTATATTAAATGAATATTGATATCGATCAATTATCACTTAAAGGTGGATATTATTTAAGCATTAATTTAATGCTACCAATTTGTTACGAGCAAAGGCAATGTCTAATAATGGAGGTCATTCTCTTTCGCACAATTTGTGAACTATGCTTAAAGGACGAATCTGGGTTGACGTTGTATGATGTATCGTCTGACTTAACCGAGTATCTGGGGGCTTTAATCTGATTTGTTGAACCGGGTTATCATTTAGCCAACGCCTTCCATAGTGGATGTTAATAAAAACCCCTGGGGCCTCATGTATAACGCCGTGCGTAGAATTCGCACTATAACATGACGTAAGCACAAAAGCTGAAATGTGCTTACGCACAGAAAAATCCAGATGCAGGAATCTGTGCATACTCCAACTTCCGCGTTCTTCCACTCCATAAATCCCGGTCAGCGTGAAAAGTAATGCTCGTGCACGCGTGTGCTGTCCCGCCCCAACTCCTCCCAGAATTATGCCTCTTTGAATATGCAAATCAATATAAATAGCCCTTAAGCTCAGCGCTCTGTGAAAAGAGAATGGGAAAAGCATGGGGGAAGATATAAGAATTTCAGCGAATATCAAGTGGAGGCAAAGGAAAAACATACTATTTGTTGATTTAAACAGTGGTACTGTATAATCAACAAAAGGAAGTTGATCGAGTGACATAGCGTGTTGGAGAAACTCGAAAGCTCAAGTTCACAAAGTCACACAGTGCCAAAATAAAAAAGAAGTCACATATGAAAGTCGCCGTGAAAAGGCGAGTTGCAGCCCACTGTCTGAGTTTCATATGAAAGCTTATTAGGGTACAGACCAAAAACAATAGGCACACAGTGGGAAAAAAGCACGAAATGTCAACTTTAATCTCGAAATTTCTACTTTAATCACGTAGTTTATTTTGTCATTAAAGTAGAACATCATAAATTTCATTTAATTTACTAGTTTCTCAAATCCCATCTTAACTAAAGTGGATTGTTAAATGCTTTGTTTTGTATTTCATCTTCTATGTGCTCTGTGTGTGTGAATCACTACGTGCTTCCGTTCTTTCTCTTTCTCCGACAGGACACAGAATCCATTACATTTGTGATATTACATCTCTCTGAATAATTAAAATACTTAGTTGTATACGTGATATCATTTTCATGATGATTGGAATGAAAGCATGTTATTAAACATGGGAACACGATTGTTCATGTCTCACACAAGATGCTGCTGCGCCATGCGCAACCTTCGATGAAATAATTTATTGTAGCAGTACTGTCTCTTTCAAACGTACTAACCTCCAATTCCTGTCCTTACTTTTCTTTCCCCAAATACCCAATCGCCACACAATCAGCTCTGTAATAGACATTAAGCCATCTGTGACCTTACAATGACGATTCTTCAAAACTTTTAAGGAACATTGAAATATCTTCATAGTACGTGTTTAATTATTATATCCATTTATCCTTCCAGTATCTCGCCAGCATCAGCAAATATACAGCGTGCAAGGCAGGAACAATCCGTGAACTTGCTAGCGCTGCGGCACCATGTCCTCACATGTTTAATTATTAACAATACAGATTATTTAAATGAAGTTAAAGTTTTATCTGTATAATATAATCAACATATTTTGCTGCATTTCATCTTAAAATGATATCGTCATCATATGTGAATACGCGCTTTATAAAGTGGCGCAGGTAGTGCAATATTATAACTGTAGTGCAAGTTTACATTGGGGTAATTGTACTTACAGTATAAGTACAAACAGTTCTACAAGGAGCAATTGATTGAGTGTGTTTACAGTTGTTAGGATGAAACTGTTTCTGAACCGCAAAGTCTGTACAGGAAAGGCTTTAAAATGTTTTGCCGTGGCTTTGGCAGCGTGTGCTTGATACTATATACCGATAATTCTCTTTCCGATCAGCTGCTGCTGTGATTCCCCACTCAGATACAGTGATATAAATACTCCAAGTGGTGCAATGAGAGTAATATGGAAAAAGATGATCCGCTGTGGCAACCCTTAAAGGGAGCAGCTGAAAGAAGAAAAAGAAGAAGAAAAAGATGGTGCAGTGAAAGTAACAACGCTAAAACAGTTATGGTATTTGGAATACTATGGCTATTCCCTGGGCCATTATATTGTTACAGGTAATCTATAATCAGATGCATTACACTAATAAACAATATGCGGTTAGTTTCAGTGTATTTATAAAGCCGCGTCAGAAATGTGGCTCTAAGAAATAAAGGGCAACCACACAGGAACAGTAGCACTGCTTTGACGCTGGGTGCCGCCAGTCTGCAAAACCGAGCGGAGAATTTGCGTACGACAGAGTATGAGGCACCGTGAAAAATGTGCGTGGCTTTACGGCAAGTGTAGGTTTTATACATCGCGATTTGAACGTGGAAACGTTCTTACGTAACATTTCTGTGCATACGCACCGTTTATACATGAGGCCCCTGGGCTGTAAGACCCACATCCCCACCCCTTAAATGAATTAATCTCTTACCTACATACACTTTAATTTTCTATTCCATTAATAACAACAAGTTATACATAGTCCCTTTATTGTCCTATTTCTTTTTTGAGTTCTCTTTCTTCCTTTCCATACCGGTTGTTTTCTACCATCCTCACTTTATATTTTTTCTTTCTTGTTACCTTCACATTCATGCATTCCTTCTCATTCATTCCTCTGTTTCCAACTAGTTAAACATCATACCAGGAAAACTTTCTTTTTTACTTTTGGTAAATTCCATTTTGTTCAGTCCGCTATTGTATATAGCGATTCACAGAGAGCTGCCATTTCTACATATAACAAATTCTTTCGACAGCCTGGACCACATCTTTGCCGGCTCATATTTTTCTGACAGTTCAGAGCTATTGCGGTGCTCCATTCAGTGAAGCTTCCATCCCTTGCAGCTATGTGGTCATCTTCACTCATTTAGGGGTGGAAAGATATGCATTGATATGACAGCATGGGGCAGGCAAAATCAACTTTGTACAAGACAAATAACCAATGAGATTTTAACATTGTGGACTTTGCGTGGATCAAAATGAGCATATTATGTAACTTCTCAGATAATGCATGTGGTGACAGTCTTCTGGAGTGCAGCACATGCTGTACATTTGTGCCCCCTTGTTTTCTCTCTATATTGTATATGTCTCAGAAATGATCAAAAGTGGCATTTATGAAAAGTCCCAGTAAGTGCCTACAGCTCACACTTTATGGCTCACACCTTTTGCGTTTTCCACGGCATTGTTAGGACACCATATGAGATTTGATCATTACTCAAAGGCTCCGCAACGGAGATGGAGTCTTGTAAAGTCCTCTCCTAGAAATCATGCAGTGTCTATAAGTGGGCTTGTGTCACTCAGCAGTCTGTGAATGTCTATACACCAGGCCATGACGCTTACTGCCGTGATCCTTACTTTGCTTCATGGCTGGTTTTATCTTGGTCTTGTTTGTTTTCAGCCCTTGGTAAGTCTTGGTCTTTTCATTTCTGAAGTTTATCTCTTGTAAGAAACATTTTATTCTTTAATTATATTCTTAATTTTATTCTTTAAAATGATCTACTAACTGGCTGTAAACTGGCAAAAACTGGAAACCACTGCTTAAATTACTTTCAGCATAAAACTTTAATGGCTAGCCCCTGCCTAATAGTATGCCAAAGATTTATTTCTTTGTCTCTGCAGTACAATGCCATTTATAATTAATTTGAGAAGCTCTGCTAATAATGGAGGTGTTCTAAGAAGTGAAGTAGCTATTTGGTAGAGCCAGTGAACCACCCCAAGGCCCGTATCCAAGAGCATCCAACAAACAACTGCAGCTTAGCATTTGATGCCTCACATACCATCTCGAAATTCCAACATTCACAGTCCAAGTCTCAGAAAAGCTCCCGCCCAATTCATCCATTACCTAGTATTTTAAGATTCTGTTTCACATTAAAATAAACATCCAAAGGAGAGGAACTGATCTATGGAGAGTTAAAGGGCAAAGTAAAGCCTTAGATGGAGTTTGAACACTCAAATCAAAAATTCCATTGACTTCTGTTTTAACATTCACAACGGTGAAGAGTGCAAAGAGTGACCTGGCTTAGTGGTGTACAGGAAATCAATCGCTATTCTGAGAATGTCCTCACTGAAATGCACTTAGTGGATGGATAGCACTGTAATCTTTTAATCCTGCTTCAAAACTAATGATGACGGCATATAAATTAGTGATGTAGGATGTTTTAAAAACTGCTTGATGATTTGGGATTTCATTTTTATTTAAGTATTTGATCTTATGATAGCCAGAACAGTGGTGCATTGGTTAAGGCCGCTGCTACACAACTCCAGAGTCTTGAATTCAAATTCCAGCCTGGACGCTATTTGAATTGAGTTTTCTCTGTGATTTTTTTCCCCCAGGTACTTCTGTTTCCTGTCACATCCTAAAAATGGGTAGATTAAGTTAATTGGTAGCTGTATTGTGTTGGAGTAAGCCACAGATATAGTCCATATTTCTTGGGACAGCCACATCCATTACCTCCAATTTAAGTGTCCTGGCTTATTTTTCATTTTAAACATTAGAAATTTCTCAGTTTTAGTAGCATATGCAGGTATTTCGCTTTGCATGGGCTTTCACAAAGCTCCTTGCTTTGCACACTGATGCTCTTATTTAATCACCAATTACTTTACTTCTATTCAATTCAGACACAATATCTGACCAATCAGATTTACTGTGACACCAATAAGAAAACAAATGTTGCTCTTGAAAATTGTAGCACAGCTGTAATTGAAGCTGGCAGTAACATTTCTGACTGGTTTTAATTATTTTAGAGCTTGTAGATGAGATGCATCCATTTTTTTTGCCGATGATATTGTTGGTCCCGATGTTTTGACTACAGTATGCTAATAATGCAGTGTACAATGTTGCTCAATAAGTTAATGCAACTTGTGAGAGTACATTTTATGCTTTTTTAAAATTTGTATTTCTCTTCTGTTGCAGAGGTGATGGTGTTAAAAAAGCAGTGGCGTTGCTGGTTGGTTCCTTGGTGGGAAGAAGGACAGCATGAAATATAACAGGAAGATTTTGATGGAAAAGCTGTCTTCTCAAGTGCCTATTTTAAGAAAGAAAGTAAACAAAGACTGATTGTTTTACCAAGCCTATGTGTTTCTTTTTAGTCTGTCACCTTGCTGAAGGTAACACACCCAGTGCTTTACAGTAGGTGATGTAATTCAAGTGGCCGTGTATGAGCTCCTTTGAGCTCTGCAGTGTTGTTGTATGTGTGAGGGATATGATTGTGGTTGAAAGATACAGCTGTGTGTTCTTATAACAGCATTACAGCAGAGAAATGTAAAAATATGAGAAAAATGTTGAATAAATTGGTTCCAGTGGGACCTGGTCACCCTACATGTAATTGACTAGGTACAAATCTATGGCTGTTCTGTACTGTCTGGATTGGCTATATCAGAATAATAAATGGTAATAAGTGAATTCTGGAAATGAATGAATGAATAATTCTCAGACAGCGCAGAAGGTATTGTCAAAAGGCAGCACCGGGAGACGAAATTGATTTTTAACTTCTCAATGGAGTTTCCTCCTACAGCCCAAAGATATGAGGTCAGCTTAATTTGCATCTCATTGCTGCTGTGATACGCTGCAGAAGCCAGTAACCCTGTGATGACAAAAGTGAATCTAATGTTCTTCTGTATCTTTAGAATGGTTTTTAATTTTTTATCTCAAATAAATTTATTAAAAAGTTGTTCATCTTTTAAAAATCACCCTGTAGGCCTTTACCTAGTACAATAATGAAACTCAGACATTTCATAGTGCTTCTTCTGTCAGTTTACACTCAAGCTAATGTGAACAAAATACTTCAGACAGGAGTGTCTTGATGAAAATGTGTTGGCCAATTTCAAAATAAAATAAAGTCTAACGTACAATGTGTCATCAAAAAATGAACCGACAACATGGACTGTTATCACTCTGGTAACTTTACAGAACATGATTGTAAGAGCCATTTCCTAGATTCATAAATGTTTTACTAAATGACAATGCATAATCTATGGGAGGTTCCAATAACCCCCATAAGTTGAGTAGAATTGGTATATTCTAGCTATTTCTATCTGCTCTGACTAAACATTATTCTCAGTTAGTGACCAGCCTTGCCATGTGTAAGGGGTAGAGGGCACATGGTTTTAAACCGTGCCTGTGCCTCCGTGCCTAAGGGCCTTTTTGAGTGTGTGTGAAATAACTCATAAGATAGCGTGCTTATTTAAGTGCAGAGCTGTAAGATTAAGGCATACAGAAGAAGAAATTAAGAACTTTTAAGTACAGAAATAACTACAGTTTCTCAAGAAAAACTAAGTTTAGAGAAGGTACATTTTTCTTTTTTTTTTTGCCTTTTAGTCTACGAGTGTAACTACTTTTTTCTTTATTCTTCTATGGATTATTTGCTTTTAACTTTCACTAAATATTTTTATAACAAACTTTTGGACTGAGAGATTTCCTTCGGCATGTGTTTTACCCATGCTTGATCTTGCCTTATACTTTGGTGGCTACAATGATGCTTGTCATATTATATCTAGAATGTCCACCTACTCTTCAGCCCTTCCATCATGGCTCCAACCCCCTATCACTTATAGGACACGTCAAATTCAAAGGTCTAGTGCTGGTTTACTGAGTGTCCACTTGTGCCTCGAGAGTTTTTTCATACCGTATATAACAGCCTACAGTTTGCCAGTTCAAAGTCGCACCACCTCAGTTGCTTGATGATTCCTAGGCTTTATACGTCAGTAGTGAAGCACTCCATTATGATTATGATAAAGTAATCTGTCTCCAAATTAAAAAAAAAAAAAGGTTTTGTTTGGATATCTGACACTCATGAAATTGACTGTTTGTCCTTGTGCTTGGCCTTCTGTAGTATTTGGATGCAATTACTTATTTCTTTTTGCATTTTATTTATTTATTAAAAATGTATTATTCCTGCATTTTTGTTATTGAAATCCTTATTTTTTTCTGCAATTTGGCTATGTTTGCGTATAGGGAGTGAAATGACTGGAAGGCCAAATGGTTTTTTGCTGCTTCAGTTTAGTCTATAAGTGCATACTACTTCAGTAGGAGTTAAATGGTTCACTCTGGTGTAACAGGCTTCAGCATGGCTTACAAATGTAGACATGATGTTTTTGGTTATATCTTTTCACTCAGAAATACATCCAGATAATGTACTGGTTTGTATTGATTTGAATAAGCCTCCCCATTCTGAAAAGGACAGATAAGACCATTATTGTGATTAGGAGTCAGGAACATGGTGACAGGTTGTGTGAGGCCTCCATAATGATCTTCACTGACTTGGTCACCCTGAATCTGCCAGCACTTCTACTGCTGGATGCGTGCTACAGCCTGAGCAGGCTCCAAAATGAGAAACTGATTGTGAAAGATCCAAAAGACAGCATTATTGGGGCTCCTTTATACCAACAGCAATACGTCTGCATAATGCCTCACTGGGACTAGGACAGCCAAGTCAGAAGTTTTCTTTCTTTTGAATTTTCTTACTTTATATTCATTGCAGTGTGTGTTCAGACCAAATTGTATGTGTATGTTTATTTATTTATTTACTTACTTCCTCTTTTATGTATTTATTTATTTAAAGAGCTTCTGTACAAAGCCAGATTTTCCCCCGGGGACAAATAAAATTCTATCTATCTATCTATCTATCTATCTATCTATCTATCTATCTATCTATGTTTCACAAAGTATACAAAAATGCCTAATAAGAGAGATTAACCTGTGAAAACTGTCTTATAAAAACTATCCCAATCTATAATTTTTATAAATTGAGTTTATTGACAAAAATAGGAGAATTAACAGAACTGCTCCAAATAGAAAAACAGATGTGCCTAAATCCACAGCAACCAAGTCCCAAAACACTATACACGAATGAAGACTACAAAAAAATAGTAATTCTAAAGAAAACTGCAAT
>JANRMT010062854.1:54973310-55005825 GCA_026402145.1 Polypterus bichir lapradei | reverse complement strand
TATATAGCCAGAGGGAGATCCTAGAAGCAGTAATGTTAGGGTGGCCCTGTCTCCTGGGGCTCTACTCACATAGTTAAATCATGAACAAAGTTAACAGATATTACATAGAAATTAAAGAAAAAACAGCCAAAACATCAATAAACCATAAAATAAAAATGAGCCGGAGAATAAACTGTGGCTGAAACACAAGAACCACTTTTGGGCTAAGATTAGGTTCTGCCACCATCAGCCACATTTACAAGCGCAGGAGGATTTCCTCACTAATAAGATAAGAAAACAAGTGTCCAGCTAGTTAGATGGAAATGAAAATACTTTGTAACCAATCAAAATCCTTGATAAACATACCCTCACATTCACGGAAAGAGAGCTAAACACTTACAGTCCAATGGCAATGCAAAGCTCACTCATGGAGGACCTGAAGGATGTGTGCACACTGACGTTGAAAATAAGAGAGCCAGAACTGCCATGGACTTCCTTCAGTGGCTGATACTTGTAAATGTCAACCTTTATTTAATTTTACCTGCTCAGTATCCTTTAATGTAATATCCTTTTTTATTTATGAACTGGTATATGTGTAAACCAAAGACTATGAAAGATATATTGTTCATTTAAGGGAAGTAGTAATCCCTGCACATAGCAATTTGGCATGCCATATATGACTTTAACCTAATCACTTGCAAACTACCTTTTATTAGCACTTACCTGGAAACTTAGTTTTTCTGTTTAGACACTTAAAAAATTTAGGCTAGTAATAAATAAATACATATATAGACATTGGAAAGATCAAAGGAAGATATAAAGAAAAAGTTCCTTTCCTAATGATAAATGTATTTTGATGACAAGGATAGATTTGTGCTCCTTCTCCTCCTCCATAAGTGCTGCATTTGAATTTGTTTATATATATATATATATATATATATATATATATATATATATATATATATATATAAAACAATGAGAATTATATTATCCCTCAAAAAGAATAAAAACAGCAAAAGGACTAACATCTAATATGCATCCAGTTTCTGGATACTCATTACCCATCACACAAGTTTCAAGTACAAAGCAAAATCAAACTCTGGGTGGAATGCTGGGAGGAAGTCTATTATGGGTATCCTCACTATTTTACCAGTGTAAAATCATTGTGAAAAACTACTTGAGGCCCAAACTGGAAATTTGTCAAAATCACCAAAACCCATAATGTTAACCAGGCTTTTAGTGGGAAAAACACACAAAATTCTGACTCTACAAAGTGTTTTGAAAGTAGCTAATGCCATAAATGAAGCTTTTCACAATATCTAAAAACTTGGATTCTGGAGTCGGCGTGCCACTATCCTAAATACTGTTGTAGTGGTGACATCATATTATGTGACTTCGTCATGAAGTGGTAATGGGACTTTGCTAGTTTTTACAACTGGAATGTAAAACAGCAGTGAAACTGGGCTGCTAAAACTATAAGGAGCCTGTTTTAGAAAATGATTAAAAAGTAGTTCTTTCATTCTAAATTTTCTGTTTAATGTTGGACACTTGAAGCTACAAGAGCAGATCTGCAGTAACTTTCTCCCAAAAACAGTTTGTTTTGACCGTCATATGAGGTTGCTGCTATTGAGTATTGTTGTGCGGTAAGACTGCAAGCATGTGCTCTGAAAGATAATCATCAGGATAAAACACATGCTGCTAGCAGATATCTAACTCAATTTAGAGCAAATCCTTTTGGAAGCAGTGATGTCAATGAGCCCAGATGCTATTCTGAGAAAGTGTGAGGGATACAGAGGAATCCTCATTAAGTCGAAAGACATGAGACAGGTGAAGAACACTTTGCTAGTGTAGTATTGTTTAAAGAAATAAACAAAACTGATATTCCTAGTTTTTGGGATGGAAAAAATGACCAACATGGAAAGGGATGCTTGGAAATGCATTTGGATATTTCAGATGTTAGTTTGATCAAACATAGTTCTGTTAAATATTTTATAATAGTGTTGTCTAGGTCATTTTACTCATCATTTTCAAATAAACAGAAGTGATGCAGTGGTTAGTTCTGCTGAATACAGGATCCAGCATTGTGAGTTTGAATGCATCACCAACTCTCTGCCAATGTATTATTTGTACATTATCCACACATTTCTGTGATTCTTATGCTGGATTCTGCATACATTCCACATAAATATATTACACTTACTGGACACTCCAAATTGGCTTAATGAGGTGGGTGCGTGCATGACTAGGTCTTGGCATAGACTGGTGTCCTATTGGGTTGGTTCCCACTTTGCACCTGATGGTTCAGTGGTTCTGCTCCCCCAAGTAACCCTAAATGGGAGCAAGTAGATTTGAGAATGTTATAAATAGATTTTATGTAAAATTGTATATCTTACACAACAGAAACCATAAAAATACCAATGATGAAGGACCTGTTTAAGTCAGTAATACACAAAGGATGGTAACATTAGTACCCAACAGAAATTGACAGGTGTCAGGATCCCAGGAGGTATGCTTAAAGATTGTTTGTCTTTACAGTAGAAGATAACCTACTTATTTTTCCTTCTCTTTTCTCACTATTGTCATTTGCTAGAATGTCCTTGTTTTCTCTTTATTTTTGTTCAGTTCTGGGCTAATTAGTCTGGTGTTTTTCATTGAGACAAGTTTTTATATATTTTTTTTTATGAATGCTACAACATTATCAATATCAAAGGTGCCTGTTATTAGCTGCAGGCTACTTCCACTGCCACTATAAAAGATGGTGGCACATATTTTCTGCCATCTGAATTTTGGATCAGATTCTTAAGAAAACAATGAAGATTAATCTAGATAGATAAATTAGGAGACATGTGGTATAGATTGTGATGATTTAGTTAATAATTTTGACAATTAATTTGTTTTATGTATTAGCTTTGTTATAATGTGATTCTGAACTTTCGTCTGCTCAACAACTTTCCCTCTAAAGGAACTGATGTTATCTATGTTGATATAACCCTATACAGGTTGTTTGGTTGAAAACAAAGGACCATAACAAAAGTGCTGCTCTACCCTGACCCTGGTAGCCAACTGGAGTTTTGATGCTTCTTAAATTTCAGTCACTGAATACCTCAGTAAATAAGGGTAAGAGTTTATTTTAATCACAAATTATAAAATGTTTATAATCGTTTTCATATATACTGTATAAAAAGATGAAAAAATCAGTCTATCAGAAATTATGGTGTCAGTTTGTGAAGGGGAACACTCTTTCAAACAATGAAATGTTAAACTTTATTTAAACAATTGCTGGATGTTATCAGATGAAGAATGAGAAAATAAGCACAGAAAGTATATTCCTAGAGGTACACCTCTTAAATAGTAGGAGTGAAGTGGGAATTGATTGAAAATGTTTAATTCCTAATGGAGTAATGTTTTAATTAATAGAAGAAAGAGCCAAAAAAAATTACCTCTAACGTACCTGATGACGGTAAACATTTTATTACTTGTCTTTATCTTGAAGGAAATTTAAGAAAATTACAAACAATGAAGTCCAGTTTGATAGAAAATACAAAAGTAAAGCCATGAAGAAAGTTTGCAGCAGGCTGGTAGAAACAGATCTGCTACAGGACAATTAAAATGAACATCGCTCCTAGGGTGATGCCAATGTTCATAGTTAATCTGAAGAAATATTAAGGCATTTCAGTTTTCCATTCATCCTTCCATCTGTTCAATAATCCATATTGATTTTTTAACATACAGAATCCAGGACTATACACTGAAGGTCTTCTCACCACATACACACCTAGGGGGAATTTTTGTACCTCGCTTAAATCATCTGAGATCAGATGCCTCATCTTGGATGAGTTAATGCTGGTGAAACTCATCTGGGATAAGTCCATCCATCCATCCATTATCCAACCCACTGAATCCGAACACAGGGTCAAGGGGGGCATGCTGGAGCCAATCCCAGCCAACATAGGGCACATGGCAGGAACCAATCCCGGGCAGGGTGCCAACCCACTGCAGTCTGGGATAAGTCCGTTTTTCAAACACAGCCGAGTGGTAGATTAGTCTAGCTGGATCTAATCATCCGAGATGATTGCATGTGCCAAAGCTGATTGAAAAGCCCATATATATTGAGTCTAGAAAACATGATCAGCAAGTCTTTGATAGGCTGAAACAAAATGATGAAAGAACGGATGCATTTTTTCCACACAAGCTGTGTGTGTGTGTGTGTGTTACTTGAAGGATTTCAAGATTTAATATGCACAAGGGGTAACACTGCAAAAGCAGCCCAAACCAGAAAAGACGGCTGGCAAAAAGTGACCGACAAATTAAACGCGTGTGCATTGTACTTACTGAAAGCAGCGTTTCATTTCCTGTGTGTCAGATTAATTATTATTATTTAATATGTCATAATTCCAGATCAAACATAAGCACAAGGAGAACATGGGAACAGGTTAAAGTGAAGTACAAGAATATTCTTCAAACTGGTAAATATTGGTATATAACTATTTAAAGAATTGTTGACAGAAAGAATCACATATAATATAAAAACATTAATTTTAAAGCTAATAAGAAGGCAGACAAGCAAAAAACAGGTGGCGGTCCACGCGGTCCAGACCTAACCCCTGCAGAAGAGTTGGCTTTCCAGCAAAATGCCCATCACCCTGTTTCTGAGGGCATTCCAGGGGGAAGCTCATCCTCAGAACTAGTGGCAGGATGCAGTGGTCACTTCATTTCAGGTGAAGGATGGTCATTGCATATATTTGTCCTCAAAGTGTGCCATAGGTGTGTTCCATATAGCCCTCTTTTTTGTTGGGTCAGTTGCAGATAATGTCATATCCCTAGAACTTGTGTCTGACCAACAAGATATTGATGAAGGTCAAATATTTGATGAAGACACTGTGTCTGATTATTCATCAGGAGGAGAGGTGCATTTTCCAAATAATGTTTGATCAAACTCCACTCTGATCAGTCCCATGTGCCCCAATCACATTTGAAAATCCTGGGTAATGAGAATGTTAGGCTGATTGTGAGATTCTTTATGGAACTGTGGATGTTTTTGCCTGTGTATTACCTACCTGCAATGGCATGAAATGCCTCTTTTATTGTCTGCACACACAGGTCTCCAGGAAACACTATGAAAACCCGAAAGAAATATTTCAGAGCCAAATAGAGTTTACAAATTCCCTGGCAAACTACACTTTTAGATAGATTTTCCGCATCTCCTATAGTAAATAAAAAAAAGTACCACAAAAAACCTCAAAGCAATGCATACTGTCTGTGTGGTTGTGAGAGCCTGACTTCGCCTAGTTTGACTTCGAATATAAGGTGCTAATAAATCTTTGAGGTACAATATCCCCCCTCCCTTCTGGCTAAAGCAGTATCTTTCGAAAAGAATTTCCTCCGGGAGCAATAAAGGATCTTGCCGATTGCGTAAAACCCTCTCTATATGAAATTCTCTTCTTATAATTTGTGCACCGATAGCAATTGGTCGCTCATTCATGAACGGCAAAGCTATGACTGAATGAATTCCACGCACGGACACTGATTAAGTGTGTGAGCTAATCCTTGTTTACATAGAGCAAACCTTCTTGGAGGAGGTTTGAGGATTTGGATATGCTGCTATGACAACACATCCAGCAAGAGTTTCGAAAAACTGACAGATCCAAGATCATGCCACATAGTCAACAATTACATCCAGCTAAACGAGTAATCCACGTACGAAAAATACCTCCCTAAACTCACTCACATCAGACTAGCTCATAGTCCCCAAACAATCCAATGAGAATGGTGTTGGAAAGTGGGAGAAAAATAGAGTATGTGGTGAAAATCTGCCAGAAAAGAGAGGAAGAATGTGCAAACTATGCACAGACAGAGATAGGGCCACAGTTAGCATTCATCTACCTGGAGTTGCAGTGTTAACTACCATGACTCCCTGTTTATTACTTCATGTGTTGCAATGCCACTACTTCCTGTTAAATTTAATTTCTGTTTCTTTCCAGGCCATATCCTTATTTAGCTGACTCCATCCCTAGTTGCATAGCAACAACTATTTGTGAAAAGCTTTCTGAATACAGTAAGAAGCCAGCATTATTTTACCTACCACTTCTTGATTGTGGAGAACCCCTTGAATCTTATTTTTCAGCCTTTTCTTTAATGTTGTGTTATTCCAGATTTTCTGGCGTGTTTCCCATTACACTTGATCCTACCAAGTCTTCCTCTGAATTTCTTTTATTGTTTCAGCTTGTCCATGTGATGCTCATCTGTACAAAACACAATGCCACAAACAGTCATCCCATTGAGTGAAGTCTTAACATGTACTAAAACTACCCAAGATTCAATTAACCCTGAAATGTGGGGGTTATAGTATAAATGTAGATCTCCAGACTCTGGCACTGACCCATTCTTACTTTGGCCGTGGCATCACATACCAACTACTATATGTCTTATTAATAAATGTCAGGACTTTCAAGTACTGTACATTGTGTCATATTTTGTTAAAAATATTGAAATATCTGTCAACAGCTGTGCACCGGAGGCAAAAGTAGCCAGCATCTTCAGGAAGCTTCCTCCTTTCTCCTCCCACTCCACATTTTCCTTGAAGCTGGCACTAGTTGATGACGACAGCCAGTGAATAAATAAAGGTGGTATGTTATTCAAGGATGGTCTAGAGCAGGAGTTTGGAAGAAGTGGTGCAGAACTAAGGTGACTGGCTCAAAGACAGAGATACACTGTGAGTGAAGGGCAATAACAGATTGCAGGTGAGGTACATTTTGTTATTTAGATGGCATCTCCTGTAGCCCTGATAGCAGAAGCAGTAGAGAGTATGGCATGGATTACAGTGAGGAAAGAAAAGGAGGTGAAGTAAGTTTTGTTGTTTTAGTAGTGTCTCCTGTGGTCTTGAAAGCAGGAGCAGGAGAGATTGTGAAAGATATTGTAGGATATAAAAATACAGGATGGGAGGCAATTGAGGTTTACCAACTGTTTTCTGCTTCTTCCTGCTGTATGCTATAACATCTAATGCATTTCTTTGAGTAAAACCAAAAAACCTGAAATAACAAAGTGTAAAATTAGAATAATTCTTTTAAACACTGACTGCTTGCATGGACTAAAAATATACACGCACACAAGATTATTTCAGTATTGAAAACATGCCCAGAATTTGGCCAGCACTAAGTAAATCCACATAGGTGAGCCAAAGCAAACTGTCTGATTGCAAGCTATTAGCAGAAATGTACTGTAATGACCAATCGAATACATTTTGTAAGCCAACAGTCTCTTTTGAAACTATTTTTTTACAGATTCAAACAGCTGGCTCTCCTTCAAATTGTCTGTCTCTGCCTTTATTTCTAGTATCAATGCCATTTATGTAAGCATTTTTGTTATACCAGCATATTAACAATTACAGTATAAGATGGCACAATCTATTAAGTACTGAACACAATCCACACTGTATAGCACACTATACCCAAAACAAAAATTTGGGAAGAAATCATTAAATAATTAGGATGGTTAAGCGGTATTTTGCTGCAATTTGATTTGATTTGATTTCATTATTCTTGAGCATCACCTCAGTTCATATATTATACTGTTTTACAGTATTTATCTCGGTCCTGGGTGCCTTCTGAATAACACATTGGTATCTAGGAAAACACATTTTTATGATTAAATTGATTTTAATTTTAATCGCAAATAACTGAAAATAATCAATTTTTTTTTTTTTTTTCAAAAAAATATCTAGAAAAGCATCCTATCCCATAGATGCCCATTGCAACCAAGCCTTAGAGGAACTATATGAAACAGAAAAAAGTAAAGGGAATGTGATTATTTGTGAGTGCAGCAGCCAACAACCAGATCTCTGGTAAAAAACAACTTAGGAAGATCAAGGTCCCATCATCACTGACCCTCAAAATTCCAGCTACTCACATGACCACTTGTAGATGATGGGGTGAAATAATCCACTACCTAAACCATAAGAATACCCTGACAATGACTATCAAAGAGTGAAAAGTAAATGATTTAAGAACTTCCCAATGGAAGGCTTATGCCTCCTTTGAGGTGACAGTACCTGCAAATCATATTCCTTAGTGGATATGATTGAGAGAAAACACAGAAAGGTCCAGGAGAAAGAAGATATGAGGTGAGAAATAAATTTCAACAGAGACGGAAAGAGAATTGATGAGAGAAAGTTTGAAAGAATGGACCAATAAAGAGTGACAGAAGAATGGCTCCAAAACAAGTAGAGTAAAGTTCTGAAAACATTTTGGAAGCAGTAGTGACAAAAAGGGCCAGGGGATAAACACACTGCAAAATGAAATTTAAGATATAATTACTTTGTAATAAACAAAATTAAACTGAATACACTATTTCCTGGTGTACAGAATAATATTCTTAAAATGGTATGCCAGGCTAAACCGAATGGGGATTAGAGATCGAGCTGCCATATTAAATTAAAAGGTGAGGACTTATGGGATGTTTTATGCAATGCAGAAAATAGAGTGGTGACTACCTTTTAATTTGTGGAGCAAGAACAAGGAAATAAAGCAGAGGGGAGAGGATAATGATACAACCCACGGGATCAAAGCACTAATCTTAGTTGAAGGAAAAGAAAGGGGTCGGGAGCCTTGGTATTAACTCTCAGAAATGACCATGGTGGAATGGAAGTGTGTGGTGTAGCGGGTCCACAGCTCACGTCAAAAAGGCCACTTTTTAAATAAATAATCGCCGCCCTCGTGGCTAGAGAGAGGGGGCGTGGTTGTTTGGCCGAAGTCGTTCCCGGGGTGATTCATGATGCGGATGGTCCTCGCTTAATTGCACAGGTGAGGAGTCGTCCGCGTCCGTAATGGTTGCCGGGAACCGCTGATTGCTACACCTGATCCACATCCCCGTAATAAATAGAAGTGTGAGGCGGCTGGGGGGGAAGGGCAGGGAAAGAAAAAGAAACGAACGGAGGCTGAGAAGGCAGGAAGCAGGGAAGAGAAATCCGGCGCATGAAGTAGAGAACACCTGCAGCTGAACAGTGAGCCTGAGTGTTTGTCCGGCACCCCAGGAGCAGGCGGTAGTGGTCGCTCCCACTGAGCTTTAAGGAGGCGTGGGAGTGACTGGAAGGAGGATGGCTCGCCACATAAGGCTGGGAAGGCAGCGGGAGTTGGAACTTAGGACAGGAAAGCCCAGCGTGAGCACCCTGGTTGCTGGGGAGCCCAAGTCATGTCTGGTGAAGCCCACCGAAGTCAGGATTCAGTGAGGCAATCAAACCAGCAGGAGAAGGCAGAAGGTCAGCTGCAGGTAGGGTGGCTCCCCTGGTGCATAGCCTGGATGGGAGAAGCAGGGGAGTCACCACTAGAAAGTCACATTGTTTTTAAAGGATTTTTTTTCTATTGTGTTTTTAACTTCCACCTATCACCCGTTTTTATGGATTATTTATTTAAAGACTTTTGCAGCACTGCACTTTACTTTGGACACTGTTTTGATTTTGTTTGTTGTTGCTGTTTTTAATAAAAGCACTTTGCACTTTTTGCACCATCCCCTTGCTTCATTGTTGTGCCTCACTGCCTAGCTCATCGGTGACATTACCAACGATGTAGGGTTCAAGGGCTCCCAGAAGGAAGATAGGAGCATGGAGTGGAACCCGCATCGTCACAAAGTGAGGTATCAGCCCTTATGAATAGATTCATTATGAGAAATAGGGATATGAATGTGCCAGCTGGGAATAGAGCCTAACCACATTTGTACTTTAAGCATAACAGCTGAAAGGATCAGAGTTGGAAAAAATACACCTTTCTCTCAAATAAGTGAAAATGACAGTCAAAAAAGATGTGAAGAAAATAAGTTCAATGGGATGCGAAAATGGAAGGTTAGTGGGAGTGTTAAGCCAGCAGGCTGGAGGGTATAGGCCCGATAAATTATTTCCAACTGTGACCACCATGGGGCACACAGCTCCCCAAGCAACCCGACACACCAGACACAAGTCCCAACTCTTTGCAATGCACATTTATTTTTCCACTCCCCACTTGCTCAGCATGGTACAAAACACCATTAAATCACACAGTCCCCAACGTAGAATAAAGCACACAGCAATATTCTTATCTTTGTCTTCTTCACCACTCCTCTCCACAAGCTTTGTCCTCCTTCCTCCCAACTCCAGCTCCTTGAGCAGTAGCAGTTGGCTCTTTTTATGCTGCACCTGGAAGCACTCCAGGTGGCTCGTTTGCGAGATCTGGAAGTACTCCCGGGTATGGTCGAAGTCCAACAAAGAAGTATGTCTTTGCAGTTCCCTGTGGCGACATTTCTGGAACCCAACAGGGCTGAATTTCCATCCAGCCCTGCAGGAATCTGAGTAGCCATTGCAACCCTGGGGGGCTGTTAAGTAACAACTTTGGGGAAATAGTGTCCTTCATAAGCTATCTTCCCCTGTTCTTCCACATTATGGATGTACCGGCTGGGTAAGGAACCCAGCTGCCCATCACACAAGTCTGGAAAAAATGCCCTACCTTCTCACCCCATGTCCTTTTATCTGTTACAGAGTTGTGTAGAGTCAAAGTCACTGGTCATTCCAAAGAAAGATGGAAGGGGGTGTCTGACTTCAGATTAATATTTGGCAGGTCAGAGGAGGATGATAAATAAATGAACTCTTTTAAAGAGTGTGTTGATTAAAATCAACATGAAGGGTACAACAAAGGTTATATTTTGCTTTGTTTTATCCACTAGATTGCAGCAAAGACAGCAAAATGAACTGATGTTTGCACACTTCATACATCTGTTCTCCTCACAGATCTGCATGAAACACCAGCCATTGCACTCGCTTGCCAAGCAGTCAAATTGAACATCATTATCCAGCTACATATGAAAACAAGAAATTCCAGTCAGACTGTGTAATGTAGTTTGTAAGCAACTTGCAGAAAAAAAATAAACAGTGTTACCAGTGAAGTACATACTGTGATCAATGTAACTTACCAATACATGCAATTGATTGTTTAGAATTGTATCATTTGGTTCAAAATGATAATATATAGAGTCAAAGAAGCATCAATACATTTTTGGACATTTGTTAGTTATCTTGGGTATGACGTTAAGCTGCATCTGGCCCTGTAAGTGGTCCTCCAACTTGCAGGGAAAACTTGGGGGTTGGTTGCAGGATTGGCACTCCAGCCAAAATAAAAGCTTCATGCAGCTCTGAAACGGTGCAACTTGTGATCCTAATGTGATATGGGAGACCTTTTGTGACAAGACCCTGAAGGTTGCTGAGGGTTGTTTTGCTGTTTCCAGTGTGCCCAGAAGGAGGTATTTAATCTTTCAGGGCATCCTGGATATCATCGAGAGGAATCACAGCACACAGCTTGATTGCAACTCTGGTCTGTGCCAGGAACCTTTGACTAGGACGTTGGACATCTCTGGGTCCACAGTTGTTGAGACTGTTCCTCCAATTAGCTAATCACAGAGATTAGGGAAGGCTGCAGGGATCTCCAGGTTGGAGGTAAGTCTGTCCTCCTGGCATTGAAGCAATATTTCCTACATTTTGGGAGACAGCATCATTCCATCTGACTGGAAAACAGGACTTGACGTTCCTATCTGGAAGGGGAAGGGTGATTGCCTGGATTGCAGCAACTACAGGGGGAGAACACTGCCCTTGGTGCCAAGTAAGGTCCTTGCTAGGGTGATCCGTGATGACTTGCTCACCTATCAACGACCAGAGCAGTCTGGTTTTACGCCTAGGAGGTCTACCATTGATCTCATTCTGGCACTGAGGGTTCTCATCGAGGGCAAAGAAAAATATCAGCGTTTCTTTGACACCTTTGTTGATTTTTGTAAAGTGCTCCACTCAGTTGATCGTGTTGCCCTGTGAGACATTCTGACTTTGCAGGATTCTCCTGGTGATGTTGCAGGTCAGCTCCATGCTCCCACTTCAGCTTTGGAAACCTCTTGAACCCAACACCATCGATAAGTCATGACTGGCATGAACTTGGCAGATGAGGGCAAACACACACAAAGCAAGGGGATGGTGAAAAAGTGCTTTAGTGGTTTTATTATAAACACCCATCAAAAACAAATCAGTGTCCAAATAAATAGTGCAGTGCTCAATATGTTCAATAAATAAATAATCCAAAAACAAAAGGTGCTGGTCTAGGTTAAAAACAGTTCAACAAATAATCCTTTAAAAATAAGGATGTTAAAAACCAGAGAAAGTCCATAAAAAAAGTGAACCCCAATGCTTCCCTTTAAACCTGGCCCCTGACGCTGACAGTTACAGTCACCCTTCATATTGGGGCTCCGTTCCCTGCCGCCCTTCCTTCAGCATATACAGGACAACCAGTACATTACAGCCCCACATGCCTGTTCTGCCACTCAACTTCTGAAGCCAATTTGGGTTATGGGTGATCCTGCACCTGTGCACTAAATGCAGGGCCGTCCACACCTGCATCACACATGGGAATTGCTCTCGTCATGCTACCACGCCCCCTCCAAAAGACGTGAGTGCAGTAATTATTTATTTAAAATACAACAACCAGCCATGGACCTCAATTTACCACATCCCAGAAGTTGCTGGATATCATTGCTGGCCTGTACACTGGTACTGTGAGTGCCATGCTGATTGAAGGCAGAACTGCTGCATTTTTCCCAGTTGATTCTCGGGTTCGTCAGGGGTGTGTTCTTGCATTGTGCAGGGTCGTGGAGTCCAGCAGCTCTGGGGCATCTGTTGATGAAGAAAAATTCACTGATCTTGACTTTGTTGACGATGCTGTGATCTTCATGGAGTCAATGGAAACACTTATCGGGGTTCTCAAAAAACTGAGTGAGTATGAGTCTCTGGGCTTGTGAGTGTCCTGGATAAAAACCAAGATAGAGGCATTTAATGAACCCTTGTGTCTGTCTGCAGAGAGAATGTCGACCTTGTCGAGAGGTTTACTTGCCTCTGGTGACTCTTCCTATGAAAGCAGTAGATGGACTGGGAGAGCATAGGGGATCATGAGGTCACTGAAAAGGGATGTGTGGTGCTCCCGATATCTCTGCAGAAGGACGAACATCCAAGTCTTTAGAGTCCTGGTGCTTCCTGTCTTGCTATATGGTTGCGAAAAATGGATGCTATCCAGTGATCTGAAACAAAGACTGGACCCCTTTGGTAATGTGTCTCTTTGGTGAATCCTTGGGTACTGCTTGTTTGACTTTGTGTTGAATGAGCAATTGCTCATGGAGTCCCGAATGAGGCACATTACCTGCATTGTGAGGGAGTGTGAGTTACAACACTATGGCGTGATTCCCTGAGGGTAATTCAGCTTGCAGGACCTGAGTGGCTGGACCAGACCAAGGTGATGCCCACATAACACCTGGCTGCAGTAGATAGAGGGTCATTTCTGGGGTATGGGACTGGACCTCGTGTTTGCCCGGGGGGTTGCCAACCAGGATCCCAAGCTGTTTCATTGTGTAGTTTGTGTGGCAACACGCTGTATCAGTGCATGCTCCCCCAACCTGACCTGACCTGGGAAAATAAGTAGGACGGTTGCAAAGAAGATGATGCACACCTACAACCAACAGAAAGCTCTTTTTATGCATCTGATCTTAGTTAGACAATAAAATGTATGGTGCCTGTTAGGGTGCTAACAAATTTAGTTTGCTGGCATTACTGGCATTAGGCTCTGCTGAGAGTTTTATTAGTTTTGATTTAGTTCAACAATTGGTAATTCCTAAGATCCCACTAAAAATGAAGCTTCACAATTCTTCAGTGTATGGAGGACCTATTAGAAGGGGTTTATCATATATACTTACCAAGTCATCAGAGACTCTTTCACTGTATAGCAGCAGTTTTAAATGGAAATGAAATTTTGAGATGTTGCAGTGCCAGAATAACAAGCCAAATGTGACTATTTCCCATATATCATCGCAGCCAAATTCCTAAACAAAGAAGCAGTTAAATACTGTTGCACACATTCTGAAACCAAGAAGACTATAACTGTACTGTTTTTAGGTGTCAATCCAATTTCAGATAATCAGGAAGTGTGTGACGGGTAATCTTTATCCCCTTTATTCAGTGGCATAATGGGTTATGCCCTTGAATTGACCTGCATAGAACCATGGCTAGCAATTGTACACAAACTAAGTCCAAAATGGCAGTTTCCACAAAAAAACCAAAAGGCACCACCATAAGATGTTAAATATTTTGAAAAAATATGAACAATTCTCTTTAGTAAAAAATGCATTTGAATTCTCCATTTTTTAAAAAGACAAAGAACATGAAATAAATGCTAAAGAAATCCATAATTTTGTTTTTGTAGATTTTACTTAAAGTTAACATTCCATACAATCAAGACTTACTTTAACAACAAAGACAGTAACATTACTTATAATCGAGTCAGACTTAACAAACCTAAAATCAACCCCCACCTGAGAGAAAGAGAGGAGAGTCAACAACAAGAGCAATTCTTAAAAAAAACAACAAAGCATGTAATGCATTTCTGGATACATTACAGATACCACAAATAGACGCTTTTAGTGCGGAGGAACTTGATAAACCTCTGACGTTATCAGAATTACTAGATGCTATAAAATCACTCCAAGGCGGGAAAGCAGCAGGCCCTGATGGTTACCCTGCAGAATTTTACAAGAAATTCTCCACTCAGCTAGCCCCCCTCTTATTAGCAACATTTACAGAAGCCAGAGATAACCAATCTCTTCCACAAACCTTTCGCCAAGCACTAATCATTGTCTTTCCAAAACAAAATAAGGACTTATTACAATGTGCATCATACAGACCAATTTCACTTCTGAATAATGACGTTAAAATACTCTCTAAAATCTTAGCCAGAAGGATGGAGAAAGTGCTCCCCTCGGTAATATCATAAGACCAAACTGGATTTATTAGGGGCCGGCACTTATCTTCCAATCTTCGACGCCTGTTTAATGTAATATACTCACCAACTAAATCAAACACCCCAGAAATATTATTATCATTGGATGCAGAAAAAGCATTCGACATGATTGAATGGAAATACCTTTTTATTATATTGGAGAAGTTTGGGTTTGGCCCAAACATCTGTGCATGGATTAAATTACTGTATACTAACCCAGAAGCTTCAGTTTGCATCAACAACATTTGCTCAGACTACTTTAAACTAGAATGTGGCACTAGACAAGGATGCCCCTTGTCACCGCTGCTGTTTGCGATTGCCATTGAACCACTGGCAATACATTGTCGAAATACTGATCAGATAAAGGGGATTAGCAGAGAAGGACTGGAACAGAAAATCTCATTATATGCAGATGACATGGTACTGTATATATCAGACCCAGAAAATTCTGTGCCTGCAGTCTTAGCAGCACTCACAGAATTTCAAAAGATCTCTGGTCTCAGAATTAATCTGAATAAAAGTGTACTCTTTCCAGTGAACACTCAAGCATATAATATTAGATTAGATACCCTACCTTTTATCATTGCAGAACAGTTTAAATACCTAGGGATAAACATCACAAGTAAACATAAAGCTCTATATCAACAAAATTTCGCCGTTTGCATGGAAAAAATTAAACAAGACTTGCATAGATGGTCAACCCTTCATCTCACACTAGCTGGAAGAATTAACACTGTTAAGATGAATATTCTTCCTAAACTCCTTTTTTTATTTGAGACATTATTTTATTAACATCCCAATATATATTAATAAATCATTTTTTAGGCAATTAGATTCGACAATAACCTCATTTATTTGGAATTCAAAACATCCACGCATCAAAAGAGCGACCTTACAAAGACAAAAGGCAGAAGGTGGCATGGCTCTACCTAACTTCCAGTTTTATTACTGGGCAGCAAATATACAGGCGATAAGAACCTGGACACAAATAGAAGAACATACACAGGTTGGTCCGGAATAGAAGTAAAATCCTGCAGTACTTCTTTGTATTCCTTGCTCTGTGCTCCAATAAACACACGTTATCGGCAATATACTAATAACCCAATTGTGCTCCACTCACTTAGAATCTGGAACCAATGTAGAAAGCATTTTAAGATGGAGAAGCTTCTATCTGTGGCACCCCTGCAAGAGAACCACCTCTTTCAACCTTCACAAACATATGCAGTTTTTAATATTTGAAAAAAATTTGGAATTAACTTGCTTAGAGATCTTTATATAGACAACGTCTTTGCATCCTATGAGCAACTACATTCCAAATTTAACATTCCAGCTACACATTTCTTTCACTATCTTCAAATCAGAAACTTTGTTAAACAAAACCTTCCAGATTTTCCTCATCTTGCACCCTCATCCATGCTGGAAAAAATATTGCTCAATCTCAAGGATTTAGACTCCATTTCTACAATATATAAAATCATTTTACAATCCCTCCCTTTTAAAGATCCAAGAGGACACTGGGAAAAAGATCTTTCAATTAATATATCAGAAAAGGAATGGAAAGTAGCAATGCAGAGAATTCACTCGAGCTCCATATGCGCAAAGCATACAATCATACAACTCAAAATTATATATCGAGCACATCTGTCTCGACTAAAACTCTCCAAAATGTTCCCAGGTCATGATCCAACCTGCGAACGTTGCAACCAAGTCCCAGCCTCACTAGGTCACATGTTCTGGTCCTGCACCAAATTAACATTATTCTGGATAAACATTTTTAATTACCTTTCAGATAGCCTTGGACTCACAATCCCTCCAAACCCATTAACAGCTGTGTTTGGTGTTCTTCCAGATGGGTTTAAAGTGGAGAAAGACAAACAAATTGTGATTGCATTCACTACACTTTTGGAACGTAGACTTATTCTCATAAACTGGAAGAACCCAAACTCTCCTCTTTTAAGTCAGTGGGAAACCGATGTGTTATATTATTTGAAGTTGGAAAAAATCAAATACTCAGTTAGAGGATCTGTACAGACGTTTTTCAAAACATGGCAGGATCTAATCATTAATATTTTAAAATAAGTTCATAAGGCACAGAGAATTTATTAATTTAGGTATGTTTACAAGCCTTAAATTTAACGCCGTTTGGCTTGCTCTCTCTCTCAGGGGTGGGGATCGATCTGTTCTTAATTTTTCTCTTTGTAAAAACTTGATTGCTTTGTATGGATTGTAATAAAATTAATAAAAAAAAAATAAATAAATAAAAAAAAACAACAAAGAACAGAGAATATCGTTTTCCCAGATAGAAAAGCTTAATGTGAAATTTTATTAATTAGGTCTTGCCATTTTTTGAAAAAGTTTTGAACTGATCCTCTAAGTGTGAATTTGATTTTTTTCCAATTTCAAATAGTACAAAATATCAGTTACGCACTGACTTAAAACAGGTGGGCTGGGATTCTTCCTGCAAGATAATGTGGTGTAGGCAATTTGTCTTTCTCCACTTTAAGCCCTTCTGGGAGTACACCAAATACAGCTGTTAATGGATTAGGAGGGATTGTGACACCAAGGCTGTCTGAAAGGGATTTAAAGATTTTAGTACAGAATGATGTTAATTTGATGCAGGCCCAAAACATGTGGCCCAGTGAGGCTAGAGCTCGATTGCAATGTTCACAAGCTGGATCTTAACCTGAGCACATTTTGGACAATTTTAACTGAGATAAATGTGCTCGATAAAAGATTTTGAGTTGAATGATTAAATGCTTTGCGCATATGGAGTTAGACTGTATTCTATGCATGGCTGCCTTCTATACCATCTCTGAGATTATAAGTGAGAGATCCTTTCCCCACCATACACTGGGGTCTTTGAAAGGAAGGAACTTTAAAATATGTTTATATATTATTGAGATGCTTAGGAGTCTTCAAAATTGATCAATATTTCTTCTGGAATAGAATTGGGAGGTAGGTAAGGAAAATTTGGCAGGTTCCTTTTAACAAAGTTTCTGATTTTGAAAGAAATTAAAAAATTGTGTTAATGGGAGGTTAAATTTGAAGTGTAATTGTTCATAAGATGCAAAGACATTATCTATATACAAGTCTCTAACTGTTTTAATACCAAGCGATTTCCAAAGGTTAAATACTGCATAGGTTTGAAAGGGTAGAAACCGGTGGTTATCCTGTAGAGGTGTAACACAATAAAGCTTCTCTGTCTTAAAGTACTTCCTACATTGGTTCCATATTTTGAGTGATTGATGGACAATTGGATAACTTGACAGTAATATGTGTTTACTGGGGCACAGAGCAGGGCAATGGAAGAAGTACAGCAAGACTTTATTTCTGTTGCAGACCAGACTTGTGCATATTCATTAATTGATGTCGATTTCCAGGTTCTTATAGCTTGTATATCAGCCACCCAATAATACAAATGAAAGTTAGGTAGTGCTATTCAACCTTATGCTTTAGGTCTTTGTAGAATCACTCTTTGGATGCACGGATGTTTCAGATTCCAAATAAAGGAGGTTATAATTTAATCTACCATCATTTCAGTTGTTAATATATATGGGGATGTTCTGAATTAGAAAAAGAAGCTTAGGAAGGATGTTCATGTTGACAGGGTTGATTCTCCCTGCTAGTATAAGAAGGAGGTACACATCTTGTTAAAATATTTCCGGAAATCAATACAATTTTAAAGAAAAAAAATGGAATCATAAAATCATGTGGACTATCATTACCTTTTCTCATGTATGATAGTCTTGCTAAAAGGGCAGTGTCATATAACAGGCATTGTTTATTTGTGAGCAAACAGACCATACACAGAAGAGATTAACATGGGCTGTGAAGATCGTGTTATTCATGTAATGCCAATTCTCTATACTTTACAAAATACTTTCCAGTTGTCTTTGTGCCAGAAAATACTGGTGGCCTTATTAGTCAATGTTTCTTGGATGATCATTAATGTCTATCCTATTAAACAGGTCTGCAGTGTGTGGATGAAGCCACAATGAGGCAGAAGAAGGAAAAAGTGGATCTTCCTCTTATCAATTGAGGATGTTCTTCATATACTGGCAAAAATACTGCCTGCCATCAGACTAACTGGAGTGCTCTAGACACACATTACTGAAAAACAGAAAGAATATCTATGTATATTTTATAGTAAATTAAGTCAATTTTGTCGTGTTGAGATGTGTTGTTTTTTCACCAACTACACGTGGTGTTGGTAAAATGGCATGAGACCCTTTGGTGCAGTGCTGCTCAAAATGAATTAGAGATTCTGAACATCCATTCTTACTCTACTTCTGCCTGGTCCCACTTGCTTTTAGATAAATGGATCTGTGGTTTGTGGAAGCTGTATATAAATAGAGTGTTGGGCCCTGAAACCACGGTGGCTGTCCATTGTCTGTTGTGAGTGGATGCCGGACTTTGAGGGGCAAAGGGCACCATTTGGATAACACAGAGCAGTACTATGCTTTATATCAAGGCAAAAGGAAAAAAAATCAAAGAACACTGATATTATTTTTTTGTTTGCATGAGAACGCCCAATGTCATATCACGGAGAAGCAGTAGGATTCCTATTGGGAATTGTCTTCGGATTTAATGAAGTCTGCCACTCATCCTGCCACTGCCCCTCATACAGAGGATTCTGAATGATGATGATGTAAGATAACTCCTCTGAAGCCTTCTAGCAATTCAACTGCAGGTAAGACTCATTGACCTCTGTGTTGTGCCTCTCTGGAAATCACAGTCTAAGTCTATTTGTGAGGCTCCTTTAGTCTGACAATTTAAATTCGGATCAAATATCTATCTCTTCTGTATTCTACTCATAAACTCACATTGTCAATTGCATTATTCTCAGTCTTGCTCTTTACTGACCTGTTATTACTTGCAAATATACTCCTTGTTTGGGTATTATTTTATGCGTAGCATAACACAAGTCCATCTTCCTCAAGGTGGTATCACATCTTGGTGTTGTAAATAGTAAGTCATATGAAAAAGGTGTTTTATTGAACCCTGACATGGGAAGGGATAAACAAAGGGAGAACACAAAGTGACAGGACAAATAAGACACATGGTAAAGACTAGGTATGCCATGTGCCAAACCCGTTATTTGGAAAGGATGTCAAGATCCTCTTATAAAACTCCTAGCTGCATGACCTCCCCGGCAGTTCAGCTTTAATTTTTTTTCCAACTGATCTCCTAGCACTACACTTACTTGACATGTGGCAGTAAGACAAATTTAAATCACATCCCAAGGTTACATTTGGGCAGACTCTGCAAAACTCCAAAGCAACCACATCATAGTAGCTTCTTCTGGCCCCAAGACAAACACAGCCTATTTTCTCTTGGAGCTTATAACCTCCCAAATAGGATCTGAGAAATTGAGCCCCCTTTCTTGATAGTACCTTTAGAGCAGGCATGCCAAACTGAAGGCCCATGAGCCAGATGTGGCCGTTGGACCTTTTTAAAGCAGCCAAGTTCATCAATATTGAAAACTTGTTACATATAGCCTGTAGTTTTCACAAAGCCCTCTTTAATTTGCATTTAACAGATAGATTACATATCCATATATAATTTAGATATACACATAAAATATAAAGTGTGTCCAATGTCTGCTAGGGTTTATTTGCACAAACGGTGTACCATAGCTATTAACGTGTAGTTAGAATGGAAACTAACCCAGGAAGAAAAAGTGAAAAGAAGGTGCCATACCACACTGCCATGCAGAACCTTAAAGTTTTACCATGATGCCAAAGATAGGGCAGTGTCATGAAGGAGACTTTCAGGTTTTTGTGGACCTTCGGCTCTTTCTTCTGATGATGAATGCAACAGTTGTCTGCAGACTCTGCACAGGCAGAGAAAAGAGTTGAACAAGACATGCTGAGCTGAATAGTAAGCGCACATCAAGAGTGTTAGAAATGTGTAGACAGTAAGCAGCTCGCCAAATGCAGATGATGTTTCTTTTTGTTTGTCAGCCTGGAAAGTTGCCACACGCCCCTTGTAATTTAATTTTTTTTTTTCAAACCCATATTTTAAATGAATCTCTCAATTCCTTACAGAATTAATGTCATTTTTCCCCCACTTTATTAAATCTGCTATAGGCTTGCAGGCCGCCTATGCAGCTGTCAGTGGAGGGCTTGGAAGTCCACAGATGTCATGACTGTGCGTGCACAGCAGTGGCTTTCATTTTTATAGTTGTGCAGTAGTAAGGCCAGACATTTTAGAGCACAGATAATATGTTTCTTTGTTTACTTTATAATAGGCATCCTTAAGGTGCTGTCTTTTAC
Organism: Polypterus bichir lapradei; assembly: GCA_026402145.1. Taxonomy (NCBI): domain Eukaryota; kingdom Metazoa; phylum Chordata; class Cladistia; order Polypteriformes; family Polypteridae; genus Polypterus; species Polypterus bichir. The sequence goes on along the minus strand of JANRMT010062854.1, from coordinate 54,984,752 downwards.
AAGTACTTTTAATAATAACTTATTGAAGCTTTTATTCTGTACATGATTTCTGATTTTGTAAATATTTTTGCCACATTTAATAAAAACAAAATAAATCATAAGGGAATCCAAATTAAATGCCACAGATTTTTCTGTACAGATGTATGGGAAATTAAGAGTGGCGACCGAGTAAGATGGGCTATTTAATGCTCAGTGTGTGAGTTCCTTAGACTTCTACAGGTCGGTAACATGCAGTGCAGCCTAGCATTTAGGGTGCTGTACTGTAAGCAGCTAGGCTGCCAGTTTAGTGCCCGCCATTGACTCAGCGTGGGACAATGAATATGTGCCACTTTACCTGCCACCACTTTAATAATGGAAATATCTAAATAGATAGATCAGCAGATAAACAAATCAGTTATCAAAGGGGCCCTATACTGCTTCACAACAAAGAGTCCCAGATTTTTATTCATTACATTGGTATAATCAATTCTTATTATCAAAGCAGGATAAATTTAAGTATTAATGTAAAACATGGATACTGAAGTATTGATCCTATGAAAAAAAATGAGGTTAGGTTCTGGCAGAATGCTGGTTTGATGTGGGGGACCAGCCGGGGAAAACACATTCAGGCGGACACGCTGGACCTCCGGTCTTACCCATAAAGGCTCGATAATTATCTTTCTACAGGTTCACTATTTGAAACCTTGCAACAGCTTTGACTTTACTTTTTTTTACTTTCCTTTTGCTAAAGTCAAATTTGACTGCAGAATGGTTGATCCGAAGACCTCACTAAACCATCCAATCGTTAGTAGAAACAGACGGTTTGTACAAAGGGCAGGGACATCATCAGTGTGAGCTTATAACCCGCACTTGTTTGTGAGGAGCAATTGCAAGCGCTGGTCTCCAAAACAAATGGGGTTCAACAGCTTGCCCAAGCCTCTTTGCTCTGAATAGACGCACATTGATCCATTTAGTGAAGTGCACATGCTCAGTTTTTGCTCTATTATTGCTCAATCTCATGTTTCGCTGTTGCGCACTAGGCCTCACAGAATTTTTTTCTCTGCTGTGCATGGCTGCAAATAGTCAGGAGTAGCCTGCTGGTATTGGAAAATGCGTTACACTTTTATAGTAACATAAGCGAATGTGCCGTGAAAACAATCTACAGATGTTGAGGTTTACTGTATTTGCTTTATATTTTGAGCATTATGCAAAAATGCCTATGCAAAATTTGCTTTTATTTACCAAAAGAAATCTGCCAATGGAGTAAGCAAAATTTACTTATGTTTACTTAAATACTTAGATTTCTTAAAGTAAGCTAACTAATTGTAAATACAATTTTTTTGATAAGTCAATAATTTTTACAAAAAGGAAAACAACATTTAATGTAATGATATAAATACGTTTCCACTTGCTTACATTTCATTTTTTGCAGTGTTGGGACTCATCTCTGGCTTAAGTGTATTTCCTTTTTTAATCATTTTTTTAAATATTATAGTGGATATTTTTGTATTGGTTATATCTTTATTTTTTATATGCTATTGCTATGTAAACATTGATTTGTTTGTTAATTTTATATTGTCATATCTGGACTCTATATATACACTAGGTTTACAGTTGTGAGTACATGAAGCATATAAGGTAATTTGAGCACTTATGAGATTGTACCTAAGTGCACATTGTGACATTTTTTGAGTCAATAAAGTTAATAAAGCTAATGTGGCGATAAAGCTACTATAATAATCATAACCTGATTTATATATAACCATATATATATATATATAGAGGTGTATCTCAATAAATTAGAATTTTTTCATTTTGCTGATTATGGCTAATAGGTAACGAAAACTCCAAATTTAGTATCTCAGAAAATTAGAATATTACATAAGACCAATAAAAAAAAAGATTTTTAATACAGAAATGTTGGCCTACTGAAAATTATGTTCATGTACGCATTCAGTACTTGGTTGGGGCTCCTTTTGCATGAATTACTGCAACAGTGTGGCATGGCACAGAGGCGGTCAGCCTGTGGTACTGCTGAGGTGTTATGGAAGCCCAGGATGCTTTGATAGCAGCCTTCAGCTCATCTGCATTGTTAGGTCTGGTGTCTCTCATCTTCCTCTTAAAGTTCAGGCAAATTTGCTGGCCAGTCAAGCACAGTGATACCATGGTCATTAAAACAGGTATTGGTACTTTTGGCAGTGTAGGCAGGTGCCAAGTCCTGCTGGAAATGAAATCAGCATCTCCATAAAGCTTGTCAGCAGAAGGAAGCATGAAGTTTCCTAGTAGATGGCTGCGCTGACTTTGGACTTGTTGAAACACAGTGGACCAACACCCGCAGGTGACATGGCTCCCCAAATCTCTCTTAAACAGCGTGTTTCTTTCAAGAAGGTAATACAATAAATACAAAACACACTAATGTCATATTTTCATTTGATCTTTTATTACTTTTTTTCTGTCCTATATACTAGCTTTTACCAGAATACTGTCTAAGAATGTTCATATATCAACATTATAATAATAGAAGTGTTTTGCTCAAAGGTTTTGCAGTTACTTTTGCCTCTTCTTTCAAGGTACAGCATATTAATAATCTTTTTAAACCTTTCAGCCAGGGGTTTCAACAACAACTTTGGCTCTTGTTTGTCTCATGAAACGCTTTTGGCGCAACTGATGCTGACTGCTACTCAGTAACTCTTAAGCCTTAAGTCTGCTGTGCTTTCCTTTCTTTTACATTATGTTTTTGACCTCCATCTTTTGACTTTTTTACTGTTGTCGCTTTACTTTCCTTAGTAATATTGTTTCAAACTTGCTCGTGCTTGAGTGACAATGTGTTACGAGGTGAACAGATATGCAAGTAAGAATTTCTCTATACTCTACTACTACTGCTACTTCAATTACTATTTATTTTGAGGCTTTCCTACTTTAGCTCCTCTTGACCTTTACATTTCAGAATCATTCTGTCAATATGTGTTTATGTTCACAATTACACAAGTGAACATCACTCAGAATTTAAAAGTGATACAACAGGGGGCAACGCTTCCCACCAAACGTTTAATATGCCTTTCTGTTCTCTCCAGAGGAGAGAAAACATTTAGTTCATATTCAGACTTCAACCATCTGTAGCCCAGGATTTTATCTTTGTTTATTTCACCATTGCATCACTTCTCAACTCATGCAGCCAGCAAGGTGTCCATCTGAACTATCACTTTGGACAGTGTTCCCACGGCTGGCCACAACTTCACAATATGCACGATGAGATTATTCCAATTTCTTTTCCTGGGGATTGTGCCACCTGTCTTGCATCTTCCAAACTGATTTTCACCACTTCAGTTTAGGACAGGTTTATGCCAGCTTTTCAACATTATCAACTTTGTTTCTTTTTTTAGCCGTTCAAAAACTGGACTGTCTTGCATCAGTGCGCTTTGTCTTTGTGATTTTTCCACTTTATTTGTGTTGGATAGTGGTGGGGTTTAGTGGGGAATAAAGTTTGTTTTGTTTTTTGCTTATTGTCTCATACAGTCTGTTTATTTGAATACTTGTTTGTTTTGAATATACAGTATTTGTGTTGTCGCAAAATTCAGAGGCATGTCTTCCAAACTGAAAGCACTGCTTCTGAGCTCCCATTTTTCCTGGTTTAAATAGCCAGAGGGAATTCTCAGGACTGGTGATGTCAGGGTGGCCCCTCCTCTTGGGGTACCACCCACAGAGCATATGGATTGGCCACCACTTTAAGGTGACAATACGCAATTATATATGATATGTATGCTATGTAGCCCTCCCACCATTAAACTTGTTCAGTATTTAGAACATTTACTGGTGGGATTCACACACTCACATTAAATTAAGTAATCTACAGATTCAATGAATCACTTACAGTTATACCTGCTATTAAATATCCCTACTGTTTAGCTCAGTTCAATTACTTATTCAGAGTTATACTTGAGTCACTATTCACAGAGTTTAATACATATAAATTGTTTATAATAAAACAAAAAAAAAGTTGGAGGTCATATGTTGTTGCAGAGTGGTATCTACGCTGGTATCTGGAAGGTTGCTTGTTCAAGTCCAATTACTACCTGAAGGGATCCTACTCCATTGGACTCTTAACCTGAACAAGGTCCTTAACCTGAAAATGGCTGACCCTCCATTCTGATCCCCAGAAGGTCATGTGAAAAAACAATGTTCCCTTGTGTCGTCCTTTTGGTACTTTCATTGCACTCCACTTTGATACCCTTGATAAAACTCTGGACCCACACAGTTTCACCTTAGGGATGCTGATATCTTTGGCTTTGTGTGTGATAAATTCAGTGTTCCCTATATTTAGTTGACAAAAGGCAATGTGACAAGCTCCCATCTTTACTACAGTCCTTGACAACTTTTTCAAAGCCAAGCTTTCTTTCTGTTTGCATTCCAATAAATCAACTTGCACAATACCTCCTCATGCTTCACATTAACATGAACATAAAATAAAACAAAAACCCTTTTTGCAAGCTCTCTCTTAATTTTAGTTCAAACTTTCTTTGCTCCATCTTTTCCTAATTCTCAGTCTTTTCCTACACCAGCAATTGCCTCCATGCCATCTTTCCTCTTTCTTCCCTGTTCTGCTCTCCAAAGAAAAAGGTATCTGATTGGTTAGCTAATGGTGTGCTATAGTTTAATTGGTTGAATCAGTGTAATCAGTTATGTTTTTCTGTGCTCTCTCACTTTTTTCTCTTCCAGCTTTTGAATAACAATAATGGTGTTACTATTAAGAACAATTAAGTTCACCAATACAAGCAACTAATAAGGCAGTACAAAATCTTCTACACGGTGGTGAGCTGGGGAGGCAGCATAAAGAAGAAAGATGCCTAACGCCTGGTTAAACTGGTGAGGAAGGCAGGCTCTATTGTAGGCACGGAGCTGGACAGTTTGACATCCATGGCAGAGCGACGGGCGCTGAGCTGGCCCCTGTCAATCATGGAGAATCCACTGCATCCACTGAACAGTATCATCTCCAGACAGAGGAGCAGCTTCAGCGACAGACTGCTGTCATTGTCCTGCTCCACTGACAGACTGAGGAGATCGTTCCTCCCCCACACTATGCGACTCTTCAGTTCCACCCGGGGGGGTAAACGTTAACATTATACAAGGTTATTGTCTGTTATATCTGCATTTTTATCAATCTTTAGTTTAATATTGTTTTTTATCAGTATGCTGCTGCTGGAGTATGTGAATTTTCCCTCGGGATTGATAAAGCATCTATCTATCTCTCTATTTATCTATAGAAAATACATAAAAAATAATTTCCTTCACACAACCCACCCATCTCAGTCCCTGCCTTGGACCTGAAGAAAGGTCTTGATGGAAATTGTAGTGAGAAAAAAAATATAAAAAAAAATGTCATGTCTCATATTAAAATCCATTCATTCATTTCCTATTCTGTTCATTTTACTTCATTTAATTCAATTACAGAATGTTTTAGAATCATTTCTAAACCTTTAAAGTGCTGTTATGATTTAATTTACAAGATGAATGATGAAGAATTTTGCAGAATTCACTAGTAGTGTAAGCAGAAATAATTTTTTTAGCAGAAAATTTGATTTAGCCACAAAACCTCTCTGAGAATGAGATTCTGTGATGAGCAATAGTGTACAGAGGCCCTGGGAGTTTCAAATATGCAGAAGATCATAAAAACATCTACATTAGGAGGGACATGAGAGAAATAAAGTCTAAAAAATATGGCTGTGTGGTTGAGGGAGGGCAGAGAGTGTGTGAGAGACTCTTGTCTTAAGCAAATACAGAACTTCCTCTCCTATAGAGCGCAGAACAAGTGGAACAAACAGCACTTGACAATGCCTTGGCCCCCAGGCTATAGACTTGCTAACACAAAAAGACATCTCCAGAATAAATTGAGCTATTATGTGAAAGCGGTGGGTTTATTTATGCAAGATCTTGCCGAATACCTAGATTCATCCTGACTTCCTGAATTAGCTACTGCTCTACTGATTCTAGTATTATCATCTATTTTTACTCATTCCTCCAAACCTTTGTACAAAGCTGTGATTCAAACAGGCGACATTAAACCTTCTTCTTTCTTTATACACAGCTTACTGAAACACTTGCTTATAAAACAAAGGCTAGAATCAATTACAAGTTACAGAGGAATGTAAACAGCCCTTTGTCGGGTTCCTAAAGTTGAATGGCAGCAAAATAGGTACAAAAATCAATCCACAATCAGGCTTCTTGTTTACTAAATATCCTCCATAAAGCTGAACACTACTCACCTCAGCAGACAAATAGCAGAAAGACAGCACATGGAGGTCATCTCATGTCTTCTTTATAGGCAGACCTATGAGGATCTATGAGCTACAGAGCTCTGTCTCTGAGCTGAGTAACAACAGGAACACATACAAATACCCCTACATACTTAGCGGTGCACATGCAGTCACAAATGTACAGATCAGAACCTTCTATCACTCATTCATATCAACCAACCAGTTCATCTATGAAACCTTTACTCATTTTATCCTATCAATCAGTCAATCCACCACAAAATCGATTGAAGGGACCTTCTTCCACACATTCCTTTTAGCCAATCAAATAATTAATTAACTTACAAAATTTGCCTTCACTCATTCCTGTCCTTCAATCAATCATTGTATGGAATCTTATAAATTTCAATCAATCACTTAACTAATAAACCAAACCAATAATCAATGGCATGTCTTCAAATCAATTACATTAATCATTTAATCTGCCTATGTAATTGTCTTTCAATTAACTGAAATCAATTACGCTTTCTCCACTCCATTTGATCAATCGGGGTAATCCTATGCCACTCTTGTTATTAATTAATTTTTTGACTAAACCAAATATTAGCTATTGCTTTTAATTAATCATTCAATCAATTACACCTCATTCTGCACAATTCTAGCAATCAAACAATCAGTCATTCAATGGCACCTTCCAATGCAGGACACAATTCAAGGTAGAGAAGCTCTTATCTGTTGCTCCAATACATATTAATCATCTTTTTCCACCTTCTCTGGCCTACTCAGTATTTTACCTATAGAAAACGCTAGGTATTAAAACACTTAGAGATCTTTATATAGACAACTAGCCATCCCCCGCGGCTTTGCCCGCATAATAGTGAAACAGGAAAAACTTTGAAAATCAATAAACAAAACGGTATCGCTAGTTACTTCCTGACGTCACGCTTCCTCCTCCCCTCGGCCTGCAGCCTCTGTCTCGGATTAGTGTGAATGTATCGCTCCTGCAAGCAAACTATGATTCTACCACAATGAGAGAAGTTGCAAAATCAGCTGGAATGTTCTAGCAAATTCCAGAAAAAAACACAATCTAAATCCGTTAAGTCGTTCTCTTGTTCAGTAGCTAAGCAGATGTAATATACACCCCGAGGCTGGCACAAATAAATCGGTTCTGCAAGCAAACTATGATACTTAGCGCAATGAGAGAGGTCGCAAAATCAAATGGAATATTGAAGCAAATTATAGAAAAAAACCCGATCTAAAACCGTTAAGTAGATCTCTTGTGAAAAGCGGACAAACATACAGACAGATGTTGGATTTTATATATAGAGAGATGTATTTGCATCTTATGAAAAATTATGTTCCAAATTGAACTTTCCAGATGCACATTTATTTATACAAATTTGACATCTTTTGTTAAAAGAAAACTACCCAACGTTTGCAGCCACATCAGTCCCTGGGGCCATGCAAGATAGTCACGATAAAGACAGCATTTCAACCATATGTAAAAAGTATTTAAAAGAATCTACCCTTCAAAGATCCTACGAAACTGTGGGAAAGGCCACAAGAGTAAAAAATGCAACTCTGACTAGGAGAGGGACACAGACCTTAAGGAGTCAGTTGGTCCAGTTGTAAGTGATGAATCCAACACTCAATAATAGAACAAATTCAGAACCTTTTTCATCACACAGATTAACTGACACAGGTTTCACAAGTCCTACTGAGTCAAAATCCGATTCTGTTCCCAAGTCACAGCTTGCTATGTAGCCTGTCATACTTCAATTAACGCGGGATCACCTTGGGGATGTTCAATTTCTTGAAAGGATGGGTGCCTGCACAGGACCAAATCCTCTCCTCTCATTAAACATTTAATTGCTCCATATATGCTTAAAGATCTACTGGAAGACATTTTCTCCAGAGTGTAGGGCTGGGATTCAGAAAATGTGTGGCTTGGTATGGATGAATGCAGTATGGAAGTTGGAAAGAACAACTCTGTGTACACACATCTGAGAGGGCAAAAAGAAAATCTGCAGCTCATAAAATGTGTTTGCCATTCAATGCAGCTACATACACCTCTATGAGATGTAAGATGAAGCCACATTACTTAGGAAAAAACAACCACAGAGTAAAGAAATGTATTTGTTGTTAAGTAGAAATAAAGTGTAGATGATATGTTGGTCTATTGCAGGGCATACTTGTGAACCAAGGTAACAATGCGCTCATTTACGTCCACTGATTAACATAACTTGCACATCTTTAGGAGCAAACAGAAGGTCCAAGAGGAAACTCCTGAAAACATGAGAAGAATGAATGTACTCTACGATAGAGAATAACTGGGCTGAAAAACGACTGGATTGGTGGATTGATGAGAATGCAGCACTGAGCAATGCATCACACCCAGTAGGTAATTAACAGCAAAACAAAACATGACATTTAATATAATTCAGGGTTATGTCTGTACTGGTAGCATTGGGTGCGGGGCAAGATTGTACACTGGACAGAGTGTTGGTCCATTACAGTGGTCAGATAGCACTGGTCTTCACCAAAATCTACCCTGGCAATAGAATTTGTCTACTACAAACCATTTCTGAGAGATAATAGATTCAGTGAAAAATGCAACCTTGAAAAACATTGTTGATTTTTTTTTTTTAGTTTAGTTTATTTTATGGGCGGCATGGTGGCACAGTGGTAGCGCTGCTGCCTCGCAGTAAGGAGACCTGGGTTCGCTTCCTGGGTCCTCCCTGCGTGGAGTTTGCCTGTTCTCCCTGTGTCTGTGTGGGTTTCCTGTGGGTGCTCCGGTTTCCTCCCACAGTCCAAAGACATGCAAGTTAGGTGCATTGGTGATAATAAATTGTCCCTGGTGTGTGTGTGCCCTGTGGTGGGCTGGCGCCCTGCCTGGGATTTGTTCCTGCCGTGCTGCCTGGGATTGGCTCCAGCAGACCTCCATGACCCTGTGTTAAGATATAGCGGGTTGGACAATGACTGACTGACTGACTGTTTATTTTATGGCACAAGTGTTTATCAGGCTCAAAATATTAATTTAATTATATTTTGACCTGAAAAATGGCAGTCTTCCTTGTTCTTAATGTAAGTTAAGGTGGAAACAACACAAACTCAAGTATTTGCTACACATTTTTTGCACTCAATCAGTATCTTTTTCTCTTCTTTTCCCTTCAAAATACAGTACTAAGTAATTTATATTTAGACGATTGCAAAGATACCTTTTTATCATCTAGAAGAAAAAGTTTTTGTTTAAATGTGTTTTACAGAAATATAGATGGCCAGACTGGAATGCCTCTGCCATTCCGAAAGATGGTGCATCCCAAACATTACCAGCGCCTTTATGAATTCCATACCAAATGGCATATAACAGAGACATATGTATGCAAACGTTAGCACTGAGGTCTACGTTGATTACTTAGATTTCAACCCATCTTAGAGGTAGCACACATGTAGCATCTGTGTCCATACCTGGGCATAATGTCATCTGGTATCTACAAAAGGGAGGGAATGTCTGATAAAGAAAGGCAATAAAAAGCACAAAGAAAGAGGGATGTTAAGACTGTAGGCAAACCTTTTCATTATTAAACATAAAACTAGCAAATAATTTAAAAAATAAAGCTAAAAAATAGTGTCTTACATGGAGGTGGCTGTGGTTATTTTCACATATGACCTTTCCACAAATATCAGGAAGCTAACACCACTTATTTTTAAATACTTGACACTTAAATTAGTTTTTATCTACTTTATTATCTGATTGGAATCCTGTGAGATTTTACTTGCCCATATGTTCATTGTGACCATTGTGAACTTATATTAAATGTAATACAAATTGGTGTGAGTTTAGGATAAATTGCATGCAGTGTCTTGGTCTTAAATTTTTCATATTCATCCTCTCATTCTCCTGGCTTTTCAGAAATACCAGGCAATAATCATAAGTAATTTTAAGTATTTGTTACCCATTCACTGAAAACCAGAGGAGATAATAACACAAGTTAGATCTTGAAATTTGTGTGGAATAAGATGGTTGGAAACAGTTAAAGCCAAAACCTAAAAATTACAAAGTGAATAAAATAAACCACGAACATTAAATACAAAATGTATATAGTGGACATGCTTACTTTGTTTACATTGCTCCATTCTTTAACTTATGTAACACTGTGTTTAGAACAGCTGTGGTTTCTGGCTGTGATGCAGGCTCCTCATATGAATTCAGGACGATGGCTTGCACTACATCATTTTAGCCAGTGGCACTGAGGCTCACTGCTTTAGTAATTTCTTGTATGTGTTTGTCTTGGGGCTCTATTTGCCCATATGGGAGTAAAAATCTACAGCTCCAACATTAGAGGAAAAATAATGGTCTGATGATATCTTATTTGTTATGTGATTGATTTGGAGAAATTCTGTGCTCAAAATAATATGGGGAGACCTAAATGAATAAATCAAGTCTGCTTACTGTTAAGACTCATCATTGTTTTTTTCTCCCACAGTTCCTTTCATTCCACCCTAGCTTCACCCTGAACCATTTGCCTCTTAACACAACAAAGCACTGAGAGTTAGTATGCCTAATTTCCCAAAAAAGTTAATTCACTGACCCAGTCCAAAGACTTCTTGTCTGTCTAACAAGTTTGGTTTTAACTTTGTCCTGAAGTGTAACGTGGGCAAGGAAACATAATATGTCAGTGTTTGTTTGATTATTTAATTTTTAATACACTTTGCCCATTGTATTTACATTTTTGTGGGTGCAAGACAAGAACAACCATTGGATAGAACTCATGCCCATACCCACACTCTCTAATGTCAGACCTTGACATCTTAGAGAAGAAATCAGAGAACCCAGAGAAGAATCCATCCAGATAGGGCATAATGTGTTAACCCAACACAGACAGTAATTGGCTAAATAAAAAACAAAAATCTTGCCAAAATTTGATATCTCCTTTCATCCTTTTACTGAATTAACTTTCAACAAAATATCTTCAAATATTTAAACTGTGCTTTGCACATTAAATGGGGGAACATCACAAAATATTCAATTAAACTAGGAGTCCAGTCATAGGCAGGCATTGAACCTTGATTAGTAAATTAAACTGCCTACTTTTCCTTTCATCATAAACTACTGGCTCCTGACCAACTTTATTTCTCCCCAGGGGGAAATCTGCCTAAATAAAATAAAATAAATACATAAATATATATATATATATATATATATATATATATA
>JANRMT010062854.1:54895310-54972910 GCA_026402145.1 Polypterus bichir lapradei | reverse complement strand
TGGGGCTGTGTGGCCAGTGCAGGGACTGGGAATCTTGTCAAAGTTGAGGGACGCATGGATTCCACTCAGTATCAGCAGATTCTGGAGACCAATGTCCAGGAATCAGTGACAAAGCTGAAGCTGCGCCGGGGCTGGATTTTTCAACAAGACAACGACCCGAAACACTGCTCAAAATCCACTAAGGCATTCATGCAAAGGAACAAGTACAACGTTCTGGAATGGCCATCTCAGTCCCCAGACCTGAATATAATTGAAAATCTGTGGTGTGAGTTAAAGAGAGCTGTCCATGCTCGGAAGCCATCAAACCTGAATGAACTAGAGATGTTTTGTAAAGAGGAATGGTCCAAAATACCTTCAGCCACAATCCAGACTCTCATTAGAACCTACAGGAAGTGTTTAGAGGCTGTAATTTCTGCAAAAGGCGGATCTACTAAATAATGATTTCATTTCTTTTTTGTGGTGCCCAAATTTATGCACCTGCCTGATTTTGTTTGTACAATTATTGCACACTTTCTGTAAATCCAATAAACTTCATTTCACTTCTCAAATATCACTGTGTGTGTCTCCTATATGATATATTTAACTGACATTTTTTATCGTAACAACCAACGATTTATACAGGAAAATAATGACTATTAACAAGCTTGCCCTTTTAATTCACTTGTTGATTCAGTGGGTCTCTCTTGAAATGATGTTACCAGCCCAGCACAGAAAGGAAAATTGCACTGGCCATCATAGAGTTGCAGAAGCTGTGAAGTATGTCACTTTCCACATTAAAGAAGTCTCCTAAGAAAAAGAGCCTGCTCTACCCCTTATAATTCAGTTCCTCTGTGTTCCAAGACCAGTCCAACTTGTAATTAATGTGGACTCCCCAAGTACATGTAGGAGTGCACCACTTCTACATCCACTCCCTGAATAGTGACTGGACATCCAACAAAGTCTCTTTGGTGTAGCAAAAATCCAAAACCGAGTTGATAGATTCTGAGGATGCTTATTTCATATCTAACTATGATGCTTATGCCATTATTTAAAAGTCTTTCAAAGAAAAATCAATCATTAAGCTACACATTGACATAGATAGATAAATAGATAGACAGAAACTATTAATCCTGAAAGAAACTGCAGCATTGCAGCAGATTAAAAAAAAAAACACACTAAAACATATATAACAAGAATTATAATAATCTTAGGTATGCTAGAAAGGTAAAAATACACATATAGCAAGAATTCCCTATAGGTAAATTAACAAAGTGTAGGTGCTTACTAAGTACACAGTAAAATTGAACATACTTACAATTTCATAGTACCATATGTAATTAGTTTAGTTTAGTATATTTGCACATAGCATTGTTGTCTTTTTTTAAGAATTTAATCAGAAACAGATAACATCCCATACGATCAAGTCAAACTTAACAAGATAAAGCAACACCCACACAAGAGAAAGAGAGGAGAGCCAGCAACCAAAGCTACCCTATAAAATAACAAGAAGGTAAGGGTATCCTTTTCCCCAAAATGGAAGCTTATTCTAAAATGTTATTGATTGGATCCTGCTAAATTTAAAAAATGTTTTGAGCAGATCCTCTAAGTGAGAATTTGATTTTTTTCCAATTTCAAGTAGTATAGAACATCAGTTACCCACTGACTTAAAAGTGGTGGGGTGGGTTTCTTCCAGTTGAGATGACATGATTCTGTATTGTATCAATACTGAGGTGTACAGGGTAAACAAAAAGAAAGCCAGTACTGTGGAACTTCTGTTCTGCTCATGACAATGCCAGATACACAGTCCTTAAGCTACATTAACTGTGGTCTACCAGTTAAGTAATCCATTATCCAGGATAGAATGGCATCATTAACCCTCATTGACTGGAGCTCCTACTCAAGCAGTTTGGGCTGTTTGGTGTTGAATGCACAAGAGAAGTCAACAAACAATATCTTCACCCTGCTACCCTGTTTCTCCAGATGGGCATAGGCTCTGTTCATCAGATAGATGACATTATTGTCCTCAACTATGTGGTCCTAGTAGGCAAATGACAGAGGGTCCAGTGCTGTACTAACCAGGGGTTGCAAGTGGGCCAATATTAGCCTTTTCAAGGTCTTCATAATTTGCAAAGTTACAGCCACTGGTAGTCAAGTAAGACTTTCAGCTGTACCATCTTAGGTGCTTGTACCACACCTGATGTTTTCCATATAGCTGGAACCCTTTGTAGGATCAGACACAAATTGAAGATATGCTGCAAAACTATACAAAGTTGCCCACCACGCTCCTTCAGTGCCTAAGGGTTAACTTTATCAAGTCCAGCAGTTTTACATTGACTCAGTCTCTGTAGTTCTTTCTTAAATTGGCCCACTGTGAAAAGGTAGCTAAATACGTGTTGGAAGGTTCTTTCTAGCTGAGCCCATATTTAAATGAAATCTATTGTCTGCAGAAAGACTTTATCTTTGCTGTTTTGAAGAGGACTTTGTTTTCAGGTATCTTAAATATGATTGTTTCCTTGGTTGACAAGGCTGAGTGCTATAGTCTCACAGCTTATGTGGCCTGGTCCTAGACTGTATCCAGTGTGCTTCTTCTTCCTTTGTACATGTGGGTTTTCCTCTAGTATTCCAGGTTCCCTCCATGGGTTAGAGTGGTGAAGGTTAGATTAACTGCTGGTTAAGTTGTCTGAGTGAGTATCATATCCAGGAATACTATTGCTTTGCTTATGATGTTGCCAGGATAGGCTTTAGAGCCTCCTAACCCTGTAATAAAAAAATCTGAAAAATGATAAGTTATTGCAAATTATTTCCTCATAAGGAAATTATCCTGTGAGAGAATAAAAGCTTGAGATTTGCATATATCTCTGACAAGCGATGATTTACAACATGACAGATGTAGGTTTGTTTTCCTATTCACTCTACGTCTAGCAGCACATATGGGCCAAGACTGAAGAATATTAGAAGGCCTTGTTTGAGATTAATGCCTGTTTTCGGTTTGACTTACTTCTCTTTTAATGTACCAAGCATCATGCTCCATTACGTAGAAAAGTTTAAAGATTTAGTTTTATTAATGGAAGGTTATAATTAAATAAAATATCCAAACTATCTCTAACAAGCAGAATTCAAGGAAATCCTCCTTCCGTAGTAACAGTGTACAATGTCTGTATTTTTATTGGGTGTACCTGGATAAACAGTATTTTTTTTGGTTTATTGTTATTCAAGATCATAACTTAATAGACTTCAAAATGATCATTTATTTGTCACTTTGCAAGCAGTGCGTGACATGTTAGTGGTTTCATCAGTCATCTCATTGCATTATTACAGAATGCAAGCGATTTGGCCACTGGTGATGATTCTTCTTCACATATTTAGCATGAAAAATTACACATCTTCCATGTAAAAAGACAAAAGTTGAACGACAAATGACATCTAAACTGGTCCGGCATAAGTGAATATGGGTATGTGTGGTTGACCTTGTGGTTGACTGGTGTTCAGCCTGGTGTTGATTCATGCTGTAATGTTAAGGGACCAACGGCATGTCCTCATTTAATAAAGTCAAATGAAACAAAACTGGGCGTGATTGACTCTACAAAAATGATGGTGTTTCCAGCTCAGTAAATAGAATCACTTCATTATTACAGAAGCTATAACAATACAGTGGAGCTTGTTCCAGGTTAGGTTCCAGGTTCTATAGCAGAGCCCATCCTATGGGGACCATCTGGATTACTAGAGCTCCACCCAGAAGGGGCGAGTCAGCTCTGGACGCTGTTGCTGGGTCAGTTGTCTTCACTCAGAGGCCACTTAGAACTGCAGGTTGAAAAGGAGCACAGTTTGAGTGCCACCTCTTATCATGGAGTGGTATCACTTATCTCAGCTGAGCCAGGAGGGTGATCCACAGGTGCACATGTGTGACACAGTAAAAGTTTCTGATCCTTTTGATCCTGGAATGAGATGAACAGGTTTGAAAATTGATGGAAGTATAGAGTTCAAAAAATTGTTTGCCTCATTTTTTTAACATAAATGTGATTATTTTAACCTATAAACATTTTAAATATTAAGAAAAGTACAGCATACATTTATTAACATTTATACTTTTTCTTCATATACTGCTGTAACACTCTCAATGTGCAAAATCAAGTTTAGGTCACTGTATGTGCTGGTGTATTGTATTGCACTCTCACACAGCAACATTATGAAATCACAGTTCAGCTAATCTGTACATTGTCATGTGTACATGTGCAGACAACAGCAGGGTGCAGAATTCAAACCCAGGGTGCTGATCCCATGAGACAGCCCCTTTAAACATTGTAGTCCCATATCAAAATGTCCAGACACTAACATATGTAAGACAACTGCATCCATACAAAGCAATGCCTTCAGTGAAAATTCTATTTTTTCCTCATTTTTAGTTGAATATCTTGAAATCTTTTCACCAGACTATAAGAATATATTTTTTCTTGTTTTTCTCTAGCTTCATACTATTTAATTTATTCTTCACTTCCTTCTTAAAACCATGCTTCCAAAGTGAAGAGCTGATGGATCAACCACTCCCATCAAATACAAAGTACATTTGATTAATGAGCCCAATAAATAGAAAGGCCGCCTCCGCCCCCAGCCCCACCCCACACCACCACATTGTAAGAAGCTGTCATCTTCCTGGCTATTACCTCACAGGTTTCAGTATCAGATTCAGGCATTGCATGAAATGGAGCTAATGAAAATCTACAATTATGAAAAATGGCTGTGGTCGTATTGGCAGATGCTGTAAGAATAGACTGCAGCCATCTCCTGCGAACAAAGTGCTACAAATTTGATAAATGTCATTTGACAGCTTATGCCTCATTTGATTAATGGGCTTACAGACAGAGACATAGAAAACCCTATATATTCATATGTATAAATTCTAGTTGACTCTTCCGCTTGGTCTACACACATTGATCGCTTTACTTTACATCAATATTAATTTCTATGTTCAAATCAGTGTATCTATATCTGAATCTAAATCTGAATTACTCCAAATTTGGAAGTTTGAATTTGAACCCAAGTGATAGTCTACTACTATTGGATCAAATGCAATACAGTAATTTTTGAATGATAGACACAAATAAACAAGAAATTCCTATCCACACGCAGACAATGGTATTCTACAGACAGAGGAGTTATGAAACGCGTGAAAGTCTAATATATACATGTATGCTTGCAGAATGAAAGCCCAATAGTGGATGCATTAGGCTGGTGACTTCTATGTCTTTGCATTAACTGATAGATGTTTTAGAGGTTGTACTCAGTAAATAGTGTGTGCCATGAATACTGGATCAGTTGTCTTCTGTTTGCCCCAGTTGCTAAGTCACTAGACATTAAATACAACTGCAGATGAAACGACGAAAGAAAAATCCAGTTGTATATTTTTCTGTATAAAGAAAAGTAAATATTATGTGGTTGACCTTATACATACATGGAAATGATACAAGAGGGTTAATACAAAACAAAGTAAAAGTAAGAGAAATAGAGCCATACTTATTTTATCACAAGGTTTTGCAGTGCTGCATTATTAAGGTGATTTGACTAGTTGTCCGCCCTAGCAACTGTAAAACACCGCCCTCTTGTCTCGTCTGTCACTTTGCTATCCCTTCAGAATGAAGTGCACATTTCTATGCTGCAGTGATTTTTGCTGTAATTCACAAGGTGACAGTGTTGTGCATTGGCCCTTGACTCGGGGTAGTGACCCTGCAAATAACGTGAACTGACTAATAGGGGTTGTCTCCTTCCAGCTACAGGGTAATTAATATTGCACCTATAACCACTTCTCAATCTACATTAGTCATGGATCTAAGGAGCTCTTCCAACAGACAACTTAGGCCTCATGCAAATGGAGCCTAATGCATCTGGTCTTATTGTCCTTCAGCACCCATTCCAAGTGTTTAATTTTGCAGACTTTGTGAAAGCATTATTGAGAATAACCACTTGTACAATGTAGGAGTCCATATGAGTCAGACAGCAGTCCTTTGTTCTTCCTTCTCCATGTTTAGAAGTTAGTTAATGAGCGTTGAATACAAGATATAACAGTACAATATTCTAATTTCCTGTATGCTAAAAAGACAAAGTTCTCATTGTGGTATATTCAAACTACCACAATAAAACGTTACAAAGGTATTGCCTAACTTGATAAAAACAGGATTGATCATTACAAGGCAGAATGGCTTATTTGAGTTTATAAAAGTAACAGCTTTTTCCAATTTCCAATCCACTTATCTAGAACAGAGAATGCAAACACATGCAAAGGAGCTTTGCCGTTGTTAACTCTCAGCTGACAGTACAGTAGACAGTTTTGAAGATGCATATGCTGTAATAATTTAAAGGTTCTTTTTTTTATATAGTGCCTTTCTATAGTAAATCCCATCTCAAGGTGTTGACTTATGCTTTCAATCTATTGATTCATTTCCAAATCATCTTAATCCAGTTCAGAGTGATTGGGTGCCACAAACAATAATGGTTGGATTGGGTACAAGGCAGGAAACAGTCCTTTGAAGACCTGAAAGCAAAAAACAGAGTAGATCTGCAAATAAATTGAAAACTCCACAAAGACAGTGATAAGGTTGGAATCACTGAATTTAAACCTGATGAAGATTGGATATTTAAATCAAGATTTCATTGGATTTAGTTCCTTAAGAGATGTAATGTGAACCATTGAGTACCAAGAAGGTTTGGGGTACTCCATTTAATGGCAGATGTAAATTATGAAAACAAAACAGCACCCAATGGCTGTTAAATGCAAATATTTGTTGGAATGCGTTCTGATATCTTAAACAATTGGCTCCACATTGAAGAACAACTTCCTGTTGGGTTGGGATTTATCTGTTTGGGGAACAGAAGGGGAGGGGCTTTAAGCTGGCAGCTGATCTGGGCCACAGGTCCTCTGGTAAGCAAGCCTTGGTTAAAAAACAGAGAGCTGATTAGTCATAGTGCCGTTTGGCATTGTTTACTTTCAGAGAACTCTGAAGATGCCCCCTAAATGTGTGCATATACCATATATTATCATAACTACTTCATTCACTTTGGGGTTTTGGAATGGGGCAGCAGTCAATTTAAGGGTCACTGGTTTGGGGTAGTCCTTGTTGGGGTGCTAATCCATCTCAGTCACCTGCTCATTCATTTGGAGTCAGTTTAGAGTTGCCTGCCTGTTTTTGTGATGTGGATGGAAAAGTTCTAAAGACAAAACTTCAAGCATATAGGAGAAGAAAGTGCATACTCCACAAAGACTGTGATAAGATTAGAATGGCCGAATTTAAACCTCATGCAGAGCTGGTCTGTAAATCAAACCTTTCTTGGATTCACTTCTGTAAAAATTTGTACATATTGTAAATATAAAGAAATAGGTTCAACAACAAATTGCTGTGATGTCAAGGGACAACTCTATTTGTGGTAGGTGGAATGAAAAAGGTCAAAAGAAATAAGCATGAAATGGTTCAAATAAAGCCAAGGATGTAAAAAGAAAGAAGATATGTCGTAGTGGTCAGGATAGTCTTCTGTTCTGTTCTTGTATCTTGTATGTTGAAATCCCTGGAGAAGGAGGACATGGAAGTGACCTCACTGCTCATTAAGTTGAGAAGCCTCTGGACTATGGACAGAGAAAGACAAAGCATTAACAATGGTGTCCCCTCCTGGCTTGGGATGGTATTTCTCACCTTTTTAGTGCCCTGAAGGTGGCTCTGAAGCATTCATGAGTGACAACATATATATTCTCATATCCACTTAATTCAAATTGTGGTTTTGGGGAAGCTGAAGTCAATCTAGTCATCACTGGGTGCAAGGCAGGAAACAGCTGTGACCAGAGTGACAGTCCATCACAGAACACATAAACCTACCCACACTCATCAGTCTGAAGTCACCATTTAAGTTAACCTGTTTCTCTTTTGAGATGTGG
The DNA here is from genome assembly GCA_026402145.1 of Polypterus bichir lapradei. NCBI lineage: Eukaryota > Metazoa > Chordata > Cladistia > Polypteriformes > Polypteridae > Polypterus > Polypterus bichir. Next base: position 54,965,013 of record JANRMT010062854.1, on the reverse strand, counting down.
GAGGAAAATATACTCAACCTGTGGAGAGACTACAAACATCAAGCCAACAGACAGGGAATGGGATTTAAACTCAGGATAACAAAGTAAAGCAAGAATCCAGGACACCTCAAAGATACATTCAAAGGGAAGAAGATGAAACTTAGACATCTCCCTATTAAAACTACATCCCTGAAGCCTACGAAAAAAGTTGTAATCCCAGGCCACCTTATATTCCTTCTCACCTCTCCGTTAGCCTCTTTGGTTTTGCAAATGTGTCGATCAGCACAAGCAGCAAGCAGCCTGCTATACCACCACTGGAGCTGAACTTGGGCAAAAAGTTCTCCCAGTTCAACTCTGTTTATCTGGGTGTGAGGTGCCTGGAATTCTACATGGTAAATAATATATTGTTATTTCATGTGTGCTCAGTGTCTGCAACGATCTATGTGGGATGACAGGAAACGTGAGGCAATAAATGTTGAACACATACCTAAAATAGAAACTTTTTTCATGGTTTAGTACTAATGACAAATTTTTGATATGAAGTATATAACGTGTTAAGACCGAAGTCCAAATATTAAATGAACACTTTCACAAAAGTTACAAGTATAACAAAACAAGTCCGCTTTTCTTCAAGAATATAACCGAAGAGAAAGAAATTGGGTTAGTGTACGTTGCTGACACATCCGCTTGGGGTTGCAGTGGTAAGAACTGCTGACTTGTAATCAAGAGGTTGTGGGTTCGATTCTGGGCCTTTCCTAGATTTACCATTTTGAATAGTGAACTGCTCTTATTGTTACTATTATAGAATTAAAACATACATTTGATTTGAGTCTGTAACAGCTGGTGTAAATTTATGGTACTTGTAAAGGTTACCTTTTTTTTTTTTAATTTAGTTTTATTTTCTCAGTCACGTTCACGCTGCCCGTGATCTGACACTGCTGTTTTCAAATAAAGACATGATATAATAGAGGTGAACTCAGATGAGGATGAGGGTTCTACATGGCAGAAAGAGAACAGAAGCCCTCCCTGCAAGAAACGTTCACTCACACATAAGAAAATGCAGCTCCACCAGGCGTAAAGGCGAAAGATGGCACCATTTGGATGCAGCAACACATTGAGCATCATCCTGACAGTGAATCTAACACACACGTGTTCTTCAGCGAAACAGCAGGGTTGTACCCTAACCCGATTTCTTTATCTTCGGTTATATTTTTGAATAAATTATACTTGTACCTTTTGTGAAAGTGTTTATTTGAAACTTGGACTTTATTCTTTACACATTATATACTTCATGTCAAAATTTTGTCATTAGTACTATAACATGTTTTCAAAATTAGTACTATAACATGTGTTCAGCATTTCTTGCCTTGCATTTCCTGTCACCCTACATTTACCCAGAATGTTGTAGACACCGAATACACATGAAATGCATGTGTTCAAGATAATGATATGCAGTATTATTTACCCTATACAACTCCAGGTACCTCACACCCAGATAAACAGACTTCAGCTGCAGTGATGGGATTGGGATAGCAGGCTGCTTGCTGCTTGTGCTGATCAACACATTTGCAAAATAAAAGATGCTAATGGAAAGGTGCGAAGGAATTTAAGGTGGCCTGGGATTAAAAGTTTTCTTGTAGGCTTCAAGGATTCTAGTGTTAATCTAGCATAAGTGGTAGTAGTATGCTATGTGTAGCCAGGCAAAGGTCTGGTGAAATGCACTGGCGATTTGCAAACATTTTCAAGTCATGAACCAACAGAGTCATTGTCCTTTGGTGACTATGGGCATTTTCAGTTGACCCAAGAAATCATTCCAGCCTTACCCTAAGCAGGAGATCTCAAGAATGGACTAAAAACTCTTTGGAAACAACTTTGGAATGGAGTAGTGACAATACCTCATGAGAAGAAGTACTTCCTGAAGATATAAAGTGGGCAGAGGAAGAAAAAAAAGGGGTGCTACAAAATAGATGCAGGTGGGGTAAATTCTTGGTGTAACATGCATTAATTTGTTATTTTATTTCCCTTCTGTGTGTGAATTAAGCAGTATTTATGATTATAACATCCAAAAGTTATCCAGAATTAACAGGATATAAATTATATTTTAACTAGCTTCTTGTGCAAAATAATCTTTCATGGCCCTACTCCTTACACTGTACTGTACTTGTCAATGTATGATCCAGTTATTAATTGCTAAGAATCTGTGACATACTCTAGTTTTTAGTGGTGGAGTTCTGTAGGCCAAACTCCAACAATCATCTTACAAAGTTTCTGATTTTATTTGCCATAAAACTTGAGTATAACAGCAAATACATTTCTAATTTTGGTTTGCTGCCAGTTTCTTGTCTACGTGGCAGAATTTTCTAAAGCTCTCTTGCATGAAAGCATAGCCTGTCTAGTTTAGATAGGGTCTGGATGCATTGAGGCAGCATGAACCTTAAGTAGACTTGGCACACATTTGAAAAAACAGGGCCAGAAAGCAGCTAAAACTATAATGACTTTTTGTTTCACCATTGATGTGGTTATGCACCCATACAGTAACAAGTAAATCCAACAAGAAATGCATTATGACCAATTACAGATAAGCAAGACACTATTGCCACTCTGTGTCTGGTTTTGAAAATACAGAAGGCTCTTTGCTCTAAACCCATTAGGGTGGTTCCTCTGAGAGCACAGTATTTTCTCCCTTTCTAAACGTTCCACTCTGAAGTTCAAATTTAAGAGCTTTCACTTTATACTTGTACCTCTGCTCCTGGAAATTAATTGGGTTTCTTTATAGAAAATGGGTACATCAGAGTTACTTTAAGGGTTAAGTTCTCAAATGGAGTTACCAAACCTCTATTGTTACAAACAAACAGAAAGAATGAATGTTGCTGGATGAACAGTAAGGGATGCTTTGAGTTAGTATGTGTGAATGTACACTCACTGAACAAATTATTAGGAACACCTATAGAAGTGCTTATCCATGCAATTATCTAATCAGCCAATCATGTAGCAGCAGCACAGTGCATGCAATCATGCAGGTACAGGTCAGGAGGTTCAGTTAATGTTCACATTGAACACCAGAATGGAGAAATAATGTGATTTTGGTGATTTTGACTGTGACATCATTGTGGGTATCAGACAGGCTGGCGTATTTCTATAACTGCTGATCTCCGTGGATTTTCATGCAGAACAGATTCTCTGGGGTTTACTCAGAATGGTGCGAAAAACAAATAACATCCAGCAAGCAGCAGTTCTGTAGACAGAAATGACTTGTTGATGATAGAGGTCAGAGTAGAATTGACAGACTGGTTTGACCTGACAGAAAAGCTATGGCAAGTCAGAGAACCACTCTGTGCAACTGTGATGATAGGGAAAGTATCTTAGAATGCACAACATGTCAAACCTTGAGGCAGATGGGCTTACAACAGCAGAAGACATCTTGTCAGCCAAGAATAGAAAGCTGAGACTGCAGTAGGCACAGATTCACCAAAACTGAACACTTAAAGACTGGAAAAAACGTACCCTGATCTGATGCATTTCAGTTTCTGCTTGGGCACACAGATGATAAAATCAGAATTTGGAACCAATAGCATGAATCCATGCACCTGACTTTCCTTTTAAAAAATAGTCCATGCTGCTGGTGGTGGTGTAATGGCATGAGCAATGTTTTCTTCACACTTTATGCCTGTTAATACCAATTAATCATTTCTTGAATGCTACGACCGATTTGAATATTATTGCCGACCATGTGCATCCCTTCATGACTACAACTTAACCATCTAATGGCTACTTCCAGCAAAGTAATCAACCATGTCACAAAGCAAAAGTCGTCTCAAACTGGTTTCATGAACATGACAATGAATTCTGTGTTCTTCACCAGCTTTATCAGTCGCCAGATCTGAATCCAACAGAACACCTTTGGGATGTGAAAGAATAGGAGATTAGCAGCAAGAATGCACTGATGACAAATATGCAGGAATTGCGACATGCAATCATGTCCATATTGGCCAGAATCTCAAAGGAATGATTCCACAATATTTTGGAAGTCCATGCCACAAATAATTGAGGGTGTTTTGAAAGCAAAAGGAGGCCTTATCGAGTAATAGTATAGTATTCCTAATAATCTGATCAGTGAATTGCAGTAACCTGCCACCCTGAACAAGGTTGTCTCCTGCTTTGCATTCAATGCTACTTAGATTGGTTTCAGCCCCCATGTCCCTGACAGTGGATGGATGGATAGATGAATCTTATAAAGACTTTCCAGGTTAAAGAAGGAGGTTTTAAAGACTTGGCTTTTATTAGTAGGACATACATTAAGATTAAGTATTCACTTAGGCCCACCTTAGGATCTTTTAATGGGACCGTCATGTATAATTTATCTGATTAACTGTATTTGCATTCTGTGCCTGTACAGATCAAGCACTTCCAAAAAGACACTCCTGTTGTAAGAATAATCAGAAATATAGTAATTGAAAAAATTGAATTGCTTAAATGTTATAATTATGTTATAATTTTTTTCATTTATTCCAGTCCATTGTTCATTGAGTAGCTGAAGTTTTTAATGGTACCTTTAAATAGATGTGCCATGTTTCTGCCCCTGAACCCACTCAGTATTTATCATCAGTGCCAGAGGACATAACTTAGATATGTGGTGGGCTGTGCTGTGCAGTGTTTATGCTATAAAATATGCATCTTCTCAAATAACACAAACATTAACAACAGCAGTGGTGCACTCTATACAGCAACCAGAGAAAATACAGAGTCCACAAACAATTTGCACTCTGAATTATTGTGACTGGACCTGAGTGTGCCCATGGAAGGACTCAGTCAGGTTTAACTAAATAGGAAAAGGCTCTTGTTCCACATCACACTGCAACAGAAAAGGAAGAGTCGTGAAATGAATGCAATGGATGGATGCATTCATAATGATTCTATACAGCACAGAAGCCGGGGGAAAAATATGTATCACGACTTGCATCTGATGTTGCCAATCAAAGTTACATCTGTTTAGCAACTGCAATTACTTTCTAGTCACCTGAGGCTTGTTGTATTTTAATTGCTTGATTATTTAAACTGGCTCCTAAAATTTCCACTGAATCAAATCCTTAGCCTCTGTGTTGTTGAGCATTACCTTGCTTACGAGCAGGCACACTTGTCTCTTGATTATAATATTTGCTGTATACTTTCTTTTTTAGTTGTTGTCTGTTTTTGCTATTCATGGGCACCTGGCCACATGCTTGCCTGCTCTTTTTCTTACTGTTTTTGTTTGATTGCATTATTGACTGATGTTTCTGTTCCAGCTGCCCATTACATTAAAACAACATTATTGACTTCCTGCCCTGGACATCTAATTTAGGTTAAATGGAGGTGTTTTATAGGGGCGTTTAGTTAAAGATTTTAGCCCCAGAGGTGGTCACAGCTGTCATTGACAATGAGTGCGGAGACAAAAATAACTAGGTGGATGGATAAATATTTCAACAAAGAATAAATACTGGGATAAAGTTCCGAATGAAGTAGAGAGACACTTACCTGCAACAAACATATGTTCACTTGTGACCACAGTGATTTGCATAGAGTATTTAGGTATCATTCTCAATTACTGTGACAGTGCTAATAAGAAATGCATCCTCTTCATATTATCTCCATTTAAAACAGTTTTATTTAGTGTTTAACTAGAGGTTTCATTTGGTCTTTTTTGTTAAACAACTTACAAAGTAGTCTTTTTTTCCATCCAAGTAAACAGCAGATTAGACGTTGATCTTTAAGGTACGGTTAGTTTCAGGTACAATTCTAATTTCTAGTATATAACTTTGTGTGGTCACATGTTAGGGAAAAAAATCCATCCATCCATCCATCCATCATCCAACCCGCTAGCCCCTAACTACAGGGTCACGGGGGTCTGCTGGAGCCAATCCCAACCAAAACAGGGCGCAAAGCAGGAAACAAACCCTGGGCAGGGCACCAGCCCACCGCAGTAGGGAAAAAACTGACTTTTTGAATTATTTACCAAGGGAATTATGAGATAATGACAATTCATATTTTTTTATTTTCTTTCTTTTTATTATTTGTGCATTTTGAGAATATTTTTTCTCTCTTAACATATGTTTCAGAACAGTATATTATGTAGGAATTTGGGCTGCTTTTTCTTTAGCACCTTCTGTATTTAGTGTTTTCTGAGTTTAATTACTAATTATTCGTGGTGCCACAACATATTTTGTTAATCAATTGGGTGGAACTAAATTACTATTCCCATTACCAGCATGTTGACCTGGAAGTTATGTATCACAACACCACACCCTATGTTATTAGTGCAACCCTTTAAATCCAAAGCAAACACTCATTCGGTACCTGTGATTGGGATAAAAACTGTATGAGATGAAATACATGTTCTTTCTATACTTTCTGGTTTCCAATTCTATTGTTGCTCTCTCTGACTTTGATTTTTGGTTTACAATCAGTCTATGGTGTTTCAGATTTGGTTTTTACGGTTTTGACTCATTTCTGACTTGACAAACTTTTCATCTCCTGGGGCCTCATGTATAAACGGTGCGTACACACAGAAATATTGAGTAAGAACGTTTCCACGTTCAAATCGCGATGTATAAAACCTAAACGTAAAGCCACGCACATTTCCACGGTAACTCATACCCTGTTGTACGCAAGTTCTGCGCTCAGTATTGCAGACTGGCGGCACCCAGTGTCAAAGCATTGCTACTGTTCCCATGTGGTTTATCTTTCTGTTTCAGATCCACATTACTGACGAGGCTTTATAAATACACTGAAATTAAGCGCATATTGTTTATTAGTTTAATGCATGTGATTGTAATTAACCTGTAACAATATAATGGTCCACAGAGTGGTCAAACTATTCTAAATACCATAACTGCTTTAGCGTTGTTAGTCTCACGGCACCTTCTTCTTCTTCTTTCAGCTGCTCCCGTTAGGGGTTGCCACAGCGGATCATCTTTTTCCACATTACTCTCACTGCACCACTTGGAGCAGCTGATCGGAAAGAGAATTATCGGTATACAGCATCAAGCACACGCTGCCTCAGCCATGCTGTCTATCGAACGGCTTCTCACACAGCAAATGCTTCAAAACCTTTCCTGTACGGACTTCACGGTTCAGAAACAGTTTCATCCCAAGGGCTTTAAACGCACTCAATCAGTCCTTCAACTGCTCCTTGTAGACCTGTTTGTACTTATAAGTACAATCACCTCACTGTAAACTTGCAATAGTTATAATATTGTACAACCTGAGCCACTTTATAAAGCGCGTATTTACATATGATGACAATATCATTTTTAAGATGAAATGCAGCAAAATATGTTTATTATATTATACAGATAAAACTTAAACTTTATTTAAATAATCTATATTGTTAATAATTAAAGGACATGGTGTCGCTACGCTAGCAAGGATCTGGCACTTCGTTCATAGATTGTTCCTGCCTTACACTGTATGCTTCACTTGGACTGGCGTGATGGACAGAATGATTAAACACGTACTACAAAGATATTTCAATGTTCCTTAAAAGTTTTTAAGAATTGGCGTTATAAGCTGACAGATGGCTTAACGTCTATTACAGAGCTGATTGTGTGGCAATTGGGTATTTGGAGAAAGAAAAGGAAGGACAGGAATTGGAGGTTAGTACGTTTGAAAGAGACAGGACTGCTGCAATAAATTATTTTATCGAAGGTCGTGCACAATCACTGTGCCACCGTGTTCCCATGTTTAATAACGTGTTTTAACTCCTATCATCATGAAAATTATATCATGTATACATCTCAGTATTTTAGTTATTCAGAGAGCTGTAATATCACGAATGTAATGGATTCTGTGTCCTTTCGGAGCAAGAGAAAGCCGGTTTGAGAAACACGTAGTGATTCACACACATAGAGCATCAAATACAAAACAAAGCATTTAACGTACTACTTTAGTTACGATGGGATTTGAGAAACTAGTAAATTAAACGATTTTAAGATTAAGTTTATGATGTTCTACTTTAACGACCAAATAAACTATGTGATTAAAGTGGAAATTTCGAGATTAAAGTTGACATTTCATGCTTTTTCCCCACTGTGTGCCTTTTTTTTTCTCTGTACCCTAATAAGCTTTCATATGACACTCAGACGGTGGGCTACAACTCGCCTTTTCACAGCAACTTTGATATGTGACTCTTTTTTTTTTCAGGCATTGTATGACTTTGTGAACTTGAGATTTTGAGTTTCTCTGACATGCTATGTCACTCAATCAGCTTCCTTTTGTTGTTTATATCACTGTTTAAACCAACAAATAGTATGTTTTTCCATGCGTCCGCTTGGTATGCGCTGAAATTGTTCTGTTTTTCCTCGTGGTTTTGCCATTGTCTTTTTAACAGAACGCTGAGCTTAATGGCTATTAATATTGATTTGCATATTCAAAGAGGGTAATTCTGGGAGGAGTTGGGGCGGGACAGCAGGCGCATGCACGTGCATTACTTTTCACGCAAACCAGGATTTATGTAGCGGAAGAACGTGGAAGATGGAGTACGCACAGATTTCTGCATCTGGATTTTTCTGTGCGTAAGCACATTTCAGCTTTTTAGCTTACATCATGTTATAGTGCGAATTCTACGCACAGCATTATGCATGAGGCCCCTGGTCCTCTAGAAAATAGTTCTCAATTAGAATTTATATATATAAAATGTTCCTGTCTAGATATACATATTTGAGAAAGACCTTTAATCTGTTTAATCATTTTGGGACCCAAAACTTTAGGTGTGTTAAAGACTAATACCATTTATCTGTATGCTGATTGGTACAGACTGATTAGAACATTAGAAAAGATGAGAACAGGCCATTCAGCCCAACATGATCTGGCCCTTGACTACAAATTACACTAACTTACTTAAGATCATTGCTTTCTTATATTCTCTAGTTTTGTCGTGGTGAACTTAGCAGTGCCTATGGCAGGCTTCCTTGTACTTTTTGTAAGAAGAACGTCCAGCTGGTGGACACATTTGTAACAGTGATTTTGATTATTCTTTATTGAAGATACTAATTTCTCTAACAATACTCAAATTGGATCTTTCAAATTGGATTGGCATCAACACACTGTAGTGAAACTGAACAAAGATGGATGAAATGATATTCCTGGAACATTAACATGGTGTCAGTATCTATTTTTCTGTGAGTGGATGCTTGTGCACACACAACTAGATAGGTGCTAAAGAAACAAAGCTCTGTTTGAAGAAGTATCATTTGTCATGGTGGAGGACAAGAAATCATATATTACAATTAAAAATTAAAAGAACAAAGATGGTAGAAATTTGTTTTCTCTTACCCAGTGTGTCTTACATATCCATGATTCAAGATAGACCCTGGAAAGTCTAAAGACTCTGGCACCTTGAAGGCTGAAAGTGAGGCATGGCCTGAGAGGAATTATGTAATGTTACCCTAGTGACACTAAGAGGGCAGGTGGCCCAGAAGTTGCCAGGAATGGCTGGCCCACCTTATAGACAAACAGAAAGAGAGAGGAAGGGAGTAGGTTGGGGGGAATACAGATCTGATAAAAGGTAAAAAAAAAACTTCAGCCTGACAGAGGGCAATACACAGTCTTAGGCTAGTACAACAAGTAGTGGGTTGCTCAATTAGCAGTGGAGACAGTGATTTCTGAGAATCAAATAGCTTCCAGTCAGCTGTCTTCATTTGAAAAATTAGCATGTTTGGTAAGCTTTTAGGCTTTACTTTCCTCTTTTCTAAATTTATAGAAAGTGCTTAACTTTAGAACAAAATTTTGTGTGGCAAATGTGAAACGACTTTGACATGAAAAACAGCAGACATATTCTTTAAATGGCCCAGTGTATACACATAAACAGTCCCTACATCATTACACTACAACTACCAGTCTATAATATTAACATAAAGTGTAATGGATGCATGGATTCATGATGTTTACACCAAATTCATCCACACCATCTCCGTATCACAGAAAACCAACATTTAAGAAACCAAGTGATATGCTTCCATAAAGTTTACTTTTCAATATTAAAAATTCTGAATTACCGTAAGACATCCTAAGTGCCGTTCATAAGAAATGTAATGATTTACCTCTTGAAGTAAAAGAACATAATAAACAAGTTGGGTCAAATACTTGAAATATTAAAATGCATGTTTCAATATATAAGTTTAAACTTTAAATATTCTCAATTGTGATGTAAATGTGTCATTTTAACCCACTGATAAAGGTCCATAAAAGGTTAGATGCCTAGTAAAGAATCAAAAATCAAAATATACATCATATTCATAATCACCGACCTTGCAATTTATCATTTTTTAACCTTCTGGGAGTGGGATAAGATCACAGATAAAGAATCAAATATCAAAAATATTAAAATATTCGAGATGAGCAGTCCAAACACTTGCATTACTAATCCTTATTTTTTCAAAGTTCTGTGAAAATCTGCAACTTTCACCCCTTGTGTCTCATTAGGATGTGAGACTCTGGCTTTGGTTGATGTGGCAAACACAACTCCAAGTCCTTCTGATGATTTTCGCTAAAGATACCTATTAGTTTACTCTTCTTCATAAGAGTGTAGTTTCCTGGATAACATATGGACCAAAAAGTGCCTAATAATTGGTGTTCAGGTCTGGATGGTTAAAAAGCTTGCTGTCTTGCATAATTAGACATCTGGCAAACTGAATTCTACATAATAAGTGGGGATTTTCTCGTACTGGTGAGTCAGGACGTGCTAGATATAAAACTGAAAGGATTTAAAAGCACTTTTATGAACACTAAAAAAGTATGAAAAGATTAATTCTACTCTTTTAAACAGATGTATTGATACAGTTCACCCTGTATGTGAAAATTCCACACAGAGGAGTTTATCTAAAATTGCCCTCTGTAACAATATGGTGAGCTATAATTACAGTACAACAGCCTTAGTAGTGACTCACTCACCTATGCCAAAAGACATTTGTTTTCTTTTTATTTATTTTATTTTATTTTTTCGCGCACTGTCTTAATTATAGATGGCTCTTAATTATATGGTGTTTCTGCTGTTCCAGGATAGTGAATAGAATATCAAATGAGTTTTCATAGGCACCTATTAACCTTTGAAGACATTGCAGATTATAACAGATCATATTAGTTTATGTATTTATAATTGAATTTCTTTAGTTTTACCACCTTGTATCCATCCAGATGTTAGTACGGTATATCCCTTAAATTTGTGCCCTCAGGGAGCCAGATTCCTCAGAGTTGCTTCCTCCTATCCTCAAAATAGTTCTTTATTACTTCAAATATGATTATAAATGATTTTACACATTTATACTTCAGAAATAAAAAGAACCACATCAATTTTCATAAAGAAGAAAAGAAAGGGCTATAATGTAAGAATGCTCTGATGTATGAAAAAGACAGCTCTGTCCAAGAAGTTCTGCCATGTTTTGTAGGCTAGTGGATAGAACCCCATTCAGTAAATGTAATTTTTTTCCATTTTCAGTTTGTATAGTCAATCACTGTGCCATTGGGAAACAGCGAGTGTTGTACTCATCCTAAAATAGTGTGTCAATTCTTATTTAGCTTAAATTGCAATACTGGCACAATACTGGATGAGCTCCAAGATATTACTTTCAGCTATGCTGCTTTATAACTTGTTATGTCTACAGCTATGTTAAGAAATATTTCCTAATATTTCCAGCAAAATTTACCTTTCACTATTTTCTTGTTGATGTATCAATTTATACATAAATACCTTTACATTTTTAAATCATAAAACAACTGTCTTTTCTGTAGTCTTACAGTCATGTAAGTAGTCTTGTTGAGAGGTTTACATACTTTGGCAGTGACATTCATGTCTCTGGTGACTCTTCCTATGAAGTCAGTAGACGGATTAGGAGAGCATGGGGGGTTAGGTCATGAGGTCACTGGAAAGGTGTGTGTGTGTGTGGCGATCCCGATATCTCTGCAAAAGGATGAAGGTCCAAGTCTTTAGAGTCCTTGTGCTTTCAGTCTTGCTATATGGTTGCGAGAATTGGACACTATCCAGTGACCTGATACGAAGACTGGACTCCTTTGGTACTGTGTCTTTCCGGAAAATCCTTGGGTACCGTTGGTTTGACTTTGTGCTCATGGAGTCCCGAATGAGGCACATTACCTGCATTGTGAGGGAGCGTCAGTTACGGCACTATGGCCATGTGGCACGTTTCCCCAAGAGTAATCCGGCTCGTAAGATCCTCATTGTGGATCCAGAGTGGCTGGACCAGGCCAAGGGGTTGCCCATGTAACTATAAGTTTAACTATAAGTTTTATTACACATTTAATGTTCACAATGTACATTTCCTTTACTGTTCTATAATTTAGAATACTTACAGTAATGTGTGCCTGCTACCACAGTAATTAATGTTAGAACTTTCAAACAAATTACCAGGACCAGATAATAATTATCCTGGAGTGCTTGAGGAGGTTATTGAGTACATATATAAACCCTTGACACATATTTTTAGGACATCATTGTACACTGGCAAAATTCCAAAGGACTGGAAAATGGCAAATATTATCCTGTTATATAAAAAGCGTGATTGGTCAGGTTATGAACTTGTTTACCTTGAGCTGACTTTTTAGGCAAGTCGTTTATTTCTGATTTTGGGTTTTCATTGTTTTTTCTTTAATTATTGATTAGAGATAAATTATTTGTTTGCCTCAGAGGTTTTACAGCTGTGTGTCTTTGGACTTTTACAAGTGTTTTTGCACTTTTAAAGCCAGTGCCATATGTTGGGCCTCTGTGGCCCAAAAAGTCTGCCTCTTGAGTTTGGGGTTTGACTGCCTGGGGTGAATCCTAATTTTGGGACAGACTAGGTCCTGGCCTGGCCTTTGTGTGCATTTTATACCCTGCATCCTTTCCACCATCTTGTGTGATGCAAATCACACCACTCAGAGTAAAGTGGTCACTGAAGTGTGGATAGAAATAAAGTGTACATTATTAAACAAAACTGAAACATTATTTGTGGTATCTTCATAACTTCTGAAATGAGTTACAGAGATAGATAGCTAGATAGATAGATAGATAGTATTTTATTGTGTCCAAAGGGAATATTTATTTCCTCCAGCAGCAATACTAAACATAAAGTGTAAACAATAAAAACACAAACTTTTACATTACTGCATAAGGCAAGACCCTGAACTATTCACAAAATCTAATATAATTGATACCATATTATGAAAATGTATTGTTTTTATGCCAATATGTCTGTTACAACTGTCAAGAATGAAGATGGACAATATAGAGAAAAACAGCCCATCTCAGCACCCTGCGATAGAACAAATCGTTGACTAAAGTGCTCCAGCACAGCATGATATGAAGATGATGGGCAGCGTTAGTAATAATGGCATCTAGTTTTGTCATCATTCGCTTTTTGCCATTTGCTACAGTGAGTCCGGGGTCAAGACCTAATAAAGCTGGGCTTTCTGATCAGTTTATTCAGGCTTTTGCATTCCTTGTGATGGGTTTGCTTCCTCAGCAGTCTAAAGTTGTTGTGATTTGTAGGTATTTTGAATTTATACTATATAGTTTAAGAAATTATTTTTCTTATTTTTTTTTAATTAAATGCCATTTGTTTGTCTTTTGACATGAGTGTTGCTCAGTCAGTGTCCACATTTTTGGAAAAAAAAACCTTAAAAGTGACAACTTGAGCTACTTTGGAGTTTTTGCTATTCATTATTGTTTCTTTGGTTTGTAGCCATTAGCTAACTTTTTGGACTTTAGGTTTTTGTCTTCACAGTATTTTTAATCAACTAATATCAAACTCTCAGACAGTTTTTCACAATTTTTTCCTTGTCCTTTTCTAATTTCCCTTTTTTACTCCAGGCAAACTGCAAAATCTTAAACCTATCACCATAAAATGTCAGAACATCACAAACAGCTTGTCATACCCCTGAGCCCTCTCAGAAAACAGCTTTTCTGTGGGGCAAGTCTATATTCCTCATACAAACCAGCCTACTCTTCAGTCTACTGTTCTGATGGACCCCCAAGAATTTAGAAGTTTTCTTCCCCTCTGTTTTGATTTGAGGTTGAAAGAGCTAAAAGAAATACAGTGGGCTAGAAATATGACTAGACAATATTTTAGCTGGCTTATATAATAATCAAAACAGTTTATTAAAGATTATTTAAAATAGACCAAACTGGAAAGTGGAATTTAAGTCAAGCAAGAAAACCATAAGATACAAAAGTCATCATCATATGTAAATATGCGCTTCATAAAGTGGCTCAGGTTGTTCAATATTATAACTGTAGTGCAAGTTTACAGTGAGGTGATTGTACTTTTAAGTACAAACAGTTCTAGCAGGAGCACTTGATGGACTGATTTAGTGCGTTTAGAGCTTTTGGGATAAAACTTTTTCTGAAGCGCGAGGTCCCTACAGGAAAGACTCTGAAGCGTTTGCCGTACTGTATGGGAGAAGTTTAAACATACTGCCCACATGGCTGAGACAGCGCGTGCTAGATGCTGTGTCCCGATAATCCGATCAGTTGCTGTACAGCTGTGATTCCACACTCAGATACAGTGGGTTAAATACTATGAGTGGTGCACCGACAGTGACAATGCTAAAGCAGCTATAGTATTTGAAATAGTTTGGCCATTCTGTGCACCATTATATGGTTATGGGTTGATTACAATCAGATGCCTTAAACTAATAAATGATATGTGGTTAATTTCAGTGCATTTGATAAAGCCGCGTCAGGGATGTGAATCTAAAAAATAAAGGGAAACTACACAGGAACAGTAGCACTGCTTTGACGGAACTGAGCAGAGAACTAGGGATTGAGCTGGCGTGAAAATGTGCGTGGCTTTACGCCAAATTTAGTTTTTATACATCGCGATGTGAGCGTGGAAATGGGCGTACGCAACATTTTTGTGTGTATGCACCGTTTATACGTGAGGCCCCTGGTCTTTGTAAAGAAACAAAGAGTTTGGGGGCAGATGACTGTTTTTGCTGAGATACAGAATATTGACAATATACTACCAAAATACTTAGGAGCAATGGAAAAACAGACAAATCTTTTTGTAAATCTGTAGCTTGGTCAGTAATTCATTCCTCAGTAACAGGAACAAAACTACAGATATTGTTTCCTAAGTTGCAAGTGAAGAACTTATAATGAATGATCTAGTGGAAAGTACCTGTTTTAAATTATCTTCTTTATACATATTATACTATTCATGCCATTTAATTTTCATAATATATGCTGAGTTTTAACATATGACATATTTTAGTAGCGTCAATGTATCAATTAAAATATGGAAAATATTATAAATGTACAGCTGTTACACAAAATAAATTTAAGATGGATTTGCTTATATGTTCTGTCCATCCATTTGTATTTTTTGGTTCATTTAACTCCCTTGTGTTATTGACTGCTCCTTAGGGGCCTTGTGAAGCACATGTGCCTCTGAAATTCTGTGGCAACTTAATCGCTGAGGAACTTTTACTGCTGACAGGAAGGAAACAGCTGCTGTTCAATGCCATTGTTTGTACTTTAGTATCCAGGGACAACTAGCCTGTCTCTGACATGGTGAGAGGAGAAGGCCAGTCATGTACAAGGTGTGCCAAAATTAGAGCACAGCATGGAAAGAGAGCAGCACTGCTAATCTGGAAATGTTTTCTAGTAATGTATGGCAGTTCTGTAATCTCCATGTGGTATAGAGATCTCTAGCTATTCACATTGTAAGTTATTTTATAAAGAGATATTTAAGAAAAATAATGCATATCTCAAAATATGTGTCGGATGCAAATTGTTTAAATATAATATATGACTATTTATAAATCAATAATCATGTAGACTACTACATTTTTTTCCCTCACATTTCACAGAATTTCATTCCCACAACAATGCAACAGACTACACGTGTTAAATGAAAAGATCTATATAGTGGGATGTTGTCATCCTGGGGAAAAATTAACTGAGTGGAAATTACCTTCAGCATATTTTCAGAAACCTGAAAGCTCTGTTGAGTTTCAATCACAATGCAAAATGGTTATTTGTGCTGGACGCTTTAGCATAATCATAGTTTCATTCAACATGAATGTGTGTCAGTGTCACAAAGACAGCTCAAACGAATTTGCCATACTTGTGATTCCATACGTAGGCTTGAAGATCAGATGTTCAGACATAAAGAATGGAAATCTAATGAGCCCTGTCTGAAATCTGATAGAGAAAGAGAAATAGGAACCCTAGCTTAATAGGTACAGATTAGGCACGCTGGAGAGCCTGTTTTCAAACCCAGTGACCTGTGGCCTCATTTACGAAACTTCGCGTGGATTCAAGCGTGAAAATATGATGACCACTCCAAAAAAACAGGAAAATGCATACGGCAAAAAAAAAAAAATCTGATTTATAAAACCGGGGGTACGCACATTTCTATATGACTTACCCTTTATAAATTGTAATCACCTAGTAAATATCCATTCATGAATGTGCCTCAAACAACACCATGAAACATGTATGTTATCATAATGCTGCAGAATTTCATAGGTTGGTAGAGCAGCCTATCCCACCTGATGCATTAAAACCCCACATCCTGCATTCAAGAGTGTTTGGCTGTGCTCCACAGAGTGTAAGATCACGCACAGCATTATAGCACCTCTCCTCTGTGCTTTAGGGGTACGGGAAACACTTTAGATATCACTGCCTGAACGGGTAGCCACTCTCACATGGCGTAATGACATGATTGCTGTTACATTGAATAGTTAAGACCATATGAAACACTGAGGGTTCAGCCAGTTACCTTACCAACAAGCCAGACAAAATTTACAGCACTATCATCACATCTGTAAAAGCTAATTTGCCTCAAAATACATGAATCACGGGCTGACTGAAGCCATTGGGATACAGTGTTTGCTGGTCACATCTTGGATTACTTGTGCATTAATGGAATGTAACTGCTCATGGGTAAAATAAACAGCTTCATTCTCATTAGGTGCCCTTATTGCAATTTCAGGGCATTTAATTGCTCCGATTACATTAAGAGAGACAGACATGGCTGCAGATTGCCTTGCTATGTTGGCAATAACAGTTTTTTTTTCATTTCCACCCATCATATGAAAACTTGATCTAGTGCCACACTGGTGCTACTTGACATCCAGCACAGCAGGCAAGATGGAGTAAAGCTTGGTTGCCATATTCCTGACCTGTCTGCCAGTTCCCTGAGATGTGATAACAGGTAGCCAATTTAAAGTGACGAAAAAAATAAAAAGGTCTTCAGTGCAAATACATTGCATTGGCCCGCCTAAAATACACTCTATAGATCATATTCATCACTTTTGAGGTGTGATATATTTCTCATGTCAATAAACGTTATGATAATGGCTCAGGGATATGAAATATTATGTGTGTGAATCATTAATTAGCTGGTTTGGCTGCATTTCCCGACTTGATCATGGGTGTCGTCATTTCCCAGATTCTGTAAAATGTTGCGCATGCATTAGTCAGTGAGAAAGTGTGTCTCCTGTTAAGTTTTCTTTTATACATTCTGACATTTGCACGGGAAGTTGCGTGTGCTCATTTCAAGTCTCTTTTCATGTGCATCCAAACTTTAGAAATGAGGTCCCTGTTGAATGTCTGCACTAATCTAAATAATAGTGCAAGAGTTGAAGACTGCTAGAAATCCAGCGAGTACTGAGAAGTAAATAAGCCAGAAGTAAAAAACTAGGTAGGTGAGCATGGCTGCAAGTCCAGGATCTGAGAGCTTCGTTGCTGTTTCTGGAGAATTAATTAGTTGCAAGAAACTCAAGAAATATTACAGCTAAATATGAACATTATTTTAATAATCCATCTTTACTCTGTCACACATGTGTGCTTAGGAGGCAGTCAACAAGCCCAAAGGTGAGTGAAACATCGCGAGACAAGGGGTTGATTTGCGGTACTAACGTCCTTCTCTTTCTCTCTCTCTCATTGAACAAAAAGAAGAAAAATAAAACAGTCTTTACTTACAGGTTCCAAGATGGCCACCAAGACATCGCTTCCGGCACCTCTCGATGATGATACTTCCAGCTCCTTGCAATGACGATACTACCAGCTACATCTTATGATGTTAACTTCCTTCATTACCTCACTTCCAGTCCCCCTTTGATGATGTTGTATACATCCAACAGTTTCGATATCATCTCCTGCCAACTCACTTCCATCCTCCATTTTGTCTTTTGTATATAAACGCCATTTTTGTATGTTACAATTGCCAATCGCTGTACATACTTTTGATCAGAACAAAGTCTTTCGCTTTTTCTTTTTGTCCAACGGACATTATATGGGGATGGTCCCCAAAACATTTTCCTTTGTGGAAGTGCTTTATTTGGAAAAGCTTATTACAACTCATATTTAAAACAAAAGGGGGTAAAACAATTATTCATCATTTTGTATCTTGGTCTTAGTAATATCTGCACAGTCTTCTTGTGTTTGTGTTCATTTTATCTCGTCACTCTCAAAATCCATCAACATGTCCTCTTTTTTCCATCGTATTTCTATATTAACTACACTCAGCCTCTTTGAGCATTGACATACAAACTTGTTAAAGCTGTACGCTGTTGGATTAATGTACATTATTAGGTGGATGGTGGTCAACAACATATTGTAAGTGTTGTGAATACCATATAAATATGTCTATTACAGTTTAAGTTATTGAATATACATACATTTTGCTGTAATGTACTGTATAGTATTCAAAACTTTTGTTGCATACATGTCTGGTTGTTTGGCATTCCAGTATGGAAAAATTGAATAGTTTTCTTTTGACTGTTCATTGCCAGTTAATTTAATTTAAGTTAATTTTAAATGTAGTATTTCAGAAATCATCAAATTATGCATCATTTTTAGGAGTGGATTCATTAAAACATTTTGGAATATCTGTCCAGCGTCAACTGGAGAGCACCTAGTTGTACAATAATTCACTCGGCACAATTCAGTCAATTTTTTTTGAAAGTCATACTAGGTCCTGCAATTGTGGGAGTTAGAGCGGCCACTCGTGCCAGGATTAACTGGGTTGAGTTGGGATGTAGATGATGACAGCCATCAGGCAGAGATGAAGGTCAGCTACATAATGGAGGATGTTAAATAACAGAGGGAAAAAAGGATGTAAGAGTGAACACACTTCCTGTTAGAAAGGGCATACATTACTCTTTTCTGTAGAATAATAACAAACTTACACATGATTTATTTTTTGCCTATATGTTCATTGAACTATAAACTTTCCTTTTTTATATCATGTATAGCAGTTCAAGGACAACACTCTTAAAGGGTACAAAAAGTTTAAACATGAACAAAAGAGCATGCCTGCCTATTTACATTAGGTTTTGCCATGCCCTGGCACCCAGAATATAAAAAAAGAAGCCAGAGTTTGTGTGTGCTACTCAATAATTTTCCACTTCTCTGGCATTTGACCCATGAGTCTGATTGTTCAAAAGGCTGTCTCTCACTGTCTTGTTAGATAATTGTCTGTTTCCTGGAAAGCACTGCATGCTCACTTCTGTGCCCAGACCAGGTGGTATGCTTTTGTGGACTTGGCACTAATGTGACTTTCTGCTCTGTTCTTGTTTTAGCTCTGTAGAGTAACTCTCCTGATCCCTTCCTCCAACCTTTAACTCACAAATGAGCTGTAACAAGTAAAACTGGTGGCAAAATGAATTCATATGTAGAAACACAAAATTATATTGGCTTAAAACAAAAATGTTTAGCACAAAACTCGACAAATACAAACTCAAACTTTTACATTACATACTGTGCAATATGTAACTGAATATCTAAAGCTAAAAATCAACATCTTTAAGTTGAAAGGACTCATTCAGGATTTGATGAGAATGAAATATTCTCTTGCTGGAGACTGTGGAATTTATGTTTTAGATTCTGAATAACATTATATTTTTGTGTTGTAATATAATATGACAGAACGGCACATGAATAGTTCACACTTTTAATATATTAATTAAATTAATTTCAATATTACAGCTTTGCTGTGAACATCTTATCCTGTGATTCTCTTAATGTCATGTTTTGACTGGGGTCTTGCCCCATAGCCTTTTCGTTTTAGCCTTTATGGCTTTTTGTCCTTCAGTTGTAGGCTAGAGCTTTAATAAGACCTCTGACTGTAATGCGTTTTTTTATTTTGGCTTTTCATAACACTTTAGTTGAATCTCAGTTGGTCAAGAGGAGTCAAGAGAAGAATCTCTGGTCAAGAGGAGCTACCTTCTAGGCACACCCTCTATTTAGACTGTTATGGGAAGTGGTCAAGAAAGGGGACACCCAAACACCAGTAATACAGGAATGTTATGACCAGTTTTCTGGGCTTTTGATTACTGCAACAAAGTGCATCCCCTGATGATTTGAAGTACATTAAGTATACATATTCCTTGCTGGTCATAAGAAACTCAAGACCATCCACGTGTATGAACAGTCACACATCCCACATGTTGTCAGAACCCGCTATTTCTAGACTCTGGCATATGGCAAAAGTGGAATGAGTGTGTTGAAAGTCTGGAGTTCACGTACTTGAGTCACCATGCCTAGGCTATCTTATAACATCTTAGAAACACTAATCACTTGAAATATTGAACCTCAGAATCTGCCTATAGCCTCCAAACTCGTGGGGAACACAAAAAGGCCACTTAACAAAGAGACCACAAGAGATGTTTGCCTTTAGCTTCATTAGATAATGACCTCTATTCACAAGCTCTCACAGCCTTTAGTTGTACAAAATATGGTCAGAAACCATGGTATACACCATACTAAAACATGGAAACTGAGTGATGATCCAGCAAGCTACAGGCTGATATTGCACTTTGGTTCCCAACCTAAAATCTCATGGAATGCATTACTGTAAATATGTAGAATCAGCCCTCTTATTGAGGCAGTGATCCCTGACAAGCAAGCAGGTTTGCATCCTAGACATGGTTACTGCAATCGAGTCCTGGCCTTCACAATATAGCTGGTTTCCTAGAATATCCAAGACTGATGTTACAATTATGGACCTGATATTGACATGTGACACCTTCTGATCGATCAGCTTGATCATGAAACTTTTAAAATGATGCACCTGATATGGGCAATGCTAAGCAAGAGGCACTGATTTGTCCACAGGGACAAAACAGTTTTGCCCTGATTCCTCAGTAAATGGTCTACTTCACAAATCAGTTCTTATACTAGTGCTCTTTAATATTTGCATGTGGAACATGCTACTGCCAAAAATATCTGTGATTATGAGCAATCGTATCCCGACAACAAAAGCGAAGTCTGAGTGACTTTGAGTTCACCCTTAGTAAGGATATTAACATCATAACTGAGTACTTCCTGAAATGGAGGCTCAAATCACACTCCCATAAAGCAACACCTTATTCCAGCATGATAATAAAAGTTCTAAATGCACGCTGAATATGATCTTCTCTGGCGAAACAGTATGACATGATTCCACTCTAACCTGTGCCATTAGTATCAGCTATAGATAGGCACATTCAACTTGTGAATGTCCAACTGAAGAAAGTGATGCAATCCCTGAAATGCCCCAACACACTAACTACCCATGCTGTCACACACTGCACCCCAAACTATCTGCTGTGATGCTGTGGCCCTCTGAGAAACCTGATAAATCAAGTTCAACAAACATCTCCCTGTCCAGCATGACCTCATCAATATCCCTCATAAGGGTTTTAGTTGCACATGTCCTTTAACGCTTATGCACAGACCCTCAAGATATGCAACTTTAAACCTGAAGAGGGTTAGAAAACTGAATGGACCGCATAGCAAGTCATGAACAAACACCTTATGAAAGGTGTAGCAGGTTGCTGGCTTTGACCTTCCAAGAAGCTCATTCACATAAACCATGACAGACGATACACAAATGAAAAATTAAAAACTCTACATCATCTGACATTTGCTATATAGAACAGACCATAGAACACATAATGACTCACTACCTGAAATGAAGGAAGAATCACATTGATACAACTTCTACACCAAAGTGTTTTCCTGGATTGCCCACTTTAATGTGAAATTATAGTTGTTTGTCTTTTCCAAGCCATAGGAAAACAAGAAGAAGAAGAATACCAATGTTTAGATGTGATTAATTTAATGTAATTATAATTAAATAAAGAGTGGACTTACAAGGTGCTATACAAGGAGACCAATGCTTCCACGCATTTCCTCAAGCAGTAGGGTTGTAGCCATTGCCTTTTGTTACAATGTGGGAGTAATCAGCCGTGGAATGGCCAAATGGGGAGGCAGCTTGACGGATGAGGTCTCCAGCACTCTAAAAATATCAAAATCTTATTATGTGATATCATCTACTGTTAAATTCTGCTCTGTACTTCTAAAATTTTTATTATTATGCTGTATTAAGGATTTGTTCTGTTCTGTGTATTGTATTGTATTGAACCCCTTCTTTTGACACCCACTGCACGCCCAACCTACCTGGAAAGGGGTCTCTCTTTGAACTGCCTTTCCCGAGGTTTCTTCCATTTTTCCCTACAAGGTTTTTTTGGGAGTTTTTCCTTGTCTTCTTAGAGAGTCAAGGCTGGGGGGCTGTCAAGAGGCAGGGCCTGTTAAAGCCCATTGTGGCACTTCCTGTGTGATTTTGGGCTATACAAAAATAAACTGTATTGTATTGTATTGTATAATTCTGCTTTGTGGTTTCGTCTTTTATCTTGTATTATGCTGCGTTCTTGTGCTGTGTGAACTGTCACAGTTCTCACTTGTGACTTCTCATTCCACTTCATTGCTGTCATGTGAATTTCTGGTCAGTATTTTGAGCGAAGTGTGAGACTGCTGTTGATTTGCTACGTGGGCTTTACAGAAGCAAAAGACAAAAAGCATATGCAATACAGTATACAGATATTGCATTACTACATATGGGAATTTACCACAAAAAATGACTTTTCAGCTGTCCAGTTATGATTTTATTTTATAGTACTGAAACAAGTGAAAAGTCAGGGTTACATTATAACATCAAGTAGGTGTCTAACCACTTGCATTTCCCACGTGTCCCCTGGAGCGTGAATACAGCATAAGCTATAGTTTGTTTCATTTCACTTTGTGGACTTTCATTGAATTTAGAGAGCAGGTGCTTTGTTGTGCACTAGTTGAAAAACCCTTTATCCTGTTATTTTTAGAATAATCCAATTCAACATTTTGTGGTACAATTATTGAATTAACTCCTTTTCTCTTAAAATCATAATCTTTGTAATTTTTAATATTTGAGACCTAAGGTTGTATTGAGAACTATTAGTCCTGTTGAATAAATCTGAAGAGGAAGGACTCCTTTGTCAGATTACTTTTCTTGAATTTTACCTCTGTCTTTAACACCATCATTCCCTAAATGCTGGTAACCAAACTATCATTACTTGAATTAAACTTAGTACTTTGCAACTGAATTTTGGACTTTCTCAAAAGCAGGCCCCAGTCAGTCAGAATCCATGGAATTACATCTTCTATCATAATTCTCACCACCGGCTCCCCCCAAGGATGCGTTTTGAGCCCCTTACTGTATACTATGCTGAGCTATGACTGCATATCTCGCTATCCAAACAATCACATAGTACAAT
The DNA here is from genome assembly GCA_026402145.1 of Polypterus bichir lapradei. NCBI lineage: Eukaryota > Metazoa > Chordata > Cladistia > Polypteriformes > Polypteridae > Polypterus > Polypterus bichir. The sequence continues at coordinate 54,941,493 of JANRMT010062854.1, read as the reverse complement.
TTGCAGATGACGCATGTGGTGGTAGGACTTGTCACTCATAATAATGACAGCATACAGAATAGATGTGGATAAGCCGTAGGCTAGGTGTAAGAACAACAACCTTAGTTTCAATGTCAAATAAAACTAAGGAAATGATTGTGGACTTTTGGCAGATCGGTACTCTCCCTCCTCTCACCCTTTAAATCAATAGAGAAGAGGCTGAAATTGTCATCTGCTTCAAATACCTGGGGGTGCATATCACAAATGGGGCTACAATACGTCCTCTCTGGAAATGAAAAGCCATCAATGCCTCTACTTCTTGAGGAAGTTGAGGTGGGCTGATCTGTGCCCCTCTATTCTTATCTCCTTTGACAAGTGTGTGGTAGAGAGCTTCCTCACCTCCTGTATTACGGTATGGTACAGCAGTTGTTTGGCCACAGACAGGAGAGCACTGCAGTGGGTAGTTAAATCTGCACAGCGGATCATCGGCAGCAGCCTACCATCTGTCGAGGACATTTACACCAGCAGGTGTGAGAGTAAAGCCTCCTCCATTATGGAAGATGTCACTCATTCTGCACTTGGACTGTTTGCCAGTCTCCCATCAGGGAGCTTCTTCTTGGATGATATTAGACTAATGAATACAACATCACTAAATCTGACTGTACACTCTGTGACTTATACTTCACTTTGAATTTGTGTATTTCAGTAGTCTCTTGTAGTAAACTATTTTCTGCTACCTATTTTCTTTACTTGCTGCTAATTACAGGGCATACTGCAATAATATTTCTCTTATCTATAGTTCTCTTATTTGTGTATAAATGTTATTTCATTCTATTTTATTGTGTCTATCTGTGATTATACCTTTATCACAAAGCTTTGGGAGTACTTATGGGGTACTTTTTATTATGAATTTTTTATGGGGCTATCATGGGCACTGTTCAATTACCGGGACCCAAGTACAGTACTGAATTTTGTTTCTGCATATAGATGTTGTAATGACAATAAAAGGTCTTTGATCCTAAATAATTGTTTCAGGTTTATTAAGTTTATCTTTTAAGTCTCCCAGTCCTCGATTTTGTTGTCATTTAATTATTGTTATAAGAAAGCCCTGCCAGTTTGGCTTTGTTTCTTTATTTGAAAATCTGAATGTCTTGTTTTATTGCTAATGTGTCCAATTAAAGCTGACCAGTGTTCATTGCCCAAGAGCTGAGATGTGGGTTTTAGCTATAATAAAAATTCTGGAAGGAGGTTTAAATTAAGATATGGGATGATGTAATGAACTGACTGAAGGTGATGCTCGTTAATTGCTTTTTAGGCGCTTACAAAAAGGAATTTCTGTGTAACTGTCAGTCTTGTATTTTGTTCTGAGCTCTTCACTTGTGATGATCAATTTTGTACCCTTTTCCTGTAACACTTGTTCCCAAAAAGTCCCCCAGACTGATGTTACTCGATTATGTTGATCTCTTTTGTAAGTCACTTTGGATAAAAGCATCTGCTAAGCAAATAAATGTAAATATAAACAGAGCCACAGTTGATTTCCATGGCAGATAAGTCTTGTGTTGTTTGTGATAATCTTTGGGGTGGTCAGATAATGTAACTCATTTATTTAATTGTTTTCATTGTAAGCAATCAATTATTTAGAATAATATTGTAAGTAATCCTCTGTCATAGTGTTATCAGCTATATTTTATACATATTTATATTTTTTAAACTGAATACTGTTTAGTAGGTACACTTGTAGATGTGTTTAATTACATAAATAATTATACCTTTATCAGGGCTAATAAATTAAGCAGCTAATTTTCATCTAAGCAGTGGGTGAGTTAACCTACAAGGCGGAATAGAAAAAAGGTTTATTATTGTGTGACAATCAGATGCAGCAGATGAGCTCTCCATAACGTAATCCGTGCTAAAGTTTGTATATTCAGCTGTCAATAGCATATTGAATTAAGAGTTATTTTCAAAATGCCAGGTGTTGGATCTCTGATGCCAGGATGAGCTAGCCTAAGGGAGCCTCTTCCTGACTTTCATAATAATCTTGTGTACCATGGATTCTTGAGAGCTGTGTGACATTGCACAAATAAAGAGAATTTTGGATCACATGATTTGTTTTCGTCTGCTAATCCTACAGGAAACATGCAGAATTCTTTGAAATGTGTAAGTCTCCAGCCTGTATGGCAGTGGACTGGGGCTTAAAGATGAAAGGCCACTGACAATACAGAAGTGAAAAGGATGACATTGCTGCTAAAGTGTATTACAAGTGACCAAAGCTGTGGCAATTGGTGACATTACTGCTTAAACGACAATCATAAATGTATCCTGATAGCTGCCAGATAATTTTTTATTTCAATCATTCAGGCAACCATAATCCTTTTAAATCAGCCAAATCTTTCTGAATCCCTAGAAGTTTTTTTTTCTTCTGAGAGCAAAAGAAAGCAGTGTATTTTTTGTGCACTGCTGTACATGCTGATGTGGATAAGGGAAGACATTATACAAGATGGTGAGAGAGAAAGAAGTGTGTAAAGCTTTCCCTTTGCAGGCAGGCTCTGGGTACTTTTTAACTATCATTTAAGGTAAAGAAGCAAGAAGGAACTTTTGAAAAAGCTGCTGTCTCTCCTCAGCTCTCAGCTTCTGCTGCAATTGCAATCAAACTTGAGCCCATAACCGAGAGATGGAAAAAACAGACCTCTGGCTGTTCCACAAATGTATCTAATTAGAAAACAGTCTGCCAGGCTTTGTGAATTTTCTCCATTTTTTTCATATTTGGCAGCAGATTTAGAGTTTTGTTACAGGATAACCCATTTTCTGCAGTAGATTTCACCCTTCCTGAAACTGTCAAGTGTCAAATTCAACTTAAATTAAAGCAACAGTAAAAGAAAAGAAGTGAAATGATATTGATAAATTTACAGAAGAGTGGTGTGTAAAGTTCTGCTAAAGTCATAATTTTATAGTAAGAATGAAACAAAAAACCTGGAATTGTGGTTCTCTTTAGTAATCCTCAGTAACTGAGACCCTAGTTAATTGTAAGGTCCATAAACGCTTATAGTTGTCTTACAATATATAATTGGACTATCTGCTGTTGGTGGGCAGTAGCTCAAATGGGGAGGATTTGACTCCTGGGGCCTCATGTATAATGCCTTGGGTAGAATTCTGATCTGATGCTACCTTCCCTCCTTCTCCACCTTCCTCCCGCCACAGATTTAAATATGGTTGGCTCCTTCCCTTTCAGTTTATTTGGCTTTCCCCATGAACCATTAGCCAGCATTACAAATCTAGTCAATCCACCATTATCAGGACTAGGGAAAGGCACAAACTTCCAATGACATCCCCCCATAAACATTACAACCGTTGCATACTTTAATGCATCTCATCATAAAAATCATATGAAGTATGCATCCTAGTATTCTAACAGCTCACAGCTCCAAGAGGATAGCTCTGCAAAATCTAAATCAACTTAGGAACCAGTCATCCTGGTACAAGAAATTAGCATGATCTCTAAATATGTGCTCTCTTCTAATTCTTCCATTTGCAATGTCTTCTAACAACACTAAAGCAATAATATGAGTTGGAATAGTTTGGCCATTCTGTGTACCATTATATTGTTACAAATTGATCACAATCAAGTGCCTTGAATTTGTATCATGGATGCAAAACTGAATATGAAAGGGAAACCACACAGACGCTAGGTGCTGCTCATTTTCAAAATCAAGCAGAAATGTGCGTATGTATGGTGTGAGGCTGCTGTGAAAATGTGCATTTTACTTTAGTTTTTATACATCTTGATGTAAGCATGGAAACAGGCATATGCAACATTTAGTTTATACATGAGGGCTGCGGACACTATTTAGTGCCTACTTTCATTTCTGAGTTTTTTAATTTCACTAGAAATTTGGAAATAACAACAGGGGCATTATAATATTCACAGCCTTGTTAAAAAAATATTTTTTCATGATTAATTTTAGATTATCAGATGAAACCCAACATCTCCTCCACTGAGTATTTTCTTTAATTTCCTACTATAACGCTTCTTAACGAGACAAACGTGTAAATAATAGATTTCCAATCTAATTACATGAACTACCAAATGCAAATGTTCATGTCAAATCACATTAAATCAAAGTTTTTTTTGTGCCAAATATTCAGGAAGCCTCTAAAACCGATCATCTGGAACAGTAGATCACTGTTAGATGTCCCTCAAGGAAAAGTAAAATTGTTTTGATCCAGAACCCTAAAGGACAATGTAAAATGATTTTATATATTTTATATGCATTGTGATTTGTTAGTAAGGAAAACAAAAATAACAAAACTATTTTGCTTTCTATGTTTTGTCAGCTTTTGGGTTTTATAACAGATTTTTCTATTTGGATTCCATGTTTTGACAGATTACAATGACTTTATCTTTTCTCTCATTCTTGTCTAGATAAATCTTTGAGAATAGACTGAGTTTAGAAAAACTTTGTTTAGCAGTTGCTGTTGGTGCAGACAATGTGGCTTGGATTTTCAATTGTTAAAGTAGTTTTGGAAACAGTAAATTAGCATCAAACTTTTTGACTATACTTAACTTTACTTGGGCGCCTTTCTTTGGACAATTCAGAAGTCCTGTCAGCTCTGTCAGTAGACTCCACCTAATCTGAGCTCAAATGGTACTGCCAGCTATGAAACTGAACCATATTCAGTCTCACTTTTCCTCAAAGAGTGAGCAGTCACACATGCAGACACTGAGAAGCATTCTCAGGTTCCCACTCACAGTTTCAGGATGCATTGTTTATTTGCAGTGTGCTTGAGTTGATAGGCAGAAAATACTGTGAAAATATGATTAGTTTATGAATCTTCAATACTTTTTGAAAGTGGTGAGCAGCTCATAACCATATTAAGCTCTCCAATCACAAGCATGTTCAGTTTAAAATTATACAAAGTGCAATGGAACTTGGCCATCAGCGACCCCCAAACCCCACCACGAACACACAGAGAGCTCCAGGTTCAAATAATGGATGGTTTATTCACCACAAAGCTCCAGAATTGTTGTAAACACAAAGCACAAATCACAGGTTCTCTCTCTCTCTCCATAATATCTCTCCACAATACCTGCCTCCACAATTGCTATACTGTACATCTTCCTAACTCTGTCTTCCCTGGATAAGGGAGTGCAGTCTATTTTAATGAGAAACTGGGAGTACTTCTAGCGCCAGGGCCACTGCCCGATGGAAGTGCATCTCCCTACAGCACGCTCCCTTGTGGCATCCATGGACCCCAGCAGGGCTGTGTTGCCAGATTACAACTCTCGGCATTCTATGCTGATTCCCAAATGGGCACCAACAAGGAGGGCTGCTGCCATCTAGTGCCTGGGAGGGAATAAACATCCACAAAAGACAGTCTTTCCCTGTCCTCTTCTTCTGTTGTGGTCAGGGAAGGTATAAAGTCCATGTCCATTTATTTGGGGCTTCCCGCCCGGGTAAGGAATCATTTACTCTGGCTGGGATGTCAATCCACCCATTAAAGCTGCCTAGTCCAGGTGCGACCCCATTCCCTTTCTTGGCCAGGATACCTTTTTGTTCCTATGGGGCCTCTCCTTCAGGTAAGCAATCTTCTGGACTCCTGGCTGGGGTGCTCATCCATGCTGTGTGCCTCCTACAATAGATTGTATATAACCCTCCTGTAATTGCCATTTAATGGGCCTGGCTCCCAACCCACTTTGTCATCTCTGCTCTTTAAGTACTACTGGCACTTTTTTGCACATGTTCCGGCTCGTAGGCTCGTAAGCTTGATGTCAGGATATGTGTTTAAGCATAGTTTGTGTAGTTTTTAGCCTTTTTCGTTTTGGTGCTTATGATAACTGGTCCACTGCTAGTTGTACACACTCCATCAGTTTACGTGTCTTCAGTAGTGATGGCCATTTCAATTCACTTAACTGATTCGATTCTTTCAAGCTGCCAATTTAAGTGAATTGATCATTTGATTCATTTGATACCTTTATAGGAATAGTGGGATTTTCCCCGTGATCTCATCACAAATATATAATTGAATAATTCCTACTGTCATGCTTGTGCGTCGGAGATTCTCCTCGCAGTCTCGAATGAGGTATGTGATAACCCAACAGGGTGAGAGGGGGCAGTGTTGCTAACATTCCCTTCTCTTTCACTCCCCTCAGCTCAGAGAAACTGCCTAGTGAGGCAACTAAACCCCACCCTTTTCAATTTGTGCGATATAAGAAGTCCAGCTGCCCAGAATAACACATCTTTTGCAATCAGAGCAACCCACCGGATAGAGCTCCAGAAATTTACCCTCAATTCTAAGACAAAGAGCCAGATACATTTGTTGTTATTTGCCCAAAGAGCTGCTTGTACAGACAGCGTATCTTTGTTGGACTTCTTCCAATTAAACTGAGTGACCTGTTTGGTGTCCCAACATTTCATTCTTTCTATGACCTGTGATTCGTACTCCCTGCTACAATAAATTATTTTGTGTATATGTGTATGATTTTGTAATTTATTATACTGTATATTTAACATGATGATAAATCATATGACATTGTCCTGTTTCAGTACACAAGACATGATAAGACATTTAAGATGCATAATTAAAATAAGATGTTACCTTAAAGAATCACAAGTGAATGAGAATTTTGCAACTCATTCTTGGGTAATGATTAATTCACAAATCCATTGATCAAGCATCATGAGAGTCATTCTCAGGTAATGATTTGTTCACAAATCAAATGAATGAGAACTATGAGACTCATTCATTGATCAGATGAATGAGAAATGCATGACTTGTTCTCGGGTAATGATTCAGTGGAAGCTCGAAAGAATCAAGTGAGAGATATATGTTCTGTGCATTTAATGAGCCATAAATGGTGTACAATAAAGTTAATTTGAAAGCAAATAATTGTTAGAGGTTAGAATGATATTTGTATAAGGTTCAGTTTTGAGTAACTAACTTGTTTTTTTTACAAAGTGACATTAATGTATTAGTTTAATATTATGTTTATACAGTAATCCCTCGCTATATCGCGCTTCGACTTTCGCGGCTTCACTCTATCGCGGATTTTAATATGAAAGCATAACTAAATATATAACGCGGATTTTTCGCTGCTTCGCGGGTTCTGCGGACAATGTGTCTTTTTACTTCCTGTATATGCTTCCTCAGTTGGTTTGCCCAGTTGATTTCATACAAGGGACGCTATTGGCGGATGGCTGAGAAGCTAACCAATCAGAGCACGCAGTTAAGTTCTCCTGACTGAGAAGCTAACCAATCAGAGCACGCAGTTGAGCTCCTACGTGCTGAAAGCAGTGTTAACCAGGAAGTCTCGTCTCACTCATTCAGCATCAACGTGTTTCGCTGTGTAAAGAGTTGTGCTCTTTGGTGTTTATCTTTGTGCATAGTCAAGCCCTTCATTATGGCTCCAAAACAATCTGCTACTGCTTCAGGGGCCGTGCCCAAGCGCAAGAAGAAGATAACGATTGCTGAAAAGGTAAACGTTTTGGATTTGTTGAAGGCTACGATTCTTTTTATTTAAAAAGTAGGAAAGGAATATAAGATCTACGGCTGCAGCGTTCTTTTAACCAGGGTGCAAAACGAGTTGTAAGTGGATGTAATAAGGCAGTAGTCTGGATGGAATCTGCTTTAGGGATTTGGATTGAAGACTGCCAGAAGAAGAACAACGGCACAATCGCCTGAAGTGGCTCCTTTACAAGGGCTGTAACGCTCTCCTTTGTTGTGCAGTAAAATTAAACTCATTGTTATCGGACAAGTCATCGTATCATTGTTGGTGAGTAACCATAATTAATTTTCTTCTTACAGTGCTTAGTACATGTACGTACGCTTAGTGTCACTGTACACACATTTACTGTATACTATTTTTCTTGCATTGTACGTATTTATTGCTGGTGACCTGTCTATCGTAATGGATGTAACATATGTGATATCGGAGACACTCAATATCTTTAAAATAATATTTAGGTTTTACTGTATATAAAGAGTGTGTTTATATACATAATTTCAATGAATCTTACCTAATATCTAAGAGAATACAAAGGGATTATGCTGTATAACTCTGCGGGGAATATTTATAAACAGTGCGGGAGAGTTTATAAGGGCTTAAAATATATAAAAATAACCATACAAACATATGGTTTCTACTTCGCGGATTTTCACCTATCGCAGGGGGGTCTGGAACGCAACCCCCGCGATCGAGGAGGGATTGCTGTATATTCTGTTTAAAACAATTCCAATAACAAATTGTACAAAAAAATTGATACATTCTAATATAAATGTGTTGTTACTGTATTGTACTTGTATGATGAACAAGGGAATTATCAATGGTAGCGTACTTGATTGCTGATAATGATTTAGTTCTAACTAGAAAGGATTATGAATTAGATGGGCACTACTAAATAAGATTACTACAGAATAACTTAGCATCATTTAAAACAATATGTTATATTTGGCCTCTAAGAAACACAGTGGTGTATCTTAGTTTGAATAAAAAAAATGGTTCAAGTGTCTAAAATTATATGATTTTCTAAAAGCATATTGTAAAAATGCAGATTACAAATAATGCTATGTAAGCAAAATGTCATAAGAAGTAATGAAGTGCACAGGAGTTTCAAAAAAATTTAAAACTGGCTGTCCAAAATGTGTTCCTGGCCTCATAAACATGAGGAGTGTGTGCATTGAAATAAAGATTGGCAGATGCGTGCCTCCTTTCTAATGATTGGTTGGTAGTATAAAATTGGGTGAGTTAACTGCTGTCATTGGAAGAATGACTGAAATCTACCACGTGCTCTTCCCAAGTATCCAGCTTGCATTTTTCTCATAGGAGGGATTTTGGCAGTAACTGGAGGCAAGAAGGGTTATGGCATTTTGTCATATGGCAGAATGTAGATGGTATTTGGTTGGAGGATGAATGCTGTTTGGAAAAAGATACGATTTATGGGTGAATTTTGCCACAGAGAGCAGGGATGTTTTGTTAGAAGACAGATGCTTTATTGACAGAGGTAGCAGGGAGGATGTACAGTAGTTTTGCTAGAGGAAGGATGGCATTTTGTCACATGGAGGAAGATGTACTAAAATGGATAGGATTTTCTCCAAGAACTTTGATGTTCCTCCCACATATCAAATTCTTATATTAGGTTAACTGGTAATGGTAAACTTCTCTTGTGTGCAACTGATTATTGATCGGAGCATGTATAAGCTGGATTCCTGTGTTGCACCCAATGTTGCCTGGTTAACTGCTGACTGATCTTGACCCTGAATGAAAAAGCAGGTTGAAAAAATATGGATACATGGATGGATTTTGCGAACTATAGAATTTAATTTATAATTAAATATTAATATTTCTTTAAGCTGCAAAAGTCTAGCAAACATTGCTTCCAACTTGGCAAATTGGCAAAACAATTCTTGATAATCTTTATTGGAAAAAATGCTATATAAAATAAAATGCTTATTTCTTCTTTATTTGTAAAATGTTTCACCATTGTTTTTAGTGTGAAAAGTGCTATACTACATACTTTAGAAGGCAGCAGAGTGGGTGCAGTGCAGTTACTGCAATATATTTAAAGTTTAAGTTGCTGCCTCTGTAGCATTTACATTCATTGAAGTCTCTTTCTTGACTGTGTATCTGTTTATGGACTGATACCACACTCAGAGAGAATGACCTTTTTGCATTTAATGTTTATGGGTAAGCAATCTTTGTAATGCAGGCAGTGTGATGTAGTGGTTAAGTCTTTGGATTTCAAACTCTGAGGTTGTGGGTTCAAATCCCGCTACTTGACACTGTGCCACCCTGATCAAGTCACTTGACCTGCATGTGCTCCAAATGGAAAGCCAAAAGAAATGTAACCAATTGTATCATAAATGTTGTAATTTTCCTTGGATAAAGGTGTCAGTCAAATAAGTAAATGTAAAATCCTGGCTTAGCTTAAGCAAAATTGAAATTCAGTGAACCTACCAGTCCTCATGACTTTTCAATTCAGTTAAAAGGTGACTTGCTCATTTTACTTATGTCACTTCAAGCAGCAGTTGTACGTGTCAGAATGAGGCCATGGATCTTGAGAAAACATAACCCAGCCTGATTGTTCACAAATGCAGAGAACCAAAATAACATATTCTTTTGTAATCTTTTTGCAGTGTAGTGGTTAATTGCCCATCAATTTATACAGAGCACAAGGAATGAACAGAACTTCCTGCATCATCTGCTGTGCTGACAAGATGCCAAAATGGCATTTAGAATATCTCTGCCTTGTTCTTTTTGTCACCTCACTTACACTTCTGTGCCCATGCTCGGTGTAAACAGGACTCCTGGCTGTCATGCACAGAGATTTAGAGAGCATGCAGGTGTGAGCTGGACTGATGTCTACAATGATACTATGAAATAGCTGAAAGAGGACAATTTAAATCAAAATACATCTTGTTCTTCGTAAAAAGTCAGCATTAGTTATGAGATTGGACTCCTTAGATGGGTAGAGATTTACATCAAATTAAGACAATATTTAGACACCTCACTTTTTTCATGTTTCATTGTGTTGCAGATTTGAATTTAAATGAATACATTTTCCCTTTTGGCCATTAGTTTACACTCAATAACCCATAATGACAAATTGAAAACATGCTTTCAGAAAGATTTGCACAGTTATTAAAACTTAAATCTTTTGTTCATATAAGAATACAGATCCTTAATTCAGTACATTGTTGAAGCCATTTTGGAAGCATTTACAGTTCTACACACTTTACAGTATATACCTGGATTTGGGCAATTTGTCCCATTCTTTCTGGCAGATCCTCTCAAGCTCCATTAGATTGGATGGCAAGCATCTGTAAAATGCCATCTTCAGGTCTCTCTCCACATGTTCTATGGGGTTAAGTCTGGGCTTTGGCTGGGCCACTCAGGGGCAGTCAGAGACTTGTCACTAAGGCACCACAGCATTGTCTTGGTTCTATTTGTTTGGTCATTGTCATACTGAAAGATGAAACGTCACTTCAGTCTGAGGTTGTATGCACTCTGGTGAAGGTTTTCTTTAATTAATCTCTGTATTTTTGGTATTCATCCTGCCCTCAAGTCTGACTAGTCTTCCTGTTCCTGCCACTGAGATGCATCCCCATAATGTGATGCTGCAACCACCATGCTTCTGTTACTGCAGGGCTAGTATTAGGCAGGTGATGAGCAGTGCCTGGTATTGACATGACATAGTGCTTGGAGTTCTGTCCTGCATCACAGGTCAATTAATGGAAGGAATTATTAAAGATAAGATTGAGTAATACATGGCAAGAACAGGAGTTTTACTGAACAGTCAGCATGGGTACAGAAGATGCATGTTTTGCCAACATGGTGGAATTCTATGAGGATGCAGTCAAACGATATGATCAAATTGAAGCATATGACATTATTTATCTTAACTTTCAGAAAGCATTTATGATAAGGTGCCACATGAGAGGTTGGGCATCCAACTGAAAAAGGTGGGAGCTCAAGGTGTTGTGTGTAGAGGTGTGCAGAATTATCTAAAACATAGAAAGCAGAGGATTATGGGACAAGGAACCTAAACAGAATGGGTGATGTTTAAAATTACGTCATGCAGGGGTTAGTATTATTTGTAATATATATAAATTAAGTTAATAGGAATATGAATAATAAGATGGTTAAGTTTGCAGACAATAACAATATATGTGGATTGGCAAATAACCAAAAATCTGTTGACTCATTACCAAGGGACTTGTACTGCATACAGGCAGATTTGTGGCAGATGAAAATTAATGTAATTAACCGTAAGCTATTACATGCAGGAAGTACAAATGGGAGGTATGAAAAAATTAAACATACTACTTATGGGAAGGAGTTGGGAGTCGTAGTGGAAGCCATTAAGAAAGCTAACAGAATGTTCCATTATATAGCACAATGTGCAGAGTACAAGTCCATGGAGGTTCTGCTTATAACACGTTAGTTAGAGACATCACCTAGGGTGCATACAGCTTTCCTTTCTGGAATACAAAAAAGTCATAGTACTGCTAGAGAAAGTCCAGAGAAGAGTGACTAAGATGATTTCAGGGCTACAGCCAAAGTAGATTCAGAGGTGACTTGATTGAAGTGTTTAAAATGATGAAAGGAATTAGTACAGTGGATCCAAGCTGCTACTTTAAAATGAGTTCAACAAAAATGCAGGGACAGAGTTGGAAACTTGTTAACAATGAATTTCAAACAAACATTAGAAAGTATTTCTTCATACTGAGTGCCATAGACACATGGAATAAGTTACCAAGTAATGTGATAGACAGTAAGACTTCAAAACTCAACTCAGTGTTATTTTGGAAGATTTAAGTGGATAGGATTGGCAAGCTTTATTTGGCTGAATAGCCTGTTCTCATCAAAAGAGTTTTAATGTTCTGATACTTTCTCAATCGACTGTACAATTTTGCCTAAGCATCTCTAACATTTGTTTGCTTGGAATAAGTTTTCACCAAGCAGGAATTGCTGCCATAACTCCATAAGAATGTAACATGGAGAAGAAATTCACTTTGTACTGAAGAAAAAGAAGTTATGCTTAATGTCATGGGAAAGAAACATCTGTCACTCTATGGGCAGTAGACCATATTCTTCAGGTTGGACAAATCTCAAAAGTCCTGTCTAATAACCTCCCAGCCAATCTGCTCGCATAATGTGATCTTGTTTATGTTCTTCAGTAATGGAAACATTTTCACCAGGTTTCCTTTTCCTGCAGTGTGATGCCATGACAGCACAGAGGGGGAATTCACCAGTATATTATATGACACCAGCATCTCCCTCTCTGATTTATACCCCATTTTCCTACAGGGACAGCTGTGTATTCTATGTGAATCTTACTGCCTGTCCTACTTTGCGTAAATGTAAATAGAAATGGTCTCAATACATTCTCATATACACATCATCCTTTTCATTCTATATCAAAATCTGTTGTTTCTACAGTATGCTGCACAGACATGAATTTGCACTTGCTAATATTAATTCCCACAAGCCACGTGTTTGCTTCTCCCACATATTGTATCCAGATGTTTCTAGATGCTGCTTCATAACTGTCTGTCATCAGCCAGTTTCAAGATCTTGGAGTCGCTTTACTTTCCTGAGACATTTTCGTAAAGAAGGAGCAGTACGACTGCTAATACTCATCTCTGGGGACCACCTCTCCAGACATCTACTGGGACGAGGCTGCCTGCTAACAACTGCTTCACACTTTCTGATAGTTATCCAGTCGCAGATCTACTGTGTATGCTGGCATTTTTTACAATCCAATTCCTGGATGCCTTTAGTTTTGCCAAAGGTTAATTTGCTTATTGTGCCAAACACCTTTTACAGATCCACATGCCTATTATTGTCTGTTAATTGGAAAACATTCACTGAACTGTTTTTTTAGTTATATAATTCAGAAATTTGAGGCTGGTTACCTTTTCATAAGGCATGGCCACTGATAATATCAAGTAGATAAAGCTTGTTCACTTCTCATCTGCATCTCTTTTTATCCTGATGAAACTTGGGACAATACAGTATGTGGGGATCTCCCCGTGCTGCACTTTCCAGGCCATGGCCAGGGCAAGTCAGGAGAACATCCTTCATTTATGTGTCCTGTCATGCAAAAGCTCTGGGGAGTAACACCTACATCTTTTGGTTCCCCTGCACTTGTTCAAACGAAAGGAGTGACATGTCAAGCTATGATCTTCAAAGCAAATGGTGACTGTAGCAAGTATACAGAATGTTTAGCAATAACTTTAATCTGACTAGGTGACCACTTGTAACCTTTTAACATTCCCAGTGCTACACCTCCACCCAAAAAGATTTCATGATTAAATTTTCTGTTAGTATAGACTCCCATTCCAAAACTCATATGCCATTTTTAATATAGATTTATATGTGGCAGGTCTCATCTGTAGTCTGGGAGAGGGCATGACTTTTATCTTTTTAAGGAGAAACTGTACCACACTTTTTAGCAAGCGTATGAAAGTTACAGCCATTTTCTAGGTTTAATATTTTGAATGTGAATGTGACTTTCTTGTAATTTTAAAATAGTCAAAGCTTTCTATAAGTAATAGTTGTACCATGGCTGCAAGTGTAACATATGACCATGATTATTTAATTTTTTTTTAAATGTGAGAGGGCAAAATATTCCAAATTTTAACAGTGGTTGTGCATCCTGCAGGTCTCTTATAGAAACTACAATACCTTTCCATGTTCTAATACCAAAGAAGCCTGCGATTATTTGTGTTTGTTTTCTCTCACTTTTGGAAAGTGAAGTAACATTTCCTGCTTTCCATTCACTTGAGACCTCTCCTGTATGTTAATGTGAAACTGCCACGACTCTTTTTGAATGAAGAATGCTTCTGAGCGTTGGCAGCTAATGGATTTTTGTTAGATGAGTGTAAATTCTTTGCCTGCTGTGGCTTTGAAATATAAAACCTGAATGTTGTACAGACATTCTGATGTAAATTGTCACAGGGCGCATTGGCAAATAATTGGAAATAATTTGGCAGACGACTGCTATGAAGTTCAGGGACTTGGTTGCTTTTATAGCACATGCTGAAACACTGCCACTAGTTTTTATTTTCAAATTACACTGATGCAATGATCTTGGCATTCATCTCCAAGGGAGTGCATATTAAGGAAAGTAAAAAAATAAAATTATCTCTTATTTTTCAGCTCCTCTGATGTCAGTGGAATTTTAATCCAGATAGCAGGTGTAAGGAATGCCATAAAACACTAAAATAATAAAACGGGGGAGAGTCTGAAATACTATAGATCTGTGGACAGATGAGTTTAATCTAATCATACAACAGCAAAAAAAAAAGATTAACATCGATCATCAGTAGAGAAAAGAATAATAATGTTAAGAAACAAAATAAACTGTGTATTAGAAAGAAAGAAAGCAAACTTTCTAATAGCTATGTTCAGACTAATTTTAATGCTTATATTGTACTATTTTAGGTGATGAGGGTGTAAAGGCTGGGTTTCACATTGATATTAATGGTATTAATTACCTATGTGTTTCTACAACAACAAGAATAATGACACAGTTTTACTCAAATTGTGATTTTTTTTAGCTAAGATCTGGAATTCTTCAGGAGGAAACCTGAAACATGAAAAAATCCTAAAAGTTAGCAGAGGTCAAAGTCAAGAGAATCACAGATCCCGAATAACTAATCTGAAATTTTAACCCAATCAAATCCTGAATCATAAAAATCATAAAGACTTAAACATTAATTTTTCTCTCTAACAAAGTTTTGGTTTTGTCCAGAAACCTGTACAAGGAATACCACTACTCTTATATAGTCACTGGAGGAAAATGTCATGCATTTTCGCATGCAAGCAAACACACGGTAGCAGTGCCACAATGTTACAATCTGCTGAAGCTGTTCTGTGGTAGTATAAAAACAGAAAATGGTGAAGAGTCATCTCAAAATGAACCACAGAATGGCAGCACAGTAATGTCATGAACAAAATGAAAAATTTTCTTATAATCATAATAAATTTTAAACCACAAATAACACAATTTATTCCTAACTGTAAAATTATGACAGTCCAGCAATCATATTGTTACTGTCCTTTAAAAGCAAACAATAAGATCTTTGGCACTCTTCATAAAATATGTGGTTGTAGTATCAGACTTTTCTCTAATAAAGATTTTTATATCTAGGAAAACCAAAGATTTACCAAACAAACTTACCAAATTCTTTAGGCCACTTTTTATTCTGTCTGTAAGGTGCAGCAGCTTCTCCTCTTTCCCATGGTTCTACAGCCAGGGTTTCCTCTCCTTTCCTCTGTAATCCAATGACTACATCTCGCCTGAAGAAGGGGCCTGAGTTGCCTGAAAAGCTTGCATATTGTAATCTTTTTATTTAGCCAATAAAAGGTGTAATTTTACTTGACTTCTGACTGTGTTTCAGATAAAAGACTTAAGGTGTGCTTCTCAGTATTTCATTCTGAGTTTCCTGAATTATTTTCTGGTTTACGATTCTGATTTGTGTCTTATGTTACTGGCCTGGTGAAAGAGCAGTTTGTCTCTTTGCTTTTGACCCCAGCATATACTTGCTTGTTCTTGCCTCATCTTCTAGTTCCGAAAAAAAATCATTCTGCTTTAGTAGAACAGTACCATTTCTGAAACCTTTTTTGTTTATTTATCGGTGGTGCTGTTAACAAGCTCCAATCACAATGCGACGGGATTAAAGAGCACCTCAAAGTTTTTTCCATATCCCAGAATACAGATTCCTCAAAACCCTCTTGTTGTTGCGTCGATTAAATACTCTTTTCGATTTTTTTTATTTTGAACGTCTTTTGACCTGTTTCTGACTACGGTACGAATTTTGTGTCACATGTTGGCTTGGTTGCTAGTATTTTTGATCTTTATTTTGTTTAATACCTTCCCTCTTCTCCCAGATGTCTATTAAATCATAAGTGCTTATTTTTTTAATGTATGACATTAGCATTTTGGTATATAGATCATTTATTGGGCATCAGCATGCTTCTAATTTGTTGAAAGTCTTTGTTATTTGAACTCTGCTATTTTGCTTGTAGCAATGATATGTGACCTGCAGTGTAGTCATCCTACCTCTATAAAAGATGGTGGCATCCATTACCTGATGTTCTAGTTAGGGATTCTTGTTTAAATCAAAACCTGGTAAATGTACTCAAATCTTTTTAATATTTCTTTTGTATAGTTTGGGCTAAGGACTTGTAGTTATTGCTTTCCCTTGCTAGGATAAATTGGATGGCCCCCTGGCTCAGGGTATTCAGAAGTTTAAATTATGTATGAACTGATGGCCCATGTGGCTTGATTGAGTTTGTCTCTTCTCTGTTTCTAGTAGGTCTTGGGCTTTAGCATATACAGTTTGTTTGAAAACTTGGTATGACTAAGTGTGTTTTAATTTTTACACAAAAGCATTACTCTTGATCGTGTGTTTAACATTTTCAAAACTGAGTTTGTAATATGTTTCACTGTTTTAGAACAACTTTTTTGCGTTTTTCAATATGGTTGTTTATTTTTTCAAATTTTATGACTTTTCCTTATCATTAACAACTAGTATCTGTGTCCTGTCTATGATGAAGAGGAATATATTAAAAATTTTAGTCATTGTCTAACTATAAAAGATTTAATTTGGAGGTCTAAATTGTAGACAAAAAGTGACCCAAAGCAGTCATTAGGCAATGTAGCTCAGTGTTACAGAATTTGAATCAATTCCAGATGATACAGGTTCAAATGCCAGTATATGACTCCATTTATGATCTTGACAAGAAGGCCATAAAGATCAGCCTGTGATGTTACTGTAAGTGAATTGCTCTGACCTGCACTATGAGCAACAAATCTAATCAGACATGATGAGGCAACAGTGAAGTTTAGTTTTATTTCTTTATACAAAAAGTTCCCTCATTGAAAACAAACAGCTTGCTTATTTGTTTGCAATATTCTGCATTCTCTTGTTTGCCGTATGTCCTCCATCTGATTCACCTCAGTGCCAGCATACTGTTGTTCCTTGAATTCTTGCCTGAGAGACCCATGCTGTGGCAGCTTCCCTCAGGGTGCATCTCTCGGCACTGTTAGGCTCTTGATTGGCAGGAAAAAAACTTTCATACTACAACCTGGTGGCCCAGGCCACCACTACACCCTGTTTCTGTGGCCCTAGCAATGTTTAACAGAATCAGGCATATGGCATGTCTAGAATTTTAAAGAGACGATGCAGCATCCCTGCAGTCTTTGCTTCATTTTATGTCAGTATTGGAAAAAATGATGAAAGAAAATCAGCAATATTTCAACTCAAGTGGGGCACCACTAATTCAGACATCAGAATACCCAATGTTTGAAAGAAAAAGGAAATATGGCCACTACAGTCAAAAATCAAAGGGAATTACATGCAAGGTACAACAAGATCACTTTAAAACACAGGTTATTAGTGTTTGTGAACCACTGATGGTCTGTGAGCATATGCCAAGTTGCCTATGGCTGGTCTTTTCGTCTTCCTTAGATTAGTTTCCTCACTGACAGGGACAACCTTAAAATAACCAACAAGGAGCACCATGTCTGCCTTTATTACTTATGATAACATCTTTTACTTCTACCTTGCTCTTGATTGCTTGTAATGATTATTCCCTCTTTTTCGACACATCTTTAAACTTGCTGTCTCCCATCCAACCAAACTCTGTAACTGCATGGAAATCTTTTTCTTCAATCCACCTTGATAACCATTTTGAGAGCTGATCGCTGGAAATGACAATTCCTTCATTCTGTGTATCTGCTGACGCACGCCACTTCTGCCGTATTAATTATCAGTCTTTCTGCTGTTGTTCTATCCTCAAGTCCGATATCTCATCTCTGCTTGAAATCTGGGACTTTGAAATGTAATTCCTGCAACATCAGATTTTAATGAGAGTGTTGTAGCATCCCAAGTGATGGCAATCGGACAGTGTGTGCCAACTGGACCTGCAGGCAGGAAGGAGAAACATGCAGGGAAAACCAAATAAAAATGAGCCCACTGAATAGCTCATTTTTTTGCCAGTTCAGAGTAGGATTGTGAGGAGAAGCATGCAACAGAAAGTGACTGAGGGACAATGAAAGTTTCAGTGGGCCCTGTTCATGTTGGGGTTTTGTAGTTTTATTGAAAAGGGGCTGTGACAATGGGAGCAGTACAGGCATTTAAACTACAAGAGTGTTTTCTAAAAAAGAGCCCTGAACTAACCAGCTACTTGTGTGCAAGCTAAGGCAAAGTCACATTTGAAGATTTTTCCAGTGATTTTCAGTCATAGCTTCATTTATATCATTTCAAGCAGCCAAAGGTAGTCAACGCCACACTCTCGTGAAGGCCAGGTGTGGAATCTGACATATCCAGCGATTGACCCCAACTACTTCATGACTCGCTCTGACATAAACATAAAGGTCTGATTTAGTCTTTAGTCATAGGGATGGGCTCTGCATGCATGAGAGCTGACAACCAAACAATGCTCATATAGAAGTGCAATGCGTAGAATGTAGACATGAGGAATTAAGGAACATGGATGTTTTGAGCCTCATAAACAAAAAAAGGGGATGAGAGTGCAGCTGAACTTGCCATACCTTTTAACCCTTTGTACAGCACCAGCTTCATCGCTGTTGGCTGTCAGGGGAGATCATCAATTGCGGTCAGCAAGTCTACAACACCAAACAGCTAGACGCTGCGTAATGTGACATTGGCTTTATTCATCTTAGTACTTTTGGCTGTTACATTATTTTCACATTGCATCCATAATAATAATTAGAATGATTATAACACAGATGTTATGCTTATAATTGGTGGTTGGATGTAAGTGCCCCTCCAAAACTTTGACTTTACCAAAGTGGTATTTGGTATAAAATTTAAGTGCATTAAACTTATGTACATCACCTTTATGCATTTAAATTGCAAATAGCTGTTACTCTAGGCAAATTGAACCCATATCCATAGTAGGTCTGCCAGGTGCTTGCCTTTGGAATTTTAGAACATTGCAGGTATGGAAAATTAGGAAAGCTGGATCTGTAACATTTCGGTAAGGACTAGCTGTAAGGCAGGGGTGGGCAAAGTCATTCCTGGAGGGCCGCAGTGGCTGCAGGTTTTTGTTCCAACCCAATTGCTTAATAAGAAGCACTTATTGCTCTAGAAACACTTTTGCTTCATTATAGTTATCTCCCTCATTAAGATTTTGAACCCCTATTGCTTATTTAAGTCTTAAACAGCTGCATTCCCGGTTTTTCATTGCTCCTTATTAGCAATAAGATGCAAATGACTAAAGAAACCAGCAGTTATCCATTTTGCTTGTTCCCCTTTACACCTGTGTGTATTTATCATGCACTATTTGGTTTAATTAAATACTTGGAAGGAAAGAGAAGAGAAAAAAGTGAAGGGTTGAGAATTACCCATACATTTTACACTTCAAAGTATTTGGATGATATCCTTAGAATGGAAAAAAAATTTAGGATATGAGAATAACATAGCAGAGTTAAAGCACCAACAAGCCGTGAAATTTAATTATTGGCAAGGATTGTTTTCTAATTAAGCAACTGGGTTGGAACAAAAACCTGCAGGCACTGCGGCCCTCCAGGATTGACTTTGCCCACCCCTGCTTAAGGGCTAGATACATCAGGCCAGGAAACGAGGCTAGGCTCTGTCTCCTACCCCTGGGCCTGTATTGACTACTTCCTGTTTCTATTCATTTGGGACTAAAGGGTTTAGTAAAAGTTTATATGCATGTAGTGCCAGGCACATTAAAAAGGTAGCTCAATGGCTGATTTCATGGATAAGGCACATCTTCAATGCAGTTCTGTTTACATTTGCTTTTTTGATCTTTAGCCCCCAAACTCACAAATTATCACAATCTTAGTGGACTATAATGTATTTTGTTATATAGGCAACCCTTTTTGGGTGCTTAATATCAAGGCTTTAGTCATTTAGCACATATACTAGCACATATTAGCACGTATGAACAGTACTATTATGGAATACAGGGACACTCTGAAACAACTGTTATCAAGAGAAAATAACAAGTGTAATGAATTGAACATTAAGGATATACATAATAATTACTAAACATTAAGGAACCAACTAGCACCTATGAGAAAAAGGGATGTCGGGGACTGGGAAAAGTTCGAATACTGTCATATAAATTATGTAGATAGGCAAAAGTACCAAATCACTAACCACAAATTAAAAAAAAAACAACAGAAGTCAAAAGCAGCACATTATCCTGCTTATAATCATTCCCTGTCCAAGTTCAGTTTGAAGCAATTTCTTTTTGTTTTGCCCAGTGGGGCCTGGGTGGTCTTTTGGCCTTGGAACCCCTCGCAGATTTTGTTTTTTCTCCAGCATAACTGAAGTTGTTTTTTTGTTGTTTTTTTTTCTCCTCCTGGCAATCTGACCTTACCTCTTTCTTTTGTTACTTGTTTTTTAATGTTATTGTCAAGTAATGGTTTTGTTTCATGTAACTTTCTCTTTGACTTCTTGTAAAGCACTTTGCAATACATTGTTTATATGAAAATGTGCTATATAAATAAATATTATTGTTGTTATTATTGTTGTTTTTTGAGATCTAATGTTACACAGGGCATTTTTGCTAACAACAATATGATCCAAAATCATGATGCTCGCAAGAAAAGTAAACGAAAATGGCATTGTGACAATGTCACAAATCTTATATATAAAAATCTACGCATAGAATTGTGTGTGTCTGTCCGGCCCGGAAATGAGAGGTGGAGTTGGGGTAAGGGCTCCACCTCCGAGGAAACAGAAAACTAAACGTCTACATGTGGAAGTGTGTGTGTCCGTTTGTCCGGGCCGGAAGTGTGAGGCTACTACAGCATAAAGCTCAGAGAGCCGGCAAAGTGGCCCCAAGTTAATGAGTCAGAAGAAGAAAGCAACTCTGTTGCAAAAGTAAAACCACCAAGAAAAGAGAGACACTCTTACGCAAGAGAGACGAGCATATCAGCAAAACGGTATCCCTTTACTTTTCTTTCTGCTGCTAATACACAAGTGAGGCAAGCACATTAGCAAACCTAGGAGAGAGACGCCCAGAGTAGTTCCTTTCAATTACCTGACATTTCTACATTCAATTTTTTTTCTGATGATTTCAATAGTTTCTAGGACCCTGGGCTTACACAGCTAGTATAGTTATAAAAAGTATATCAATTAGATGAAAAACACATAGTATCAATAACAAAACATAAGTAAAATTGAATGGATAAGAGTCCAAACTAATAAAGAAAACACCAGCTGCCTTTCTAGGCCTAGCTAACATGTTGGCTCCTATTTACATTTCAGAGTGGCTGCCCACTTGTCTAACTCAAGTATCGAACAAGTGCTCTTCAGAAAGCCCCTGATTCTTCCCTGTAAACTCTTTCCTGTTTCCCTCCTGTTAGGAGAGCCCTTGCCCTGACTCATCTTCAATCTCCATAATTACCAGATGTCTTGCAGAAAGTTAATTTTAAGCTCAATCTTGAGGTTTATTCTGGGGTGAATTTCTGGAGTTAGGAATGCTCTAGAACTTCTCGGGCTGAGCCCCAACACACTTTTATGGGACTAGATTATCATCTGTAGGTAGCAAATCCACCATAATGGCAGGGGACCATATGCTGCATGTTGAATGCTTCCATCTGTCTGACAAGATGATGTCTATTATATTACTAGCAGAATACCCGCGCTTCGCAGCGAAGAAGTACTGTGTTAAAGAAGTTATGAAAAAGAAAAGGAAAAATTAAAAAAATATTGTAACTTGATTGTTAATGTAATTGTTTTGTCATTGATATGAGTGTTGTTGTCATATCTATCTATCTATCTATCTATCTATCTATCTATCTATATATATATATATATATATATATATATATAGCAAAATACCCGCGCTTGGCAGCAGAGAAGTAAAAAGAAAAGGAAACATTTTAATAATAACGTAACATGATTGACAATGTAATTGTTTTGTCATTGTCATGAGTGTTGCTGGCATATATATATAGCAAAATACCTGCGCTTCGCAGCGGAGAAGTAGTGTGTTAAAGAAGCAATGAAAAAGAAGAGGAAACATTTTGAAAATAACGTAACATGATTGTCAATGTAATTGTTTTGTCACTGTTATGAGTGATGAGTGTTGCTGTCATATATATATATATATATATATAAATATATATATATATATATACACACACACATATATACATACATATATACACATACATCCACATATATATATATCTACATATACACACATACATATACATACTGTACATATCTACATATATACATACACACACATACACACACACACACACACACACACACACACACACACACACACACACACACACAACTATCATATATGTTGAAGTTGTATTTAAATTTTAAATAGAAGGAATTTTTATTTAGTCGACAGAATATTATTCCGGAATAAATCAACTCAAACCTTAAATAACTTATAATATTTTGCTCTCCATAAAAATATATCCTGTCTAAATTATACAAGTTAGAGATAAAGTAAATGTTAAAAGAACAAACATTCAAATTTCTTTACTCTTATGTAATTTTATATAAAAAATAAACTTAAATTTTAAATATCCCAAAAGATTTTGGTCTCCATAAAAATATATCCTGTCAAAATTATACAAATTCAAATATGAACATGGTGCATAACAAAACCTGGAAACATAAATAAAATGTGTTCTTTTCAGCAATAACAAATCAAATCATTCAGTTTATGAACAAAGTGCGTATTTGGGAACACCGTAGTGACGACTTGGTTCAACATTACTTGGCAACTGGGAAAGTGGGGCAAGTTGCACTGGTGCATTTGTGTCTCCCATAAAAGTAGCTTCACTTGAAATCACTTTGTGATTGTGCACGGGTAAAAACGTCTGCTGAAGTGTCAGATTCTTCTTTAACTCTTCTGCTTTCTGTATCTTGTGCATTGCATTCAGGTCTTTCAGGTTATCCTGATGTTTTGTCTCATAGTGCCGTTTTAGATTAAATTCTGTAATTACACCCACATTTGCTCCAGAAATGAGACACACGGGTTTACCGGCAATGTCAGTAAACATATACTCAGCCTCCCATCGGTTTTTAAAGGCTCTATGTTCAGAATCACCTTTTCTCTTCGGCATCGTGTGGGCTAGCTTCGCAATAACTTGCAGCATCATAAGCTAGACTTGATTAACGCGGTAAGTGTTCGGCAAGGCAGCTGAAGCGCTGCATTATGGGATCTGTAGTTTATTGTGTTACCAGCGCTTCATATCCCCGGGCCATAATAACAATAATACAGTATATAAAATAATCTCGCGGGCCGGATATAATTACACGCCGGGCCAGATGTGGCCTGCGGGCCTTGAGTTTGACACATATGGACTAAATAGAACTTGAAAAGATATATTTTTTCAAATGTGATCGCGCAATTCAGATCGAGTTGACGCGCACTACAGTACATCGAGCCCACATGCTATTGTGGTTTTGCCTGCGTGCCTCAATAAGTCATCCTCCCCTCGCTCTTACTTTTTTACCGTTCATCTAATGAATACACTGAGTATGGCTTTACCAAAACAATCATTGATGGCGAATTAAATATCCATTATTCGAGTATGTAGATCAGGGTATATATATACATATATATATACCCGCGTATCGCAGCGGAGAAGTAGTGTGTTAAAGAAGCTATGAAAAAGAAAAGGGAACATTTTAAAAATAACGTAACATGACTGTCAATATACAGTAATTGTTTTGTGAGTGTTACTGATTGTTGCTGTCATCAAGGATTTGATTATCATTATTTCTTTCAATCAGGTTCGTATTTGTAGGATGTGTTGTGTTCAAGTTACATTCCGTGTTTGTCAATCGTTGTAAAGATGACAGGTTTCATTCATCGATTCGTTTCTTACTGCATCAATAAACAGCTCGTCTTCTTCTTTATCTGAGACCTGACACACTGCATTCACGGGTTTTTTTTTACACTGTCTTCCTTTAGCGGGACATTGACTTTTTCCACCGTGTGCTTTGTTTCCGCAGCAGCTGCACTTATGAATATTCTTGTATGTATTAGACGCTTCATATTTTTTTGCTGCCTTTTCAATTGTGTAATTCGGTTTTTGTTCAGTGCTCTTTGGAACTGTTGCTTTTTGTCTGTGTACTGCGTCAGTTCACGTGAGCCGCTCGGTGTACATGCATCGAAGTTTCCCAGCTGTGCTGGTGCCATCGTGCTATGTCCATGGCTGTATTTAATGTTACCGAAGTCCTGGCACTTAAAACTTTCTCTCGCAGTTTCGCTGAGTTTGTGCCAAACACCACCCTGACCATCTCATCTTCCTCTGCATAAGCACAGTCCTTCACCCGTGAATATTCACCCGTGGCAGTGTTTCTATTGGATTGCCGCTGACGGACGGCCTTATATGGGCAGGCACTAAATTACAAACGCCAGCGGCAGCCTGTCTATGAACTTAATTTAAAGTTTAGGTTTACATCGTGCTTTGTTTCCGAAGTAGCAGAACTCATGAATATGGTTGTATATGTCACTCGCTCGCTTCTTATTGTTTCGCTGCCTTCTCAATTATATAATGCATGTTTTCATCAGCGCTTTTTGGGGCTCTTCCTGGTTTTGTACGTACTGCGTGATTACGTGGGAGGCGTGATGATGTCACACGAAACTCCGCCCCCACGGCTTTCAAGCTCATCTCCATTACAGTAAATGGAGAAAAACAGCTTCCAGATATGACCATTACGCGTAGAATTTCGAAATGAAACCTGCCCAACTTTTGCAAGGAAGCTGTAAGGAATGAACCTGCCAAATTTCAGCCTTCCACCCACATGGGAAGTTGGAGAATTAGTGATGAGTCAGTCAGTGAGTGAGTGAGTGAGTGAGTGAGTGAGTGAGTGAGTGAGGGCTTTGCCTTTTATTAGTATAGATATTCCAATTTCCACTGTCATTGTTTCATGAAAGTTCCACATAACTGCTGTTGGAAACATTTCACCAATACTGCATGGAGAACTGTCTCCTGGTTTTATACTAACCTCTGTTTCAGCATGACAATAAGCATCAGTGTTACCAGAGCCATTTTCCTTTTATTATCCGGGCACATGCTGCTGCAGCTCTCCTACACTGCTCTTTCAGTCCTTTGCCAGGTTGTAAAAATATACAATAATAATAATGTCTGAAATATAAAGTATTTTGTTTTCTCTTACCATGATGAATTTATGCTTAAAAGATATCAAAGATTAGTAACACTTTAGTTTAGGTACTATACAAATGCATCTATTACTCATTTACAGTACCATTATGTAACAAGACCATTAACACCAACTTCATTGGGTCTTCAGACATTTACAAAGCTTCAATAAAGTGTTTACTCATCTCTGCAATGTGACCTACTAAGGAAACTTCACTTTAGAGTGGTCTGAGGTGCTTAACTGAGACAAATTTGTCTAGATATTGCATATTTAGCATTAGATCTGTGAATCTTTCAAATTAACAAGTAATTTTACCATCATGTCAACATGCCACACTGCACAGAGATGAATAACCTGTCTAGTGATGTTTAATAAGATTAATGAACAGCAAAATAATCCTTTGTTAAGGTTTTGTTACATGAGAACAAATTAACAATAGATGCGTTTTGCAGTACCTGAAAGCTCCAGTTTTAACTTTTTGTGTAACATTTGCTGAAAAGATATTTTCTGAAGTCTCCAGGCAGAATAAGACTGTGAATATAAATATGAATTGACAATAAAAATTATGAATCCCTGTGCAATATATTATAAAAATGTGTGGTGGGAAATCAATTAAATTACAGGCAATTTTATAAACTCCCTTATTACACACATATGGGGATCAGAACCAGTCTTGCCATACTGTTATCATGAGTCCCAGGCCAGGCAACTATCACCCTTATTAAGTATAGAAAATGATAAGAGCAACCTGCACCACCACAACAAAATGAGACCTCCGTCCTAAGCCAGTCAAAAATAAACAGGAACACCATCATGCTTAGAGAGAAAGAATTCTGTTTTAAAGAAAGGCAGACTTCTACAGGACCTCTCCATCATGCAGTGTTGCAGTTCGTCAGACAGACAGAAATAATTGCCAGTCACTGCCTGACATTTCCTAATGCACTTGCCCACCAGCTTATTTTTGTACTGGAACTCCCCAGCTGCTTTAAGTGCCTCCTTAGTTCAGTTTTTTTTCTTTTTCTTTCTTTGATTTACTACTGTATGGGCCTTTTGTAAATAAATAAATAAAAACTGTTTATTGTTCTTCTGTGGACATCCATGTCATTCATCTTGTTTTTTACCAGTGCATTGGCTGTAAAAAGTCATATATAAGTTAGAATCCATTTTATGGTCATGATTACTCCAGAACAGATTTAATGTGACACAGGGGAAGGAGTGTGGTAACAGAAAGTGACCTTGAATGGGCCCACACATATACCCACATGCCGCCAGGCCAATTTGGAGATACTGGGTATCTTTGAAAAATGCATGTGAAAAGGATATGCAAAGTGAAGTGACAAAGTTTTCTAGGGACCTGTTTAGAGAGCAGCCAAGGTAGGAGATTAGTGCCGTGGTTAGCGCTTCTGCCTTACAACTCCAATGACCAAGGTTCAATGTTTGAATGAACATCAAAATACATATCTTCAAGCACACAGGAAGATTACTTTGCCCAGTTGTAAAAATATGTCTTCTTTGTTTTGTTTTTCAAGATGCAATTTTTAACCTGTGCTGAGCTTTTTAGTTTTCTTATTAGGAGGGCTGATGGTTATACTTGAGTGTTCTTGGAAGTGCATCTGTTTTTAACTCTCAATGCAGCATTTGATTTTGTTCCTAAGTATCATGCAAATGTGTGTTAGACCTAATTTAACTATGAGCTCTTTTTTTTCTAAGAGGAACCTAACCTGTGAGCACAGTAATCTCCCTCAGGAGACTTGTGACTGATTACAAATCCAGAGTAAAGCCAGTCCTGAGCTGAATTAATAATCACCAAGTCTCCCTGTGGCTCTGCTCAGGGCTGCAGGAGTGGTACACTGCCGAGATTCTGGGTCACTGGTATCATTTCTTTACAAGGAGTCATACCATCACTCAAATTACTAAAGAATTATTGTGCACTGAATGGCCAGCCACTGGATCAAGAATATCTAATGTCCTGTCAAGTCATGTCATCTCATGGTACTTTGCACTTTAGGAGCTAAGGAGATGCATTCATATCAAGTATGGTCATTCAATGACAGCGTGGAATTTTGAAAAATCAGAGAATTGAATTTGCATTTAACTGGCTACAAGGTCTGTAAAATAATATAACACAGTAAACATCGTCATTGGGCTAGGAAAAACAAAACAAATTGAAAGAAATATAACTTTATGAATAGTAAAGAGGCAATGGCTAAAATCAGTGTTAAAAGTATGGCAGCATAGGTTTCCTGAAAGCTCTTTCTGGTTCTGGCTTGCAATGAGACTCCTGCTGTTGGGTATAAGATATATGATGTTTAAAATGTCATTGTAATGATGTAAAGCAATTAATCTACAGATATATTTTTGTTTTTATTTCATCCCTTTGTAATCCATTTTCAGAATCTACTTTGTTCATTACCATTCCAAAGGATTCATATCAATAGTCTGGATCTTTTTAAATTCATTTGCTTGTACACACCCAATATTTTAGTTAATCTAACTTACACTGAATGTCCTATATCAATTGAACACTGCCTTCTGCTAGCACACCAAATGTATCCAGTACATTGTTTATGAATGTACCTATGGATATACCACATGATGTACCATCCATCCCTCATGTCATGTCAGGTTGGTGTTACAGAGTGTTGCTCCACTCACCACACAAAGAAACAGCTTGGGATCCCAGTTGGCAACCCCCCAGGCAGACACGCAGTCCAGTCCCAGCTGGATCACTCTCGGGGAATTGTACCACATGACCTTAGTGCTGTAACAGACACTCCCTCACAATGTAGGTAATGTGCCTCAACAGCTCGACACAGTCAAACCAACGATACCCAAGGTTTCTCTGAAGAGACACAGTACACAGTCTCAGGTCAATAGATAGCGTCAATGTCTTGCAAACATATAGGAAAATGGGAAGTATCAGAAATCTAAAGACTTGGACCTTCATCCTTTTGCAAAGATATTGGGAGACATGTCACTGTCGAGGTAAGTAAACATTTCGACAAGGTCGACATTCTCTCCACAGACAGATGCACTACTGATGGCTGTGCGCTAGAGATCATTGAAGGCCTGGATCTTGGTTTTTATCTGTGACACTCGCAAGTCCAGACACTCAGTAAGTCTCTCAAGAGCCCAGATCAGAGCTTCCATTGATTCTGCAATGATCACAGCATCACTGGCAAATTCAAGATCAGTGAATCTTTCTTCACCAACAGATGCCCCACAGCTGTGGCACCCCATGACCCTGCCCAACACCCAGTCCATGCAAACATTGAACAGAGTAGGAGCAAAAACACATCCCAGAATCAACTGGAAAAATGCAGAAGTTCTGCCTCCACTCTGCACAGCACTCACAGTACCAGTGTACAGCCCGGCCACCATATCCAGCAACCTTAGGGGGAGTCAAACATCGAAAATCGACAAAGACTGCAAAAAAACTGTGACGATATTCGCGTTTGCGCTCAATGCAAACCCACAGTGCCAGGCTGAAATGATGATAGACTTCTTAGGTGTAAAACCAGACTGCTCCTGTCACTGGTAGGTGAGCAAGTGATCATGGATCCTATTGAGGATGACACTAGCAAGGACCTTACCCAGCACCAAGTGTTATCTCCCCTTGTTGCAATCCAGGTGATCACCCTTTCCTTTCCAGAGATGGACAACATCCATCCATCAATCTCTTCATTATTCAGATTGGCTTAATCCAGGCAAAAATCAACCTTAGATGGGGCATCAGTCACTCACAAGACACATTAAGATACAAAGTCACACTCCCTTATATGTACAGTATATCTTTAGGATATTTGAAGGAATCGGAGTACGAATCATGCTGAGAGCCAGAAATATGTTTGCAGGAGCTGCAATATCAATAGTAGCTGCATCCCATTACAAATCTGAAAAAAGCAAATTCAAATTAAAGTATGACGTTTGGACAGACAGAGGATGCTATCGTCCTCTTTATCCCTCAGACAATACGTCAGACACCAGGTAAAAGTCCAATAATACGACTTTTTATTAATCAACACAGCACAAAGCACCCTCCTCTCCACAATACTCATAAAATAAATCCACAATACAGTAACAATAATCAATCCACCACTCCCAGACGCATTGCCACCCTTTCACCAAGCTCAGCTCAATGCTCTGGTGTTTCTCAGAGTCCTTTATAGTCCCTGACCCAGAAGTGTTTCCCATCCTTCAGTTCATGTGACTCCTTATCACTTCTGGGTCAGATAAAAAGTCCTCTTCTTCATCCCGGAAGTACGTCACTTGCGCTGTCGCTTTGCCTATGATGTACTTCCGGGCTATAGGGCACATGTGACTCTCTGGGCCTCCCTGCAGCGTCCTTTGTTGGCCCCTGTTTTATCCAGCAGGGCTGTAGAGGAAAACACCATTGTCCATGATTCCCTGCTGGTATCCGGGGCACCTCCATGTTGCAGGGAGATCTCCATCTATTGGCCTGGGAGTATTGGCCGGGATGACAAGCCGGCCATAGTCCACAGAAGTTTAACACATTCTGCTGTACTCGGGTCCCAACACAGGGGGTTCATTGTGTGGTGCGTGTGACAATGCGCTATCAGCGCATGCTCCCAACTTCTCTCTCTCTGGGACAAAAAAAGTCACACACAAGTAGGAAAGTAATCCAATAGTAGAGCAAAGGATATTTTTTCATGTTTGAGAATTATTCTGTATATGGAACTCTAAAGTATTAGGTGAAATTTTCATAATTGTGAAGCAGATGTTTATCACAGCATGGAAACAAACAGGCGTCAAACAGCAGAGATAGTGGGGTGTGGAGTGGATGGTAGTTGATATTTCAGAATGTGCCAAACCTGCAGTAGTAAAGGAATGGGTGCAGATATCATGAATGCATTTCTGAAGATTGGTAGCACAAAACTTGATGTAATCTACTGATCAGATCTTTAGTGGTCAAACTGCTCCTAACAACCTATAACGCCAGACCACCAACACTATCACACTCTCAAGTCTCATTGTGTACCATTTAAGAATACTATGTATTTTTTATTAACATCTATGTCATCTCCTTACTTCAATCTAGTGCTCCTGAGTCCTAAGAAAGCCTTACCATATGAGATGACTCAAGTCCATTTCATTGCTGTCCAAGCTACTGACTTCTGACTCTGAACCAAGTGTTATCACTGATGATGTCAGTCAAAGATAGTAGCCATAATAGCATGAAGAGGATCTCATCTCTACACATCCTCTGATTTTGACCCAAAACATTAACTGGTAAACCATACATGAAGCCTCATCCCTGGAGGTCATAGAGTGTGCTCATATTTACGTTGCATTGTTTCTTTTGCTTTAACTGGTTGATTTGTGGATCCTTTGATGGTAGTTTTACTTTTTGCCCCTAAACGGGAATTAGAGCTTTTGTTGCAAACACCATCACATGGTCACATTCCTACCATAAACATGTGCTCTGATACACAGGGCTGAATAATTGCCTGTGTAAGACTAATGATTTGGGCAATATCAGTGATGCATATGTTGGTGCAGTAATTTTTATTTTAAGTTAATCACACATATGTGCTCCTTACATTCATTATATTGATAACATACATATGTCACTTTCACTCATCAACGCTAAAAGGGCAGGCTCTAGTGAATACTTTTTTTTGATTGGTGAATCACCGCAGAGTGGACATGCATGCTTTGCTTGACTTGGGAATCCTGTGGCTTATGTGGTCGCTCTAAGTTGTAACCATGCACGTCGACTACAAGTGGAAGCAAAAGTTAACCAGATTTACTGTTGAAAGCGGTTACTTTAATTCTATAAACTTCAAATTCACCATTAGGAACTTGCAAAAGTGTCTGCTGTAAATGTGGCACTTGTTGGCTTAAGGTTTAAAAAGAGTGTAAAGATGATTCATCAATTAAAACACAGTATTTGCTAGTGCCTTGACAAGTGAAAGGGTCAGTTTTAAATTCAACTTGTACTTCATATTGCATTTGGAGGAATATTACAGACAGAACTAAATAAATAAATAGGCAATAAAAACATACTACCTGACACATTTATTTATTTATGCTCATATTTCATGGTCTTTTTTGCTATTTACTTTTTTGTTATTCACATTTTACAGTACTTTTCTTTATTTGTGTATTTATTTATTTACTTTTGTGTAAAATGCTATATAATGTACATCCTGCATGTTTCAACCAGTTACTTTAGTAAAAAATGTGTATATTGTATTGATTAATATTCAAGCCATTGCTTATTTATTATAAATGAGTGTTTCATTGAAAATACAGGTTAAATTTTTTTTTTTTTTACACACAATGACTTTTGTTTTCTGCTTTAGTGTGTACACAGTGTGGAAGAATAATTTTAGGGTAACATAGTATTCATCTTAAAGAAATAGCATAAAGAGTTAATACGAAGGGGAGTCAAGCTAAAGTTAGAAAATAAACTATATTACAAAATGGAAAGAACCTTAACAAAACTGATAATATCATTTCTCAATGTCACCTCCACCCTTCTCAATGCACTTGCGCTACCTGCCTGGAAGTGCCTGGATTCCAGCAGAATAAAAGGTTTTGTCTTGTCCTTGCAACCACTCATGCACCCGAATTATTGTCGAACACTACATGCCAAGGGGTACTACAGTCACTAGTGCAAGTTATTGTGCTGGAGACCAGTATTATTTGCTGGAGACCAATGTAAAGCCTGCTATTTGATCCAAGCGGTGGGGACTGCTGCCTCAAGCAGTCCTTTTGCTGCAAGACAATGGCTATCCACACACTGCTAAGAACACCAAGGCTTGTCTGGAGAAACTGAAGTTTGAGGTATTGCCACATTCTCCTTATTCGCCAGATTTGGCACCATGTGATTGCCACCTTTTTGGACCGCTACAAATACATCTGGAAAAGAAGATTAAGAGGTGGAAAAGAAAATTAAGAGGTGACATGCTTGAAGTGTTTAAAATTATGAAGGGAATTAGTACAGTAGATCTAGACTGTTATTTTAAAATGAGTTCATCAAGAACACAGGGACACAGTTGGAAACTTGTTAAGGGTAAATTTCACATAAACATTAGGAAGTTATTCTTTACACAAACAACGACAGACACAGAATAAGTTACAAAGTATTGTGGTAGACAGTAAGACGTTAGGGACTTTCAAAACTCGACTTGATGTTTTTTTGGAAGAAATAAGTGGATAGGACTGGTGAGCTTTGTTGGGTTTGTTGGGAAGCACTTTGAGCTACATTTTTTTGTATGAAAATGTGCTTTATAAATAAATGTTGTTGTTGTTGTTGTTGTTGTTGGGTTGAATGGCCTGTTCTCGTCTAGAGTGTTCTAATCTTCTAATGTTTGTCGATTCAAGACAGATGACGACGTGAAGAAAATGGTGAGTGAGTGGTTGCGAGGACAAGACAAATTATTCTGCTAGAATCCAGACACTTTCAGGCAGGTGGCGCAAGTGTATTGAGAAGGGTGGAGACTACATTGAGAAATGACATTATCAGTTTTGTTAAGGTTCATTCCATGTTAATAAATCCAATTTTCTAACTTTAGCTTGACTCCTGCTCGTACATGTCAGAAACCTGTTCAGGCATATCAAGAAACAAGATAAAGGTCAAGTGAACAACAGAGACAAAAATGTAATACACAAAATGTACTGAAAGATGACTAACAGATCAGATGACCTATATTTAACAAGATTGGACAGTTGTTATATACACAGAAATTTCAAGGGTGGTGGCTCAGCTCAAAGAGTTTGGGATCATGTGCTGATAGCGTGCTGCCGCACCCACCACACAACAAACCACCTGGATTTTGACCCGAGTGCAGCAGGTGACACATCTGCACCACACTGGGACAGAGTGAGGGTTTTTTATGCTGGCTGAAGTGCCAATCCTGCCACCAATCCCCAAGTTTTCCCTGAAAGTTGGAGGACCTGCTTGCAGGGCTAGATGCAGATTAATGTCATACCCAGGACGAAGCAATTGCAGGTTAAGGGCCGTGCTCAAGGGCCCAATGGAGTAGAGTCACTTAGATATAAGAATAATAAGCATCTAGTTAGACATATTTTATATAGATCATTTGGGTGTAAACCAATGAAACAACCAGAATAAAGGTATGCATTGATTGAAACTGTTATGAAAATTCATTTGCTTATAAAGTAGACCTGTAACTTAAGAAGAAGAAGAAGAATATTTGACCTTTCTCATTATGCTGTAACATACTGTTGTTAGAGATGCTTCCTCCTCAGCTTGGTGCTGCAGGTAAAAATAAATGATGCAGATAGACCAGCTTTTTCTTCTTCCTGATTATTGATGTGTCTCCTGTTAGAGGATAAGTTTCTGTCTTTAACATAGATGTTGATTTCTACCACAACAATTATCTACTTTACATCAGCCTCTTAATTCTTCTACATATCCAATGGAAATTGCCTATAGCTACTGTATACATAGTGTATTCCATTTTATGATTACATTTGGAAAGTCTTAAGTATTAACATACTGCTTAAAGCAGGGATCTCTCCTTTATACTGATGTCAGTGCCCTTTATGCCTCATCTGAATACAGCCTAAATCATGCCTTTTAGCAATCTGCGGCCCAGTGTATTACAGTCCAAATCTCCAAATTTGAGATCAGTTCTGCCACTATAAAAAAGCTTTTGTTTTCTGCTATGGGAGATGGCCCGGACACAGACAGGTAGACATGTTTAAATCACCCACAACACGTTTATTAACCAACTATTATATACAGTGAACAGCACACAACCCCAAATTCCCCTAAACTCCAGGCCTCACAATGCCTCTCTCTTCTCTTCAGGCCGCCTCCACTCCTCTCCTCCAAGACTAAGTCCTTTTTCCACCCGAATCCAGTCCCCAAATGGAGGGAGGCGGCCCCTTTTATCCCTACCCGGATGTGCTCTAGGTGCCTCCCGCTAATCATTTGCCAGCACTCCCCAGTGTGGCAGAAGTACCGGCTGCGCACCCGGAAGTACTCCAGGTGTCACTGGTCTTCTTCCCCCCAGCACTTCCGGGTGGGGCGAAAGTGCTAAGGGCCAGGGCTCCTCAGACATTGGGGCGCCCCCTGGTGGTGACCACGGGCCCCTGTAGGGTTGAGCTTCCAAGCTCAGTTCCCGTGGTCCCCAAAACCACCAGGGCAGTCGCCCCCATGTGGTCTGGGGGTGGCATAAGCCCTCCTCCAGTCCTCCTGGGTGTCCCGGCTGGGTACCACCCCAAGCCTCCTGTGACACTGCTAATAAGAAAAAAAAATTTATGACAAGAAGAGAACATTCAGCACTGCATATAGTTTGACAATCATTATTCACCCAACTTTTTAAAAAATATTGACATGTGTTTAAGGTTTAAAGATTCCTAAAGTTCTACTATCTACACTATAATACTAGGTAAACTATTCCTTGCATCTTTTTTTCTCTGCATGAACAAGTTAAAGAATCTCAGGGACCGTAACTTTATGTTAAAATAAGAAATTATTTTATTTTACATTCTTCTACTAATTTTCTACTGATCTTTAAAGAATCTCAGTATGCTGTACTTTTGTGTTCCATATTTTCACTCCTGCACTTCTGCTCTGGTGAATTACAGCCAATTTGTACCTTATGTATACTTATACTATGACAAAAAAATAATAACAATAGGTGATTGCAATAAAACTGTATGTGATATGAAAATTTAGGTTTGATTTTTTAGATCAGCGACATCAAGCCTAATGTGTTTTTCATGTATTATAATTTTACTGTTATTATGTGATAATATTTTACCTTCATTCTATCTAGAAAACTAAACAAAGTAAAATGAAAATTACTTTTTGTTACATATTAAAAAACATATTAAACATATTAAAAAATATAAAAAAATCACCATTTCTCTTATTGGGATGTTTAAGGAAAACCTCCATTAATGGAGGAAACTGATGATAGTAAACAATGACAATAAACACTAAAACTCTTTGAAGGTAATATGAGTGCTATGTTTTTGTCATTTAACAAATGAGATACAAAGAGATGCAATGTCTGCTGTCGTGAATTTGTATTATGGCTTGCCTGAAATCATTTGGGTTACATTTTTGGAACTGTAATTCATATATTATTTATTATTTGTTTATGTTAACATTATGGTGGTGATATCATCTCAGCTTAATTTTATGTTTTGTTTTTAAAAGTTTTCCACCATTTTTTGACCATTTTGAATGTTTACCAAAGTGTTTGTGGGTGCTATCCTTGTTGCCAGTCATGTGACACAAACTGCCTATAAAAGGTGGTGGTGTATATCTTCTACTATTGATTTTTAAAAAAAAAACAAAAAAAAAAACTTTGTGCTAGGACAGTTAGAGTAACACTCCTAGTTATCTTAGATTCTTCTTCTTCTTTCGGCTGCTCCCGTTAGAGGTCGCCACAGCAGATCATCTTCTTCCATATCTTTCTGTCCTCTGCACCTTGTTCTGTTACACCCATCACCTGCATGTCCTCTCTAACCATAGCCATAAACTTTCCCTTAGGCCTTTTTCTCTTGCCTGGCAGCTCTATCCTTAGCATCCTTCTCCCAATATACTCACCTTTCTGACTTTGTCTCCCAACCATCCAACTTGAGCCGACCCGCTAATGTACTCATTTCTAATCCTGTACATCCTCGTCACACCCAATGCAAATCTTAACATCTTTAACTCTGCTACCTCCAGCTCTGTCTCCTGCTTTCTGGTCAGTGCCACCGTCTCCAACCCATATAACATTGCTGGTCTCACTACTATTGTTGTTTCAGTTTTCTTTAGTTTTCTATGCTGTTCAGACTTCCAGCATGTCCTTTGACCATTTCCTTCTATTTTTAACTAATTGTGCTTTCCATTCGCTAGCACAAATCTAAAAAAAATATTTCACAATTTTTGCTTTGTTTGTTTTTTAAATCAATCTTTGTTTCATATCTTGAAATTTGCCAATCACTGTGATTGTTATGTATGTCTGTCTGTTTGTTTGTCTGAATGAAAAAAACAGCTCCCAGTGGACCAATTTTGTTTGACATCTTACTCTTGAAAGATGTTTGTCAAGAAATTTCAATATTTGTTCAAATATACTGAATAGAGTGTTCCATACAATTTTTGAAATTTCAAAATCTCCTTTTGATGATCATTGGTGAATTTGTGAACTTATCTATTTTAAAACAGAGAAACAAAAAAAGCAAAAAAAAAGCTTAATTCCAGAAAAACAGCACAAATGTAAACAATAAAAAAGCAAAAGAAAGTAAAAATGCAGCCCAGTGTAGTCCTCACCTAGCCGACTTTCTAAGTGCTGGCTTCCAGATGCCCTAACACATGCCTAAAGAGTTCAAAAAATGTACATCACATGGCATCAAAAGAGTACTATAGCAGCCCATATATGAATTGCAAAATCAGACTCTGTATAGAAGAGTACAGAGCTTAAGAAGCTCCCCTCCAGGGAGACATGATGGTGGATGACAAATACTGAAAACAAACTTGGCCCCTGTTAAGAACACAGGAAACAAGGCATGATCACCCCATCATGATGGGGCTTTGAGTAGCATCACCAGATTCCTGCCTGCTGGCAGGGGTACAGGCATCCACTCTGCAGTGCCTTCCAATGAAACCACCAACAGCAAGACTACAAGTTTCCCTACTGATATGGATGTGATTAAGGAAACTTCACTGCCCCCAGGTGAGGTCCAAGAAACATTGCAAAATAAGGGTTTTCTGTTTAACCTGGGCTCCACAACTTGAAGACATAAAGAGAGCCAGGAGCCAAATGTCAAGTACAATACATTATAGTATAGTTTATTTTTGTAAAGCCCAAAATCACACAAGAAGTGCCGTAATGGGCTTTAACAGGCCCAGCCTTTTGACAGCCCCCCAAGCCTTGACTCTCTAAGAAGACAAGAAAAAACTCCCAAAAAATACTCTTGAAGGGAAAAAAAATGAAAGAAACCTTGGGAAAGGCAATTCGGAAAGAGAACCCTTTCCAGGTAGGTTGGGTGTGTAGTTGGTATCCAAAAATGGGGCAAATACAATACAATGCAGAGAACAGAAGATAAGTAATCCTCAATACAATACAATACAATAGTAATATTACAAGTACAAAGAAAAATGCAAGAGTAGATTATATCACATAAGAGGATTCTGATTTGTTCAAAGTCCTGGAGACCTTGGCCATCAAGCTGCCTCCCTTCTACTGCCTACTGAGCACTCCACAGCTGAGTCAGTGCTGGGCCGGCCAATCTGATGAAGGGACCCTTCTACCCGATGATTCCAGTGCTCCTCTATATGAGTATAGGAGGGGTAATATCGTGTGTAAGGGACTACAGTGACTATTGTCATACCATCCATACACAGTATTACAGCATACAGTACAGTGGCACAAAGTGACATTCCCCAGGATCTTGGTGCAATATATACCAAATCATATAGAACACATACAGTATAACATAAAAACAGGATAAGTACAGGACAAGTAAGAAACTGTATTATACTAAAGCTATACCACACTATACTATACTTATTGATTAATTAAATACATAATGAATAGATTAAATAATTTTAGATAATTAATTATAGATTAATGGTAACAATAACTGACAATAAGACACAATAGTAACAGATGTATGAGTATCTTATATCATTCAACTACTAGAAGCAGATCTGAGGGGAGGTGGACAGCACAGAGTTCAGATTCCTGACAGCCAAATGGTAGAAATTTTTGCAGAACCTGACAGAAGTGGTTTGAATGCTATGATACGTTCTGCCAGATGAGAGTAAGACAAAGAGACTGTGGGAAGGATGGGAGACATCCTTCACAGTGCCATCAGCTTTGTGAGTATAACGCTTGATAAAAATGTCTTTAATGGAGGGTAGAGAGGCTCCATTGATCTTTTCTGCTGTGTGCACTATCTATTGTAGGATCTTGCAAGCAGAGAGACTCAAGGTCCCAAACCAAAGAGAAGGGATTTATGTAAATTTGCTTTCACAAGATAAGGTTTACAATAATTTTCTCCTCCCGATCCTATTTACTAGACTTAACTTTGTTATCCAATTTAATTGGAAATATCCAGACTGTCCTTTGTAAAATTCAGTTTGGGTGCGGTGGTATAAAATTAAAGATCTTGATGTGGATCTCAGGCTGGCCGGTTCTTG
This sequence comes from Polypterus bichir lapradei, assembly GCA_026402145.1. Taxonomy (NCBI): domain Eukaryota; kingdom Metazoa; phylum Chordata; class Cladistia; order Polypteriformes; family Polypteridae; genus Polypterus; species Polypterus bichir. The sequence continues at coordinate 54,902,729 of JANRMT010062854.1, read as the reverse complement.
GTCTCACTGTCATTGCCCACGTGAGCATTGAAGTCTCCCAGCAGAACAAGGGAGTCCCCAGCATATGTGCCCTCTAACACCCCCTCCAGGGACTCTAAAAAGGGTGGGTGCTCCAGACTGCTGTTTGGCACGTACGTGCAAACAACAAGTTAGGACCCGTCCCCCCACCCGAAGGTGGAGGGAGGCTACCCTCTCTACCGAGGGTGAACCCCAATGAACAGGCTCCAAGCTGGGGGCAACTCCAGAGTGGTAGAGAGTCCAGCCCCTCTCAAGGAGATTGCTTCCAGAGTCCACGCTGTGCATCGAGGTGAGCCCAACTATATCTAGCTGGAACCTCTCGACCTCACGCACTGGCTCAGGATCCTTCCCCTTCAGAGATGTGACATTCCACATCCCAAGAGCCAGCTTCTGTATCCGAGGATCAGACCACCAAGGTCCCCGCCTTTGTCCACCACCTGACTCACACTGCACCCAACCTCCTTGGCCCGTCCTACAGGTGGTGAGCCCATGGGAAGGGGGACCCATGTTGCCTATTTGGGCTGTACCCGGCCAAGCCCCATGGGTGCAGGCCCGGCCACCAGGTGCTCATTATCGAGCCCCACCTCCAGGCATGGCTCCAGAGGGCGGCCCCGGTGACCTGCGTCCGGGCGAGGGAAAACACCATCCAAATTTCTTAACTCATAGGAGGTTTTCTGAACCGCTCTTTGTCAACAGAGCTCCTAGGATCATTGGGACACACAAACCCCTCCACCATGATAAGGTGGCGGCTTGAGGAGGAGCCCAGTTTTAGTGAATGTACAAAGTGCTGGCAGCGTGCTCAAGGTTGCTTTCTGTCTTGTGCCTGAGGCTGTCCTGATATGGCCCAGTGGTTCTGATCTGAATTGTGGGTTTGAACATGGATGGGATAGTATGTTAAATGTCTATATCTATAGATGTTTATTTAGAGAATTCATTGGTTAAAGGTATGCCAGTAGATGCCAATGTTTGATTGATGCAGGGAGTGAAACATATCTTAAGACAAATAAAGTACCCCTTTTTGTGCAAGAAAAAAAAAACTGGAGTGACAAGTCCTGATAAGAAAGGCTCACACTGTTTCCATTCTTGACCACTGGATGTGTGCTGTACTATACCTTAAACAGCTTTAGTAGCTGTGGGAAGAACTGTGAAGCAAGTGATCTATTTCAGAATTGGCAGACAGCCAGAATGAACGAATCTTTAATTATTAACACTCCGAAGTTTCTCTCCAATTGTATTAAAATAAATGTTTACTTAATTAATCATAGACATTTATTTCTCCAGTTTTAGGGAGAACGTTCCATTGCTCAAAGATAATGATTTCAGGTGATTCACATCTTTTACCATTTAATGCTCAAAGATATCTTCTTTCTTTTTTGTATTGAATAACTTCTAGTATCTGGGCATATACTATAACTACTTCAGATGACTAGATAAATTAATCATTTTGAGGATTATTTCGTAGAATATATTAGAAAAATAATATAATAAATCTCCTGCCACTGATTATCCAAACCTGCTTATTTAATGTTGTTTACAGTACTGTGTACAGTGTCTATACAAAGCATTCACCCTTTGGAAGGTTTCAAATTTTATTGTGATACAACATTAAATCACAGTGCATTTTACTTGACCTTTTGATACTGATCAACAGAAACAGTGCCTTTATTAACTGCTGATATCTACTACATTATTCATGTAAGCATTACAGGGAAAACACCAGATAGACATGCACAAATCCAGGCTTTTTTGGTGTAATCGTCTTCAGTTTTATTTCATTATTGTATCAAGAATTGTTTTCTCAGATGTTTCATTCCGCTTCTTAGATTTATCCATCTATTTTCACTGTTGAACCTTATAGGGCCTTGCTTATGATGCACAGCTTCACTCACGAGCCTTTGCACCCAAAGTAGGAATTCACTATGTCTTAAAATTTCCAATAATCAATAAAAAGCTCAGGAGCAGAGGATCCTACTTCAGCCCAAGTTGTTTCACAAAGAAGCACTTTAACCTGTATTTTGCTATTTACCAGCAGTTTTCTTTCTCTTCTTTTTTACTTCTGACTTACATGTATGTTCCCACCATATTGAAAACAACTTTTCCTTCTTTTGATCCATATACAGATTTGACCCAGATTCCCTGGTAGCTACGTCCAGGGGGTAATCTCAATGGAGAGCGCAGCAGGAAAGGAGAAATATCCTCATGGCGAAGCTCACAGATGTTCAGTCGTCTCTCTGCAGTATGCCAAACAAAACAACAACCATTGCAATAATAAAGCATCCTACAGTTCGGAGGAAGACTACTTCTCTTATGGATGAGTTTACCACTGCTGATATCTCTCTTTAATTCTAATTTGCTGCCTTAAAGAGAGAAAAAGCAATCGCTGTTTTTAACAAGTATTATGATTTGGCAAGGAGGCAAGAATCAAATAGTTAAAGGAACATGCTGGACTGAAGACCAGAAACTGGCAGGATGTCTAAAGGTTAAAAAAAGAATGATACCAAAACCAGAAACAAAAATCAAAATCAAAGTAGAGAGCCAAAAGTCCTAACACTAGAATCTTCATGTAGGGGCCTTTTAACTTCCACTTCTGGGAAGGAGTTGTAGACAACAAGGAATGCTATATAAAGTTTGGATATGTGGTAGTGGGTAGCTGTCCTTGAAGATTAATACATTGTGACAAAAGTTGCAGAGAAAGATGGGGGTTTGGGGGGGAATAATGGGGCAACAATATTCTGCCAGTTGTTTTTATTTACATAGCTGGACTAACCACTAAGGTTTTCCGAACCACCAGACCTCTTTGGTGTCATCTTTAAAATCAGTATGTCTTTTAAAACACACTATACAAAACATGGTTTTTCCATCTTAAAAATTAAGATATTTTCTATATTTGGAGGATACTGAGAAATGACTTTCTGCATTCATTTCCAGTAGGATTGACTGCTGCAATGCATTATTCACAGGCTCTTCAGATTGTTCTCTGTGCAGCTTTCAGTTAAAGGATACATTTGCCATTTTTCAAGTAGAAGTTATTTCTTCACAGTCATGGTACAAATTAATTAGTCACATGAAATCTCATTATAAAGTGAAACATTTTTACAAATTTGAAGCAATACCTAGCCTACTCTTTTGCTTTGAAATGGACTTTATAATTATCTCCTACGTATTTGTCACCCACCTTCTCCATAAGAAGATACACAGCAGGCTTCAGGTTCAAAGGCAGTCCTTACAACATTAGAAGACTCTACATCGGGGGTCCACAACTCCGGTCCTGGAGGGCCCCAGTGACTGCAGGTTTTCATTCTAACCCTTGCACTATTTTTAATGCTAATTAACTTCCTTTGAATCTCATTTTAATTGACTTTATTTTAATATTTGTTCCCCTGAATGTCTTCATCGTTCCTCTGAATTGTTTCATTTCTTTCCTTAAACAGAAATGAAATGTGAAGTGAGTGAGCCAACAGAAGACCAACTAAATCAGGGCCTCAAACTCCAACCAATTTCACTCAAACCAATTGCTTAATTTGGCTCTGATTCTTGTTGTTAATTAAACCCGTTCTTTAATTCCATGGTTTGTTGCTGCTCTTATTGTGCAATAGCATACATTTCTGAAACTGTTGATTTTCTCTTTTCTAAGAAAAGTGTTAAAATGCTTTGGGGACCTGAGCATATCAGCATTCCTGTGACCTTCACCTTTCTTTATTTTCAGATATTGTATGATGGTCACAGTTTGCTGGTCATGTTTTGGTTCATTTTATATATCATTATTGTTTGGCAGCTAATTAAGGAAAAAGAAACAATTAAGGAGTCTGAGTCTTCAAGAGCAAGTCAAATAAAATTAATTCAAACGAAGTTAATTAGGATCAAAAACAGGTCACTAATTAAGAAAAGGGTTAGAATGAAAATGTGCAGGTGCTGGGGCCCTCCAGGACCGAAGTTGGGAACCCTTACTCTACACAACCGCTAAACTGCATAGAGAGCCGTTTCTGGAGCTGCAGTTTGAAGATGACTGTGCTGCTCTAGTGGCTCACATTTCACCAGACCCTATAGGCTCTCCTTGCTGCAGCAATAAGGGTGTACAGCTGGATGGGAGAGATTGACAACACCAGTGAAACAGAAGTGCTCTGCCAAGGGAGTACCAACATCCCAGCTACACCATCACCTGTCCTCACTGTCGCTGGCAAACAACTCTCAATAGTCCTATCTTCTAGGTATCTGCGGAGTATTCTGTCTGAAGAGAATTGCATTAAGTCAACGCTGACTGCTTCTGGGTCTTCCAAAACAAGATCCTCCATCTCCAAACTGAATTTAACATTTACCGGGAATTCTATGTCACTACCCTTCTCTACAGTTGCAAAGCCTGGGTATCCTACAGCCATCACATCAAGTCCCTGGAGCACTTTCATATACGTTGCCTTCAGCACATCCAGAATATCACCTTTGTGTGATAATGTGCCTCATTCTGAAATACTTTCAAGGATCAACTGCAAAAGTTTTGTGCGGCCACAATTGCCCAGGACCAGAGAAGGTGGATGGTGCACACACTAGTAATGCCCGCAAATCATCTGCCCTGTAGAGTGTTATACAGCCAGGTACATGTTGGTCAATGCTCAGCTGGAGGGCAAAAGCAGCAATATAAAGACCAGCTGAAGACTGCGCTAAAAAAATTTAAGATCCCATCCTGGGAACCTGAAGAAGGCTGTTTCTGTCTGCAAAACCTGGCAGCATCTGTGTCAAGGGGGGACCCGCTTACTGGAGGAAGATAGGACAACCAATGGACAGAGGTTTAGGAGATTTAGGACAAGCTCATCCATTGCTGCCACTACCACTACTGCCACTAGTACATACACATGCCCCTTATGAAACAGGAATTTGGGATTTTGGAAAGGACAGACATTGGAAAACTCAATGGACTCAGGGACAGAAATAGACATCAACATTGGGGTCGATGGACGAATGAGAGAGAGAAAGAGGACAGAGAGGACACTGGGGTCCTACCTGGGTTTCCAAAACTGAGACTGTAACTTTGTCTTTAACTTTCTATGTTATAAGTGATTTTAGACCGCAGAAGTTTATTTTCTTCAGGGATGCTGTTGGCTGGAGTTTTTGTTTTCCTTTCCTCTGTTGTCAACTGGCCATAGTTCAACAATTAATTAATGGACAGATATTGCTAGGCATCACTTATCGTATGTGTACAGTATGCATTATTTAGGTGTTAATTTCTAATGGTAGTATTTGAATTTTACCTGGGAACTTCTAATAGCAATATACAAAAATAAACTAAACTGAATGTCAACAGACACCATTTGTACAAAAGTGAAAAAATAGCACCAAAATGACACCACTGTCATACCATTAAATTATTAAAAAAGTCAATTAAAATAGATCTACTATGGTAAAAATATTTATTTGAACAATACAGTCTTTTTTTTTAAAAAAAGGAGCTGAAGGAAAAAAAATTAAAAAAAGCTGAGAATGCATTCTGTAAGCTCTCAACAAGCACTCTAGGATAATTATCCAAATCCATTAAATGCCTAATTCATTTCTGGACAAACACCCACGCAAAAAAATGCAATGGCACTTATAACAAGCAATGTTACCGCTGAAGAGAATAGATTACTTTTGATGAGGTAAAAAAAACTCTTATTTCATCTACAATATTTGGTGTTTGTAGAGTTTGAAGTGCTCTTTAGACAGCAGTAAGCACTGAAAATGGAACATTTTTCACAAAAAGACCATCATAATGTTATGTAAAGGTTTGTTTTTATGCTGCCACAATGAACACAAGTCAGGACAAATTTTCACATTTTATATAAGCAATTACAGAGTCGTGATTGAGGGTATGAATGCTTGTATTTACTGCTCATGTATAAAATAAATGATAATGACGCAGCATCTACTTGGGGAGCAGGTCATCTTCCAGGAGTATTAGCCTTCTATTTCAGACATGTAAAAATTGCAATTGTCATATCAGTGTTGTATAAAAAGGATAGAATATCAGGTACATATGATTTTTAAAAGAAATTGTAGCAAAGTACATTTATATTCACATTTATTTTCTTAGCAGATGCTTTAATCCAAAGAAACTTATGAGGGAGGTCAACAAAACTGAATAACATTAGTCTTGGGAATGTTTTGAACAAGTGTGGGAGGACAGGTTATAAAAGTTTATTAGCACAAGTGAAGAACTGTAAAGCCAACATAAGAAAAAATGATCAATTACCATTCTGACAGATATCCACAGAGCAAAAAAAAATGCATCAACAATTTGGGAGATATTCACAGAACAGTAGGGTTTTCAACTGCTTCTTTAACACTTTGAGGGAGCCAGCAGTTTGAACGGAAGGGCGAAGCTCGTTCAACCAACTAGGAGCTACACATGAGAAGAGTCTGGACTGACATTTGATATGACACAAAGGTGATATCACCAAATGCTGTTCAATGGCAGATCTTAGTGGGCAAGAAGGAGCATAGCACCTCACCAGTATCTCCATATACACAGGTGCTGACCCATTAGACTACCCAGTAGTCAAGCTTCAAGGATTTGAACTTAATACATGCTGCAATAATGAGCCAATGTATCAACCTGAAGAAAAGAGTGGCATGTGTCTGTCTTGGCTGTTTGAATACAAGACTAGTTACTATATTTTAGACCATCTGCAGTGATTTGATGGCACACGTGGGTCCTCCTGCTAGTAGCGAGCTATAGTATTCCACATGTAGCAAGACCAAAGCCTAGACCAGAAGTTGTGCTGGATACATAACCATATACAAACAAAGGGTTAACACTGCACATGTTACTTGATGACAGTAATCTAGTGTCATGGTTTTGCCCCACAGCCTCCTGAGGAAACCTCCAAAATCATTGGGGAGGCCCCTTGGGATGGATTTATGGACTCTCGAATTCTGATTTCTTCACTTCCCTCACATAAAAAGCTGGAAACACATCACCTAAGAAGCCTCTAACAGTTTACTGGAAATGGTGTAAACATAAGGAAGGCAACTGCACTCATGAATAGTCACTTTCTCCTAGCACATTTAACATAAGAAGAATATAAAGATGGATACATCCATTTGATCTTTAGAATGCCATTAACCGACCAATGGAGCAGGAACTATACCTGCAAGAATGTGTGGATCTTATCTTTGTGGCTCTAGGTATAAGGCATGAATATTTTAAATAGGGAACACCAGGCCATTGCAGGGTATAATCAATCGCAGACACCTACATTCAATGATATAGCCTCAACTCAATTTGGAGTGACCAAAAAGAGCCCATGTGTCTTTTGGATTGATGTATACTGAGAAAGCCTTCCTAGATAAAGTGAGAATGTGCAGTTTTCTCAAAGACAGTGAGTAGATAGATAGATAGATAGATAGATAGATAGATAGATAGATAGATAG
>JANRMT010062854.1:54803565-54883292 GCA_026402145.1 Polypterus bichir lapradei | reverse complement strand
GTCCACAGAAGACAACAGTGGTGGATGATCGCAGAATCATTTCCATGGTGTAGAGAAACCCCTTCACAACAGCCAACCAAGTGAACAACACTCTCCAGGGGGTAGGCGTATCGATATCCAAGTCTACTATAAAGAGAAGACTGCATGAAAGTAAATACAGAGGGTGAACTGCAAGGTGCAAGCCACTCATAAGCCTCAAGAATAGAAAGGCTAGATTGGACTTTGCTAAAGAACATCTAAAAAAGCCAGCACAGTTCTGGAAAAACATTCTTTGGACAGATGAAACCAAGATCAACCTCTACCAGAATGATGGCAAGAAAAAAGTATGGAAAAGGCGTGGAACAGCTCATTATCCAAAACATACCACATCATCTGTAAAACACGGTGGAAGCAGTGTGATGACTTGGGCATGCGTGGCTGCCAGTGGCACTGGGACACTAGTGTTTATTGATGATGTGACACAGGACAGAAGCAGCCGAATGAATTCTGAGGTGTTCAGAGACATACTGTCTGCTCAAATCCAGCTAAATGCAGTCAAATTGATTGGGTGGCGTTTCATGATACAGATGGACAATGACCCAAAACATACAGCCAAAGCAACCCAGGAGTTTAGTAAAGCAAAGAAGTGGAAAATTCTTAAATGGCCAAGTCAGTCACCTGATCTTAACCCAATTGAGCATACATTTCACTTGTTGAAGACTAAACTTTGGACAGAAAGGCCCACAGACAAACAGCAACTGAAAGCTGCTGCAGTAAAGGCCTGGCAAAGCATTAAAAAGGAGGAAACCCAGCATCTGGTGATGTCCATGAGTTCAAGACTTCAGGCTGTCATCGCCAGCAAAGGGTCTTCAACCAAGTATTAGAAATGAACATTTTATTTCCAGTTATTTAATTTGTCCAATTACCTTTGAGCCCCTGAAATAAAGGGATTGTGTTAAAAATGCTTTAGCTGCCTCACATTTTTATGCAAACTTTTTGTTCAACCCACTGAATTAAAGCTGAAAGTCTGCACTTCAACTGCATCTGAGTTGTTTCATTTAAAAATCATTGTGGTAATGTACAGAACCAAAATTAGAAAACAGTTGTCTCTGTCCAAATATTTATGGACCTAACTGTATCTGTCTATCAGCATTGGTTGTGAGATCATGAACATTTATTTTATGGAGTAAATCAATCTCTGTTATTGCTTTTGTTTGATTTATCTCCGTTATTTAAATTATTCATAACAGTTGGTCATTACATAAATGTTTATATCTAAAATTGTCCATATTATGAAAAATGTAACCATTTAATCAACAAACTGAGTGACCTCCTTTGTGAGCAAACCCAAAATACATAAGGCAGTGCTAAAATGAATTGTGCAAGACAAACATCTTAGACATAAAACCACAGCTTAAGACAGTTTTAGACCTTTCCAATTAAGAGTTCCCAGTCACAATGTTGACTGGAGGTGGGAACTGAACCTGCAACCCTTTGGCTCAGAACAGCAATCCTTAACCATACAGGGAATAGGACAATTTCAGTTCAACCCTTTCTTAGAAAATGTATTTCTTGCCAACCTTCCACTATATAATTATACTGGGTATTTTACTTTCTTGAAGAATATATATTAATCTTCATTCGACACATACATGCCAGATTTGTCCAGCTCTTTCTGTTAAGCCATTCAATATAAATAAACTGACCAAGTGTGTATTTCATATTGTCATTCACAGAATACATCATCAGCCAGGATTTTGCATGACATACGGGAATACATTACAAAATAAACATTAAGTAGAGCAGTTTTCAATAAACATTTCATCTAAAGGCTAAACTGAATATACAGTCAGGTCCATAAGTATTTGGATAGTGATGCAATATTCATAATTTTGGCTCTGTACATCTCCACAATGGATTTGAAATTAAGCAGTCATTATGTGATTGAAGTGTAGACTTTAGGAATGACAGCCATTTTTATACATTGTCCCACTATTTTTGGGGTCTCAAAAGTATTTGAACATTTGACTGACAAGCTGTTCCATAGCCAGGTGAGAGCAGTTCACTTATTATTTCATTAACTATTAAGCAGGTAAAAATTTAGGAGTTGATTTCAATCATAGAATTTGCACTTGGAAGCTGAAACTGTGAACTCTTAATAAGAGATCCAAAGAGTTGTCCATGCAAATAAAAACAGGCCATCATTAGGCTGAGAAAACAAAACAAACCCTTCAGAGAGATAGCAGGAACACCAGTAGTGGTCAGATCAGCCATATGGTATATTCTTAAAAAGAAGGAATACACTGGTGAACTCATCAACACCAGAAGGCCTGGACAATCATGGAAGACAACTGTGCTAGATGATCACAGAATTTTTTCATTGATGAAGAAGAACCCCTTCACAACATTTAGCCAAACAAAGAACATTCTCTGGGAGGTAGACCTATCTTTGACACAGTCGACAATCAAGAGACTTCAGAGGGTTTACCATAAGGTGCAAATCACTGGTATATCTCAAGCATAAGAAGGATAGATTAGAATTTGCCAGAAATAAATTTTGAAAGCCTGTCTAGTTCTGGAATAATTTTCTTTGAACAAATCAAACTAAGATCAATATGTACCAGAATATTGGAAAGAGAAGAGTATGGAGAAGAAACAGAATGGCTCATGATCCAGTGAATGCCACATTATTTGTGAAACATGGTGGAGGCAGTGTTATGGCATGGGAATGCCTGATTGTCAATTGAAATCTGTCACTAGTGTTTATTGATGATAAGGCTGCTGGAAGAAGTAGCAAGATGAATTCTGGTGTACAGGGCTGTATTATCTGCTGAGGTTCAGCCAAATGCTGCAAAACTGACAGAACAGCTCTTCACAGTACAGAAGGACAATGAGCCAAAACAAACCAAGAAAGCAAACCAAGTGCTTTTCAACACAAAGTAGTGGAATATTCTTCAAAAGCCAAGTCAATCAGCTGACATCAACACAAATGGGCATGCATTTCACTTGCTGAAGACAAAACTGATGGAAGAAAGTCCAATGAACAAGCAGCAACTGAGAAGAGCTGATGTAAAGGACTGGCAAAGGATCACTAGGGTGGAAACCCAGCACTTGGAGATGGCCATGGTTTCCAGACTTTAGGCAGACATTGATGGCAAAGAATTTTCAAACAAATAATGAAAATAATCATTATATTCATGATTATGTTAGTTTGTCCAAATACTTTTGAGCCCCTGAAAATAAGGGGCCATGCATAAACATGTCTGTCATTCCTAAACAGCACATACAATATTTTTGGAAAACATATTAAATTAAAGCTGAAAGTCTACATTTCAATCACATAATAATTGCTTTCTTTCAAATCCACTGTGGTGAGGTAGAGTGCCAAAATGATGAAAATTGTGTCTCTGTCCAAACACTTATGGACCCGACTGTAATTAAAGGACAACTGATCTGTACAGTGGCGTAGATGCACAGCCTGTGAGGAAGTATTGTAGAAGCAGGATTAACACACTTTTTACAGCTGGAGCAAGATTACAGTTACAGTCAAGTTGATCAAAATATAAGAGACAAAGAGTGACACCTAAATGTGACTCCACGGCCTCAGGACAAGTCTAATGGAGAGAATTCCACAAAGCAGGAGATGCAAAGGTAAAAAATATGCTAAAGTATAATTGTGAAATCAGTTTTTTGAATTGAGAAAGGGCCGGCATCAGAGGGTGTCAGTGTGCCTGATAATGTTGCATCAAATGTTGTCTGGTTGTTTGCTAGTAACATTATTATCCAAGTAACTTATGACTTCAGTTTATTTCTTCATAATACATAATTATCTATTGCTAAGCCAATTGTGTACTATTTGCATCTGTTTACTGTTTATTAATATTAAATAATTTTGGAATAAAATGAAAATGTGTTTTCTCAAAAGTAGTATCTTAAAAGCTACTAAACAGAACCCGTTTCATATTTAATGAAAAAAATTATTATACTACTGAGAGATATTCAAATGCTCCTTTATAGATAAATTGCACATAATAGTATTCTGGATGCATCTGTGTAATCACAGCCCACATTAAATAAGCAGTTCTGCTAATTGAGTAGCCCTTGATTTAGTCTCCTGTAGCTCATTTGTTAATTAAGCAAATGGCATCATTAGATAAGCTGCCTTTTTGAGTTACATTTAATAATGTAAATAATGTATGGTGTATTTGTTTCTGTCATTGCACAATATCTAAAAACCTGTGCAAGCCTTCTGAACAAAGTGCTCAGTGCTGAACACTATGCAAAAATAAATGGAACTGAATATTAATAACTGTGAATGACTGTGGAAAACTGAGAAGACTCTGCTAATGGCATTGAAGTATTCTGAATGAATCCCTTGTCTCTGATTTAGACGCTAAACGATAATGTTCTGTAAGTGTTCTTAAATCTAACAAAAAATACAAACACTCAGTGAAAGAGCTTCAATACAACCAGGCAGAGATACTCTAAATTCTTATTAACTATTATGTCTTCTCAATTGGACAGATAAATAGACAAAATCACAACAGTTTTAACAACAAATTATGAAAAGGTTGGCTATTATCAATATAACACCCGGTAAATGTATTTCAGAAAACTATCAAGAAAACATATTTATTTGATTGAACATAGTTATGAAACAATTCAAATTAGCAACTTGGTAGGTTCAACACAGCTAATCTAAAATTATGAATGTGAATTGTGCTTCCTTCTGTTGTCAGACTGATTGAGCAGATTTTCAAGCTGTTTAGTGCATTTTATCATCTTCTTTTATTTGTTTTTGCTAATTATTTTCCCTAGCTGACGATCTTCGATTTTTTAAGATTTTCTAAGATTCAAGGAGGCTGAGATATTGAGACACATCCTTTTAGATCAGAGTGTGACCTATCAAAATACTCCTCCCTTATTGTTGGAAATCAACTCATTATTAGGTCAAAATTTAAAGGGAAGCTGTCAAAACATGGACAACAATTAAACACAATTATGATAATTAAGGATATTTATTAAAGAAATAAAAATTCCAAATATCAAAATTCTAAATAAAAAAAACAAAAAGAAAACAAGGTAAAAGAATCAACAGACACAAAAACAACATATACAAAATCTCAAAAATTTCAGAAACTAGAAAAAAATAAAAACAAAACCCAAAATACCATAAATACAGAGAAATTCAAAAAATATTAAACTTAATAAGAAGAAAGAAAATCATTTACTAATTTAGCGAAAAAAGTACAAAATTCCACAACAAAAAAAAAACTTACTAGAATGTGAGGAAAAGAACAAAGGATGGAAACCAATGCCACTGTAACTAGCAGTGGCTCAGAAAGCTGTTTAAATATTTAATTACAGTTAAAAGGGACTCACCTTTAAGCACAAAGACATAATTCTGCTTACAGGATTTAGGACAAACTAAAAATGCAAAACAAAATAAAAATAATAAAAGTACAAGAAAGAGACCACGAAAAAATACAAAACCAACAAAGCATGAAGCCAAGGATGAAGTCAGTCGAAAGTTGTAACATGTATGAAAATGGCCTTGAAGCAAGGTAAGATCATGAGCTCCTCTCCTCAAAATAAAGCAAGACTTTACTATCTTTAATATTTTATTTTGTTCCCTTTTTTATAACAATTACACATTGTTTTGCCTTTACTCTTGTTCTGGTACATTTCAGCATGCATTTTTATGCATGAATTTTTGTTTGCTTTTGATTCAGTCCTAATGTAATTTGTTGGTCTATGCACCTAGACACATTTAGGTTAGGCCACATAGAGCCATGTGAGTGAAGTAAACCCTTGTGAGTTTGACTATAGTGTCCTGTGGTTTTTAACTTCTTTTCTTCAGTTTGGCATTAGGACCTATTACATTTTCTAAAACCATGTACTGTTTCATTTACTTTCATCCCCCTATTAATGTAGATAAACCAACAACAAATTATGTATCTTGGAATTGTTTGTTTTCAGTTTTTAAGTTAAACAAATGTGATGACTGTCAGCTATACAGCAACAATGTTTTTTAGCAAAAGTGTATAAAGCATGAGACTTATAGCAGTAATTTTTATTTTAAATTCTAGTCTATAAAACATAAAATCTAAGCTATATCTGTTACAATCTACTAGTCCATTTAAAAAAACAAGTGTCAACAAAATTATGAGAAATTCTTTAATGAGCACATGTTCTGTTCCAATGCATTTGAGAAAGATTGCCCTGTCCATTCCCATGCCCTTTTCTCATATACAGTAAATAGTACATTGTCATGACATAAATTGTGTCCTAAGTCTGGTGAAACAGGACTTCCTCGTAAATTACAATTCTCAGGTGCTACAGTCATAGGATTGCCACTATGAGATGCCCCAACCGCTTTAAGACCATAGCTTTTAGAAGCTGCTTCTACAACTAAGGTCTTGAACAGGTTATATTCAGACTGAATATCCCCGACTTCAATCTGCGTATGAGAGAAGTAAGAGTTAAACTCATCGTGAACAGAAGCCTCAACCAGATGTTCCCAGAAAACCCTAACTGTTTATCTAAGCTTCTCTGGTCTATCAGGCCTATACCCCTCACTTTGAATCCAACTCACTACCAAGTGAATTGGTGATCAATTTACAGCTCTGCCTCTCTCTCCATCTGAGTGTCCAAAACATATAGTTTCAGGTCAGAAGACACAACTACAAGGTGCTCTGGTACCAGGTACACCTATGATCCTTTTTGTGTTCGAACATGGTTTTTGTTATGGATGATCCATGACTAGCACAGAAATCCAATAACAACTCACCATTATGGTTCAGATCCAGTAAGCCATTCCTGCCAATCATGTGCCGAATGGTATCTCCATCATACCTAATATGAGCATCGAAATCACCCAGTAAGACTACCAAGCCAGCACCTCACTTGCCTCCTCTAAGAAGGGTGAATACACCGAACAGCTATTTGTTGAATATGCACAAATAACAGTCATAGTTTTCCTCTTTGTGACTCGTAGCCTCATTGAGGCAACCCTCTCATCCATTGGGAAGAACTCCAATTATAGCCCTCATTCAGAGGTTTGTATGCCCACACCTGCCCGAGGTCTCTCACACATGCAAATTCCAGAGCAGGAGGGAGACTACCCCCGATGAAGAAGTTTGGTTCCAGAACCCATGCTATGTTAAGAGGTGAGACCAACTAAATCTAGATGGTAGTTTTACACCTCCTGCACCAGCTCAGGCTTCTTGCCCTGCAGAGAGGTAATTATCCAAGTTCCTAATGGTAGTCTTCATTTGCAGGGTCTAGTCTGTCTAGGTCTGTCCTATCTGTGTCTGCTACAAAACTGGAATCGCATCAATGTTTTCTGATTTCCAATATCCTGTATTTATCCTCTATTTATTAGTGGGTTATCATTATTTATCCTTTATTCACCACTGTGTTGATGATATTTTTATTTTATTGTATTTTTTTTTTGTTGATTGTCCAGGTTGTACTGTCAGATGGGGGGCTTGCTGGTAAATGCCTCCTGGCAGGGTACACTGTTTTTAATTATTACCTTGATGAGGGTTATTGTGAACCATTCTTTACCTTTCAGCCTAAACCTGTTCACCAAGGTAGACCCTACCAGTAGCATTAAGCACCAGACAACCTAGCTCTGAGCAACACTAAGGTTCACAGGCCTCACCACTATGTCAAGATGCTAATCCAGGGTGGGGTAAATTTTTACTTATTGGGAAGTAAGTTCTGCCATCTTTGTTAGTTCTCTGTTGTGAACTTGCGTCTGTAAAGATGTCACTGCAATTACTGTGTGTTTTCTTTTTTTAAAATCAATTATACAGGGTGACCAGGTTTGTACCCCAACTCTTTATTGTGTTCATTCTCTTACAGGTTAAAGTCTGGGGAGAAGGCAGGCCGAGGCAGCACCTAAACTTCAGTATTCATTCCTCACAAAGATGTGACCAGTGCAGATGTGTATGTGGCCTGGTATCAAGGTGGTATTGCAAGTCAGAAGATCTAAAGCAAATTGACAACTTTTTGAGAAATCACACAAAATATAATTATAGCTTTCTCCTTACACAAAATGACAAGTTTTTAATTTTATGTAACATGACATTCCCTTTAAACCTGCTTAATCTAGTTCAGGGATTTGGAGGCCACAGCCTATCCCCAGATCAGGATTTATTTTAATAATATTAATTTTACATTCTAATGCAATATGAAGATGTAATAGGTAGATAAAGAATTGTTTAACACATTCCATCAGGCTGTTTTAGTTTGGCTTGAATAGGTCTGTTTAATTATAAGTCCTACGTATGAGAATGGCAGGGAGACAGTTACAGATAACCTTTCAAATCTAAGCTGATATTAACAAAGAATTTCATTTTTTTAATCATGCCCATTCTGAGTCAATTTGAACTAGCTCTAAGTGTACTGCATGTCAAGATTTTATTGGGTTGGCTGATCTAATGTACACGTGCACAACTCTAGAAATGGGCTTCGGGATGGAACAGATTATAGAGCTAGCCACTGGATAAGACTGTGTGGTCAAGCCAGGAAAGTCTGTTCTGAATAGCAGGGTGGTGAAAAGAGCAGAGGTACCTGTTTAGTATCTGGCCAAGTGTCACTATTTCCAGATATATCATCTGGCCACTGTGATCTAACGGTCATACAACTCTGAAAGGTTACACTCATCCTAAGAAGGAATCCTGGGTTGAAACCTACAAACCTTAGATGAGATCAAAATGAATTACTCCTCCCAGACCTAGCTGACTTCAGAGTTAGAAGGAAAAGAATGACAGATTTCTTGCAGAGAAGAATGATGGCAATGCATTATGGCAAGATAAAGGCAAACGAGAGAAAAAAATAGAATCCAGCTGAAGGTATAAAATTGCAAATACCATCTTATAACCTAATGTGGCATTTGCTTGCACTCCATGATCACTTAATTTTTGCAAATGACAAAATGTCTGTGGCAGTGTACTTGTGATCACTTAATAAATAAGGCCCTTGGTGTTTGAGTTGTACTTGTCGAATGTAGCTTGCCGAAAACTACATCCCACTGTCAGCTAACACATGCAGCTTATCTCTTCTTTGACAGTTACTAATGTTACCACTAGGGCACAGAACCTGGAGCATGCTTTTCAAACCAATGTCCGGTTCTAACCACAGTGTTCCCTCATTACTCAATAGAAGCCATGGCTGTCTGAATCGGGATAATCTTGTTACATTTCAGATATATTTTTGATTTGTTAATTTTTGATGCTGCTCAACCCTGCCGCCCGGGCTACAAAAGGACATAGCAGTGGTAGAAAAAGTCCAGAGAAGAGCAACTAGGTTGAGTCCAGGACTGCAGGGGATGAGTTATGAGGAAAGATTAAATGAGCTGAACCTTGTCAGTTAAGAAAAAGAAAATTAAGAGGAGGCATCATTAAAGTGTTCAAAAATATGACAGGAATTAGTACAGTGGATCGAGACTACTATTTTAAAATGAGTTCATCAAGAACATAGAGACACAGAAACTTGTTAAGGGTAAATTTCACACCAACATTAGGATGTTTGCCTTCATACAAAGAACCACAAACACATGGGACAAGTTGCCAACTAGTGTGGTAGATAGTAGCACATTAGGGACTTTCAAATCTAGATTTGATGTTATTGTCATGTCCCAGCCAGATTGAAGGCCCTTGGGAGTGACTGTTGGGTCCGATTGAGGGTGGGCAGAGTACAGCACGGAGGACTGACAGTGGGGGTATGATTGATGCGGAAAGGGGGGACGGAAGCAGGGTTGGGGCTTGAGAGGAGAGGGTTTGAGAAGGAAGGTGTTGTTGCATTATGAAGTCTGTGTTTTTTTTTTTTTGGTTTTTCTTTAACAGTGTTTCTCAGGGCCAAAACAATGAGAGAATTATAGGTAATTATAAATAGTTCAAGTTGAAAGACATTCATTTTTACTGTTACAATCCTGTGTTTTTTTTTACTGTTCCAGTAAACTGTTCTGTGATCCCATCTTCATCCTTCTGTTTTTGTTTCTTCTTTTCGAATCTGATGTGGAGGTCGCTAAATTATTTTGGAGGAATTAAGTGAGAAGGACTTGGTGGTCTTTGTTGGGCTGAATGGTCTGTTCTCGTCTAAATTTATCTAATGTTCTACTGTTCTAACTTTTTATGACAATAAATTGCTCAGCACCTTGGCATTGAAGATATTGAATGTAAATTTCCCCAATTCTATTTACAGTATATCAAGCTTCTCTGGATCATTATGTGTCAGTGTATGAGCTTCATTCTGTTTCTTCCAAACTTTTAGTTCATAAAATACTGGTAGGGGTATCTGGCACTACCCTGGTTGGTGTCTACCCACTTGTGTCTCCCCTTATGTAAATTGGGATTCTGTGCAAAATTTGGTGGTAATAATTTCAATAGTGTGGCTCTACATTGTAAGAAAGCAACTGAAAAATTCAGAATTTCAGGTGCACTGTTTTATTAATAAATTTTAAATCATACTTCTTTTACAATCTAGCTATTCTTGAAGAATTTTTTGAAATATTTTATTCCATACTTAAAAATGAGAAGTATAGAATGATACAGTATGTCTGACCATTTTACATCGTCTTTTTCACATCATCAACTTGTAATTTTAAAGGATCTTTCTCTTAATTATTTTTTGACGTGCTTGACCCCAGATTTCAATGTGACCTGTGTCAGCCTCAGTTGAGGTATGTAGTAACCTGCTGAGACAAGAGGGGGCACTGCCACTAACCTTGTCTTCTCCTTCTTTCCTCATAGTGGTGAGAAGTCACCCAATGAAGGCATTTGACCCCATGCCTTCCAGTCCATCAGCCATAAAGTACAAGGAGTTCCAGAAGGAGGTGTCATTTAATGGCTTGAGCCACTACTGGACAGAGTTTTCTAAAGTTTTGAAATTTCTCGCATATGGGACGCATGCCAAAGAGTGTCTTTTCTTTTACTCTTCTTTTATCAATGGACAATAAAAGGGATGATCTGGTTGTTGCCCCAACTTTCTTTTGGTGTATGGAATACCTTGGTTTGCAAAACAGTGGGAAAAAAAAACAAAAATACCTTTATTTAGGCATTATTTTATTGTGTCCAGTGAGGTAAAAGAAATCACTTAGTATCGTTAAAGAACTGCAGTGTAAAGTAGTTCTTTGGTTGTCTTCATTTCCCATGTTCTGGTCCTTTTGATTAAATTTTGTTTTACAGTCTCCACTGCAACTCTTTATTGTGGCCCTGGTAATATCTTCAGGATACCCTTCCACTAAACATTTCCCATTCATATAGTATTAAAGAACTGAAAACCCCTTGGTGTATTAATTTATTTTCTGACTCATTTGTCATATATCAATTGCACTGAAGCTAAAATCTTTTCAACTTCCAGCTGTTGCTCCACTGCATCCCATTTGGAAGCCATTATATTATCTCTTGCTCAGTTTTAAAGTGACCTTTCCTTTTATTTGATAGATTTAGTTATCCTGTTTCAGAAGCAGCTAACTCTTTTTGCTAGCCTAGAATGTTATGCTCCAAATGGCCTAAACTGCACAATACAGTAAAGAAACGTTTGTGCAACCTATTCCCAAATTAACATAAAAATTCCCTATCAGAAAATATAATTTCCAGAATACAGCCAATCTTTAACCAACTGGCAAGGATCTCTCCAAGCTTTTTAATAAAATAATTTCTGTTTACAGTATACAGTACCATAGATTTAGAATTCCTGATTTATATGCTATACATAAAGTACTCTAAACTTCCTTCCCTGGTGCTGGTTCATCCATAGAGAAAGCACATTTTCAAACAACAGTCAAACAATGAAGATGCACATTCTCAAATAACTAAGGTTTACCGGTGCGGGATCAGTTATTGCTTCAAACACTGCTCCTGACTGTCTTCAGATGAACTTTGTTTGAGTTCATTGCTGCAAAGCAGAAAATTCTTCTGTGCACTGCTATGAGCTCCCTCCCTCACTAAAGAGTATATGTTCCAATTGATTCTAAATGCCCTACAAGGGGGCAAGCACAAGGCTTTGTGAATCTCATTCAAAGCTGGTTCCCTGGAAACCACATGGAACTTATTATAGAGAAGGTTGCCATCAATCGTGTGCTAAATGGGATAAGTGAGGAGTTTTGCAGTAAGATGCTGAAACATTATGTCAAAAACATGTTGGATCAGGTCAGGACACTTGAAGGCGCACAAAAGAGGTTATCCTTTCCTGATCCTGGGTCCTGAGCTTCTATGTCATCCTTGTGTGACTCCCTGGAAAATACTTCTCAGACCCTTGTGCATAAAGCATTGTTCAAAGAGTACCAGGGTTTTTATTCCTACATTTCCCTCTGAACACCAAGACTTTGATCAATGTCCTGTTGTTCCGGAACAACCTCCTACATATTAGTCCTGCTCTCATCACTCAAGTTCAAGTTCAACCTCAAGCTCCTAGAACTCTGACGCTCTCAGGAGGACCTAGCCAGGTCAGCATTCTAATTAGAAGACACTATTGTGGGAACTTTTCAGCTATGAACAGAGATACTTTTGCTGTGGGCAGCATGGCCACATCATGAGAAAAGTCCACAATCAGTCACTGGCTAGGTGTTTGTATTCAAACAGGCCAGTTTGGTAGACAATGAGTACTATAGGCAGCAAGATGCACTAAGTTTGAAAAGTCCACACTTTTTAATTAAAAATGTTTCTTATATATAGCATCAAATTGCTGTTGGCTTTTCTGAGGAATTAGTTGTTCCTCATTCATCAAGGGAAACTGTTACAAATCACCCATTTGCATGTTTTAGGTGGACATATCAGCACGTAGAAAACAAGAGAGGGAGTTTTGAAACATTTTTTTGCTGTGATAATATGGGTAGGGATGTGGAACAATTTGTAAATATTGCCCTGACTGTCAGATAGTTTCTTCGCATAAACCACCATTGACTTCCCTTGTACCAATGCCAATTTTGGATGTGTCTTTTGAGAGGGTTGTCTTAGAATTGTTAATACTCCCCAAAAGAAAAATGGGCACCAGTATATACTTATGTTAGTGGACTAAGCTACCAAACATCCAAAAGTAGTGGCTTTATAAAAGGTAAATTTACAGGCTGGAATGAATGCTCTGCATGATTCTGACACATCAGGGTACATCTTTTACATCTTGGCTGATGAAGGAGTTGTGTAGGAGCCTTGCCATTAATAAGTTAGGCACGGCTGTTTATCATCCTTAACGAATGGGCTGACAGGAAGATTTAATAAAACATTGAAACAAATGATTAGGTGTATTGCTCATGAAGACCAGACCTCCTGGGACACAATGTTGCCATTTCTGATGAATGCTGTAAGAGCTGTAAGGGAGTCCCACCAGACTCCAACTAGATTAAGTCTGTTTCAATTACTAATTGACAGCCAACTGCAGGGGGTGTTATATTCTGCGGGAAGAATGGTTGGTATGTCAGGACAAGGATCAGTGGTTTAAATTGGCACATTGAGTCATTTCCCTACAGGGAAAAAAATTCTAAATTGTCTTCAAGTGCTGTAAAGCATATGCAGCATGAACAGGAAATGTAGAAATGTTCCTGTAATTGAAAGTGCAAACTGTGAATTTCGAAAAGGCAATCATTGTTATTTTAGCTCTGACCGATCTGCACAAGGTTGATAAACAAATAACTCCCATCTATTACAAGGTTAAAAATTCCCGATAGGTGCAAACCAGTTCATATACTGCATGTCAATCTTTTGAAGAGATGGCATGATCCAGGAGAGATGCTGGTGACAGGAGCTGCAGTTGCTAAGCCTGAGGTTGTTATTGATGATGATTTAAATGACACATAGATACCAAATGCAAGCAAAGTAAAAGTGAATAGTATTGCTCTATTGTTCTCATACCAAAACCAGCTGGGCACATTTGCTTCTGTATAGATTTTAGGTGACTGAACAAGGTTTTAAAATTTGATGCTTGCCCAGTGCCATGTGTTGATGAATTATTGGAAAACCTTAGTCAAGCCTCTTATATCTCTACTTTAACAAAGTGATACTGGCAGGTGACTCTCAAAAACAATAGCTGTGAGAAGACTGTCTTTGCCAAATCAGATGGTTTGTTTGAAATTTCAAGGCTTCCTTTGGGCCTTCATGGTGCACCTCTTACATTCCAACATAAGATGTATCAGTTTTTACATCTTCATTCACAATATTCTTGGGTGTATTTTGATGACTTGCCATTTTCAGTAATGACTGGTTGTCTACTGGCAGTCCTATACAGCTTAATGAAGGCTGTTTTAATGGCTATTCTTAAGTAGTGTAAATTAGGTATATCAGAAACTCAATACTTGGGCTATTCGTTAGAAAAGGGTTTGATTAAGCTGCAAATGAAAAACATTGTGGAAGTGCTGGCTTATACATGTCCAGAGACACAGCAACAGGTCAGTGCTTTCTTAAGTCTGGCCTTTTGTTAAAAGTGTATTATTCCCAACTTTGCAAGTAGAGCTGCACCCTTAATGGACATAAAAATAGCTGTAATAACTGCAGTATTGTCTGGTTAGATGATTATGAAAATCTTTTTCTGATTTAAAGACAGGCCTGTGTTCTTACACTCGTCTCAGAAATCCGGTCTTTACTGAAGATTTCGTACTGCCTAGAGATGCTAGTGTGTTTGGTGTATGGTTTGTCTTGTCTCAGATTTTCAATAACAAGAAGCATAAAATAATGTTCTTGAATCAAATATTGCTGTCCCAAAAGTGCAATTAGTCGGCCATTGAGCAGGAATGGCTGGCAATTAATTTGACTGTGGAGGCACTCCGTTATTACACATGGGAAAAGTGATTTACCTTGGCTCTGATCATGCTCGACTGCAGTGGATTTATAGAAGGAAGAGCCTGAACTTTAGGCTCACTCAATAGTTCATTCAGTTGCTGCCATTTAATTTCACAGCCAGGGGTTCAATTCAGCATGGTAATGCTGAAATCCTATCCTGTCTAGCTGAGTCTGCTTTGTGGTGTCCTTTGTTAGAAAAGGTGAGAACAAAGCTAAGGAGAAAGGTGTGACTGATTGTGCTGCACCTTCCTTCTCTAGGGCTGGATCAGCCACAGTGAAAGCACACTTTCAAACTGCAATCAAGCAGGAAAAGAAGCACATTCTGAAATAACTATGACTTACCAGTGTGTGATCAGCTGCAGACGGTAGTGCGTCAAGCAGTTATCGCTATCGCATGATGTTTAAGGCTTTAAAGCCATCTCACTGACATGCTGTTCTGTTCTCTCCCTGTCCCGTTTAGACCGCCTCTGGCTTCACTCCAGTATCCTGCTCCCATCTCTCTTCAGCTAAATGCTCCCAAGGAAGATGCCTTTGAGTTCTTTTAATCTAAAGGGTGATTGCTGGAGTAAGGCAGACAACTAGGAATTGTCAGGTTTGCTGAGTGGCTGAACAAAGCCCAAACACTGTACCTACAATGTGCTAAAATAAAGGTCTCTTTTGCCAGTTCTCTCCTGCCTGCCAGGGTACCGAAGCAGAGGTTTTTATAGACGGATGCCAGCTCTGACACCAGTTTTATGAGTTTTATGATATGCAAGAGGGCTGGTGACTTTATTCAAAATATTGTAAAAAGGCAATAATATACAGTATATTATTTATACCAAATACTGTATAGTATATACAGTATATAATATAATGTATTTCAGAAAACAATTTCTCTATGGTTGAGTTATTATTTCAGTCCTACAGCTGCTGTGAGTAGAATTGTAACTAAAGGTTTAATACTTGAATTTCTGGATCAATTCTAAAAGCTTTATTCACATAACATGTTCAAAATCTTCAGAATCTTTAAAGAATAAAATTCAATTTAACAGAAGGGACAGATGTTAGGTGCATGTGGAATGTATACAGAAATACTTTAAAACAAAAGAAAGCCATTATATCTTAACTTACAAAGTCCACATTAAGAATGTTCAGGAATATTTCATCACTAGGGGAAGTTGTACAGTTTTAGTGGTAAATTGTTAAGCAAGGAATTGGCAATAAGCATTAAAGTAAAAAGAAAATAACTACATAATGAAGAAATATAAGCCAGGACATGGGACTAAACAAAAGGGATAAGCAAAAGAATAGTCAAATAATAAAAAATAATAAAAATAATAAAATAATAATAACTTTTTTAATAAAAAAAATAATAAAAAATAGTCAAAAAGGTCAAAACCAGAAAGAGAAAAATCTGGCATCACACTCTAAATGATAATGGTTCATTAATGGCACTTTATGATTCTTTACTTTGTGTGGTTCCTCATAGAACTATTTTTTGACAAAGATCCATTTTGTTCTGAAAAGTGTTCTTTGTGTATGAAGTTGGTTCTATGTACTTTGAAAAATATCCTAATATAATGAAAAATACAAAATCTTTAATGCATGGTATGCTACCTATAGTAGGACACTAACAGATTAAGAAGAACTGGACATAGTCTGCATCACAGTACTTTTACTTAAATATGTCTATTTTAAAATTATGACCTATTGGTATTTCACAAATCTGTTACCATCTATTTATGGTTATTTCCTGCTATGGGTCTAAATAAATAAAGTTTTTTTTTTATACAACCTTTGTGTGGATGACCCTTTTGGGAACCAAAAATTGCTCCTATATGGCATTGCTCTTAAGAACCACTCTGACACCTTTATTCTTTAAGAGTGTAGTTAAAAAATCAGTCAGAAACAAAAGCAAACGTCTCCTGGCTATCCAGGAATCCTTTCTCTAATGAAATAGCCAACCTATAAAAAGTAATGTGCTTTACAAAATATCCATAAACATGGGCATCAAAGCATACTACACTTCCATTTTAAATACACACACAATGACAATAGTCATCATCTGTTAGCAACAGATGCTTACACATAATGGCCATGGTCAAGAAATCTCAGATTAACTCCTGACCTAAAATGGTGATGCAATGACAGCAATATCATGACACTAAAATAAACAAACCATAAGAATAATCAAAGGATAATGTGCAAAATTAATCCCAGAAATGTCCTGACAAAGTCATGTTAGCTGCTCTACTCTGTTTCATTCTTTTGTCTTGTATTCATCTAAAATTGTCATAGCTTTTTTTATGGAGTGATCCATTTCAGAATGCCATTATATTAGCTGTGCTACCTGGCTTCACCTGGGAAATTTCCTACTGTAATGGCTTTCGGTTTTAGTGTTGTTACTCTGATGTATCAGAAGTACTATGTAACTACCAGAGTACTTTTCTGTATGTGTTATTTGTTAATTTTTAACATGCTACATACAATTGCCCTTGAGTAAAACATTTGCGCCATAGATCAATGCTTGCTTTTCCTAGTGGTTGACCTTGGTTTTTGTTGATGGTTATTAGAAAACACAATTTTACAGAAAACTGTATTCTTTTGGATTCTAACGGGTAATTAGTAAGATAATGGGAATTTTGGGTATAAATAAAATTTCACCTTGTATCACATCCTGTAAAAAGGTAGCTTCAATCGGAATCGACTGTAACGCTTTGATCCGTAATCTTGTAGTGTCACAAAATTTTGGAGGGTTTAGATCATTAGCAATATCTAATATGTAATATGTTTTGCTTTAACTCATTACATCATTGACTAATACAGGCAGAAGATCTATGTGTAACATACAGTGAATTGAACATTTTAAGCATTATGCAAAAAAAGAAAATAATTGAAGAAAATTATTAATTGTGAACTATGTACACTGTCTCAGTGCTTGAAATAGAACCAGATTACTTTGTTTAACCAGCATCTTGCTCCATCTTGACGTTTGTTTTTACTTTTACACATCAACATATTAGCTGAACTTCAGAGCACTGCACTACACTAACATTTGATCAGGGGCTAATGTGGTACACCTGTAATAGCTCACTAAAAAGCACTGCCTTTTGTCCATGGAGGACTCTTTTACTGAGTATAGCAAGCATTTAAGCTGACCAAGGCATGCTGTCATTCCAGGCTTGTGTTGCACTCAGGGCATGATGTGGGTGGTATTCTGTACCAGCCTTTCACTATTTCGACTTTGTGAAGCAGGGTATGGTGGTACATTACGGTCTGACATCCAAGGGGACACCCCAGTTCTCTGCAACACTGCATGTATTTCACATAGATAAATACAGTGCATCTGGAAAGTATTCACAGCGCATCACTTTTTCCACATTTTGTTATGTTAAAGCCTTAATCCAAAATGGATTAAATTCATTTTTTTCCTCAGAATTCTACACACAACACCCCATAATGACAACGTGAAAAAAGTTTACTTGAGGTTTTTGCAAATTTATTAAAAATAAAAAAACTGAGAAAGCACATGTACATAAGTATTCATAGCCTTTGCCATGAAGCTCAAAATTGAGCTCAGGTGCATCCTGTTTCCCCTGATCATCCTTGAGATGTTTCTGCAGCTTAATTGGAGTCCACCTGTGGTAAATTCAGTTGATTGGACATGATTTGGAAAGGCACACACCTGTCTATATAAGGTCCCACAGTTGACAGTTCATGTTAGAGCACAAACCAAGCATGAAGTCAAAGGAATTGTCTGTAGACCTCCAAGACAGGATTGTCTCGAGGCACAAATCTGGGGAAGGTTACAGAAACATTTCTGCTGCTTTGAAGGTCCCAATGAGCACAGTGGCCTCCATCATCCGTAAGTGGAAGAAGTTCAAAACCACCAGGACTCTTCCTAGAGCTGGCTGGCCATCTAAACTGAGCGATCGGGGGAGAAGGGCCTTAGTCAAGGAGGTGACCAAGAATCCGATGGTCACTCTGTCAGATCTCCAGAGGTCCTCTGTGGAGAGAGGAGATCCTTCCAGAAGGACAACTATCTCTACAGCAATCCAACTATCAGGCCTGTATGGTAGAGTGGCCAGACGGAAGCCTCTCCTTAGTAAAAGGCACATGGCAGCCCGCCTGGAGTTTGCCAAAAGGCACCTGAAGGACTCTCAGACCATGAGAAACAACATTCTCTGGTCTGATAAGACAAAAATTGAACTCTTTGGTGTGAATGCCAGGCGTCACGTTTGGAGGAAACCAGGCACCACTCATCATCAAGCCAATACCAGTGAAGCATGATGGTGACAGGATCATGCTTTGGGGATGTTTTTCAGCGGCAGGAACTGGGAGACTAGTCAGGATAAAGGGAAAGATGACTGCAGCAATGTACAAAGACATCCTGGATGAAAACCTACTCCAGAGCGCTCTTGACCTCAGACTGGGGTGATGGTTCATCTTTCAGCAGGATAACGACCCTAAGCACACAGCCAAGTTATCAAAGGAGTGGCCTCAGGACAACTCTGTGAATGTCCTTGAGTGGCCCAGCCAGAGCCCAGACTTGAATCCGATTAAACATCTCTGGAGAGATCTTAAAATGGCTGTGCACCGACGCTTCCCATCCAACCTGATGGAGCTTGAGAGGTGCTGCAAAGAGGAATGGGTGAAACTGGCCAAGGATAGGTGTGCCAAGCTTGTGGCATCATATTCCAAAAGACTTGAGGCTGTAATTGCTGCCAAAGGTGCATCGACAAAGTATTGAGCACAGGCTGTGAATACTTATGTACATGTGATTTCTCAGTTTTTTTATTTTTAATAAATTTGCAAAAACCTCAAGTAAACTTTTTTCGCGTTGTCATTATGGGGTGTTGTGTGTAGAATTCCGAGGAAAAAAATGAATTTAATCCATTTTGGAATAAGGCTGTAACATAACAAAATGTGGAAAAAGTGATGCGCTGTGGATACTTTCCAGATGCACTGCAGATAGATAGATACTTATTAATCCCAAGGGGAAATTCACATACTCCAACAGCAGCATACTGATAAAAAACAATATTAAATTAAAGATGGATAAAAATGCAGGTATATCAGACAATAACTTTGTATAATGTTAACGCTTACCCCCCCGGATGGAATTGAAGAGTCGCATAGTGTGGGGGAGGAACGATCTCCTCAGTTTGTCAGTGGAGGAGGACAGTGACAGCAGTCTGTCGCTGAAGCTGCTCCTCTGTCTGGAGATGATACTGTTTTGTGGATGCAGTGGATTCTCCATTATTGACAGGAGCCTACTCAGCACCTGTGGCTCTACCACGGATGTCAAACTGTCCAGCTCCGTGCCTACAATAGAGCCTGCCTTCCTCACCAGTTTGTCCAGGCGTGAGGTGTCCCTCTTCTTTATGCTGCCTCCCCAGCACACCACCGCGTAGAACAGGGCGCTTGCCACAACCGTCTAATAGAACATCTGCAGCATCTAATTGCAGATGTTGAAAGATGCCAGCCTTCTAAGGAAGTATAGTCGGCTCTGCCCTCTCTTGCACAGAGCATCAGTATTGGCAGTCCAGTCCAATTTATCATCCAGCTGCACTCCCAGGTATTTATAGGTCTGCACCCTCTGCACACAGTCACCTCTGATGATCACAGGGTTCATGAGGGGCCTGGTCCTCCTAAAATCCACTACCAGCTCCTTGGTTTTGATGGTGTTCAGTTGTAGGTGGTTTGAGTTGCACCATTTAACAAAGTCCTTGATTAGGTTCCTATACTCCTCCTCCTGCCCACTCCTGATGCAGCCCACGATAACAGTGTTGTCAGTGAATGTTTGCATGTGGCAGGACTCTGAGTTGTACTGGAAGTCCGATGTATACAGGCTGAACAGAACTGGAGAAAGTACAGTCCCCTGTGTTGCTGACCACAATGTCAGACCTGCAGTTCCAGAGACGCACCTACTGAGGTCTGTCTGTAAGATAGTCCACGATCCATGCCACCAGGTGTGAATCTACTCCCATCTCTGTCAGCTTGTCCCTAAGGAGCAGAGGTTGGATGGTGTTGAAGGCGCTAGGGAAGTACAGAAACATAATTCTTACAGCACCACTGCCTCTGTCCAAGTGGGAGAGGCATCGGTGTAGCATATAGATGATGGCATCCTCCACTCCCACCTTCTCCTGGTATGCAAACTGCAGAGGGTCGAGGGCGTGGTGGACCTGTGGCCTCAGGTGGTGAAGCAGCAGCCGCTCAATGGTCTTCATCACATGTGACGTCAGAGCAACAGGCCGGAAGTCATTCAGCTCACTTGGACGTGATATCTTTGGGACTGGGGTGATGCAAGATGTTTTCCAAAGCCTCGGGATTCTCCCCTGTTCCAGGCTCAGGTTGAAGATGCGCTGTGGAGGATTCCCCAGCTCCAACACACAGGCCTTCAGCAGTCGTGGCGATACTCCATTTGGACCTGCTGCTTTGCTGGCACGAAGTCTACTCAGCTCTCTGCTTACCTGGGCTGCTGTAATTGTGGGTGGGGGGAAACTCTTTCCTATGCTGGTATCAGCAGAAGGATGGGTGGAAGGTGCAGTATACCGATGTGAGAGTGGGTTAGGGTGGTCAAACCTGTTAAAGAAGTTGTTCATCTGGTTTGCTCTCTCCACATCTCTCTCACTGGTGGCACTCCGCTTCGAGCTGCAGCCAGTGATGATCTTCATCCCATCCCACACTTCCTTCATGCTGTTATTCTGCAACTTCTGCTCCAGCTTTCTCCTGTACTGCTCATTTGCCGCTCTGAGCTGGACTCGGAGTTCCTTCTGCATGTGCTTGAGCTCATGCTCATGTTCTCACTATATGATCCCTACAGGATATCCCAGTCCGTAGTTCCAAAGCAGTCTCTCAGAGCCTGTTCTGCCTCAGGGGACCACTTCCTGAATGAGTGTGTGGTTGTAGGTAGCTCCCTCACTCTTGGTTTGTAGTTAGGCTGAAGCAGAATCAGGTTATGATATGCTTTCCCAAGTGCAGGCAGCGGGGTGGCACTGTATGCATCTTTAACTTTTGCATACAGTAGGTCAATAGTCCTATTTCCCCGCCTGTTACAATCCACCTACTGGGAGAAGGCAGGTAATGACAAGGGGTGAGCTTTCTTGAAGGCTTTTACTGGATGTACCTCACTGTAAACTGAAATGTATACAAAAGAAACATGCAGGTATATACAGGTGTACAACCAAGACAATAAAGAATGATTTACAAAGCAATACCTAGAAGACAGTGTACATTAAACAATAAAGCTTTAAAAGACACTTACAAGGCAAGTGATTTACACGGTTGGATCAAGAAAAAGAGAAGCACATATACAGAGGTTCAACTGCTGCGTACCACAACTAACCAGACCTAGGGGTTTATATACTCAAAAAGATATACTTTGGACATGACCAAAACAAGAGATAAAGGGGTGCCTATGTGAGACACATTGGTGTATTGTATTCAAATGATTATTAGGCGACCTACATGCTTTACGTGAGTTTGATAGACTTTAATGACACCACTGTGAGTGTGGGACAAGACTGACAGGTGTGTTAATAAATGACAAGATGAAGGGGGAGCACAGCTCAACAAATAACAGCTAACAGCTAACAACATGTGGGCCACAACAGTATACCTGGTCCTCAAATCACTGTGCATTTTACAAGTATAGAAAGAGATGAACTGAATTCTGCTTGCTATTATCAGATGTTACTTTTGTGATAAAAAATGTTTTGAAAATCTTAAGTTCTGTTTTTTCATTTTGAACCGTCCTTCCTTAGTCAGATTTTATTCAAAATGGCTTTAGAGGAGACTTCGAAAAGAGGGTTTAAATTATTATTTCACACATGTGACAGTAAGGTTTGTGAAGAAGTTGCTGCTTAGCCATTTATGAACTCCTCCTTGTTTTTATGGTCATGACCAAGTTCTGATTTTATCCTAGTGGTCTCTTTGCTATATTTATGTCATCTTAATTTTTATCTCACCTAGTGTGGAAGGAGATCTCCGAGGAAGACAGGAATAGTTCAATCAATCAGTCTTTATTCAGTCACAAATGAGTACATGGATTCTATATTGCAAGGCAGAATAGCAAAGTTTCCCTGTTTCAATCGGCTTTTAATAATCATTTTCCTTCCTCCCCCTTACTTATGAAACATCATCTAAGCATTTCATCTTATATTACGCAAATCGGCCAACCGTTTTTTGTGTACGTGTCAAGGGGGGGCTCCAAAGAAGGAAAGGTCATCTTTCCTGTGTCTAACAGATGTGTTCCTAAAGAAGGAAGTTGTCCTAGGTCAGCTTACTGCAACCTGTCTTATGCCTGTATGAGTAACCTACCATTATAATAAAACAGCTTTTAACCCTTAGTAGCTTGCAAGCAGTTAAATTTTCTTTCACACTAGTTTTTGTGATTCATTAGGTAAAACATGTAGAAGTCGCAACAATAAAACTGGCATGGATTTAAATTATTGATACAGCATGAAAAACAATAATGGTAAAATTGCATAATGGAAAATAGAACCCAGTTGGGAGACCCTAGTTCGCTTCCCGGGTCCTCCCTGCGTGGAGTTTGCATGTTCTCCCCGTGTCTGCGTGGGTTTCCTCTGGGTGCTCTGGTTTCCTCCCACAGTCCAAAGACATGCACATTAGATGCAGTGGTGATTCTAAATTGTCCCTAGTGTGTGCTTGGTGTGTGGGTGTGTGTGTGTGTGCCCTGCTGTGGGCTGGCACCCTGCCCGGGGTTTGTTTCCTGCATTGCGCCCTGTTTTGGCTGAGATTGGCTCTAGCAGACCCCCGTGACCCTGTAGTTAGGATATAGCGAGTTGGATAATGGATGGATGGATGGAAATAGAACCATATGAATTCAAAGAGTGAAATGGATCAGTCAGTTATATAATACTGTAGGACATTTTTAATAATAAAGAGGGTGTCAGTGGTGGATTTACTTATTTTATTTCGTGGGTGGCAGAGGTAAGAATGAAAATAATGAAATCTGAATGGCAAAGGTCAATTAATTAGGCAATCTTTCTTATGTAGGACACAACCAGAAATTGTTGTCAATGAAGCAAACAATTATTTCCAGAATTCCTAAAGAAGAATATTTGCTTCTATTGTTTTAATTTGATGGAGTCTTTCCTCTATTTTATTTAAAGTACAAATTTTACTTTCAGAGGCATCCTTTTTTCAAAAAATAGAAAACCACAGTTTATCAAACTATGTAGTGTCTGGTCACAATTGCATATAACTTTAATGATTTAATATCATATCAATCCATTATTCTCCCTTGCACACATACATTAAAAATAATTTGTTAAAAAATAGGGACAAGTTATTAGATGGATAAACTGCTCAATGATGCTAGTTACAAAAATCTGACAAGAATTTTCCACAAGCTGCTTTATGTAACACCTAGAGTGTCTACCAGCTTTTCATTTTCGTGTTGTGACAGATAGGGGGTGCTATCGCTCCCTTGAACCCCTGTCCAAGACTCCAGACACTAGGAAACACTGTTGACTTTATTCTTACAGTACAGTGCACAAAGCACCCTCTCCTCCACAATACTCATTCAATACAATAACAATAATCACAATAAACTCTCCACCACTCCCAGATGCGTTGCCACCCTTCCACCCAGCTCAGCTTCCCGTCTGGGAGCTCCCACAGTCCTTTCATATTCCCTGACCCGGAAGTGTTCCCAATCCCCAGTCCATGTGATTCTTTATCACTTCCGGGTCAGGTACAAGTCCTTTTCTTCACCCCGGAAGTACGTCACTTCTGCCGTCGCTCTGCCTATGACGCACTTCCGGGTTATAGGGCACATATGACTCTTGGGCTTCTCCCTGCAGCTCCCTCTTGCGGCCCCTGTGGTATCCAGCAGGGTTGTGGATAAAAACTCCATTGTCCATGATTCCCTGCTGGTCTTCAAGACACCTCCATACTGCAGGGAGGGCTCCATCTGGCAGCCTGGGGGTATTGGCCGGGATGACAAGCCGGCCATAGACCACAGTGTATATTTTTCAGTTCTACTATAATCATTGTAAGTTGTGCAGTGGAGAAGACATAGTCACATAGCAACTCAGTAGTAGTCAACTACAGCACTTATGTGCAATGAATTTTAATGCTAGAGTCCTAAAGAGTGGAAAAGAAATCAAAACAACACCTTTTAAAATCTGACAAAGACAACAGAATGTCAGCTACAGTATGTATGCCTTCCATGATTGTCAATTACCTTTGTTCAGGCTCCAGCAGTTTTCCCAAGTGGCACAAAACACATTACTTAAAAATAGCTTTAGAAACTTATATACCTTTTTTTATGAAAGCATATCTTGTAAAATTGAATACTTTACAATATATTGTCCACTTACTGTACAATATGTGCAGGAAAGAACAGATGGTGGAATAGTAATATAGTAAGACTCGATAGGTTATTTTCTTATGCCCACAATAAAAACTGGAAATGGTGAAATTGCTTCTCTGACAGTAGTATTCAATAATGAAAGCAGGTATGATAACCGACAACAGACGATATTATTGCAGCAGTGATGAAAAAAAGACTTCTTAATATGGTAATAGAAAAGCCGGTAGGGATGAAATTGAAACTGCGGCTAACTGGAGAAATCATAAGTGAATTATAAACATCAACTTGTTAGACCAATCCCAGCTATTTGAATATCTATGAAGTACAGATTATTCATGGACCTCATGGCTGCACAGTAGCCCAGTTGTCAGCCTGACTCTAAACATTCATTTTCCTATAAACTTCCACATTTTCCTCTTCTTCTGTGGATGCTGGTAGAAGGGTATCCATACTAACTGAACTTCACTTTAGAACTCGGCACAGGTATTTGAGGATTGTTGGTGGTGAGATGTCTTCTCAATCAGTCATTTATTTATATGATGATATTAAAATCTTATATACTAGATTTGTCTGGTTATATAAACGAAGCTTTACAAATAGAAGTAAATATAAAAAAATTATCACTGAGATGCCAAGAGGACAGTGCAGTTGTTGAAAAGGCCAAATGATATTATGAGTGGATTACACCTTATTAATTATTACAGAGGGGCTTGAATATTACTTTGGCTTAATTTAACAAACTTAAATGAAAATCTAGTTTGGAAATGAAACAAAGGTTTCTCATAAAATTAGGTTTTGTTTGGTTTTGTTGCAAATGCATCTATGATGTTCTACACAATCAACGCACTTTGCACTTTAAAGGATCATTGTCCTTAACTTTACTGAGATCATTGTTAATGGGCTATGGCCCATATAGAATGGAGAAGTCAGATGTAACAAACTCCATATTCTCAATTTCTGTTGAAGTTTTAACATCAAGTTCCTATTTCAAAACTGATACCAATGATGGCTGAAGAATATCTTCAATGCATTTTATTGAAACTAATGAACTGGTCCATTCTAATGGCCATTTGTATTTTATCTAAGCTTGTAGCTGCCTATAATATACTAGATTAAACAGAAGTGGTGGAAAACGGCATTTAAAAAAGGAAAAGAAAAATCCAGGGAGAGGACTGTGTTGATTTGAAGTAATGGTATGGATTATGACATTTGGTGAAGCTCACCACAGAACATTTTGGTTATACCACTCTACAACAAATGTAGGCTGTTGAGAAGTATAGCCGAGTATTAAAACTTGACAAAAGTGTTTTTGTTAGTCTGTGTCCCTTTCATTTGAAAATATCCAGTTTGGGATAGGGATTTTGTTGGTCAATACCCACTGAGCATAAATGAATTTATTTCTTTAAACCCTTACTTTAAAACCAATGACTTATTAATTGTTTCCTATTATTTCACAAGTGGTTGAATGGTGTGCCAGAGAAATGGCTAGCAGCTTTTTATGTAATGCTTAACCAATAGCAAGCCATACTCTAGTGCCACCGCAGAAGAAGGAGCCCATTGTAAAACTGAAATAGCATGTACCATCAAATGTGCTTTATTCTGTATATCAGACATAATTAAGGCATTAAACTGAAAAGAAGGTGTACGGGAGTTTTCTTTGAACTAACAGCTGAGATCAGCACTGCAGTGGTTTCAATGGACATCCTTTATTCAACAGGTCTGAGGAGGCCCTGCTATTTGAACAGCCTGAGTTTGCTATGGCAGAAGCTAACGAATATGAAAATGCTTGGGCTTATAAAGATTTAGATAATTTGCATAGTGTAGCAGAAAAACACCAATCAAAATTAAGAATAGTTTGACACTCTATACCTTGTGTGTATAGGAAAAGTATCAAAATATTTGGATAGAGTCTTCGGTTGAACATCTTCTTTTATAGGCACTACAGCAGAGTTAAATATCAACTGATCTCATTATCTCAATGGATGACATGCTGGAAATAATGAACATTGGAAATCTTCACTACACAGAACAACATGCATAAAATTTCCCTTACAGAAGTGAAAGAATGAAAGTGAAAATTTGTGAAAGCCTGAAGACACCTGGGAAGCCATAGACAGGACCACAAAGGAAAATTACATATCCAGCCAACCTCAAGATGTTTATTTTACACTTTGATATGATCTGGTGTTGTGATCTGGGGTTAAACTCCAAAAAAGAGCTTTTCTTTTATTGATAGCACCTTCATTTTAGCTTCTGGTTAAGCCTTCTTCTTGAACTGTTTGGAATAATCTCCCTGGTGTATTGTTTCTTCTTTTCTGTGTCAAATTTAACTACAATCTATTGTCACACATGTGCGTCAGAGGGTCCCCTTCCAAGTACATCACAGGTAGGTGATACCACTCCAAGCCAAAAGGGGGCACTGCCTCTGCTATCTACTTTGTCTTCTCTTTGTTCCAACACACAAAGACAGCCCATTGATGGCAGTTAACTCCTCCCTTTACGGGCCCTGGGCTGTACACTTTTGCTTCATTTTGTGTATGCTTGGGGAGTGGAAGAGGTTGTCCATCTAGGACTTTCTTGTTCTCCCAGGGTGTGGATTTGCATCTTAGTTTCTGGACTTTTGGTTCCTTCCTGAAGAGACATACAGACTGTCCCTGTGGTACAGTATTTAGAGAGTCCAGTGGTGCTTTATGTTTTACCCAAGACTTTGGCCACAAGAAGAAGCAAATTGTGACAAGTAATAGAGACAATGTTTCTGTATCATTTAATAAATGGCTATTTTTTCCATGACAATGAATTCAGACTTTCACTACAGCATATTACTTTAATGTTCTGTCTGAACAACTAATATGCTGTATTTGTTCACCTTTACAGAAAGAAATTCTCCATTGCTTTTGAAGGCAGTTCAAAGATGCAAATTAGTAAACTTTATCTGATGGAATTAATATTGAGCTGGTAATAAAACAATGGATTAAATAAAGTTCTGTGTTTTTGAGGATATCTTCTTGTAGACTGAACTGAAGATTTCCTTTCCAGGTTTATTTTAATGTTTGAAGAATTCTTTTCAATGTCTACTGCAGACTTCTCTAAAGTGTCAAATCTCCTGAAAGAGCAGCATGACAGCACAGCATCGCTGTCCATCAAGCTTAAGTCCCCTTGTTCTCTATTCACGGCACGGAGAAGCTCCTCTTTGATGTCAGCAGTAGTCTGGTGGATGAGCCTATCTTGTCAAAGTGCAAAAGCAGGTCTGCAGGTCTGCCAGGGAGTCTACTGATGAAGAGATACAGTTTCACTTCTACAGAGTGGTGGTGCTTTTATGATTTTGAGTGCCATTCATAATGTCATCAGCCTTGGCTTTTAAGCACAATACAGAAACAGAACCTGACTAAATGGTGCAGTAAGGCTTAGATACTGTTGTGAAGTGGGCTGGTCCCTTTTTATTGCTATCAAGTGAAAACCCAGTAAGAGTAGTGAATAAAAGAGGGAACATTTATAGCATCTCAGATCATAAAATGGAAATGAAAGGAGGCCACAATACCAACAAAACCGATTTATTATGAAGTTATAATAAAATGGGAGGTGGCTGGTTTGTTTCTATACAACGCCCCACACACTAAAACACCCTTTATCTTCAATCATACAGTTTTGTGCAATTTATTTTTCATTTTTATGCCATTTAAATATTTTAACATTACATTTTGAGCACAATTTTGGTTACTTTGGTGGCCATCTTGGTTATGGTTTTTGGCTGCTGAGCCCAAATCCTACACATGACACAGCATCAATACAAGCATGTAAAATAGTGTTAACATCTCTTAGTGAATGGAAGATTTGTTCTCTCTTCATAGTTAGTTACAAAATGAAACTGAGCCAATTTAGCTCCAATGAGTATTTTATCTTTAGTTTTTGCATTTTTTGACTTCAGATTTGGTTTTATCCACTTTTAGATTTTCCTGCTTTTAACATCAGCCTGCATTTATTGACACCTCACATTAACATTGAGCATGTTCATCTTGCCCTTAAGAGCAGGTGTTTTGACTGAAAGATTCTTTTAGCCCTAGCTGTGGAATACCTCTAGAGGTAGCCCTCAGATCACCTCCTAAAACCCCTGAGGGTGTCCTCCTGTGGCCTCAGTCAGGAAGCCTGTCCTCCATAATATGCAGCAAAGGGCCATATGTAATATGATGAGCCTGTTTTTTGCCACCTATCTACCTGATTCAAGACATACAGGTATTTATATTTCCTAGCTCTCG
This sequence comes from Polypterus bichir lapradei, assembly GCA_026402145.1. NCBI lineage: Eukaryota > Metazoa > Chordata > Cladistia > Polypteriformes > Polypteridae > Polypterus > Polypterus bichir. The sequence goes on along the minus strand of JANRMT010062854.1, from coordinate 54,853,956 downwards.
TAATAATTACTTACAGAGCTTTCATTATAAAATCTTAAATATAACCCATGACAGTAGCCCATTCATTATAATTTGTTCAGTGTGTCACACACGTGTGCATGGGAGGCAGCTGAAGGGCTTAGAGAGGACTGATTATACATTTGCCCGGGGGGGGTGCGGGGTACGCTAATGCTCTTTCTGAGTTCTCTACAGGTCTTTCCCGGGAAATCCCACCAGGAGCCGACACCTCGAAGCGGGACACATCCCTTCCGGTTCCGGCACTGAGGACGACATAACTTCCGGTTCCGGCACCGAGGACGACATCACTTCTGGTTCCGGCACAGAGGACGACATCACTTCCGCCCTCCGTCCTATAAAGCCTCCTGCCTTTGCTCTGGCAGGCAGTTCTGTTTTGGACTCTGTTGAGTAAACTTGACTCTGATGAATCAATTACTTTTGCAGCCAGGAAACCGGATTAAACGGGTGGCTGCCCCAAACCTTGCCATGCCTCATGTCTCTTCTTCTTACAAGTGTAACAATTATGTTAGGTCCTACCCATTCTCTGTAGTTTTCCACATCACCAGCCATTCAGACCCTGAACTGCCACCCCACCACCCACTCTTTACAAACATGTCAATTGTCATCACTCATTATCATTGACAATTACTCTACCTGCTAAAACTTCCAGTAAGCCAAGAAGGTACCCACTGGTTCTTTCATTCATGCATGATAAGGACTGACAATATTCATTGAGTTAAGTGCTAACAGACAGATTGACTTGATTTTCTGTATAAGATTAGATTAGATAAAGTTAATTAATCCCATGGGAAAATTCAGACGCATACAGTGGCAGAAACATAAAAAACAAGGATCTAGACCCATAGCACAGATAATATAGCCAGTCAATTAATCAATCAAATGATAAACAAACATAAACAAACAAACAAATAAATAAATAAATAAATAAATAAATAAATAAATAAATAAATGTATATTGTGCAAATATTTCAAAATGAACTTTAAGAGAGCACTGGGAGGAAGCATTGAATTGCCTGGTAACATTGTGCAGAAAACACTCCCAGAGGCACCTCTTCTTGTGGCTAAAACTACTCCAAGAGAGAAGCTACTGGAGAGATGGAAGGGCTTTTTCATGATGGCATTCAATTTTGAAACCATCCTTTTTTCCACAAAAGCTTCCCATGTCTCCAGGGTTCACCCTGTGATGGAGAAGGCTTTCTTGATAAACTTGGTCAGGCATTGTGCTTCTTTTGAGCTCAAGTTTCTTCCCAGGAAACTGCAGCGTAGAAGTCCACACTGGCTACTATGGACTGGTCAAAACTTTCCACGCGTTTGTTGCATACATCAAAAGATGTGAATCTCCTTAGGAAATTCAGTTTGTGCTGGCTTTTCTTGTACAGTACCACTGTGTTGGCAGACCAGTCAAGATTGTTGTTTATGTGACCCCCAGGTACTTGTAACTCTGCACCACTTCCACATCCCATGAATGGTGACTGCTCTCAGAGGTTCCTTGGCACTTTGGACGTCCACCACCAGCTCTTTTGTCTTGCTGATGTTAAATTGCTGGATGTTGTTCCTGCACCACAAGATGAAGTCATCCTCAACTTTCCTGTACCTTGAATCATCTCCATTATTCATGCAACCTATAATGGAGCATTGATCTGAAAATTCCTTTAGGTGGCAAGTGCTGGTATTGTGTTGGAAGTTTGTGTGGAGGTTAAACTATTGTCACATCATTCTTTTTTGCTTTTCTCAAAAATATATTGGTACTGATATATAATGTATTTCTAATCCCAGTATATTTTAATGTTTTATTTAGTTTGTGATATGTACATGTCATTATACTTATCATTCTCTGCTTACTTATTGTGAAATTAATGTTTTCATTTGGGATAGCATGGTGGAGCACTGGTGATCACTGTTGCATCACAGAAGAAGTGCATGGTAGCTTAACAGGTGACACTGAATGGGCCAATGCAGGAGTGAGTGTAGATGTGTTTAGATTGTTTAAAAAGTGCCAGACGTTTTCTTTTTGAATGTCCATAGGACCAAAACCTAATTACATGCACAGCTCTTTCCTGTGCTTTGTTGTGTGAATCTTTTAAATAAAGATTTAAAAAAGAAGTTGCAAAGGAAAAAACTGCTGTATAAGGCATATAAGACTAATGACTGCAAAGTGAATCGTAGAGCGTACGAAAATATGAGAGCAACCATTAAGAAGGATATCAGGGAGGCTAAAAGACAGTTGGAGAGGAATATAGCAGATAAGGCGAAAGAAGACCCCAAGAAATTCTTTCAGTATTTTAGTAGTAAAAGAACAGTCAAGGAGGAGGTCAAGTTCATCAGGAATAGTAAAGGGGAATTAAAAGATACAGACAATGAAATAGCAGATGCCCTAAACTTACATTTTTCGGAGGTGTTTACAAGTGAGCAAGTGGATAACCTCCCAGAGGTAAACGCAACTACTAAGGAGGTACTGAGGGATTTGGAAATTGAAGAGGGAGAAGTGCTGCTCAGATTAAATAGGCTGAAATCAAACAAATCACCAGGCCCAGATAATATTTATCCTCGTGTTCTTAAGGAGGCTAGTGAGTACATATATAAACCCTTGACACATATTTTTAGGAAGTCACTGAGCACTGGAGAGATTCCGAAGGACTGGAAAATGGCAAATATCATTCCATTATATAAAAAGGGTGACAGGGCAGATCCAAGCAACTATAGGCCAGTAAGCTTAACATGCATCACAGGAAAATTAATGGAAGGAATTATTAAGGATAAGATTGAGCAACACATAGCAAGGACAGGAGTTATTCTGACCAGTCAGCATGGGTTCAGAAGAGGGAGGTCGTGCTTTACTAACATGTTGGAATTCTATGAGGTTGCAACAAAAGCATACGATCAAAGTGGAGCTTATGATGTTATTTATCTGGACTTTCAGAAAGCATTTGATAAGGTGCCACATGAGAGGTTGGGCATCAAGTTAAAAGAAGTGGGAGTTAAGGGTGATGTTTTTAGATGGGTGCAGAATTGGCTCAGACACAGGAAGCAGAGGGTAATGGTGCGAGGAACCTCATCAGAACTGGCCGATGTTAAGAGTGGTGTTCCACAGGGGTCAGTGCTGGGGCCGCTGCTATTTTTAATATATATAAATGATTTAGATAGGAATACAAGTAACAAGCTGGTTAAGTTTGCAGATGATACCAAGATAGGTGGATTAGCAGATAATTTGGAATCTGTTATATCATTACAGAAGGACTTGGATAGCATACAGGCTTGGGCAGATTTGTGGCAGATGAAATTTAATGTCAGTAAATGTAAAGTATTACACATAGGAAGTAAAAATATTGGGTTTGAATACACAATGGGCGGTCGGAAAATCGAGAGCACACCTTATGAGAAGGATTTAGGAGTCATAGTGGACTCTAAGCTATCAACTTCCCGACAATGTTCAGAAGCCATTAAGAAGGCTAACAGAATGTTAGGTTATATAGCACGATGTGTGGAGTACAAGTCCAAGGAGGTTATGCTCAACCTTTATAATGCACTAGTGAGGCCTCATCTTGAGTATTGTGTGCAGTTTTGGTCTCCAGGCTACAAAAAGGACATAGCAGCACTAGAAAAGGTCCAGAGAAGAGCGACTAGGCTGATTCCAGGACTACAGGGGTTGAATTATGAGGAAAGATTAAAAGAGCTGAGCCTTTACAGTTTAAGCAAAAGAAGATTAAGAGGTGACATGATTGAAGTGTTTAAAATTATGAAGGGAATTAGTACGGTGGATCGAGACTTGTATTTTATAATGAGTTCATCAAGAACACGGGGACACAGTTGGAAACTTGTTAAGGGTAAATTTCGCACAAACATTAGGAAGTTTTTCTTTACACAAAGAACGATAGACACTTGGAATAAGCTACCAAGTAGTGTGGTAGACAGTAAGACGTTAGGGACTTTCAAAACTCGACTTGATGTTTTCTTGGAGGAAACAAGTGGATAGGACTGGCGAGCTTTGTTGGGCTGAATGGCCTGTTCTCGTCTAGAATGTTCTAATGTTCTAATGTTCTAATGTTCTAATGTGTGTGACAACAGTTATTAGGTGCTTTCACACTTTTGTGCTGAATTTAGGTTGATTGTGTTATGCTCATCTGTACCATGGAAACACACTGGGATTAGTCTCAGACAGTTTTCCTGGAACCCTACTGCCTACACTGAGTCACATAATCCTTGTGTTTGAGGCCTCTGTGATCACGCAGGTAACATAAGGATAATTCTGTTCTCTGCTTTCAAAGGATTTTGTGTCTCTATGGTGAAGCTTACCTGCGATGAGAAGCAGACACATTATCTTATTAAATATTGAAATCTCCGCTTGTTATTGGCCTTCTCATCTGTTTTGCATTTCATGTGCATCCCTCTTGGTTTTTGGAGGCCTAATTTCAGTGTCTTTAATTGATATTAATGAACACCACAGAAAACTGAGACATGCATCCCATTACGCTATGAATAATACTTTTTTTCCAATAGCTTCTGACTTCAGCAAAAATCGGAATTTCACAAGTGCCATGGAGTGCCTACGGGGCTGCATCTCTCTTCCTTTCACTTTCTTCTAGAGGGACAGCTGACCTGCTGGGGTACAACTCTTGCTGGTATAATTTTCTTTTTCTGTTAATTTTGATCTCTTAGACAAGCCTTCAAGCACTTGCTTGACAGAGTCCAGAGCTACATTCCTCCTAGTTGCTGGGCTACATCATAATTTGGCAGCTTCATCTGAAAACAAACAAAATCAATGAATCTCATGAGGTACACTTTCTTAAAAGCGAAGAAAGAAAAATATATATGGTATATATACAAATAAATGTTTAATAAAAACAAAAAAAGATGAAAAAATCCATCTGTACTTCCCATTTCCTATGACATATGGGATAGGTGGTCACAGAAGACAAAGTGCCAGACTGAGAGGTGCATTTCTGAAGAACAAATTTGAACTGCTCCCTTGGTACCTTTTCAATTTTCTTTAGAAACAAATAGAGCAACATGTCACAAATAAAATATGATCTGGCACTGTTCTGAGAAGTCAAACTGACAGCTCTTAGCTGTAGTAATTAGAGGATGACTTCCCTGCTCCTGTTTGATTTAGCAGAAAGTGACCTCCAAGCTACTCAGGGTCCAGTCCCGCATATGAAATAGAGAAGCATGCTGAGAATGAGGTTCCTATGAAACAGGTGGCTCCAATTAAATAAAAGTTTCTCATAAACATAAGAAGCCAGACTCCTAAAAATCTGCTAAATAAAGGAACACCTACCCATCACGTGTTGATAGGGTTCCCATGGGGCTGTAGTGGCCACATCTGCATTTTGAGATCTGATTTGTCTGAAATCAAATAATGTTGGCTTTATTCCATGTTATGTTTTTGCTTGAATTAAATTCAAAATATCAGTTTAGGAAAGCTTTTTACTCTTTCATATCTTGTTTTTGCAGGCCTAATCTTATGCTGTCATATTTCACATGAGCACCAGTAGGAAACTGAGAAGTATATTCCATTAAATTAGTCTTTTGTTTCTACTAGATTATGCCTGTAGCCAGTTTGTCTTGTTGTAGAATAGCCTGTTGGAACATACCTGTCATCTTGAGCTCTTGTTCTGTCTCCTGGGGGGACAGCTCACCTGCTTTGTGTACAAATGTTGTAAGAGGAGACTTTTATGTCAGTGTCAGACTAAGCCATTCAGTCTCATTCAGCTTTCTTCTTTTATCTATCTATATATCTATCTACAACATATATATTGTGATGGATGGCCAGGACCCAGGCCTGGTCGGGACAGCCCTTTGACATTAGATCTGGGGGAGCAGCCATGGGATTAATGCTACGAACCCTGGAACACTTAGTGGCAGCTTCCATGGGTTGCATCGGGGACACAATTTTGGACCACCAGAGCTCATTCCTGTTGGGCTCTGAGGCCACCGTCAGGGGGAGCTGCACGGCTTAACGAGCCTGTCAGGGTGAGAGCGCAGCCACACCTGGAGGTGCAGCCGGAAGTAGGTCAACGAGCACCTGCAGCACTTCCGGGTGGGCTATAAAAGAAGCCGACAGTCACCACTCCGGGCGCCAGAGTCGGGAGGAGGGGGGACAGAGCTGCCTTGGAGGAGTGGAGGAAGAAACAGTGTGGTGTTTTGCTTTATTATGGTGTGTTTTGAGGACTGTGTTAGGGCTGAGGGACACGGGGAAGACGTGGACCTCAGCTGAAGAAAATAAATCTTTGTGTTTTATTTTACTAGTGCCTCTGGTGTCAGTCTGTGTCGGGCGCCTATATAGCGCCTTTCACAAGATATAGATATATATATATATAAATATATATATATATGTGTAGTATATGTGTGTGTGTATGTGTGTGCGATACAGCATCTGTCAAATAATACAAAGAGTACACGACATGTGTTTTGCCCTTATTGAGGCTCATCGGGTGTACACACTTTTGCATGCTCTTATGGGGATCAAAACTCAGATGTCAGTGCCTGAGGCAAAGCCTCCAAAGCTGAGCCACGGTGGCTGGATCGCTTATTTGACAGGGTGAAAATCGGAGTATTACATTCTTTTTTAAGTCTGAATTGCAATCTGTATCACATATCTATGAGCTGCTTCTCGCAATTGAGAGTACATGGTGGATGTTTACTGACTGGCCGACCAATCACAAGTGTTACCTGGTAGGTAACCACCTAATAATCAGATCACAATTCAGACTTAAAAAAAGAATGTAATACTCTGATCTTCACCCTGCCAAATAAGGAAACCAGCCACCGTGGTGCAGTGTCAGATATCTACACTGACCGTTCATTACATTTAAAATCTTCCTTTTGACATATAAAGTCATGAATGACATCCCTGCCTCTTTAACTTTCAGAATTTACTAAATTTTCATTACATTCACAAAGTTAAGCCCTTTTGAGTATTGTAGGAGTCTGAAACTCTGAAATGCTCTACCTGCCAGTATTAGAGAAAGCACATCAGATCACATTAGAGTAATATACTCCTTTTAAAATTGCTGGAGTGGCTTACCATTTAAAAGTTGAAGCAATCATTGTTAGCAGGTGTTAATGATTATAATATGTTTACATTACTGTTCTCTTCTTTCTTCGTTCATAGCTTAGTGCTAATTTGGTTTACAGCCTGGGAAAGAATGCTGAGCTGATACCTCAGGCTATTGATTACTTTATGGATGGACATCTGGAACAATAGTTTGGTTTACAGCCCAGGACAGGAAGAACTACTGATACCTCAGAGTACATCAAAGGTTTTGTTGTTTGGGAAAACGGACAGTGAATGAATTCATCAATCATTTTGACAGCCAGCCAATCAGGTGCATGTGTTGTGAAACCAAGGCATGACATTTCATAATAAATATGCCTTGGTTTAAGAGAAGAAAAAGAGAAGAATCAAAGAAGAAGAAAGAGAAGAAGAAGAGGAACGGACGAAGACGGCCCTGGTCGTCAGAAAATCAAACGCCTCCCTGGGACATTCATCCTTGTCATCTGTAACTTTTTCGTAAGCTTTTTCTAAAGACTATATATTCAGACTTTCCTTTCAGTACCTATTTTCTAGTATTCTTTGTTCTTGTGGTATTATTATTATTCTTGTAATAAATACCATGCTGCTTTTAACTTTCAATGCTTTGTCTTAATGTCTAGAGTGATTGAAGTAATAAGTTAGATTTCTTTGAGCACCTGGTGACAGCTGGATTTTTGCCATTATTTCTGTGCTGCGAGGTTTATAAGGCTGAGAGTGAGAGCGCTATACTCAATAGAAGGGACAAATATGATAAAGAAGGTTTTCTTGGCTGATAAATGGCCTATAGTCAAGAGTGCTGAGTCTTTGTATGTTTAAATGTATTGTTGTAGACCAAAAGTAATATTTAGGTCTGAGATATCACTAAAACATCGTATGTTGTTCGTGCCGAAAATAAGTAAGTCTCTTGAAGTGCTGAATGACAGACTGTTATTCCTATAGCACTTGTGTGGTTTAAAGTGCTAAGGGTTAATCAGCATGTGTGTGTCATTCATGGAGCACTGTTGTGGTTAGGGTCTGTGTGTGTGTTAATCTTTGTGTGTGTGTGTTCATCTTAAAGTGCAACAGTAGACCAACCCGATAACGAACTTGACGAGAACACTTACCCTTGAGGAAACAGGTAAAGGGCAAGTAGAGGGAAATACCACGATAATACACCCAGTTATTAGGAACTGCTGGGATGTATATGTGAATGTGTCCTACAATAGACTGGCATTTCATCCAGAGTCAGATACAGCAAACATGCTTTTGACTAAAAATTAGATTTTGTTGGTTTAGAAAGTTAATAGATATGTGACCAAAAGTATATGGACACCCCTCAAAATTATTGAGGTCAGCTGTTTTAGCCTCACCCATTATAAACAGGTGCATAAAATCAAGCACATAACCATGCAATCTCCATTGATAAACATTGGAAGTAGAATGAGTTGTACTGAAGAGCTCAGTGAAGTTAACTGTGGCACTGTCGTAGGATACCACAAGTCAATATGAGAAATTTCTGACCTGCTAGATTTGCTCCAGCCTACTGTTAGTGCAATTATTGTGAAGTGGAGGCATCTAGGAGCAACAACAGCTCATCCAGAAAGTGGTAGGCATGGGGCTGCAAAATTCTGAAGCAGATAGCACATAAAAATTACCAATCATCTGTTACATCACTCAGCCAAAGAGATCTACATTGTCGCTGGAAGGAACATCAGCACAAGAACTTCATGAAATGGGTTTCCATGACTGAGCAACTGCAGACAAGTCTGTGATTGCTATGCACAATGGCAAATGTCAGCTGGAGTGGTGTAAAGCATGCTGCCATTAGGCTCTGGAGCAATGAAAATGTTTTCTCTAGAATATCTTCTGTACTGTAGAGCACCAGCTGTACAGTTTGGTGGAGGAGGGATAATGATCTGGGGCTGTTTTACAGGGTGTGAACTAGGTCCCTTGGTTCCAGTGAAGGGTACTGTTCATGCTACAACAAAGAAAGACATTTTAGACAACTTCTGTTATTCATTCGCCATTGTTCTCCTGCCATCACACTGGTGAAGATTGAGTATGGAGGAATTTAGTATGCATCTTATAAACAAAAAGTTGATATTCATATAAAATGTGAGTGGGATTGAAGCACTTCAAGGAGGCAGACTGTTTCAGAGTTTTGTAAGTGAATCGCCAGTGTTGTGAAGCCAGCTGTGGCTCCTTTTTATGGCCATGATATTTGTCATTTGCTTTGTACAGGCCATAGCAGGAGTGAAAAGCCATATACACAACAAATCCAAATACCTAAAAAAAATCAATATTGAAATGAAATCAGACAATTCATTTTCTGCAACAGAACAATAAATGTGATCTGAACATTTCGGTAGAGCTTTATTTAACACCCTGGTGCAGTGATTCCAGTGTAGTAACTCAGTGAGCACATATTTAACTCTGGGTAAATGAGCATTATTGATGGGTATATACGGTGTATGAAAAGCCTCAGCATTTAGAAAGTTTACATTATTCTTTATTATTCTTTCTCAGGTTGCAAGAAAACAAAGCTTTATTTTCTCACTTTCATCAATTTTTCAAAGTTTAGTCTGATTCTGTTTGGATGTCCTTTTCCACTAAGTCACAGAACTCTTTCCAGAACAAAGGGAATCATCTTTGTCTTTGTATGTACACAGACTGTTGATGAAATGCCGACATGAAGTGCTATTTAGTTGATAAATTGTGTTATGCACTGTCATTTATAGTATGAGTGATGGTCTCCCTGCACTGTGTCATTCCCTTATGACAGCACTTGCAAATATGTCTGAAAACTAAAGACACCCTTTCAAAATCTTATGGCCCATTAGCATCATTAGAATAATATCTCTTTCGTTAAGGGTGAAATTGGTAAATTAAGCCATAATTTCCTGCCATTAATGAGCATTTATTAACATTGGTTTATGGTCACTTCAAAGTAGTTTAGATTATGAGTCATTTTATACACGATTGATGAAGGTTCCCTAGCTGTAACATTATATTTCTAAATTTCTTATGTTTCAGTGTAAAATTTAGCTTTGCCTACAGGTATTTTTGCTTTGCAGAGGCACACTCATGCAGTATTTCTCCTTTATAAAGATAAAAATACTACCTTGGGGGAAATGTAAAGTTCTTTAGTTATGTCAACAAAGGCGGATGACGAATAGAGTTTTTCACAGTCAGGAAAACATTGCACTCTGTCATCATGCCAACATTGGTAAAAGACAGCAGTTGTTGCCAGGCAAACTGACCACCTTACAATGTGAGGTTAGCCTTGCCTTATGAACTGAAATGCTATTAGACAAGGTACCCCACTGGGCTTGGAAGCACTTCTACCTGACTAAAACTTTAAAGTCTCATTTCATGCTTAAATAAAAAATATGTCTTTCTGAATGAGTGGATTTATGTGTTTCCTTGGAAAAAATAAGTAATTCTATGTTATTGTAGTTAATACATTAATTAATTAATTAAAATCAATTCCTTCCACACCTCCATTTTAATTTATTTTATTCCAATTACAGCATTATGAAGGGTTAGTGCATATGCCACTTGCATGAGGCAAAAGGAAAGAACCATCTTCTGCATACATGGGTTACCATTTCCACACTTTTCCTTAATCACACATCTATGGAATTTTTGAGTAATATATTGTAATCTTCTAAAGTTAATTATAAGTATATATAGTTATATATGAAGCCATAACAGAATGAATTATTAAATACAAAGAAGATTATTAAATGTAACTCAATGGGTTAACAAAATTTAACTTAAAGCTGAAAGTGCAAGTGGCCTCTGCCTTGTCTTAGGGAAGCTACCCATGTAATTTCCCAAGGTTAGAATGAGGTAAATGAGTAACAAACATATGTCCAGAAAGATGGGATAAACTGATAGAAAAGCCCAAACACCCCTACTATGAAGCAATGCTAAGATCAATAGAACAATACGTTAAACATCCCTCTTAACAATAAAGTTCTACATATTCTGATCCAGACAACATGATGTATTAGATGATGTAATGCTAATTAGAAAAAAAGTATGAAAGCAGATGAAAATTAGAGCTAGACGAGATCAGGCCATTCAGCCCAACATAGCTCACCAGACCTATCCAGTTAATTCTTCAAAAAAACATCACGTCGAGTTTTGAAAGTCCCTAAATTCCTATTGTCTACCACACTACTTGGTAGCTTATTCCAAATTTCTATGAATTGTTTGAAGATAAATTGTGAAGATAAATTGTTTAATTGATTGCTCACTTCATAGACTGAGCCATTTGTGTATAACTCTGTGCAAATAAAGAAATATCCTGCATTCTCATCTGGTCTCCACGACTGCCTTCTTTGAAAATGGAGGAAAGTTTTTTCTATGACAATACTTGGTCGATTGAGTGATGACAAGACATTTTTACATGTATGCCTTTCGATATGTGGGAGAAAAAAAACAAAGTACCTTGAGAAAACCCAATAGAGACACAGGTAGAGCATGCAAAGTAAGCTGATAGACAGTATCCATGCCAGGGATTTGACCCCAGAACTATGAAACTGAAGGGTAGCCGTGCTCCTAAGTCATAGTTTGTACAGAAAAAAAAACAACTTTTTTTCATATATTTCCTTACTTTAGTAAGCACCTTTCTGATGTACTTTACAATTACATCAACATCAAAATATAAAAACAAAAATTAAGTACTATTGTAGCATTATTAACACCTCTTACATTACTTAAACCTGAAACTAGTAATAGTTAATAGTGTGCTTAGGGTCACTCACATAATCAGGAGCATTTAGGATAAGCCTGAAAATCCTTAGCCATCTGGCTGGTATTTTTGTATCATGAATAAAAAATTTCCAGTCAATTCTGAACTGAATTTTGGAGCATCAGAAAATTTAAAATGTCTCTCAAGTTTAGATATGCATTATTTCTGAGGTATTCTATTTCAGGGTTTTTTTAGGTCAGAATTTTTCTTTCCCAATTTCATGCTGCTTATAGCAAGTCAATGTTAATGTTAAAATTCATATAATTTGAATAGAATGTAAATTTCACACACAGTAGATAATGGTATAATCTTTTACCCTTGTAAGACTACTCAGCTATGTCTGTAATAACAGAATGCTGATTTAGCCAGTTAGGGCCATAGACTCTCTGCTGGAACATAGACTGTTAGATTTGGTTGCAAATAGAAGAAAGCAATAATAATAATATATTGTATTTATATAGTGCCTTTCTCATGCTCAATGGCAAAAAATATTTCTGATTGTATGTCATGTATGTATGTACATATGCAGTAATGAATAGAAATGAAGCAATATTTGTATGCCTTAAATAGAGACATCTTGTGCAAGAACATTTCCTCTCTTTATATTCAGTTTTAAAACTTTTAAAATGAAGATACTTGGTATGTAGAATTATTTGCATACGTGTTACACTCATTGCCTGAATCTTTCTATGAAGCAAGCTAGAAAACCCTGGACAAACACACCTACACTGATTACTCAAGTCATTTATTATCAAATAATCCATCCATCCACCCATTATCCAACCCGCTATATCCTAACTACAGGGTTATGGGGGTCTGCTGGAGCCAATCCCAGCCAACACAGGGTGCAAGGCAGGAAACAAACCCCTGGCAGGGTGCCAGCCCACCACAAATTATCAAATAATTCAAGTTTAAATTAATTTTTCTCCAATAGCAATTGACATTCAGGCTAGGTAGCCACATGATTGTTCCTTTAAAACTGTGTGCACAACAGTAACTCAAATTCTGCTTTAGCCCAAAACCAATTTCATTTTCGCTGTCAGCATAAATTAGGAAAGCTCCAAGTGTAATCCATGAGCCTTTCAAAATGAACACTGAAAATTCGTGGTTTCTAGTCCAGCACTGTACCCTTTGGCCACACTGCTTCTACAGTGTGAAGCAGAAATGCACAGTGCTGTCCCATAAGTGTCTGTGTGATGGCATCCAAAGCATGCTGGAGTGTCAGTGAAGGCCTTGGGGGCACTCTGTGTTTGCTGCATTAAAAAAGAATTAGAGAGCAGCGGCGAGGTTTACAGCTATTTCTGCCATGGCTTAGTGCTGCAGATATGTCTGAAATGCCTGTGAACAGGTGTGCTTTCTGATCCCAAGTCACACGCTTGTTTTATTCGCTTACGGCATGCTGTCATTGTAACACGTACTAGTGTCCCTCGGAACAGGGTGAGTGAAAGGCCATTCAGCCTTGACCCCACACTCTTCAGCCTTGCTAATTCTGTATTGGAAGCAGTTGCTGTTTTCCTTTCTGACGTGGGTATTTTCCTACTTGTTCCATCAAATTTTCTCATTTTCTCTTGACACGACCTTGGTACCTTTTTGCTTGCAGGAATAACTGAGGAATGGAAGGTCAGACACTCCAGTCAGGGAATTTGTGAGGCAGGTCACATGTTGAACTTTAGAGCTCCAGACAATCTCCTTTCACTAAGACTGGCCCATTGGGTCAGAAAGTGCATTATTTCTTGTGGAACCATTACAATACTGAATGCATGCATTGCTGGCTGCCTGTTCAACTAAGTTTTCATGCAAATTGTGACTATTCCCTGAAACAGAAAATGCTGTCAGGAGGTTAGGGATATCTACGGTTGCTGGTTGTCTACTTTTGAGCATCACAAACTTATTTTCATTACATTCACTTAATTAGTAACATCTTTTTCAATGGTCTACACTGACTAGATGCAATAAGTAAAGATAACTAGGTGGAGGGGAATTGAAGAAAATGCCTTATTCAGAATACGCCTACCTGAATAAAATCACCGGTGCCCCACACACTGTACTATCATGCAGATAAATACATTATACCTGTGTTTTATACTGGATACATTATTTGGCAGAAATCCCTCTTGTCTGAAAGGGTTAGCTTGCCTAAAGGCCCAGAAGCACACATTTTTGCAAAGGATGATAAGGATGGTGCTGGAGGACAAACAACAGGAAGTTCACCCATTTTCACATAATGAAATGGTTTGTTGTTATTTACCAATTCTGCTTCAATATTCTGCTCATATATACTGTATATCCATCCATCCATTATCCAACCCACTATATCCTAACTACAGGGTCAAGGGGGTCTGCTGGAGCCAATCCCAGCCAACACAGGGTGCAAGGCAGGAAACAATCCCTGGGCAGGGTGCAAGCCCACTGCAGGGCACGCACACACACATCCACACACTAAGCACACACTAGGGACAATTTAGAATCGCCAGTGCACCAAACCTGCATGTCTTTGGACTGTGGGAGGAAACCAGAGCACCCGGAGGAAACCCACGCAGACATGAGGAGAACATGCAAACTCCACGCCGGGAGAACCCGGGAAGCAAACCCAGGTCTCCTAACTGCGAGGCACTGTGCCACCATGCCGCCCATATATACAACCTAGTAATTCTCAAAAATTTTCTTTTTTTTTTGCATTTGTACATTGTCACTCATGCATGTCAGAGGATCACTTTCCAGGTTTATCTAAGGTAAATGATACTACTCCTGGGTGAGAGGGGGCGCTATAATTAACATTGTTATCTTTTTTTTCCACTCACAGTAGAACCTGGAGAGGAATATGCTCTAGAGAGGAGAGGAATTAAGGTCAGTAGGAATAAGACAGAGTGCATGTGTGTAAAAGAGAGGGAGGTCAGTGGAACGGTGAGGATGCAAGGAGAAGAGATGGCGAAGGGGAATGAGTTTAAATACTTGGGATCAACAGTACAGAATAACAGGGATTGTGGAAGAGAGGTGAAGAAGAGAGTGCAGGCAGGGTGGAATGGGTGGAGAAGAGTGTCAGGAGTAATTTGTGACAGACGGGTATCAGCAAGAGTGAAAAGGAAGGTCTACAGGACAGTAGTGAGACTAGCTTTGTTATATGGGTTGGAGACAGCGGCACTGAACAGAAAGCAGGAGACAGAGCTGGAGGTAGCAGAGTTAAAGATGTTAAGATTTGCACTGGGTGTGACAAGGATGGATAGGATTAGAAATGAAGAAATTAGAGGGTCAGCACAAGTTGGACGGTTGGGAGACAAAGTCAGAGAGGCGAGATTGTGTTGGTTTGGACATGTGCAGAGGAGAGATGCTGAGTATATTGGGAGAAGGACGCTAAGGATAGAGCTGCCAGGGAAGAGGAACAGAGGAAGGCCTAACAGAAGGTTTATGGATGTGGTTAGAGAGGACATGCAGGTGATGGGTGTAACAGAGCAAGATGCAGACGCCAGAATGATATGGAAGAAGATGATCCACTCTGGCAACCCCTAATGGGAGCAGCCGAAAGCAGAAGAAGAAGAAGAAGAAGAAGTGGTAAGAAGACACCCAGTGAGTGCAAATGATTCCCCTCCTTCCAGCTGGAGTCCTACAAAAGATCAGACACATTAGAGAAAGGTGTCTCAATCCAGACCCGAACTGCCACCAGGAAAGAGCTTCTGAGAATGACCCGTTGTATCAAACTGCTAACCATAGAAGAAGAGAGAAAGTCATGAAGACTACTGTTAGTTTCTTTTTCACTACCTTTTGCTTCATTGAGTGCTTGCTTTGTTTGATATTATTTGTGTTAGGATGTAAAAGGGTAACCCTGCTGGTACTTCCTTGACGTCCACAAGTGTCATTTCACCCGTCCACAACATATAAAAAGCCTCACTCACTGAAACAAATAAGAATGATATATAATATGCTTTGAAAACAGTCTAAAAAAAACTCAGAATTCATCGTTTAAACTCCATCTGAGAATAGAACAATGCAAACAGAGAGCCCAATCCAAATCAATCCTTTTTATACAATCAAACAGCAAGTAGAATGAGCTCTGTATGTTTACTTTAGAATTATACCAAATTCTGAAAAAGTTTTCAATCCTCATAAAGAAAATTAAATATTCTCAATTTGAGAGGCAGAACACCTCTTTCTCATTAAGTTATAGAAGGTACATTGGGATTCTTCCAGATGAAAAAAATAAGTCTATGTGCACGTAGTGTGATGTAGGATCTTAAAATCAATTTTTCATAGTACACTCATCTGCTATTACTTTAAAAATTGCTGTTAAGCTGCTAATAATAATTTTAAATTAAAGTCTATCCAAAAGATTTCCAAACATTTTTGTTTAAATTGATATAAGTATAGGGTGTCACACATATGTGCTTGTGCTTGGGAGACACCATCAGTGGAATCATAATTCCACACTGACTCGAGGTTTGGTGCTGCCACTTAATGCTCATCCTCTTCTTCTATCTGTAGATCCAAACAATCAAAGGCATGATGACATCTAATGTCACTAATGACTTCCGGTAGCCTAAACCCATGTTTCCCACCTCTTTTATATTTTATATAGATATTTATATCTTGAGTCAGTCTTGTATTGGACTGGCATCTGGAAAGACATTAATATGATTTTGTCAATGCAATTTTGCTGTTTTTTCCATCAATTACATAAGGATCACTACCTGGTGCCTCAACCCTTTATGTTCTTTGGTGTTTCTTATTCACAACGGCTCTCACAAAACATGTGATCTAGTGATACAGGCACACTGCTCACAAGTTGGATTTTGCATTGAGTATATTTGACATCATTTTAAAGAGATACATTAGATCGATGAAACATTACTAGTTGAGTTGTAGTGTGTTTAAAGCATATTGTACTAGAATTAATTTTTTGAATGGCTGACTTCCATTTCCTTTCAGAAATTTTAAGTAAAAGATGTCTTTTCATCATCCCTTAAATCATCATCCCAGAAAATCTGAACACATCTCTCCAGTTTTAATGTCACTACACTGGTTACCTGTGTCTTTCAGAATTGACTTTAAAATTCTGCTTATAGTTTACAAAGCCTTAAATAATCTCGCTCCATCTTATATATCGGAATGTCTGACACCCTATATTCCAAATCGTAATCTAAGATTATCAAATGAGTGTCTCCTTACAATTCCAAAAGCTAAACTTAAAAGAAGTGGTGAGGCAGCCTTCTGCTGTTATGCACCTAAAATCTGGAATAGCCTGCCGATAGGAATTCGCCAGGCTAATACAGTGGAGCACTTTAAAACTCTGCTGAAAACACATTACTTTAACATGGCCTTTTCATAACTTCACTTTATCTTAATCCTGATACTCTGTATGTTCAATTCATTATAATAACTATTCATGGTGGCACTAAAATTCGTACTGACCCCTACTCTCTCTTCTGTTTCTTTTTCCGGTTTTTCTGTGGTGGCGGCCTGCGCCACCACCAACTTACTCAAAGCACCATGATGTCCCAGCATTGATAGACTAAAAGCCAGAAGTCCACGTGATCATCATCATCATCATCAAGTCCTTCCGTGAAAACCATAAATACAAAGAGGACTGTTTCATTTATGTGAGGTAGAATGCCCAGAGGGGACTGGGCGGTCTCATGGCCTGGAATCCCTGCAGATTTTATTTTTTTTCTCCGGCCGTCTGGAGTTTTTTTTTTTGTTTTGTTTTTTCTGTCCCCCCTGGCCATTGGACCTTACACTTATTCTATGTTAATTAATGTTGACTTATTTTATTTTCTTACTGTGTCTCTTATTTTTCTATTCTTCATTATGTAAAGCACTTTGAGCTACATTTTTTTTGTATGAAAATGTGCTATATAAATAAATGTTGTTGTTGTTGTTGTTAAGATCAGATGATTTCTGAATCTTCCTCCACACTAGCCAATATTGCCTTGGGAACTGATATAAGTGAAAAGGGCAGGAAATTGTACAGGCTACATTTAACAATGTTTCTGATTTGTATATAGAAGAAAAAGTTGCGTTGCCGAAAAAATCAATTTGGACCATAATTTTTCAAAGGAAGCAAATACCGTATCATTACAGAGATCTCTAAAAATCGCAGTCTTGAATGTCTTCCATAGATTGAATACTGTGTAGGTTTTTTTTTGGTTTCCTAGAGAAACACTTTATACATTACTCTGTGTACATTAATACTTTTATTGGCCCTGTTTACTATTAATTAAGAAATATTCCTTTATTACAATATCTTTAAAACTACAGTTCCAATTTTGCTCCAGTTTTATAGGGAATCAATGTTACAAGCTACAACAACAACATTTATTTATATAGAACGTTTTCATACAAGTGATGAAGTTGAAAGTGCTTTATAAGATGAAGAAAAAAAAATATAAAAATAAAATTAGGCAATACTTATTGACAAAGAATAAAGTAAGGTCCGATGGAGAACAGAGAGAACAGAACAAACAAAAACAAAACTCCAGACATCTGGGCATTCTACGTAACATTAATGATCTCAATCAGTCCTCATGATCATCATGCTTAATGTGGAAGAATTAGACGATGATGGTCATGTGGATCTCTGGCCTTCAATCCATTAATGTAGGGACTGCACGGTGCTTGGATCAGGTGGTGGTAGCGCAGATTGCCACCACAGAAACCCGGAAAAAGAACAGCAGAGAAAGTAGGGGTTAGTACCAATTTCGAAGCCACCATGAATGATAATGATAATTAAATGCATATACAGAATATCAGGGTTACACTAAAATGAAGCTATGAGAAAGCCATGTTAAAATAATGGGTTTTTAGCAGTTTTTTTTTTTAAATGCTCCACTGTATTAGTCTGGCAAATTCCTATTGGCAAGATATTCCAGATTTTAGGTGCATAACAGCAGAAGGCCGCCTCACCACTTCTTTTAAGTTTAGCTCTTGGACACTCATTTGAAGATTTAAGGTTACGATTTTGAGTGTAAGGTGAAAGGCATTCTGAAATATAGGATGGAGCGAGATTATTTAAGGCTTTGTAAACCATAAGCAGTATTTTAAAGTCAATTCTAAATGACACAGGTAACCAGTGTAGTGACATCAAAACTGGAGAGATGTGCTCGAATTTTCTTTTCTTACGTAAGATTCTAGCAGCTGCATTCTGCACATATTGCACTCGATTGATGTTTTTTTTTGGGTAGTCCTGAGAGGAGTGTGTTACAGTAATCTAATCGACTAAAAACAAAAGCGTGAACAAATTTTTCAGCATCTTGCAATGTTATAAGAGATCTAACAAGCTAGCTCAATATGTTGGCACACATACTATCTCTCTCTAATTGAGCTGAGCTATAACGTTTCATGTGAGTGAGAATATAATTGCTGATTTGAGATGCCTGTTGATGTTAGGCATGCTAAAGAGATGGCGTTGGGTTAAGCTGGACTGGGTTTGACTGGGTAAGACATCATTTACGGCATATTTAGCACGTTGTCTTTCTTTACTGATACAGCTAATACTCTCAAAATTGTGTTACTCTATAGGCAAAACAGTTACCAACGTGGACACTGCCAAAATTCAAATGGATTGACTATATGGCTAAGTGTATGGTACTAGCTTCACTAAAGCATATTGTATTTGTTTTGGATCAGACGAAATAAAATTGCATCCTGAAAAAAGTCAAGTCACTTGAAGTTTAACTTTGTAAAGTAAATGATGCTTACCAGCAAGAGTTTCTCCAGAGAAAAGCAGAGGATGAGTGATGTACCATGACCGATTCTTTCTGCACAAGGCTTTATGTTTGAGTTTGAGTCACCCTCACTCTGCAACTAATCACTTGGCTTATCTGTTATAGGAAAACACTGATTTTATTCTTCATACATTAAGTATATCACATTATTAATTCACTGTAAAGTTCATCCATCCATCCACTTTTTAACCAGTTTGTCTAGTTCGAGATTTTGAATTAAAAGTCCATAAAAACAAAAACAGAGATTGATTGATTAAGTTTAATTTTTTTGTGCATGATGACTGTATAGTATTCTACAGATGTACAGTACAGCAGATTTGGTCATTTTTTAATTTTACTTTTGATTTAAATGAAATTGATAACAAATTTTGGAGCTTTCTGTGAGTAGTACAGAAAACATTATAGAGGTTACAAGCCAGAAAGCCTGATCAGGATTAAAGACAAATAACAAGAAAAAAGATATTTCAAGGATGGATGACTCATACAGTGTTATCTTGTATCTATTGTTATCTACTATGAGCATAAACAAAAAAAAAAACTGGAAACATTGTATGTTACAAAAAGCAAACATTTAGTATATTTTTGGCAATACTTTAGCTCAGGCACAGCAAAAAAACATCTATTACTTATTTACTGTGTACCCGAGTGCAGGAATGACAGCCAACAGATGACCAGCTAAACTGTTGCTTTAAATTCCTACCAATTTCACTCCAACCAGTTTCTTAATGAGAAGTCGATTCTTGCTGTTAAATTAAACCCATTATTTAATTCCATGGCTTGTTGTTGCTCTCATTCTGCCACAGCACACATTTCCAAAACTGTTAGTTTTCGACTTTTTCTAAGAACACCGTCAAAATGTTTTGGTGACCTGAAAGATCAACCTTACTGAGACCTTCATGTTTCTTTATTTTCAGATATTATGTGATGGGAACAGATGAGCTGGTCATGTGGTGGCTTGTTTTGTGTCTCATTATCGTTTGGCTGGTAATTAAGGAAAAAGAAACAGCTAAGGGGGCTGAGTGAAGTTAATTAAAAGAAGTAATTAGCAGCAAAAACAGGTGACTAATTAAGAAGATGGTAAGAATGAAAACCTGCAGCCACTGTGGCCCTTCAGAACTGAAGTTCGACATCCCTGACAGACAATGGGCCAGTAATCAAACCGGGGTCCATAGAGCATGTTTATTTCTAGACTTTTTTGAAGTATTTATGAGTGTTATGTTTAGGGAAATGCCAGAAGGAAGAAAAAAAAAACAATACTTTTTATTATGTTCTGTTACTGCATTCAGACCAATTAGGGCATCTGAGCTAAAATCGATTTAAACAATCATTTCATTTTTGTTAATGAAAACATATGATGAATGTGATACCCATTCTGTACATTTTTAACTAAACTACAGTTTATCCAAACATACCAAAACCAAATTCTCATTTACTCTCAATTTCACCTGTAGCTTGTCAGGCACCTGCCGTAAGACTAGATTCCTGCCCTTAGGCTCATAGCACTGCCATGGAGTGAACAGATAAAAGACCTAAAGAAGACCTTCAGTAGTCTGAGCAGTAAACATTGCCATTATCAGCGAGTGCTGCACCATCATTACTCCTGTAACAGGCTCACACATCAAACACTGTCACTATTTCAGGAACATAATACTTACATTTACAGGCCTTCGAGGTGTCTAAAAGGTCACTCCAAAGTGTGAAGTTTAACCTTTTAATGTTCCTGAAAACAAAACTAGATCAACATTTTTCTACAAGTACAGTATTTACATGTAGAAGCATTTAACGCTGATCAAACCTAAGACGTCTACAAAAAAAAAAAAAAATAGTCAAAAAGATAAACTGGAATGGCGACAGACTAAAAATAAATAATGTGTATGCTATTTGTATTTTAATCTACCACCTGCACCCCTCGCTGTTTGGAGCTTTCTGCTTTAAACATTTTCAAATGTAAAACTTTGTTTGTTTAACAGGCCATAAAAATTCTCTGTGAATTTTTTCAGTATGTCAAAGTATAATTTTGCATTTTATACATCCTGGCGATAAGAAAAAGCAGAGCTGTATCAGGCTGCCACAACTATAAATCAGGTAAGAGGTTTCTACAACAAACTAACACAGACGGTACAGAAAAGTGGAAGGGACTGTCAAGGTCCAAGCAGAAAGAAGAATCTATGCTAGCTGTCAAATGATGTCTCAGTATACCTCTGTGAGCAAGCCATAAATGGCAGAAGGCGCAAAAAGCTCTAATTGATGCAGGTCCTATTTATTACAAACAATTATGAGAACTCCTCCAGGTCAGTAGATGATACTTTAATGGTACAGATGGAACCATGTATCCCTCTCACAGGCTAAGGACTTTTAAAACAGAGAAGGGTTGGGGAATGTAGTGGTCTCGGGAGCCACTAGAGGTTACTCTAGTTTGATGGTCACAACAGTTTATGGACCCAGCCATGAATATGCCAGGGAGAAAGCTGGGGTTTAAGCTACTAATGTCTTCAGCCAACGCATTTTGGAATATGCTTTACTTCTTTAAGGCCAGGTAGACAAACATCGTTTAAAGAAAGTGAATAATGTAACCACTTTGCCGGCAGTATTATACACAGATTTAAATTACAGTCAGTACTCAATTAGAATACTCACAGAGTGGAGACAATAGTTCACTACAGGCATCATTAAGCTGTCTTAATTCCCAAAGTGGGTGCTATTTATTCCCTTCTTCATTAAGCTCACTCGATCACATCACCCATTTTAGAATAATTAAACACCAATAGGGCAGCATGGTGGCGCGGTGGGTAGCGCTGCTGCCTCGCAGTTAGGAGACCTGGGTTCGCTTTCCGGGTCCTCCCTGCATGGAGTTTGCATGTTCTCCCCGTGTCTGCGTGGGTTTCCTCCGGGTGCTCCGGTTTCCTCCCACAGTCCAAAGACATGCAGGTTAGGTGCATTGGCGATTCTAAATTATCCCTAGTAGTGTGTTTGGTGTGTGTGTGTGTGTGCCCTGCGGTGGGCTGGCGCCCTGCCAGGGGTTTGTTTCCTGCCTTGCACCCTGTGTTGGCTGGGATTGGCTCCAGCAGACCCCTGTGACCCTGTAGTTAGGATATATCGGGTTGGATGATAGATGGATGGGTAAACACCTATATAAAAAAGGCATTTCAAGCTATTTATACCAATTGAGGTCATAATATCACAATCTGAACCATAATAAAACATCCTGTGAAACCCCAAACAAGGATATTCTGTCCAGATAATATCAGATTTTGATAAGCTTCAATATGAAAAAAACAGGACTTTACTATACCACTGTCCATCTTATTAAAGAATCCTGCAGCAGTATTAACAACAATTACCAAAAACAGCAGAGTACATAATATATTTATATAAAATAATATATTTGTAATAATAGCTTGCACTGTTATGACCACAAAATACAATGGTGAGCCTGAGGGACTAAATATTGGAAACTGCATAGCTGAAATTAATTGTTAGTATTGTTGGTTTTGTGACGAACTTATTTCAGTTACTTGTTTTAAATATGCTCCTCTGCTTTTGGTAATTGTTGCTAATAATGCAGCAAGTTTCTTTAATGAGATGGATAGTGATATATTAGATTATCACCAATGCCACACTGTTTTATGCTGCATGCACTCATGAATATGGACCATGTCTCCAGTGAAGTGTGACATCATATGAACCAAGGTGGTGATGTCATTACTGCTTGACTCAACTCAAAGAATGGAAAAAATAGAAATAAAATTAAAATGCAATGATTACATTATAGTTTCTGACAAGGAAGCAAGTAACACCCAACAAACCTACAGAAGATGTGGGTTATAAAAAAGGATCTTCTTCTTTCGGCTGTTATTATTAGGGGTCACTACAGTGGATCATCATTTACCACATCTTCCTGTCCTCTGCATCTTGTTCTGTTACACCCATCACCTGCATGTCTTCTCTCATTACATCCATAAACCTCCTCTTAGGCCTTCCTCTTTTCCTCTTGCCTAGCAGCTCTTCATTAACATCCTTCTCCCAATATACCCAGCATCTCTCCTCTGCACATGTCCAAACCAACACAATCTCGCCCCTCTGACTTTGTCTCCCAACCATCTAACCTGAGTTGATTCTCTAATGTACTCATTTCTAATCCTGTCCATTCTTGTCACACCCAATGCAAACCTTAGCATCTTTAACTCTCTTACCTCCAGCCTCCTGCTTTCTGGTCAGTGCCACTGTCTCCATCCCATATAACATAGGTGGTCTCACTACAATCCTGTAGACCTTCACTTTCACTCTTACTGATACCCGTCTGTCACAAATTACTCCTGTCACTCTTCTCCACCCATTCCACCCTGCCTGCACTCTCTTTTTCACCTCTCTTCCACAATCCCTGTTACTCTGTACTGTTGATTCCAAGTATTTAAACTCATCCATCTTCGCCAACTCTACTCCCTGCATCCTCACCATTCCACTGACCTTCCTCTCATTCACACACAAGTATTCTGTCTTGTTCCTACTGACTTTCATTCCTCTCCTCTCTAGAGCATATCTCCACCTTTCCAGTGTCTCCTCAACCTGCTCCCTACTCTCGCTACAGATCACAATGTTATCAGCAAACATCACAGTCTACAGGGACTCCTGTCTAATCTCATCTGTCTATCACCATTATAAATAAGAAAGGGCTCAGAGCCGATTCCTGATGTAATCCCACCCCCACCTTGAATGCATCTGTCACTCCTACCACAGACCTCACCACTGTCACACTTCCCTCGTACATATCCTGTACAACTCTTACGTACTTCTCTGCCACTCCCGGATTCCTCATGCAATACCACAACTCCTCTCAGGGCACCCTGTCATATGCTTTCTCCAGGTCCACAAAGACACAATGCAACTCCTTCTGGCCTTCTCTATACTTCTATGTCAACACCCTGAGAGCAAGCATCACAACTGTGGTGTTCTTTCTTAGCATGAAACCATACTACTGCTCACTAATAATCACCTTCCTTCTTAACCTAGCTTCCAGTGCTCTTTCCCATAACTTCAAGCTGTGGCTCATCAATTTTATCCTCCTGTAGTTAATACAGCTCTGCACATCCCCCTTATTATTAGAAATCGGTACCAGTACACTTCTACTCCACTCCTCAGGCATCCTCTCACTTTCCAAGATTTCATTAAACAATCTGGTTAAAAACTCCACTGCCATCTCTCCTAAACACCTCCATGCTTCCACAGGTATGTCATATGGACCAACAACCTTTCCATTCCTCATCCTCTTCATAGCTGTCCTTACTTCCTCTTTGGTAATCCATTGCACTTTGTAGTTCACTATCTCCACATCATCCAACCTTCTCTCTCTCTTATTCTTTTCATTCATCAGCCTCTCAAAGTACTCTTTCCATCTGCTCAACACACTCTCCTCACTTGTGAGTACATTTCCATCTTTATCCTTTATCACCCTAACCTGCTGCACATCTTTCCCAGTTCGGTACCTCTATCTAGCCAATCAGTACAGGTCCTTTTCTCCCCCCTTAGAGTCCAGCCTCTCATACAACTCATCATACGCCTTTTCTTTAGCCTTCGCCACCTCTCTCTTCACCTTGCACCTTATCTCCTTGTACTCTTGTCTACTTTCTGCATCTCTCTGACTGTCCCACTTCTTCTTTGCCATCCTCTTCCTATGTGTACTCTACTGTATTTCCTCATTCCACCACCAGGTTTCCTTTTCCTCCTTCCTCTTTCCAGATGTCACGCCAATCACCCTTCTTGCTGTCACCCTTACTACATCTGCTATAGTTTCCCAGCTGTCCGGTAACTCTTCACTGCCACCCAGTGCCTTTCTTACCCTCCTCCCTAAACTCAACTTTGCAGTCTTCCTTTTTTCAACTTCCACCATCTGATCCTTGGCTCTGCCCTCACTCTCCTCTTCTTCTTGATCTCCAGCTTCATCCTAGAGACCACCATCCCATGCTATCTAACTACACTTTCCCCTGTCATCACTTTGCAGTCTTCAATCTCCTTCTGATTGACTCTTCTGCATAGGATATAATCCACCTGTGTGCATCTTCCTCCACTCTTATATGTCACTCTATCTTTCTCCCTCTTCTTAAAATACGTATTCACCACGACCATGTCCATCCTTTTCACAAAATCCACTATCATTTGACCTTTTTCAATACTCTCCTTGACACCATACCTACCCATCACCTCCTCGTCTCCTCTGTTCCCTTCACCAAATGTCCATTGAAATCTGCTCCAATCACCACTTTCTGTTTCTTGGGTACACTGTCCATCACTTCATCCAACTCACTCCAGAAATCATCTTTCTCATCCATTGCACACCCAACTTGCGGGGCATATGCACTAACAACATTCATTATCATACCTCCAATTTCCAGCTTCATAATCATTACCCTGTCTGACACTCTTTTCACCTCCAAAACACTCTTGATATATTGTTTCTTCAGAATAACCCATACCCCATTTCTCCTCCCATTCACACCATGGCAGAACAATTTGAATCCACCTCCGATCCACCTGGCCTAAAATACTGCTTATGGTTTACAAAGCCTTATATAATCTCATTCCATCCTATATTTCAGAATACCTTTCACCTTACACTCCAAATTGTACCCTTAGATCTTCAAATTAGTGTCTGCTTATAATTCCAAGAGCTAAACTTAAAAGAAGTGGTGAGGCAGCCTTCTGCTGTTATGCACCTAAAATCTGAAATAGCTTACAATAGAAATTTTCCAGGGTAATATGGTAGAGCACTTTAAAAAACTGCTAAAACCCCATTATTTTAATGTGGCTTTCTAATAGCTTCATTTTAATGTAACCCTGATATTCTGTTTATGCATTTAATTATCTTTTTTTTTCATGGCTCTGAAATCCGTACTAACCCTTACTTCCTCTGCAGTTGTCTTTCCAGTTTTCTGTGGTACCACCTGATCAAAGCACCATGCAGTCCCTGCATTGATGGATTGAAGACCAGAGGTCCACATGACCATCATCATCAAATTCTTCCACGTGAAGCCTGAAAACTATGAGGACTGATTTAGCTTATTTATGTTAGGTAGAATGCCTAGTGGGGACATGGTCGGTCCCATGGCCTTGGAACTCCTGCAGATTTTGTTTTTTTTTTCTCTACCCTTGTGGAGTTTTTTTTTCTTTCCTCCCTTTGGACCTTACTTTATTATTTGTTATTTAGTATTGCCTAATTTTTATATTTTTTCTTTACTTCATCTTGTAAAGCAGTTTGAGATACATCATTTGTATGAAAATATGCTATACAAATAAATGTTGTTGTTGGCCTTACTCCCCTTCCATTTAGTCTCTTGCACACATAATATATCAACCTTCCTTCTCTCCATCATATCGGCTAACTCCCCTTACCAGTCATACTGCCAACCTTCAAAGTTTGAACGTTCAAAGAACTTTGTATTGTTGTCTGCATATTTATTTCTAGTAGGATTGACTACTGCAATCCGGTGTTCACTGGATGTTCAAACTGTTCTTTATAAAGCCTCCAGTTAATCCAAAATGCTGCTGCAAGAATTATTACAAGAACGGGAAAATACAAACACATAACTCCAGTTCTTAAATCCTTACACTGGCTCCCAGTTAAGTTTAGGGCAGATTTCAAAATCCTTCTTTTAACATATAAAGCATTAAATGGCCAAGGTCCGGCTTACTTGTCTGAACTTATCATGACTTACAAAACAAGGCGCACATTAAGATCTCAAGATACTGGTCTGCTTATGATTCCAAGGATTAATAAAATAACAGTGGGAGGTCGAGCTTTTAGTTACAGGGCCCCTAAACTGTGGAATGGTCTCCCTGCTACTATAAGAGATGCTCCTTCAGTCTCAGCTTTTAAAACCATGCTGAAGACTCACTACTTCAGTTTAGCATATCCTAACTAGAGCTGCTGATTAACTGTACAGACTGCATCTCTGTTGTTAGTCATTAGCACTAAAACATAAGTAACATGATAGTTATAATTTGTTACTAACCCTCACCTATTCTGTTTCTCTTCTCAGTACTCAAATGTGGCACTTGGTGCCACGGCCCACCTGCCAAGTTGTTTTGCCTGCCTAAGGTAAGATCATCCCTGATGGAGGATCGCAGGACTCATGGGAAAGAAGGGTCCTTTCATCAGATTAGCGCTATTTCAGTTGTGGACCAGCACGAAGAAACACACTGGTTTGTGCATCCCTAGTGGCTGGGTTATAAAAACGGATAAGTGTACAAAAATATTCTGTCCTTGCTCCCAAAAACAGTTTTACCCACCATTTGTAGCATTTATGACATGAAGTTGAACTTCTAAATTGTCATAAATTGCTACTATGCGCCAAATGAAAATTTAAACATAACCATTTGAAACTACAAACTGTGGTATAATAGTTTTACCAAAACAGCAATACAATGTTGCAGCATGCATTAATACACAAATAAATAGTATTTTTAGGCTTTGATGCTAATGGAGAGTCGAGATTTAGCAGTTTTTACCTTTGAATGAATTAACTTTAAATCACTGTTGTAACATTACCAATCTCTTTAATAAGGAGTTCTGCTGCAATCTATTTGTCATTAAACAACACCAAGCACTCTATATAGCATGCTCAACAGTAAGCAGCTCAAGTGAACTAATAATATTAGACTCTGGGTAAACAAATATACAAATATTGTATACAGAAATGCCTCTGTTACATTCAATTAACTAATAGCACTATAACTGAGGCCCACTGACTTTGAAATTTTCCTGGGTGAAGCTGCATAACACAGCTAGTAAATACATACATAAATACTAGGCCTGGGAAAGTTAATGTGTTATTTTTTATGATTAATGTGGTCTGTTTAACACATTAAAAAATATTATCACCTCCAAGCCACGAGGCAGTGCTTTGGCCAGAGTGGCATTTTCATGTAATTTTTTTTTTAGACATTACAGCACAGTAATACAAAAAAGTTAAGTGAGTACCTAAAGAATTACATACACAGCCAGTACAGTATTTATATACCACCTTTAAAAAATATTTGAAATAACATTTTCATTTAAAGATTTAACATTTCGTATAATGCGGTTCACAACGATATGCCACATGTCAATACATAGCACCCGTGTTCATTTTCTTGATTTATACATAATGACATTAGTGCAGGGGAAAGGGGATGAGGACGGGGAGTTTATGGCAGTCCTGGTGCAATGCTAGAGAAAATTATGCTTTTTTTTCCTTCATGTTTCTGTAAGATGATCGAATCAATGTCAAATCCGATAGGTGATAGATAAGTTATCTTTGAGTGGTACTAAAACCAAAACAAGTCTCTAGTACCTCTGTATTTAACTCACCAGTCTGTCAACCAGCTTACAGTGCTGACTGCCTTAATATAATGAGAAAATTATATGAAATTGAAGTGTAATGAATATCCCTACCCATGTTCAATTTTGCAGTATCTTTGCTAATTTATGCAAATAACACAACCATCCAAGTAATGCACAGTTTCAGTTTTTAAACATGCTACAGCTACAGAGGTCTTTTTTAGTTTGCCAGTAGAAAAGGTGTAGATTAAACAGTGTTTTCCATCTATTTTTTGTGGTGGCACATTTTTGTAAGCCAAAAAATTCCAAGACACCCCGCTATTTTACCAACCAAAAAGCATTAAATCTCTGTCCGAAAGGACAAGGCAGGGGCAGCAGAAAAGGCAGCTCAGAGATTGATGTTCGCAGACGCAGCACTTGTGTAGAGTATAATTTTTAATCATTTATGGTGGTGAACAATTGAGGATAGTATTTGCTGAGTTTTAACACGTTTTAATGTATCTTTCAATTAAATCAGTCTATATCAGTGCATTTAAAGTCAACGGTCATTTTGATCATTTTTTTTATTTTGACACGTCTATGTCTCATATGATATGCCAATTTGAGAATTAATACATTGACCTCATTCTCTTATTGCCTTCTTTTAAACTTGCCTATTAGGAAGGCAATCAAATTCAGGTTGTACTTGCTCAAGTAGTATTTTGTTAAAAGTTCAGGTTTAAACTATGCCACAAATTTTTTTTATTCCATTGAGTTGATTCTACATTCATTTTGTGATTCAGTGTTTATTTACTTCATGATTTATGTATTAATTTTGTAACTACATGCTTTAATGTTGGATCTGATTAATTTATATTTTATTCTATTATAATTAATATATTTTTTTAATCAATTCCCAGCCTGAAATATGCACAATTAAATCATGGGAGCACTGAGTACAGGACAGGAATTAAACTTGGACAGAGTACCAGTTCTTCACAGGACTTACACACTTACACACTCTGACTCACCGTCACAGTGGGCCTTTTTAGAATCTCCAGCCAACTGAACATACGCCTCACTGGGATGTTGAACTGAAACCAGAGGACCTGGAGACAAAGGGAAAACATGGCAAAGTCCACAGAGAGAACAATCAAGAGGAGTGTCAGTACAGTGCAAAACTCACTGCTTCAATAAAGATTGTGAAATTGTCTAGTAATACTGCAGTAAAACACAAGATTTTACCAATTTTTGTTTAAATTATCCCAATAGTAATAATTACAATATCCATTAGATGGAGTTTTTCAAAAACATTCAGTTAGTGGTATATTGTTGTTGATGCCTTTCAGCTAGAGGAGAGGTGAGAATTGACTGTGTTAGGTTGTATATGATAGATAGATAGATAGATAGATAGATAGATAGATAGATAGATAGATAGATAGATAGATAGATAGAGTGTGAACGCTGGCCCCGGCACAGACAGACGGACAACATTTTCTCACCCAACACACTGTTTATTTACAAAGTCACCATTTACAATTAGTGCACTCACGAACCCCAGTGCCTCTTGCACCGATTTCCCCAATGTCCAGGGCCCACAGTCTCTGTGCCTTCCTGGCCGCCTCCCGTCCTCTCTCTCCAGCTCCGTCTACTGCCTCCCGACTTCCACCTCCTGACTGGAGAGAGGCGGCCCCTTTTATGGGAGCCCGGATGAGCTCCAGCTGCTTCCCGGCACCTGACGTTGGCCACACCCCTGTGTGGCGGAAGTGCCGGCTGCGCACCCGGAAGCCGTCCGTGCATCCCTGGTCGTCTTCCCCCCGGCACTTCCTGGTGTGGCGGAAGTCCCGGGCTCCCGGGATAACTAGGCACTGGGGTGCCGCCTGGCGGTGGCCACGGGTCCCTGCAGGGCTGGGCTTCCAAGCCCTGTACCCGAGGCCCCCTGCATAACCAGGACGGACGCCCCCACTCTGTCTGGAGGAGGCACATGGCCTCCTCCGGTCCTCCAAGGCGTCCCGACCGGGCTCCAGCCCCGGCCGAGGACCAGATGGGATAAACCGGCATCGGGGCGCCGCCTGGCGGTGACCACGGGCCCCTACAGGGTAGGGCTTCCATGCCCTCGACCCGTGGTCCCCAACAGAACCAGGACGGACGCCCCCTCGCGGTCTGGAGGAAGCACAAGCCCTCCTCACGTCCTCCTGGGCGTCCCGGCCGGGCTCCAGCTCCGGCCAGGGACCACAATAGATAGATAGATAGATAGATAATACTTTCTTTGTTCCAAGTATTCGCAGTTTATAATGCAAGTGCAGGGACACTGACCCTCCCAAAAGAGTCTATGTAAGTCCTTGATGTTTTGGCAAGCATGTGACCTGAAATTGCCCTTAAATTGGTTGTGTTCAGATTTTTTCGGGGACACAGCTCAGGGTGCCCTGGACACGCCCACATTTATTGGCAGCAAATTAGTATTGTTTTAGGTTTTTTTAATCTAAGGTGATTGGACATTTATCAATGCACTATGTCATGTTGAAGCCAATGGTTCAGAGTTCACAGCCTTAAACGTTACGTAACTACAGATGAGTGAGGGTGAGTTTACGAAGATGGCATCTTCAAGCAGAACTTAAGAAATCAAATAAAATTTTGTTATGTCTTTAATGAAACACCTCTTTATAAATTGTTCACTTGAAGACAAAAACAAA
This sequence comes from Polypterus bichir lapradei, assembly GCA_026402145.1. Classification (NCBI taxonomy): domain Eukaryota; kingdom Metazoa; phylum Chordata; class Cladistia; order Polypteriformes; family Polypteridae; genus Polypterus; species Polypterus bichir. The sequence goes on along the minus strand of JANRMT010062854.1, from coordinate 54,822,467 downwards.
TTAAAGAACCTTGGACAGGACCGACCTTACTTAAGGATTCAAAAGAAGGCAAGTGATCGAGGATGAGCTTACACACTGACTTTTTCCAGGTTTGGTTATGACACACCGTAAGCTAACTATGAATCCAGAAAGGGCAGGTCTGTTTATGTGCATTATTTGCAAGGAGATCTGTTTCTGAGATTTTCAAATTCCTGAGTTTTTAATGCTGCTTTTAGTGTTATTTTATTTAAGTGATCACTTATCCAAACCATGCATTAAAATGGTTGAGGATTCTGTGGTGCCTGAACATGTAATGTAACAACAGTTACTTCAACTGCAAACATTCAAAATATCCACAATGAGTAATCACAGAAGCAATTCCGTGCTGTGCTAAGTAATGTTATTTATTTCATAATTAAATATGAATACACACAAACAAGCAAAATGATTTGCATACAGCCTGACAATAAACTTAGGATATTGTGATTCAGGTGGATTGTTTTTCTTGCAATCATTTCAAAGTCAGTCTTTGATGCTCTTGTTCCATGCTGCAGATCTGCCTTTTATTCTTTTTCATATTGTGCACAAAAAGAGATTCATTCTGGAATCTGAAAATGTGAACAAACTTGTGTGCCTTAGCAACTGATTGAATGTTAAGAAGGAAAAATAATGATGACAGTGGCCTTGAGCAATGTTACAGACATGTCCAAAATATTGTGTTTTGTTTGTCACAATTTTGACAATAAGTTGAATTTCTGAAATCCTCTGAGAATTATTTCCATTATATCATGATACTGACATTATAATATTTATAGCTGATCTGATGATGTAGTAACTGTACATGTTTACATAATTCATAGTGTACTGTAGTACTAAACACCGTCCTGTATAATTACAAAACTTACAAAGACTCTGTCTTTTATTTTAATACATTGTGTGTTTTATTCCCTTAGTGTGCTTTAGTATAGGTCTACTGTTTGTTTAGGTCATGCAGCTTAAGAAGGTTGAACTGAGCAAAAGCTCAAGAGAGAGATAAACATTCACTTCACAATGTTGTACACCATAGGCTATTATTGATAGGTTTTTTTTCATAGGACTCACCTATGTCACTTAATGGGTTGTCCGGCACTGGGTACAGTGTCCATCCCCTCTAACTTCTTAGTTGTGCTAGTGGAATTAGTCACGATTATTGTGCTGGGTTTGAGGAATCCAACTCCTCCTGTATTTCTTTCTTACCTTTTGGCAGCTTGCCTTGGAACTTGATTTCAGCCTTGGTAACCCTTCTTCCTTCCACTTCAGAGTTCATGCCATATATCATCATGTCTGTCTTGACATAACAGCTACGCTTATTCACTCGTCTGTCCACACTATTGCTGAGCATCACTGTTGTGTTGGTAGTGTTTAACTAGCAATCACAGTGGTCTGTGCTGAGTGGAAAAAAGGCAGACAGCCTTAAAATTGGCCACTCACTACAGCATTATTGACAGATATCGACAAATTAAAATATCGACAAATCCTGCCATGACCAGGATTCTTTTGATTTTACAGCCCTTGCTCTATGGAACTCTATTGGAATCTGTCAAAAAAAATTCACTTCTAACACTGCCTCCTAGCTCTCACATTTTGGATCTGATCTACTGCCACATATTTTATAATTTTTATGTTTCAGACCACATTATTATCTTATTTGCTGTATTAAGTGCATTGTGATCATGCATAGTGCAGATAATGACTGATTGATCAGTTAATTGACGTGAGTAGCTTGCATTAAACCAGGGATCTCAAACTCCAATCCTGGAGGGCTGCAGGTTTTCATTCTAACCTTTTTCTTAATTAGTGACCTGTTTTTGCTACTAATTAACTTATTTTGAATTAATTTTAATTGAATTGCTCTTGAAGACTCAGACATAATAATTTTTTCTTTTTCCTTAATTAGCAGCCAAACAATAATGATATACAAAATGAACCAAAACATGACCAACAGACTGTGACCATCATACAATATCTGAAAATAAAAAGGGTGGAAGTCTCAGGAATGCTGATATGCTCAGGTCCCCAAAACATTTTAACAGTACTCTTAGAAAAGTAAAGAAAAACTCAACAATTTTGGAAATGTCTGCTGTTGCACAATGACAGTAGCAACAAGCCATGGAATTAAAGAACAGGTTTAATTAACAACAAGACTCAGTGTCTAATTAAGCAACTGGTTGGACTGAAATTGATTGGAGTTTGAGGACCTGACTTAGTTGGTCTTCTGTTGGCTCACTCACTTCACATTTCATTTCAAGCAATTCAGAGGAACGATGAAGAAATTCCAGGGAATAAATCTTAAAAAAAACAAGTCTATTAAAATTAATTCAAAAGAAGTTAATTATCATTAAAAACAGATCACTAATTAAGAAAAGAGTTAGAATAAAAACCTGCAGCCACTACAGCCCTCCAGGACTGGAGTCTGAGATCCCTGCATTAAACGATGGACTGTTTATTTTGTCATTTCTTATGACTGCATTTTACTGCGCATGAAATTTATGAAAACAAGAGCACTTCAATAACCTGATAATTCGCAGAAACATGATTTCTAAAATGTCATGTAAACCCTTATTTTATTTACAGAAATTTGGGTTATTGGGCTCTGAGAAACATGCTTATCAGAGGTAGATTATTCCAAAAATAATCTGATTATGTGGCCATGCATACCCTTAACTGGTTAACTGCCTATGGATTTTGTAGTCTGCACATGTCCATTGCACTCTTTCAGCCAGCACATGTATTTGCTTCGCATATGCTTTCAGCAGCCATGAGTAGAGGTGTCCACAAAATAAATTTACAGAAACAAATGTTTGGGCAATTTCATTAGGCCTTCTCCGGGCTGAAATAATCCTTCTTAATATTTCAGAAATTGCTAAATTTATGTTGATGAGCAAAACGTACTGTGCTAAATTCAAAAACACAATCTCAGGAGCAGTATGGCAACAAATTAAAAGTAACATATGCTATGTAGTCTGATTACTTTAAAAAGTAATGAGTAACCTATTGCACATCATATTGGAGTAAAAATACCTGCATTATTATTATTCCAGCCCAGCACTAGGACTAAAGAAAGAAGCACACGTATTGGGTCCTTTGCAAAAAACCTATAAATAAAGCATCAGTTTGATTAAACATATTTCTAAATCATAAGAAAATGATCACAGGCTTATTTTCCAAATCATGGTGGCTGATGATGACATTTAACAGTTTTTTGCTCAATTTGCCAAAGGCATACTCCAGAAGATTACTTGGCGAAAATATAAATGCAGATTTTTAAGAAAACAGGTTCCTGCCTTAATTCAGTTACCCACATTAATCAATAAAGTGTGTGCATGTAAACACACTGATTGATGCCACAGTAATGCCGTAACTGTAAGGGTTTTCCCAGCAGGTAACAGAAGTGCTCAGATGGACAATCCTGTTTCCTGCTGGGTCTAGGGTTGGTCTGTATCAGAATGGTCGTCTGAAAAGATATTAATTTGATGTATCTCCCAGTGCCACTATACCATTTCCCTCCAATACACAAGTATTCTGTTCATCAAGGAAGTAGGTCAATGAACACAACGGTTTTTTTTTACTTGTCAAACATCTTATGTTTTTTCGACATCCATCTATTTTCTGAACTCATTGAGCACAATGCAGATTAAAACCTCTATTGGAGGGCATACTCACAGAGTCACCTATATCCACCATGATGGCTGGCATGACAGAAAAGAAGGGTAAGTCTAAAAATGACAAGAACTACTCCTGTCAGGAAAGATTAATATTGTTGCACCATTCTAGGATAAAATTTCCCATCCAGGATAGTATACCCTACATATATACGAGGTGAATTAGGAAAGAGTGAGAGAGAGAGAGAGATGGGGGTGCCATCAGGGTAGTAGAAGGCTAGCTCAAATTGCCAGCACCATATCACAACGAAACAACAGTTTTTTTTGTCCAAATTGCCCAAATCTCTCCCTTTTTCTCTCTCACACACATTTATACACACACTGTCTCTCTATCTATCTATCTGTTTGGCTTTTCTCTTAACTCTGACTTAGCTTCCTCTGGACAGTTGAGCATTTATCCCTATTCACTTCCTGGTTCTACTTCCAGAGACATATTGCCATTAATATGACTTAAACAGTTTGTCACAGGGTTTGCACCAGGCATTACTGCAATCAAATGTGGGATCAGGAATGGCCTCCCCTCTTCTCCAGGGTCACTGGACTAGAACCCTCCCTAGTGGCATGCACCGCTCTTTTGTCATATCAGACAATTGCTTACACTCTCTACTAGGGCTATTTGCTTTGCGGAATGCCCCACTCTCTTATCATCCTTATAAAATACTGGCTTATCTACCGTATAGCACCTTGGTTTCATTCCGAGCAGGTGACACATGTCTCTGATCACTTAGAACAATACATTAACCATTTCAATATCTTTCTTCCCAGGTTGTCTCACTCTTTTTCACAGAGCCTTGCCCAGCCCTGTGCTTACTTCTTACTATCCTAACCACCTGTGCAGAATTTAATAACCCACAAAAGTCTAACTCCTTTGCCCTTAAATTGCCAGCAAGGTGCCTACTGCAGACAATAGAGAAAACAGATACTGCTAGTCATTATATCTGATAAAGAATGACAGCATGGCCACATTTCGTCAAGATTCTCCTATTTCCCATCTCACGTGTTGTTCCCATATTTCCTTGCTTGGCAGAGCTCAGTTCATCCTTTTATTTATTACAGGGTGACTCTGGAGCCCAATTAAAGAGATGGGATTAGAGGTCACTTGTTAGTGAGCATTTCATGCCAGGCAAAAGTTGACATTGATTGAACAGTAATTATTGAGAAAGTGAATGGTGATCCGGCTGACACATAGCAGCTGACTGGTTTAGTAATGGAATCCAAAAGCTTTCTCTCAGCACTCCTCTTTTCATTTTCTAACTATTTTATCTAGTTCAAGGTCACAGAAAGCTACAAACTATCCTGGAAGTACTGGAATAAAGCAGGAAAATATTCCAGACAGGATACCAGTCTATCATTTGGTAGACTCAATGAAATTGAGAGTTGCAATTTACTTCAACTGCATTGTGCCCCTCTAACCTAAAAGAAAGCAACTGCTTCAGTCCAAATCACAGTGTAATAAGGTAGTGAAGTTCCTACCTAGCACAATGGACTTGTTAGGTACAGTATGAACGATGCAATTGGGCTTCACCAGCAATAGAAACCTGACATCCTACTGAAGAGAGGACACGCTTATTGAGTGATAGCAGAGGATGGGCTGAAATTGTAGTTGAGTGTCAGAAATCTTGTAAGTAAATAATACCAAATTGGAAACCTTGACCTAATCTCCAGAGTTCACACATGTAAAAACACAGCAGAGGCACATCACAGCCATGCTTCTTGTTCTTAATATATCGTTGTGTAATGATGAGTAGTACCATTATTTTTATGCATGTTAAATTAAATGATGTATTATAAAACAAAAGTGAACTGGTGCTTATTGTAAAATGATTTATTTTCTTATTGTGCTCCAAGTTCAAAGCCAAGCACCCAGTAACTTTTGGTGTTGCTAAGCTAAATTCCTCCATTTGCCCTTCACAGGATTCTGTACAGCCTTGTAGTAGTGCAAAGTCTTTATTCCATTACCCTCAGATGCAGAGTTACCAGTCTTACCTGCATTTATTATTTTACAAACATACTGATTTTTTTGGAAGTGTGCTTTTCTGTTCTTAATCATTAGAATTAAACGTAACAAAATGCAGAGCAGCATCTTGGATTTCATTTGTATGCCCTCTTGACTTCTTTGTGAAATCTGCACATCTCCCTGTGTCTGCTTGAATTTTCCTTCTACTTCCAAAAGAAGAGTGAGTCAAGTTTAAGTGGAATTTCTAAACTGGCCCTCCTTTGTGTATGGGTGTGCAGAAGTGGCCCCTGCAATGGAATGACGCCCCTCTGGGGTTACCTAATAACTTACACTCGTGAATGGCATTAAGTTGATTTAAGAAAGTTATGTTAAAGGTAATAGAACAAATGTCCACTTTTTGACTACCTCCAATGGTAAACAGGCCCTCAACCAGCACTGGAAAAAAAATCATTTGAAGGCGACTCATGTTGAGTCTCATTAGTATTTAGCAACCCATCACAATCAGGAACTGAATATTGCATCCCTAACGTATGTGTCATTATCTCGGCCACTAAGCCACCAAAATCACACTGACCAATCAGCCCCAGGCCAAACTGACCAGTCAGATTGCTCAGAGGGACCAGACACACATGCACACAAATGCATACATAAATTGACACTACTGCTTTGTTTTTAAGTAGGAAATGATGCTTTGATATAGACTAAGCATTTCTTATTCAATACTAAAGAGCTTTACTGTCAGGATTCCTCCTCTCTTTTCATGTCACATGTGTCCCACATGTTATTTTGCTCTGCTTACTTTTGGATAGAACCTTTTATCTCAGAATAGCAGTGGATGCAAAAATGTACAAAACATTTTAGCCTATTTGAATCACTCAGACAGCATGACCTGAATCCTAAATGTTACTGAACCTGTTTACAACAAATCAGAGTAGTAAACACCAGGAGCCTACATCAGCAGCATAAAGTGGAAGTCAAGGCACAGGCACTAGGCCAAATTAGAGTGAGAACCTGCAAATCATTGGTCTGTGGTAGATAAACCGACGTAGAAAAGTGTAGAATTTAAGAACTCCATGAAGAAAGAGACATCAAACAAGATGTTAATAGACAGTCCTCTGTCCACCTTACTTCAACCAGATGAATCAATATTATCAAAATTAATATCCTTCCAAAGCATCTCTTTCACAGCATCCCTCTATATATACTGAATCAACAAGCTAATTAATAGAGTAGGCTCAGTTATGGAACAACACTCTGGACCCCCTCGAGGTAGAAGCAAATGATGAAATTAAACAAAACTGAATGCCATTATGAACAATGCTGCACATCCTCTCTTGGACACACTAACACTAAGGACTGTCAGATAACAAATTATTCAGCAGAAATGTGTTAAGAAATGCTACTGGGACTCCTTTACACCAACAGCAATACACCTGCATAATGCATCACTGGGACAACCAAGTCAGAAATTTGCTTTCATTTTAATTTTCTTGCTTTCTTTACATTCTCATGTGTGTTCAGACTATAGTGTGCATTTACAGGGTGAGTCAAAATTATATTAACACTAATGGTACTGTTATGTATATACTTATATACAATTTTTGTGGACAATTTATGTGCCACATATGGTATATGTGCTGAACATGATGGCGGACAGGTTGAGACATTCCTGTAAATCATCTTGCACATATGAAGTATGTTTTGTGAATAAATTGTTTCCACCATATATATGCATATATATTTACTTATCTATTTATGTGTGTGTTTATTTAAAGAGCTTCAGTAAAAACCCAAATTTCCTCCTGGGGACAAATAAAATTCCATTCATGCTGTACATATTATAAATAGAAAAAATGTGAAAACAATATACTGTATGTCAAGAATTTTAAATTAAAAAAAATGCTCTGTGTTTCAATATCTGCAAAAAAAAAAGTTTTGTTTTTTAAATGATATAAAAAGAGCTTCCTGGATTTCTGAAAAAGTGACCAGTCATTGCCTGCTGTCTGAGCTTCATATAACAGAGATTTCCCTCTGACCTTTGGCTTAATGATGTCACTGTCTCTTCTGTTTTAGTTTTCTTACAGCCCATTCAGCTGCTTTCAGATTGATATGCACTCACACATGGCATTGACATGAAGCACAGAGCTGTGGATAAGTGCCTTTCTGCTAAGTTAGGAATCAGGTCAGACACCTCTGTTTTTCTTGTAATTAACCACTTGTTCAACCTCAACAGGTGGCCACTCATGTTTGACCTCACATGGGCTATAACTATACACCTAAAGATATGTGCTAACCCTCTATGATTGCAAAACAATAAAAAATAACTATTTTGAGTTCACTCACTAAATAAATCTTGGAATTCAATGTCAATAAAATACAAACCCTCAATATATACATAGTAAAACTGCACTTGCCACTTAGTGTTTTATTTATTGCCTTATCAATAGCATTGTTAAATATCTAAAAAACTATTCAGTATTTATTTGATATCAAGAAACCAATCAGTCTGCTCAGATACAAAGCACGAGGGTGTCAGATACAAAACACCCTAAGTAGTTACCAGTCCATCATTAAACCTGATTAATCCAAATCAGGGTCAAAGGGGCCTCGCTTATCTTAGCATCACTTAGCACAAGGCAGGAACTAGCCCTGGAGGCAATGCTTACCCATTCCAGAGCATACACATACTTATTCAGCTTCTGCAGAACTTGGAAAGTCCACATAGGCAGTGACCAGGCCAGGATTCAAATCCAGGGGCCTCATGCATAACGCCATGCGTAGAATTCACACTAAAACATGACATAAGGACAAAAGCGGAAATGTTCGTATGCACAAAAAAATCCAGATGCATAAATCTGTGCGTTTGCCAACTTCCACGTTCTTCCGCTCTATAAATCCCGGTCAGCATAAAAAGTAAAGCATGTGCACGCGCCTGCTGCCACTCCCCAAACTCCTCCCAGAATTATGCCCTTTTGAATATGCAAATCAATATAAATAGTCCTTAAACTCAGCATTCTGTGAAAAGGCAATGGGAAAAGCACGGGGGGAAATAGAAGAATTTCAGTGAATACCAAGTGCAGGCAAGGAAAAACATACTATTTGTTGGTTTAAACAGTGGTATAAACAACAAAAGGAAGTTGATTGAGTGACATAGAGTGTTAGAGAAACTCGAAAGCTCAAGTTGACAATGTCGCAAAGTGCCTGAAATAAAAAAAAGAGTTGTCAGATATCAAAGTCGCCGAGAAAAGGCGAGTCGTAGCACACCGTCTAAGTGTCATATGAAAGCTTATTAGGGTACAGAGAAAAAAAAATAGGCACACAGTGGGAAAAAAGCACGAAATGTCAACTTTAATCTCAAAATTTCTACTTTAATCACGGTGATCACTTACGTGTTAGGAGTATCGGAATAGCTGAGACGCATTTTTTCAAAACACCAGGGGCCTCATGCATAACGCCATGCGTAGAATTCACACAATAACATGGTGTGCAGACAAAAGTGGAAATGTCCTTACGCACAAAAAAATCCAGATGCATAAATCTGTGCGTTCGCCCACTTCCACGTTCTTCCGCTACATAAATCCCGGTCAGCATGAAAAGAAACACACATGCATGCGCCTGCTGTCCTGCCCTTAAGCTCAGCGTTCTGTGAAAAAGCAATGGCAAAAACACGGGGGGGCGGGGGGGAATAGAAGAAGTTCAGCGAATACAGAGTGGGGGCAAAGAAAAAAATACTATTTGTTGGTTTAAACAGTGGTATAAACAACAAAAGGAAGTTGATCGAGTGACAGAGTGTCAGAGAAACTTGAAAGCTGAAGTTCAAAAAGTCGCACAGTGCCTGAAATAAAAAAGAAGTTGTCATATATCAAAGTTGCCGTGAAAAGGCGAGTCGTAGCCCACTGTCTGAGTTTCATATGAAAGCTTATTAGGATACAGAAAAAAAAAATAAGCACACAGTGGTAAAAAAGCATGAAATGTCAACTTTAATCTCGAAATTTCCACTTTAATCACATAGTTTATTTTGTGATTAAAGTAGAACATCATAAACTTCATCTTAAAATCATTTAATTTACTAGTTTCTCAAATCCCATCGTTACTAAAGAAACACGTTAAATGCTTTGTTTTGTATTTGATCTTCTATGTGCTGTATGTGTGTGAATCACCATATGCTTCTTAAACCAGCTTTCTCTACCTCTGACAGGACACAGAATCCATTACATTCGTGATATTACAGTTCTCTGAATAATTAAAATACTGAGATGTATACTTGATATTTTTATGATGATAGGAGCTGAAGCATGTTATTAAACATGGGAACACGGTGGCGCAATGATTGTTCATGTCTCAGATGCTTGCTGCGCTATGCGCGACCTTCGATGAAATACTTTATTACAGCAGTACTGTCTCTTTCAAAAGTACTAGCCCCCAATTCCTGTCTTTACTTTTTTTCTCCAAATCACCAATCGCCACACAATCAGCTCTGTAATAGACGTTAAGCCATCTGTAAGCTTAGAACAACAATTCTTCAAAACCTTTAAGGAACACAGAAATATCTTAGTAGTACATGTTTAATTATTCTATCCTTCCACTGTCGTGCCAGCCCCAGCAAAAATACAGCGCGAGGCAGGAACAATCCGTGAACGGAGCACCAGCTCCTTGGTAGCGCTGAGACACCATCTGCTCACAGTTTAATTATTAACAACATAGATTATTTAAATGAAGTTAAAGTTTTATCTGTATAATATAATAAACATATTTTGCTGCATTTCATCTTAAAAATGATATTGTCATCATATGTAAATAAGCGCTTTATAAAGTGGGTCAGGTTGTGCAATATTCTAACTGTATCGTAAGTTTACAGTGAGGTGATTGTATTAATAAGTACAGACAGTTCTACAAGGAGCACTTGATGGACTGATTGAGTGAGTTTATAGTTCTTGGGATGAAACTGTTTCTGAACCGCGAGGTCCGTACAGGAAAGACTCTGAAGCGTTTGCCATGTGAAAGCAGTTCAATAGACAGCATGGCTGAGGCAGCGTGTGCTTGATGCTGTATACCGATAATTATCTTTCTGATCAGCTGCTGTTCAGCTGTGATTCCCCACACAGATACAGTGATATAAATACCCCAAGTGGTGCAGTGAGAGTAATATGGAAAAAGATGATCCGCTGTGGCAACCCCTAACGGGAGCAACTGAAAGAAGAAGAAGGTGCAGTGACAGTAACAACACTAAAGCAGCTATGGTATTTAGAATAATTTGACCATTCTGTGGACCATTATATTGTTACAGGTTAATTACAATCAGATGCATTAAACTAATAAATAATATGCGGTTAATTTCAGTGTATTTATAAAGCCACGTCAGGGATGTGGATTTAAAAAAGAAAGGGAAACTACACTGGAACAGTAGCACTGCTTTGATGCTGGGTGCCACCAGTTTACAAAACTGAGCGGAGAACTTGCGTACACCTGGGTTTTAGCTAGCGTGAAAATGTGCGTGGCTTTACGCCAAGTTTAGTTTTTATACATCACGATTTGAGTGTGGAAACGGGCTTATGCAACATTTTTGTGCATACGCGCCGTTTATACATGAGGCCCCAGGACTCCGGAGCTATGAGTCAGCAGACTAACAGATAATGATGGCTGGTCAATGACAATATGAAGTCTGCATGTTATCCCTGTGTGTATGTGTGTGTATTTTCCTAAAGTTACTCTGGTCTTTACTGGTATATTCCTAAAGACATGTAGATTAGACTCATTGGCAATTCCAGATCATCCCAGTACAAGACAAAGCACATAACTAACAGAATTTTTATTTATTTATACATTTAAATATATTATATTTTAGAACAGGTCATTCAGCCCAACAAAGCTCTTTTAATCTTTCTTCATAATTCATCCCTTGTAGCTCTGGAATCAGCCTAGTTGCTCTTCTCTGGACCTTTATTAGCACTCCTATGTCCTTTTTGTAGCCTGAAGACCAAAACTACACACGGTACTCCGTGAAGAGGCCTCACCAGTGTGTCATAAAGCTTAAGGATAACATCCTTAGACTTATACTGCACACATTGTTCTATATAGCCTAACATTCTGTTTGCCTTCTTAATGGCATCTGAACACTTTCGGGAAGTCGATAGCTTAGAGTCCACTATGACTCCTAAATCCTTTTCATAAGGTGAACTCTCGATTTTCGGACTGCCCATTGTGTATTCAAACCTAACATTTTTACTTCCTATGTGTAATACTTTACATTTACTGACATTAAATTTCATCTGCCACAAATCTGCCTAAGCCTGTATGCTATCCAAGTCCTTCTGTAATGATATAATGGATTCCAAATTATCTGCTAATCCACATATCTTGGTATCATCTTCATTGTTAACCAGTTTGTTACTTATATCCATCCATCCATCCATCCTCTTCCGCTTATCTGAGGTCAGGTCGCGGGGGCAGTAGCTTGAGCAGAGATGCACAGACGTCCCTCTCCCTGGCCACTTCTTCTAGCTTTTCTGGGGGAATTCTGAGGCGTTCCCAGGCCAGCCGGGAGACATAGTCCCTCCAGCGTGTCCTGGGTCTTCCCCGGGGCCTCGTCTCAGTTGGACGTGCCCGGAGCACCACACCAGGGAGGTGTCCAGGAGGCATCCTGATCAGATGCCCGAGCCACCTCATCTGACTCCTCTCGATGTGGAGGAGCAGCTGCTCTACTCTGAGTCCCTCCCGGATGACTGAGCTTCTCACCCTATCTTTAAGGGAATTGTTACTTATAATCCTATCTAAATCATTTATATATATTAAAAATAGCAGCGGTCCTAGGAGTGACCCCTGTGGAAAGCCACTCTTAACATCAGCCAAAACTGATGAGGTTCCTCACACCATCACTGTCTCCTTCCTGTGTCTGAGCCAATTCTGCACTCATCTAAAAACATCACCCTGAACTCCCACTTCTTTTAGTTTGATGTCAAACCTCTCATGTGGCACCTTATCAAATGCTTTCTGGAAATCAAGATAAATAACATCATATGCTCCACTTTGACCATATCCTTTTGTTGCCTCCTCATAGAATTCCAGCATGTTAGTAAAACATGACTTCCCTCTTCTGAACCCATGCTGACTGTTCAGAATAACTCCTGTCCTTGCCAGGTGTTGCTCAATCTTATCCTTAACTAGCAAAATACCCGCGCTTCGCAGCAGCAAAGTACTGCCTTAAAAGTTTTCTTAAGAAGAAATTTAAATCTTTTTAAACTGAGGGAAAATATACCAATAATTATTTGTTAAGGATCTGTTTGTATACCACATTGTGAGTTCGGCCCTCCGGTTGTAATATGACCAAGCTGTGCGCTGAGCTTACACTTAAGCATGCAACGTACAGTTGGCCATGTGAACAGTAATCTTGTTTCAAATCTCACAGCTTGGATTGCTGCTGTCGTAATCGGTTTGAGTTTCATGGTTTGTTTCAATTACGACAGTATTTGTAGGACTTGTGTTGAAGAGACATTCGGCATCTGTCAAGCGCTGTAAGTATATAACCAGTTTCATCGATAACTTCACATCCAGCTTTTGAGAGTTTAAACATTCATAAACATCAAAGTGTCCACTACTGAAATTGTCACCTGTGAATCTAAGATGTTGAAGAGGCATTGGTGGTTGTCCAAAGGTGTAAAATATTTGGCCATTTCGGTACACTTGAAAGGGACAACCGAACAATTCAGTGGCAGCCATCAACTCACATGCAGATGCATAGGTGAGGGGCTTAAGCATTTCATTCTTATAGTGCTCCTGTGTAGTATAATTATCTCCTGTACCATCATCAGTCCACACCTTGAACCTGTCCCAGTCATTCAATACATAAGACACAAAGTTCCTCCGGATATCAAGAGTGAGCCTGATATGGCCGTGCAATATGTAACAAAGAGAATGGAAAAGGCAGGTGCCATCTCTGGGCATGGAAACCACTCGGTAAGTGACAGTTCTTTGATCGATGGTGATTACCTCGATAGACATGTTAATGGTGGGTATGGTTGGAATGATAAAGGAAATGGGTACCTGAACAATGTAAAGTAAGTCTAAAATACGTACACAATAACTATAATCGTAATAGAGGAACAATAAAACAGAGAAGAAGCCGTGGATTAAATAAAAAGGCTGTAGTTATCAGCAGGGAGACGTGAATCCCGTGGCGAAGCAAGGAAGGGAATGTAGAGACTGGAGCGACGGACGGCCTTATATAGGCAGGCCGCCAACAACGTGGGAGGCTTTGGATGGGGGACCCAACACCGCCTCACACAGTGACTGAGCTGCAGGCTATGGACATATATATGTACGTAAGTAGGATTCAGTTAGCGTTGGGAACCCGCTTATCAAATTTCTTGAAGATGGGCCCATAAGTAACAAAGACTGTTGAAAAGTTCAATATGGCGGCCGAAAATGGCATCATACCACCGAAATAAGTACCAAATTTCAGCCTTCTACCTACACGGGAAGTTGGAGAATTAGTGATGTTGGAAAGTTCAATATGGTGGCTAAAAGTAGCGTCATACCACCGAAATAAGTACGTACATTGGTTTTGGTTAGCGCAGGGAAGCCGCCTACCAAATTTCGTGAAGATGGGGCCATAAATAAGAAAGTTCAACATGGAGGACGTTTATGACCGTTATGCGTAGAATTTCAAAATGAAACCTGCTTAACTTTTGTAAGTAAGCTGTAAGGAATGAGCCTGCCAAATTTCAGCCTTCTACCTACACGGGAAGTTGGGGAATTAGTGACATTGGAAACTTCAATATGGCGGCCGACAGTGGCATCATACCACTGAAATAAGTACGTACATCGGTTTTGGTTAGCGCAGGGAAGCCACCTACCAAATTTCGTGAAGATGGGGCCATAAATAAGAAAGTTCAACATGGAGGACGTTGTTGACCGTTATGACCGTTATGCGTAGAATTTCAAAATGAAACCTGCTTAACATTTGTAAGTAAGCTGTAAGGAATGAGCCTGCCAAATTTCAGCCTTCTACCTACACGGGAAGTTGGAGAATTAGTGACGTTTGGAAAATTCAATATGGCGGCCAATAGTGGCGTCATACTACCGAAATAAGTATGTATATCGATTTTGGTTAGCGCAGGGAAGCCGCCTACCAAATTTCGTGAAGATGGGGCCATGAATAAGAAAGTTCAACATGGCGGACGTTGTTGACCTTTATGACTGTTACACGCAGAATTTTGAAATGAAACCTGCTTAACTTTTGTAAGTTAGCTGTAAGGAATGAGCCTGCCAAATTTCAGCCTTCTACCTACAAGGGAAGTTGGAGAATTAGTGACGTTTGGAAAATTCAATATGGCGACCGACAGTGGCGTCATACCACCGAAATAAGTAAGTACATCGGTTTTGGTTAGCGCAGGGAAGCCACCTACCAAATTTCGTGAAGATGGGGTCAGCCTTCTACCTACACAGGAAGTTCTAAAATTAGTGACGTTGGAAAGTTCAATATGGCGGCCGACAGTGGCGTCATACCATCGAAATAAGTACGTACATCGGTTTTGGTTAGCGCAGGGAAGCCGCCTACCAAATTTCTTGAAGATGGGGCCATAAATAAGAAAGTTCAACATGGCGGATGTTGTCGACCGTTATCGACCATTATGACCGTTACGTGTAGAATTTCGAAATGAAACCTGCTTAACTTTTGTAAGTAAGCTGTAAGGAATAAGCCTGGCAAATTTCAGCCTTCTACCTACACGGGAAGTTGGGGAATTAGTGACATTGGAAACTTCAATATGGCGGCCGACAGTGGCATCATACCACTGAAATAAGTACGTACATCGGTTTTGGTTAGCGCAGGGAAGCCACCTACCAAATTTCGTGAAGATGGGGCCATGAATAAGAAAGTTCAACATGGCGGACGTTGTTGACCGTTATGACTGTTACGCGTAGAATTTCGAAATGAAACCTGCTTAACTTTTGTAAGTAAGCTGTAAGGAATAAGCCTACCAAATTTCAGTCTTCTACACGGGAAGTTGGAGAATTAGTGATGAGTGAGTGAGTGAGTGAGTGAGTGAGTGAGTGAGTCAGTCAGTCAGTCAGTCAGTCAGTCAGTCAGTGAGGGCTTTGCCTTTTATTAATATAGATAATTCCTTCCATTAATTTTCCTGTGATGCATGTTAAACTTACTGGCCTATACTTGCTTGGATCTGCCCGTTCACCCTTTTTATATAATGGGATGAAATTTGCCATTTTCCAGTCCTTTGGAAATCTCTCCAGTACACAGTAACTTCCTAAAAATATGTGTCAATGGTTTATATATTGTGAAGAGGGGAGCTAAATGCACCCCTAGAAGACGCAGCCGCTCCTCCGAAACTCCCTCTTAAACACTGATGCAATGGGAACAAATACAGTTTTTTTCACCTCCTCTTTGATGCTGCCGATTTGCTACTGCTGCTGCGTTGCGTGATCTGCTTCTTGCGCAGCACTTCGTACATTTAAAAGCCTGCACAGCACCTGTCCTTTTGTCTCATTGCCTTGTCTCTCTTTTCCCCCAGACATCCTATGCTCCTGTTGGGGGTCCCGCTCCCAAGGCACGACCCTATTCAGATTATATTGCATTAGTGTGATGACGTTTTGTGATTGGTACTATTCAGGTCATAAAATGATTTCTTCAAAATGTCACATATACCTTCGTTTGTGTTTTTTTGTTTTTTTTTTGACATCTTACACCATAAGGTGCATACTAATTCTGCGTGAGCAGGAACACTAAATAAAACCTGAATAAAAAAAATAAATTGACGGTGAGATACAAAGAAGGCAGATTCACCAATGTTTGTGTGTCAGCTTTTATCCCTCCAGATCAGAGAATATCTAGTTCCATTGCCTCAAAACACTACTCACATCTACAGTTATTCCCAGTTTCAAATAAAACATAACAGCATCAGATCTCTAGGGCGGTGGTATGTATTGTGATCGTGAGAGAATAAAAGTGAAGAAAAAACGTAACTTTTACAAGTACAGTACTATAAATGTACACGGTCTTTTACAGAAGCAAACCAAATGTATGTGTGTACTGTATAATATTAACAATAAGAGGAGCGCACTACTGAAAACGACAAATATAGGAGGCAGTGGGGATCAAACCGGTGGCCCCTTGATTACAAGTCAGCAAATCCTTCCGCTACACCACAGAAGCTGTTGTATCATCCTTGAATCTTTTGTGAAAGTGTTTATTTGATCTTTGGACCTCAGGCTTCACACATTCTATAGTTTATGCCTACATTTTGTAACATATATTACTAAAATATGAAAAAGTTTCTGTTTTAACAATGTGTTTACACAGATTACTGTAGAAACGGAACACACATGAAATGCATGTCTTCCAAATAACGATCTATTATTTCCAATCTAAAACTCCAGCAGTTCACTCACTCCCAGATAATCAAACAAGGCACGAGCTGGATAATAGCCGGCAACAGCCGGCTGCTTGCTGCTTGTCTTAATTGGCACATTTACAGGACAAAAGATGCTGGTGGAGAGGTGCGAATGGATTTAAGGTGGGCCAGATTTGCGAGTTTTCTCGTAGGCTCTGGTAATTCTAATGTTAATTTATCTTTTCCCAGATAATAAAATTTTTTGATATTGCCTCATGTCCTCCTTTCCCAGGCTGTAAACCAAATTGTTTTCCCAGATGTCCATCCATAAAGTAATCAATAGCCTGAGGCATGGCTCAGTCTTCCTTTCCCAGGCTGTAATACCAATTTAGCACTATGCTGTGAACAACTGTAATAAAATTGAGGTGTAATGGAAGAGGATTTGCCTTTTTAGTATAATGCCTCCTAACTCTGAATTCATCTTATTTGGATTGAGCAAAATATAATAATAAAAATATAGAGAACTAGCAGAATACCCGCGCTTCGCAGCGGAGAAGTAGTGTGTTAAAGAAGGTATGAAAAAGAAAAGGAAAAATTTAAAAAATAACGTAACATGATTATTAATTTAATTGTTTTGTCATTGATATAAGTGTTTTTACCATATCTATATATATATATATATATCTATATATATATATATATATAGCAAAATAACCGCGCTTGGCAGCGGAGAAGTAGTGTGTTAAAGAAGGAAAGAGAAACAAAAGGAAACATTTTGAAAATAACGTAACATGATTGTCAATGTAATTGTTTTGTCACTGTTATGAGTGTCGCTGTGATATATATATATATAGCAAAATAACTGCACTTCACAGCGATGTCGTGTGTTAAAGAAGTTATGAAAAAGAAAAGGAAACATTTGAAAAATAATGTAACATGATTGTGAAAGTAATTGTTTTGTGTATTTGGCGGCAGCGTCACGAAGTTGTTTTCGTCTAGCTGCATTAGAAAATGTACCACGACATCTGACATGCCTCCTTTTTACTGTTTTCTCACAGCTTGGATTGCTGCTGTCATAATGGTTTTGAGTCTACATATATATATATATATATATATATATATATATATATACAGTAATCCCTCGCTATATCGCGCTTCGACTTTCGCGGCTTCACTCTATCGCGGATTTTATATGAAAGCATAACTAAATATATAACGCGGATTTTTCGCTGCTTCGCGGGTTCTGCGGACAATGTGTCTTTTTACTTCCTGTATATGCTTCCTCAGTTGGTTTGCCCAGTTGATTTCATACAAGGGACGCTATTGGCGGATGGCTGAGAAGCTAACCAATCAGAGCACGCAGTTAAGTTCTCCTGACTGAGAAGCTAACCAATCAGAGCACGCAGGAGCTATGCAGTGTTAACCAGGAAGTCTCATCTCGCTCATTCAGCATCAACGTGCTTCGCTGTGTAAAGAGTTGTGCTCTTTAATGTTTATCTTTGTGCATAGTCAAGCCCTTCATTATGGCTCCAAAACAATCTGCTACTGCTTCAGGGGCCGTGCCCAAGCGCAAGAAGAAGATGTTAACGATTGCCGAAAAGGTAAACGTTTTGGATTTGTTGAAGGCTACGATTCTTTTTATTTAAAAAGTAGGAAAGGAATATAAGATCTACGGCTGCAGCGTCCTTTTAACCAGGGTGCAAAACGAGTTGTAAGTGGATGTAATAAGGCAGTAGTCTGGATGGAATCTGCTTTAGGGATTTGGATTGAAGACTGCCAGAAGAAGAACAACGGCAGTGCTACACAATCGCATGAAGTGGCTCCTTTACAAGGGCTGTAACGCTCTCCTTTGTTGTGCAGTAAAATTAAACTCATTGTTATCGGACAAGTCATCGTGTCATTGTTGGTGAGTAACCATAA
>JANRMT010062854.1:54768657-54803165 GCA_026402145.1 Polypterus bichir lapradei | reverse complement strand
ATAGGTGTGTGTATATATATATATATATATATATACACATACATACAAACATACACACAGGTATATATATGTGTATATATATGTATGTGTCTATATATGTGTGTGTATAGCTTTGGTCACTGAGTGCAAGGGAAAAATAATAAAATATAGTCTATTAGTTATTAAACAGTAAAATATTAACGTTTTAAGAAGTACAGGTACATTGAGCACTACTCGAGTGGTTGCGGGTAAACTACATTTTAAAAGACGGTATAACAGAACAGGTAAGTAGTACTAACAGCAGCTAAAATGTATATGGATCATCTCTCGGTAGTTGATCCCTTTTGAAAGGCGCTACACGATGGCCGTGGTATAGAAATTACATTTTGTATGTGAACGTTCAAATTTCTGCCTCTGGTTATGTGCCTTAACGGTATTACCAGTAATTAAAGAAAAATTGTTTTGTGTCCTCTGCAGTGTTAAGAGAGAAAGGCTTTGGTTTGGGATAAAATGAAAAAAGGTGTAAAGAAAGGAAAGTTGCATTTTTCTTTTTATATAGTATAGAGAGATGTGTTTGGTGACGTTATGATCGCCTTTTGGGGACAGTCACGGTGGGTCTTGTGTAGACTGGTGAGACGTCTCTGCCATTAATCGGCTGTGATGGCACTGTCAGTCCTTCACTCGTGTGCGTGTCTTCATAATCCGAGCTGAGGATCTCATAATCGTATACGTGCAAAAGAAAGTGTGAATCGCCTTAATATTATTTTGCCGTGGTGTGGAAAAGGGGTCCCGTGTTTGCACTTGTCTGGGCTATAGCTCAGGGGGAGGATGAAAAAAATTAAAAGTGCTCACTTTGACTTAAGGCAGAAGCGCAGTCAGCGTCTCAAATCCCGGCACAGCTATGCGCGCACACCGGCTGCTCGACTTTTGCTGGGAAGGAGACCCCAGTTTTTGTACACACGTTCCACAAATGAGACACACGGGTTTACCGGCAATGTCAGTAAACATATACTCAGCCTCCCATCGGTTTTTAAAGGCTCTATGTTCAGAATCACCTTTTCTCTTTGGCATCGTGTGGGCTAGCTTGGCAATAACTTGTAGCATCATAAGCTAGACTTGATTAACGTGGTAAGTGTTCGGCAAGGCAGCTGAAGCGCTGGATTATGGGATCTGTAGTTTATTGTGTTACCAGCGCTTCATATCCCCGGGCCATTAATAACAATAATACAGTATATAAAATGATCTCGCGGGCCAGATATAATTTACACGCCGGGCCGGATGTGGCCCGTGGGCCTTGAGTTTGACTCATATGGACTAAATAGAACTTGAAAAGAAATATTTTTTGGAATGTGATTGCGCAAGTCAGATCTAGTTGACGCGCACTACAGTACATCGAGCCCGCGTGCTATTGTGGTTTTGCTTGTGTGCTTCAGTAAGTTACCGTCCCCTCGCTCTTACTTATTTACCGTTCATCTAATGAATACACTGAGTATGGCTTTACCAAAACAATCATTGATCGCGAATAAAGTATCCATTATTCATGAAGCTTCAATAGGTGATCTGTCTTTCTGCGTTAACCGCATGCGTTTTCATACGTCTCAAACTAAGGGGATGCGAGGTTAAAATAAATCGAGAAGCGCGCGTACATACTTAGTGAATCCCCTCTCGGGAATCGAACCTCGGACGTGGGCGCTACAGGCGAATGCTCGTGTAATTCGGTTTTTGTTCAGCACTCTTTGGAACTGTTGCTTTTTTGTCTGCGCACTGCGTCAGTTCACGTGAGGCGCTGAATATGGTTTTATATGTCACTCGCTCGCTTCTAATTGTTTCACTGCCTTCTTAATTATATAATGCATGTTTTCTAAAGCGCATTTTGTAGCTCTTCCTGGCTTTCTACGTAATGCGTGATTACGTGAGAGGCGTGATGATGTCATACGAAACTCCGCCCCTCCAGCTGAACTCCATTACAGTAAATGGAGAAAAATAGCTTCTAGTTATGACCATTATGCGTAGAATTTCGAAATGAAACCTGCCCAACTTTTGTAAGTAAGCTGTAAGGAATGAGCCTGCCTTCTACTTCTAATTTCAGCCTTCTACCCACACGGGATGTTGGAGAATTAGTGATGAGTCAGTCAGTCAGTCAGTGAGTGAGTGAGTGAGTGAGTCAGTGAGGGCTTTGCCTTTTATTAGTATAGATAATTTGTAGATGTTATACAACATAACATATGTGTTTTGGGTTCCCTTTTTATGTATATTCTTTAGCCTATTTTTGAATTTTTCCCATTTATTGTTGTTTTGTTAATATAAATTAAATCTTAAATCATAGATTGTTCATTTGTCTTTGTTTTAACAGGCCAGAGATTTGGGGGTTTTCTCTACATTTCTGGACATATTTTCTGCATTTTTAAGCATTTAAAGTGTTTTTGATTTTCTTAAAAGAATGATCCCTTTTCTGGGCGTTTGCAATCCATGAAGCCTGCCTTTTTAGTTTTCAGGATCAGGCTGAATAAAGGCCTATTTTCTGTTCAAACTTGACCTTCCATTCATTTTGTTTCTTTGTTTTTGGCTGCCTAAAATGGGTTGTGAAATATTGGGAATTTGTTTTGAACATTAGATTTAATATTCAAAGTGTATTTGATATTGCAAAAAAAAAAAAAAAAACTATTTTGGATGCCATCTTTGTTTTTTACCGGCATTGCAATTTTGTGAGTTTATGTTGTTCTGTCATCTAGGAAACTGTACTGCATAATATCACTTTCGTGACAGGATGAAAGGTCACCAATTTCATTGTGTCTTTAGCCGAGATTTTGAATAATCCACCTAAAATCTTTTTCAATTTCAATTTTTGTATTTACTTTCTGGTTATCTAGGTATGCTTCTTTGACTACAATCTTTGGTTAGTGTTTTGAACTTCGCCCACTTATCATCAGATTTTTTGGTTTGGTGCTTTGTTTTCCCACTTTGACTTGTATCTACTATTATCGTTTTTACATTTTGCTGCTATTTTCCACCTCTTAGCAGTATAACAAATATCAAAAACATTTACATTTGGTAAAACTGCAAGAAACAAATATCAGCTCTAGGGGTTGCTGATTGCTATGAAATGTTGAATCTTTTGTAATCCACATTGTGCTATGCAGGTAAAATTCTTTGCCCTGTATATCTGCTTAATCACCCGATTTAGAGAATCATAAACTTTATCTTAACTCATCAAACCTCCACCATCCTCAAGTGAGCAGCAGAAGAAGGAAGAAAAATGAAACACAAAGATAACAAATGAGCCCTCAGGAAAGAAGAGAAATCATTTGGCAGGGAGATACTTGCTATGTTTTTGGAAATCTATTCATCAGCGTAAGCTTTGCAGTTCATAGTGCGACTGTGCCTGATATGCTTTGTGTAAGTGATTTGAAAGAAAAAGAGGATTAGTATTTTGACAAAAAAATGAGTGATTTCCAATTCACATGTCAGGCACGTCCTAACAAGTTTTTTTCTGGATTTTTTGTGAATCACTGTCTAGCTACACATGCAGAATCATGGAAGTTGGTCATGCTTGTTGACCAGGCAGCAGTTAAACAGAAGCAAGATTGACTAGAAAAAAAAATAGGAAAAGAGGATAAATATTACATGCAAAAAAAAAAAAATCAATAAACTGGTAGCCTTTTGTAGAATTAACCATACAGTAGCTAGTACAATACATCATGATTTCCTGAATATTTTTGTCATTTGAATCTATTCTATTTTTTTTTTTAACCTCAGTTCCTTTAGATTTTATCACACCACCTCTTTGTGATGTTTTTGCATGAGCATGGTCATATTGTTTTGCTGTGGGGTCATGTGCTGTGTTGCATCAGCACCTCAAGCCTATAATAGATGGTGGTGCAGTGTTGTCTGCATCCTGGTACTGGGGTAATTAAAAAGGGCACTTCTCATATTGTTTTGATATTTTGGCTTTTTGCTTTGCTTCTTTGTTTCGTATTTTGACTACGATTCGTAGCTGTTGAGCTCTGGTTTTGGTTCTTGATTGACAGTTCTTTTGTTTTGACCTTCCATCTCCTTTTTTCAAACTTTCCTTTTTTAGTCATATTTGCTTTCGAACCTATAATTCCCTAAGCTTCTTTGTAACTGACTTCACTTCTCTCTTCACTCCCACTTTTTCTGTCTTTCGCTCATATTATTTTCTGTCTCTCTTAATCACATCTCCTTGTGCAAGAAAATCACTCTTCTCACATCAACTTCAATGAAGGCCAGACTTTTCAAGCTTTTATAGTTTACATCAGTTCAGGTCTGGTCAAGTTGGGAAGCATACAGTGCTACAGCACACCACATGACGAAACAGCTAGGGATCCTGGTTGGCAAACCCCCAGGCAAACTCGCGAGCCAGTCTCACCCTCCGGAAATGACCATCTATCTGCCATATTCAGGTGTTACATGGGTGTCCTCTTAGCCTGGTCCAGCTGCTCGGGTCCTCAACAATGAGGATCCTGTGAACCAGATGATCCCCAGGGAATTGTTCCACATGGCCGTAGTGCTGTAGCTGAGGCTCCCTTACAATGCAGGTAATGTGCTTCTTTCGGGACTCCATGAGCAACCGCTTAATCAACACAAAGTCAAACCAGCAGTACCCAAGGATTCCCCAAAGGGACACAGTACTAAACAAATCCAATTTTCATCTCAGGTCACTGGATAAAGTCCATGTCTCACAATCATATAGCAAAACAGGAAGCACAGGGACTCTAAAGACTTGGACCTTTGTCCTTTTGGAAAGATATTGGGGGCGTGACACAACCCTTTCCAGTGACCTCATGACCCCCTCCCCCCCATGCTCTCCCAATCCGTCTACTGACTTCATAGGAAGAACCACCACAGACATGAATGTTACTGACGAGGTAAGTAAATCTTTCGACAAGCTGACACTCAATCTGAGGTCAAACACACTGCTGAGGGCTGTGCCTAAGGCCTGGATCTTGGTTTTTATCCAGAACACTCGCAAGCCCAGACACATGCAGACTCCTCACTCAGTCTATCGAGAGCCCTGATCAGAGACTCAAGATCAGTGAATCTCTCTTCACCAACAGATGCCCCACAGCCCCTGGACCCCACAACCCTGCCCAACACCCAGTCCATGCAAGCATTGAACAGAGTAGGAACAAGAACACACCCCTGATGTTTACATCTCCATAAAAAAAATAACCCATCCATACATAGTGTATCCTGGTGATTCCAGATTGCACTGCAACTTTGGACCTTGTGTGGCTTACCTTTTTCATGTACTGTAACTTGGGATCTTCTAATTTCTATTTGTATAGGACTAAGTTAAGTATAAAGACAAAAATCCACAACCCATTCACTCCTGTGAAGAACCTACACAAGGATCCATTGTTACTTAAAGAGCTAGAATAACTCTTCTCTTCCTCCTTCAGCATCTGAAACCTTCAGTGAGACTTTTCATGGTAACTTTTGTTGTTTCTTAAGATGCTGCTTTTCTTTAATCTCAACACTGCATAAACATTTTCAGCTAACCTGTTATGCCTCTTTTATTTCTAATATTATTGTCTTACTCAGGATCAGAGTCCAACTAAATGTTCTGTCATCTCTCAAGCCTATTAAAATTTGACCTTGAAGGCCTATTTCACAGGGCATTTTAATCATTAACCTTTAATTTACAAAGATAAAGAAGCCACATGGACAGCTTGTAATGAAAATTAAATGACTGTACCCAAATGAGAAGGCCAAAACCATAAACTCACCTTGAAAGACAACAACCACTAAATATTTAAATTAGATCCATTCTAGATCCATTCATTTAGCTACACTGAGTAAACAATAACAATCAGAATAATCAAGCAAAATTAACAAGGAGCCAGAGCAGAAAATTGAACAAATGAGATAAGAAAACAAGTTATTTTAATGATTAAAGATTAAAAGTAGAGACTAGCAAAGCAAAAGACCTTGAGAGGCAGAATTGGCAAAAGACACAATTAACACAAAAGAAAACTTTTAATTTATGAAGTTAAAAAGTATTAACCAAGGCAAATTCCTGAAGACAGTAAGAAAATCCAAAATTAAGAATGAGGATTATGACTTACTTAATTAAGATTATTATTCGAAACCAGAAAACCAAGCAGACCAAAAAGAAATATTTTTTAAAAAATAACCAAACCAATAAATGTAGGTTTTTAGAATTATAAATGACCAACTTAAATGAGAAAGGGGCCATACACAAGCAAATGTCATAGTTAAGACTTGTAGCAACCAAAAGTTTTATAGTAATACAGTATCCCTCAGGTAATGGCAGCCGTACTGTTTTGATAATGAATCCCAAACTCAACAAAATGGATGTGAAGGAGCATAAAGGCAGGACCTTAACTTAACCAATCTGCTCAAGAACACTCTCCCTAAATCCAACTGTCCTCAAAACTGCCAACTGCAGGCTTCCAGCCAGGCAGACTCCAAAATAAGAAGTTGGCAAAATACCAAAAATACAACAAAATCTCCAACAGAAGAAGGATAATCAAAAATGAACAGTGCAAACAAGGGATCTTTATCAATAAAGGATTTACCGTATTTACGCGTATACCACAAGCACATTTTTTCCCAAAAATTAGCATTAGAAAATCAGGTGCACGTCATACACGAGGAAATGTAATTCTGTAATGTTTACTTCTTTTGCTTGGGCTTGCTCGCGCTCTCTCTCTCGCTCGCTTGCTCGTACACTCGCGCTCTCTCTGTCTTGCTTACTCGCGCTCTCTCAATCTCGCTCGCTTGCTCGTGCACTTGCGCTCTCTGTTTCTCGCTCGCGCACTCGCGCTCTCTCCCTTTCACTCGATTGCGCTCTCGCTCTCTCTCACTCTCTTTTGCTCGCTTGCGCTCTCGCTCTTTCTCGCTTGGTTGCTTGCGCTCTCTCTCTCTCTCGCTCGTGCTCTCTCTCTCTAAACGCTTCCTATACAATCACAACATTCGTCGTACACGGGGCAAAACAATTTTCGCGATTTTCTTTGTAAAAATTAGGGTGCGTGTCTTAAACAAGGGCGCGTGGTACACGAGTAAATACGGTACTACAAAAAAATAGAAAAATACAAGCAAAATGCTCCAAAGAGCAAGCATATAGGCACAAACGTGTTGTCTAAAAGGCAGTCCTAAACAAGCAAGGTCCAAATGTGAAATCCAAAAAAACATCTTTTAAAACAGTGCAAAAAAGGTCAAGAAAGCTGGAAAACTCCATCGAACATAACAAAAGTTAAAAAGACTTCTTCACAAAACATGAACACAATGATCTCCTGACCTAAGCAACTCATCTGAGGGCTTAAAATGTCAGAGTGAGGGCTTAAAAGGTTTCAAGTCTGGGTGGCCGCGCCTCTTGGGGTTCCACCCACAAAGCACAAGGATTCAGAGTGCATTTAACGGTAAAGTACATAATAATTAACGATAATTGAAAGTAAAACAAATAACATAAAAGTGTAAAAAATAACTTGGAATTAACAAAAATAAAACATAAAATATGCATACGTTCAAACTGATTCATAACACCAAATAGCTGCAGTACCTGACGACTCCTATGAATTTGGGGTCTGGATTCAAACCCAGTGTCTGTCAGCTGTGAGTCAACAGAGCCAACCACCAAACCACCCCAAATTGATCCAGGCAAAATTAAATGCATAATGTATATACATTATATAGTGCAAACTTTTATCAGAGTTATGGAACCACGTATCATAAACAAGTGTTCTTAAAGTTTCGTTTTCTCCTACCCAGGTGAAGAGTTCAGTCTTCTTCAGGATATTTTCCATTGATTAATTATTCTTTTGTATAATACATTTTGTTTTTTGCAGTGACACCATTCTCTTTGCAATGCAAGTGACAAGTATTATTTTACAATATCATTTGACCTACTTCCATCTTTCAATCCTCTTTTTTGTACAAGGTAATTGGAGTGGTGGCCAATATTAGGAAGGATGTCAATACATCAAATAGAACAATCGTGGACACACTGACATGGCTCCATTTATCCTGATAGAATGATTTTGCCCTGTGTGGGGATAAAGATAGTCACACGATCACAATGCGAAAATGCAAACTCCACTCACAGAAGGGCAATCAGGCAGGGAATGAGTTTTGGTCCATGAGCTGTAAGATGTCAGGGCTACCAACTATGATTCTATTTCAACATGCCATAAATAAGGCTTTGACAATACAGACCATTCAGGACAACATAGCTTATTAATTTCTTTTTTATTCATTGCAAAATGTTAACAAGTTAATATGTGAAGGCCCCAGAGATCTACTAAGTACCTGTTGTGATCGGAAGTCACAAACTTGGCAAAAGGGGTGTCAGACCTCCAAAAGGCTCTTCAAAGATCAGGTCAGAACCTTCCCCAGCCTCCCCAGAAATTTTACCAAAAAGCTCTGCAAGGTGGGTAATGACCATAAAGCCCTGGCTTATGCACAAAAAGGCATATAAATAATTTTATAAACTTTGTCATGACTTTTAGTTGCTCTATAGTCAAGTTCAATCATCTTCTAGGTGCTCCACCAGAGGCTGCGAGTGATCATGGCAAGGCTGGTCTGAGGAGCTCACTAAACCATCCAATTGTTAGTAGTGACAGGCTGTGTGTACCAAGGGCAGGGGCTTGATCAGTGACCCACATTTACCAAGAATGTCTCATTCATGTGGAATAATTGCAAGTCCCTGTCTCCATCACAAATGGAGTTCAATGGCTTACCCATGTCTTTCGCTGTGTGTAGACACACAATTTATTCAATGTGGCATGCATGCAACCCTAGATATCTA
The DNA here is from genome assembly GCA_026402145.1 of Polypterus bichir lapradei. Classification (NCBI taxonomy): domain Eukaryota; kingdom Metazoa; phylum Chordata; class Cladistia; order Polypteriformes; family Polypteridae; genus Polypterus; species Polypterus bichir. The sequence goes on along the minus strand of JANRMT010062854.1, from coordinate 54,794,398 downwards.
AGGGCATTATAGGCTTGTTATTGGTCTTACATGTGCAATGGGCCTCTAATAATTTTTTTTTCTGTTATCTGTCCACGCCCCATCCTGTGGCCTGAAGTGGAGACTTTATTTGCAAAAAGGCATGATTTGACCGCTGATGTCACAAAATGGGTTACTTTTTTATAGTAGGGGATAAGCAAATCTACAGAAATTGAATCCACAGATAGTGGGGATTTACTGTAACTCATAAGTAACAAAAACAGCAAAAAGCAAAATACACACAACTATCTTGTAACTCAATTTATCTGCTGTCCTCTATGTGAAGAAAACTAATGCTATTGCAATACTTACAATGTATCTTTATGACCCCATGTTCTTTTGGAAGAATTTATTTAAAAAAAAAAAAAGCAGACATCCAATTTACTGACTTGTTTTTCGCAATTATAAACACTTATGTCATGTCAACCTTATTTTTCATTTGCTCAGTATTGACAAAATTTGGATACTTCAGTTTGTCCTAACAGCATAATGCAGTTTAAAACCTGAAGCCACATTGTAAGTTGTGAACACTTCAGAATAGCACTTTAAGTGCTTGCCTTTGTGCATCTGTTAGCCACTCAATTCAATGTCACATAAACAAAGGCTTTGTGAAGGTCTCATTACACAGCAGTAATCACAAAACATGTACCATGCAGAACAAGTAACTAAACGGTCAGTAGTATTGAATTTGTAGTCCTTTCCTAATGGAGTTAGGAATATCACTGTATTTGAGCTAACAGTCTAATGGCATCAAAATCTACCAAATCTGATACCGAATTGCAGTTGTTAAACATTCTGTTACTGGTGTGTATGGTGTCTGTCCTAATGAAAAGTCCTCCCTGCATCTCTTGTCATACATGGTCCTGTAGAGATATGAACTGAGCCATTTTAACCTCCTGTACCCAACCTTATGCACACTGTGATGCAGCTAGTCCGTATGCTCTCCAAAGTTCAGGTGCAGAAGTTAAAGAATCACCAGGATGATGGATGCAGAGCCTTTCTGAGCTGAGCCTGGGGCTGCACCCCGAAAAACTTAAAATTACTCACTCCTTCCTCAGCAATCACTTGCTTGAAGTATCATGAAGATCTTTGTTTCACTGACCTTGAAGGATGGACTTTTTACTTCTTTGTATATCTGCCAGTCTTCATGCTGTAGATGTACATAACCATCTTTTATTTGATTATTTTTTCTAATACAACATTGCAGGAACCTAAAGCCTTTCCTGGTAGCAACAGATGTTAGGTTGGCACTAACCCTGAATGGGATGCCACTGCACTCCAAGGCACCATGACATCTTGATAGTTTTAAATACTTCTCCACTATACCAGAGTGTCAGGTAGCAGTGGGAACTGATTGGCAATGCACATCCCTCAAGCAAAATCCTCAACCAGTCAGGATGCAGCACCAAGAAATTCACAACTGGAGATAAATTCTGAAATCCCTCAGGCTACTTATGAGCAGCAGCATTACCCCACTGCACTGGTTAAGTGTCCTACAATCTTGAAAACTGAGTGTTTGCCGGAGTCTTTGTGGGAACTGTGTTGACCTGGATGTGCTTTCCAGTACCCTGGAGAGGTGCTGGAATTCCGTCTGGTATTAGTCTTGTAAGATCCTCCACCTCCTAAGTCAGACAAGCTTAGAGACAGTAAAAGGTGGAAGGGGGATTTGATAAAGTAATACTGGGAGGTAGGAAGGAGTTGTTTGATATGGTGCTCGCTTGTGTATGTGGCCAAGCCATCTGCTAGTCTGGTGGCTACAAGAGTGTAGTATGGCCAAGTGTGGAAGTCTGTCAGATTATTTTAGATTATAAACAAATTATTTTTTATTTATTTGTGTTGTGTTTACTAATTTTCTTTAATCTGTTTATTGCCAAATAGTGTGGATGAGAGTAGAACTTCAGGGACCTTCATATCTTAACTAAGGGTAATTGGTAAGCTTTCTGGGCGGAATGGCCCACCCTTGATATAATTCTTTTAATGTTTTAAATTTTAATTTGTCCTACTAAATAAATACTACATAAACAAATGTTTTGACTAACTTGGTTTTATTCTGCGTACAGTGCCTACGCCAGAGCACCTGCAATCTGCTCCCTAATTTAACAGTAAGTTTTTGGACTGTGGGAAAGTCGGAGTCCTGTCAAAGGTTTGACCTTCCACACAAGCCTATTGGGACTAAGCAAAAGAGATCACAGGAGTAGGTTGGAAAAGGGACGAGATGACTCACCTATCCAAGTTTCTTCAATTAATTCTAAATCTGCAGGCTCAGAACACCCTTGACCACTAGTCATCTGTTATAAAATTTGTGAATTGTACATGAACTGTGATTATCTATGTTTTTAGTGTTTATATTATTGAGTGCAAAAACTTTTCAAATTGTGTGTATGCACGCCAGTTGAACTGATTAAATGTTTAGAAAAGTTTAGTGTGGCACCCGTCTGCTTCTGCTGAATCATGCCATCCCAGCGCATGGCTCACTTACTCACATAGAGATGAAGTCACTAACACTTGCCTCTACTTGTGCCTTTACCTCAACTGATTCATCTTTTTGTTTTCGAACCACAACAGGACAGCTTGGGTTCAAATTGTGCTGCAGGATGTATTAGTTGGATATAATCATAATATGGGAGTTGGAGGAGGTTAGTATAAAATCAACAAAGCATCATTAATACTGTATTAATAGAGCGTATGTGTATTACTTTAAGGGTACATAAAATGCACAGGGCAATAGAGCATGACAAACATCTGTAAAGAGTCCTCTAACCTGATTACACAAGGCCACGTGCTAAGTGTTATGGTAGACATACTACTTTAAGGTTATATACACCTTTAAATAGGAGCTGGTGTTCAGGACTGCCAGGAAATCTATAGCATCTAGACAAAGCTTTAAAAGGAGTTCCAGAGGGCATTCCTAAACCTGAAAGTGCTTATGGGATAACCTTGGAACTCACTGCTTAAAAACTCCTTCAGTCCAGCACATCATTCCGCTTGGATTTGGGAAGAGTTTTGGATAATAGTTTAACTGGAGGGAGAGAGAGACACCAGAGGTGTCTCTCCTGTTACACAGGATTAGTGTTTATTTTTTATTGGTGGAAAGTGCCAAAGTCATCCCCTCAATTGGACAGGGGTGAAATTACTGTCTTAGAAGACCCATATAGGGCATTTACTTGCTTTCTCTTCGTTTCCTGTTTCCTGTTTCCTGTTCCTGTTTCCTGTGTAGCTGTTAAAATTTAGCCAGAGTTTATTCTCTGTCTTATGTTAATTCTCCTTTTTCCTTTTGTTTTTGAATTATTATTTGTTAGTGACTTGTCATTACCATATTGACAAGTATTGTTAAACATATTGTTATGTTTATTTATGATTTAGAATTTATGTATTGTGCATTTAGGTTGTCAGAATATGTCCAATATATTTTACGGATGGAACCGCTTGAGGCAGGGCCACCTTGATGTCACTACTATGGGACCACGGTCAGGCTTCAATTGAAGTTGCGGAGATGATCCTGACAGAGCTTCATTGACTGTTGAGGAGTACATTTCTGTGAGTATAATATAATATAGCAGTGGTTCTCAATCTGTGGGGCGGGCCCCCCTGGGGGGGGGCGAAGTAACAAAAAGGAGGGCGCGAAGATGTGAAAAATAAAAAAAACAAGAATCGAAAATATGAAAAATACATCTATTGAAACCAAAACAAATTAACTTAAACTACATTCTGATACTAGACAAATAAATATAGAGTTAGATAAATGTCGATAAAAGTTAAGTAGGTATAATAAAATATGCATCTATGATATATCATTAATTAAAAAAGGAACAAATTGGTATTAGTGGGCTCCTTTCAAAAAAACGTTAGGGGGGCGCGATTACAACTGCTATGAAAACTCGCAAATACTTAAAGGTTGAGAAATGCTGTAATATAGTATGGTATACTGTAGTATGGTTTGGTATAGTATAGTATAGTATAGATTCCATTTTCTAACTTTTGGATTAAAGATTGAACCTGTTTGCATTTAAATGCCCATTTAGGCACTCACATTTTTGCTTTTCCTTTTACTTCTTTCATTTTTCATTTTGGTTTTTATTCTTTATTTATAAAGACTGTTCATGTCCTTGTCCTTTAAACCAGAGGTTACCATGGTTTTCTGTACCTTGGAGGGCATTGTTGTATATCTGGCACATTAAAAGTGTTTTTGAATGCTGCAGTTAGCTGAGGCACTCTTGGTGTTCTGGTTGTGGTCTTCTCCTGATGCTGTTGGAGCACACGTCTGGTGTGTGAAAGTTTATGGAGGGATGTAATTGTAAAATCACAGGTTTATTTAAATAAGCAGTTGTGGTGCTTCAGCTTGCCTGGGGTCCAAAGATTATCGGGTATACGGTCTCATATGGTCTCAGATGCAGGCTTAGAAAAATTATCTGCTACTGCATACTAAGGTGCTTTTATAAATATAGGGGTCACCTTCAAGTCTCTCAGAAGGTACCAAGAGAGGGTGCCATCATTAACTTAGTCTTCTCTGTTCACAGTCCAGAAGCTCAGAGACCTCACCTCAGTTTTCTGCTCCAAATCCAATCTCTTAGGGCCACCAACACATATAAAGGATCCTCTGACCAGAAGCTGGTGTTCACTGGAACCAGTTCAGTTTAGGCACTAGTCACTCCTCTTTTGGCTAGTCTGTAGACATTCCACCTTCATTGTGATCTCTTCATGTCTTTGTGTGCATGTACTTATTTTTTAACCTTGCTTTCTTTATTTATACTGTACGGGATTTTGTCGGCTATATATATTAAAACCATGTATTTTCACAGTGGTATGATGAACATATCATCAACAAATACCTTAAACTCTGAAGTATTCTTGGTTCAGTTCTGTATTGACTGGAGATTAAAGAAATTATAGGAAATGAAGTAATAAGTCAGCATTAAGACATTTTTCTTAGTACAGGCTTATTTTTCCAAAGAATTCACAGTCTGGTACAGGCATTTAATAAGCGGCATAGTAAGAGTCTTGATAAATAAATCACTGAGCAGTAAAGTCTGGACCATTATTACTGCATGATACACTGAACAACTTCCCTGACAACGTATTTGAAAGTAGCACCGACTGGACCTTAAAATCCCGACTCAGTGAGAGTTTCAATTGGAAATGACACACTATAGTATGTTGGGTAAATGCCCTGTACTTGACAAAACTGTTCTTGGGTTCTTACAGGTAAGCATCTTGAAATTTGCTAAAGGTAACAAAGCAGTAGTTACACTTTTTAATTGAGATGGGTTGTTGATGAGCAGTTGTGCAGCCAGGATAAATCTTCATATAGAACAGGATATCCTCAGTACAGACAACATGGTCATGTTAGAAAATCAAATATCCGAGTCAGAACATGCATATTAAAAAGGAGAGTGCTAAGCAAACAGTCTTGCAGGAAGCCTCTAGAGAGCCTATTAGGAGTGTTATTAACCAATATTGATTGCAGGACTGGCAAAGACAAACACAAATTTCATTCAATTCTGGTTAATTCACAAGAAGCTCCTGGGGTATTTACAGTGGGCTAGGGTGATAACAGAAGTTAAATCTAGAAGGAGGATCACTTAGCACTGAGGAAAAGGTAATTATTAGCAAAGTTATTAATCTCAACTGTCCTATTACAGCTGGAATCAAAGGCAGAAGAAATGAAAAATATATATAACCCTACATGTAGGCCATATTGGTGGATTCTGCTTGGTGCTCAGAGCTCACTTTGCCTACTGGGACATGAAGCTCTGGATAACTTCCCATCACTTTAAAGCAGACATGGCGACAGGAAAGGGTAAAAACATCACATTTGAACTTTCTCACTCTCAGAGAGACTGCTTGGTTGGAATATTGGTACACAATAACCTGACCACCTGCAGGGTCCACACAAACACACCCTTGAGGCCTGAGAAGCCGCTGAAACGTGGATGGTGGTGAAGTCTGAACTCTCTGCATTGTGTTTGTAACATAAGTGCTTTGCAGAGGTCTGAATTATTTACAGCCGGTGGACAAGAACATGCTTCAGTTTCACGCTGATTTGATCGCTAAAGCTGCAAGTTTGGGTTCATTTCATTTAAATAGGCACACTCTTATTTGACTAATGAATAAGGAACTATTGAGATTAACTGACAGCAAATGATAACTGATATATGAATGGGAAAACTGATATTTAAACAAGTAAATGCATGAAACCGGAACCTTTGTTTCTTCAATACCTTTAAAAAAGACTTTCAAGCAAGTATGATGGGAAAATAACTCCTGACATTAAATTAGCACTAGTCTAAATGCCATAGGATAAAGACTTGAAATTAATTCATATTAAGAACTAAGGATAAGGCATTGAGCTGAAAAATGACAAGGTTACTGGTTCAATTCTTACCTTTGACACACTTTGTGACTCTGACCCTGACAAAGCCACTTAAACTGTCTGTTCTACTAATCAAAATATATACTGGAATAATTAGTCCACACTTTGGAGAGTGCTCAATGACAATATACACAATAGAAAGTGTAATTGAAGGCAATACAGACATTTAGACCAACATAGCTTATTAATTTGCATTTAAGCATTGCAAAATATCTACAAGTTAATATGCAAAGGCCCCAAAAGATCTACTAATTACCTGTTGTGATTGGGAGTCACAAACTTTGTAAAAGGGGTGTAAAACCTCCAAAATGATCTCAAAAGTCAGGTCATAAGCTTCACCAGCCTGCTTAGAAATGTATCAAAAAGCTCTGCAAGGAGGATGATGACCATAAAGCACTGGCTTATGCACAACAGGGCATGCAAATAATCTTTATAAACTTTTAATTGCTCTGTAGTCTGTACTCTGAAGTTCAATCATCTTCTTGGTGCTCTACCAGAGGCTGCAAACAATCGCATCAAGGTGGGTCTGAGGAGCTCATTAAGCCATCCAATCGTTAGTAGTGATGGGCAGTGTGTACCAAGGGCAGGTCCTTGCCAGGATGCACTCCCTTCCCTTACCAGTCTGGAAGGCCCAGGTGGCAAATGGGTCGAAAGAGTGCCAGGATGTTCCCTGCCTTAGCCAGGAGGGTGGCAGAAGATACCAGTGCAAAATTGGGTATGCTGGCATCCTGGCAGGGTTCAACTGAAGAACAGTATGATGGAAAGACAGTTTGAGATAAACTGTAGTTCTGACACCCTAGATGGCAGCATCCCTGAGTCAGGATTTCTACATGGACACCTGCAGGGCATGATGGGACTTGCAGTCCCTGTTAGGTTCCATGGAGCCACCAGGGAGAGTAGTCAGAATGAATGATCCTAGTTTCCGGGACCTCCGATTGACCTGGACGTACTTCCGAAGGGCTATGTCCTAGCACAGGAAGTACTCCCGGGATCAATAAAAAAGAAACCACTTGACCTCATCCAGATGACTGGGAGTCAGGTGTGGAGGATGACAAAGCTCACCTGGGAGGAGCAGAGGAGAAGAAAGAGAGAAAGAAAGAGAAGAGCTGGATTGTGTTGTGTTTATACTACTATTTAAGCCTTTTCAAAAGGTATTTTTAAAAAGTAAAGGTTTTTATTATACTGGGACTTGTGTCCAGTCCTCTCTGGAGTTTGGGGTGTTGCAATGCCCCTAGTGGTCACAAAATGCATTATATAAAATAAAGGGTGTCATTTGTCATAATAAATTAAACAGCATGGTCTGATATTTATAATGAATAAAATGATTTTTGGAACTTTTAGATTGGCTTTGATAGGAAGTTTAACATAAAGCTCTGGTCCTTGGAAGTTGCTATGCCACCCTAGCAGAAGAAAATAGCATCCCATACTGGAATATTATTATCTTGAAAAAAATTGCCCATTCTATTTTGTAAAATAAGTAGTAATTATCTAATGAGGACATAAATAGTGGAAGCTAGCAGACTTAGTACTAGTTTAAAAAAAGTGATCATGCTGATCCAAGTATCAAAAGACCAATAAATTGAATGTGTATCATGAATAAATTAATGGCGAATCTTCTCAATTTATATTTTTCTAAAGTTTTTGCATGTGAATAACTTTGATAATTACAAAGTAGCTACAGGGTCTGTTACAGGGAACTGCATTGATTTCCAGAAAGAGACGTGCCACTAGGATTAAAAAGGCTGAAATTAAATCAATTCACCAGAACCAGATAACATTCATCCAGGAGCCCTCAAAGAAGATAGCAATTAAATCTATATATTGTTAATGTAAATTTTTCTGAAATAACTGTATGCTGGGGACATTTACAAAGACTGCAGGCTTTCATGTGTCCTATTTATAAAAATTGTGATCAGGCTGATCCTGGTAATTAGAGGCCAGTAATCTTAACATCTATCAAAGTAAACTAAAGAAAGCAATTATTAAGGAAAAGAAAAACCGTAGACACACTCACACAATTAACTTACCATGCATATTTGGGATGAGGGAAGAAAAACCACAGTACTCAGTGAAAAACCCACAAAGACAAAGAGAGACCTTACAAGCTCTACTTAGATAACAAGTGGGTGCAGCATTTAAACTCGGGGCACCAGATCTGTGAGACAGTAGCATTAACCACTGCAGTGAAATGCAACTCTGAGACAAGAAAGCATTGAAAAATCCAAAGGAGCAGAATGTATTTAGGACTGTTAAGATATGAAAGATTAACATGATGGATAATTTGTAAAGACCACTCTGGGACACAGGCAACACACACAAATGTTGGGCGTCAATTTCAGTTTCAGCTCAAATTCCATTAGTTGGTGCATAGCAATTCTCTTGACGCGATTTTTGGTTTGTGCTTCATTGTTGTGGTTACAGATGGGCTGCAGATAAGTAAAATATTTGTAGTTCCACACACATCTTTTAATATAAAAAATAATGTAGTTTTATAATAAATGATTTAAGGAATCATGATAAAGTGACAAGGCAGCACTGCAGTATACAACTGTAAATTCACAAAAAATACTTACTATGCATAAGGAAAAAAAAGCTCTCATTGGGTATGCCCTGTGGAAGGAGCTCTAAACTTCAGTGTCATATTTTGTTTTTTTATTACAATACACAGACTTTATAATATTCTAGTAAAACTGTAATCCCATGATGAATTTATTTTGGGAGCATGATTAAGCAGAGTTGGAAACAAGAACAACTATGTAGCCCAATCACTGCTTTAGTTGTGCTTTATAGCAATTCTGCCCAATGAAGTGTACTTTCTGTTATCATATTCTGAACTCCTCTAACTTCCTGGAGTGGCTCTTTTTTTCTTCCTAACATTGTCTGTGCTAACTTAACTATATAGGAAAATTCTGGGTGAATGTTTTGGTCATATATTGTAGATTCAAGATAGTCTGTACTGACATAAATGTCTTCTTGAAGCCGAGACGCTTCATACGGTCTCAGATGTGGGGTTGGAAAAATTCTCTGCTACAGCATAATAAGATGCTTTTATAAATATAGGGGTCACCTTCAAGGCTCACAGAAGGTACCAAGAGAGGGTGCCATCATTAACTTAGTCTTCTCTGTTCACAGTCCAGAAGCTCAGAGACCTCACCTCAGTTTTCTGCTCCAAACCCAATCTCTTAGGGACACCAACACGTATAAAGGATCCTCTGACCAGAAGCTGGTGTTCACTGGAACCAGTTCAGTTTAGGCACTAGTCACTCCTCTTTTGGCTAGTCTGTAGACATTCCACCTTCATTGTGATCTCTTCATGTCTTTGTGTGCATGTACTTATTTTTTATCCTTGCTTTCTTTATTTATACAGGATTTTGTCGGCTATATATATTAAAACCATGTATTTTCACAGTGGTATGATGAACATATCATCAACAAATACCTTAAACTCTGAAGTATTCTTGGTTCAGTTCTGTATTGACTGGAGATTAAAGAAATTATAGGAAATGAAGTAAACTAAGTCAGCATTAAGACATTTTTCTTAGTACAGGCTTATTTTACCAAAGAACTCACAGTCTGATGCAGGCATTTAGTAAGAATCTTGATAAATAAAGCGCTGAGCAGTAAAGTCTGGACTCTTATTACAGCTTGATCATTTGACATGAATGGTTCAGCCCTCCTAAGTAATAATAAGCTGTCTGGCATATGATGAAAAAGCAGCCAATCTCTCATGAGCGCAAAAATCAATGTTGTGCATGTACATGGTTATTTATCAAAGGTTCCACAGTCCAGAGCTAGGCATATTTGGTGTTGCTTTGGGACTTTTAATCTATTCTCTTTGTTTTTCATTTTGTTTTATTTACTGACGATCCTCCATTGTTTCTAGCTAACCTGGCTGGCCACCATGTGTTGGTGTTGTGGTCATGTGATATGTTGATCATGGTCACTTAATGGATATTTGATGGTGTCATATGGCCATGATAATGTTGAGTGTGGTCATTTTCATGTGTGATATAAATTTACCGGCTTTTGAAGAAACTGGGCTCAGCTCTTTAACATTTACTTGCTTTTTTACTTTGAGGCAGTTTTCCATTTACGAATATTAACAATTGTAAATTACTTATTGAGATTGTGAACCACCAGGGGCGTACCACCCAACCCCCTTATAAAACCCTGACACAGACAGGCTGAGACACAAGGCTTGCCAGGCAATACACCTTTATTTAAGTAGGGAAGCATTTTTCATTTGCTCCCCACTTCACAGCACAGTATAAAAGCACCAACTAATATAACACCCAGTCTCTTTTCTTCCTCTCTCTTTCTCTTCTTTGTCTCTACTCCTCCTCGCAAGCTTTGCCCTCCACTTCCTGACCCTGGTCCTCGCTATGAGGCTGGCAAGTCCTCTTATAGGGGCCAACCCAGAAGTGCTTCTGTTCTTCCCTCCATGTGATCTGTAAGCACTTCCAGGTTAGGTGGAAACCCCATATCATATGGCTCCTTCATTTTTACAGCACCCCCTGGTGGCACCCACGGTACCCAACTGGCATGAGATAAACAACTCCAAGTCCCATAGTGGCCTGTGGGAATCTGGGGCATTGCTGCAATCCAGGGGAGCTGCCATCTAGCGTTCTATGGAAAGCAGTGCCCTAAAGAGGACGCCTTCTCCCATCCTTCCAATTCTTGGGTGTCCCGGTCAGGTTGGACTGTGGGCCGTCTCTTGCAAGATGTTAAAAAAAAATTATGGCAATCCTATAGACCAGGGGGTGTCAAACTCCGGTCCTGGAGGGCCGCAGTGGCTGCAGGTTTTCATTCTAACCATTTTCTTAATTAGTGACCAGTTTTTACTGCTAATTAACTTCTTTAGCCTTAGTTTTAATTAGCTTGACTCAGCCCCCTTAGTTGTTTTTTTCCTTAATTAGTAGTCAAACAATAATGAGAAACAAAACAAGCCACCACATGACCAGCTCATCTGTGCCCATCACACAATAACTGAAAATAAAGAAAAGTGAAGGTCTCAGTAAGGCTGATCTCTCAGGTCACCAAGAAAATAATAGAATAGCAACAGTTTTGGAAATGTCTGCTGTGACAGAATGAGAGCAGCAACAAGCCATGGAATTGAATAACAGGTTTAATTAACAGCAACAACCAGCTTCTCATTAAGGAACTGGTTGAAGTGAAATTAGTTGGAGTTTGAAGCCTCAATTTAGCTGGTCATTTGTTGGCTTGTTTCACATCTCATTTCTGTTTAGCTGTCATTTAATGAAGAAAAGAATCAATTCAGAAGACTTAATCATTAAAAACAGGGCTATTAAAACAGAGGGGAAAGAAATTAATTAGCAGTGAAAACTGGACACTGATTAGGATAAGGGTTAGAATGAAAACCTGTAGCCACTGTGGCCCTCCAGGCCTGGAGTTTGACACCCGTGCTATAGACAGTTGTCAGGCAAAAGCAAGGGTCAAAACACGAATAATTACTGCTTTGCAAACTTGTCCTTGGAGAAAGTTAAACTTTAAGTCATAAACAACAGCCCTTACTTTTGAACTAAGATAGAAGGTTCTTCAATCTATGCGTTAAAACATACAGAAAAATGTACTTCTCGTGCCTTGTAGTTGTAATAATTCAGACATTGAGAAGTTTATGACATCTATACACTCCAAGTCAGAAAAGCATAAAAAAAATACCACATTGATTTTGAAAAAAAAAAACAAAAAATCACTGACAATGTTGATTTACCTCTTCTCCACTCTAAAGGCATACATTCCTAGTTATTAGATATGTGTATTTTGTAGTAAGTTACGGAAGCCTATTCAGCTTTCAAGGCCTCTTCCAAGTTAGTAGCTGTTATTATATTTTACGAAATTTGAAATTAATGAGCTATGGAGAGCTATCTTCACTTGCGTCTTTTCTGTCATCTTTCAGTAAAATGACTTTCTAACTGGACTGTCATTTTCAATAAATCTGTCTAAAACAGAGCTCAAATCTTAACGTATTAAGGTGAAGAGCTGATGCAGAGATATGGGGATTGTGCAATGAGCTGACATAAATTTAATTTATTCTTTTATATTTAAATTCATGTTTGTTTACATTTTATGTCACGTTATTCACATAGTTTTAATGTTACTCTGTGCTGTGCAGTTTTATTGGATACAACGGGTAAGCACTTGCACACAAGTCATAGCATCAATTTGCTCACACTTTCCAGGTAAACAGTGCTTAAACTTAGGCAAACCATTAATAAAATAAAAACCATAATTATAAAAAAGTAATAATATAATTTCATGAAATTTACAAATTACTTTACAATTCAAGATGCATGACTTGTTTTGCTATATCAGGGTTAGAAAATCTGACCATAGCTTACAGATAAAACCTCTAAAAATAAGTAAAACATTTTGTGATGTAATTGTAATGCCTAATTACAATCAACAGAATGACTATCAAAAACTTTGCCCTTTAACATCTATAACAGTTTCTACTGTCACACATGCATGTCAGAGGATCACCTTCCAGTCTGATCCGAGATATGTAACACACCCGGGATGAGAGGGGGTGATGTAGCTAATTGTGTCATCTCCCTTTCCCATCACAATGCCGAGAAGACACCCAGTGAGAGCAACTGACTCCTCCCTGTCTGGTCCAATCCCTATAAGGCCCAGCACTCCCAGAGGAAGGCATCTATTAGTGGACTGAGCAACCGCAGGACAGGGATCCTACAAATGCTGACCCACTTAAAAGAGCTGACTAATTCAGCCTCAAAAAGGCTATGTTTTTTGTTTTGTGTTAAAGCCTTTTTTCGTGCCAATGATTACAATGGAACTTTGGGTTACGAACGTCTCTGAACACATACAAATCGGGTTACGACCAAAAAGTTTTGCATCTGTTCATGACCACAGACTCGGGTGACGAACAAGCCAGTTTCCCTTCCGGTTCGTACGCGGCAATGATTTCCGCGTGTGTTAAGTCTCTCCCTGTGCATTCACTGTGAATTCTTTGTGCTGTATTTCGTTTCCCTTCCGGTTCGCACGCGCCGGTGATTTATGCATGTGTTCAGTCTCTCCACAGTTCATTGTTCTCGGTCAGAAGTGCATCGCGCAGAGGGACTTTACCTCAAAACTGTAATCTCCTCTCCACCCAGCTTCCTACTCACTTCCTTCATGCCAGAACTCGACTCATGCAAGGTTAGTTTTTGTATAAATTACGGATTTTTCAAATGTTCATTTTTTTCTCTGTGCTTAAAACTCATTAAAAAAGTGTTTACAGCGATCGGTTCGTAAGGCTATAGCGTGAATTCTTACAATGTTACTTTTCTTGGCTGTTTATGGTTAGTTTTTGCATAAATTACGGATTTTTCAAATGTTCATTTTTTTCCCTGTGCTTAAAACTCATTAAAAAAAGTGTTTACAGCGAGCGGTTCATAAGGCTGTAGCGTGAACTCTTGCAATGTTAGTTTTCTCTGTTCAAGGTGTTCTCAGTGTTATTTAATATTTTTACATTTAGTTTACTATTACACTTTGCATTCTATGGTATAATTAACTATTTTTGTGCTTAAAAATCTTTAAAAAATATATACAGTAATCCCTCCTCGATCGCAGGGGTTGCGTTCCAGACCCCCCCGCGATAGGTGAAAATCCGCGAAGTAGAAACCATATGTTTGTATGGTTATTTTTATATATTTTAAGCCCTTATAAACTCTCCCACACTGTTTATAAATATTCCCCGCAGAGTTATACAGCATAATCCCTTTGTATTCTCTTAGATATTAGGTAAGATTCATTGAAATTATGTATATAAACACACTGTTTATATACAGTAAAACCTAAATATTATTGAGTGTCTCCGATATCACATATGTTACAGCCATTACGATAGACAGGCCACCAGCAATAAATACGTACAATGCAAGAAAAATAGTATACAGTAAATGTGTGTACAGTGACATTAAACGCACGTACATGTACTAAGCACTGTAAGAAGAAAATTAATTATGGTTACTCACCAACAATGACACGATGACTTGTCCGATAACAATGAGTTTAATTTTACTGCACAACAAAGAAGAGCGTTACAGCCCTTGTAAAGGAGCCACTTCAGGCGATTGTGTAGCACTGCCGTTGTTCTTCTTCTGGCAGTCTTCAATCCAAATCCCTAAAGCAGATTCCATCCAGACTACTGCCTTATTACATCCACTTACAACTCGTTTTGCACCCTGGTTAAAAGGACACTGCAGCCGTAGATCTTATATTCCTTTCCTACTTTTGAAATAAAAAGGATCGTAGCCTTCAACAAATCCAAAACGTTTACCTTTTCGGCAATCGTTTACATCTTTTTCTTGCGCTTGGGCTCAGCCCCTGAAGCAGTAGCAGATTGTTTTGGAGCCATAATGAAGGACTTGACTATGCACAAAGATAAACACTAAAGAGCACAACTCTTTACACAGCGAAACACGTTGATGCTGAATGAGCGAGATGAGACTTCCTGGTTAACACTGCATTCAGCACGCAGGAATTCAACTGCGTGCTCTGATTGGTTAGCTTCTCAGTCAGGAGAACTTAACTGCGTGCACTGATTGGTTAGCTTCTCAGCCATCCGCCAATAGCGTCCCTTGTATGAAATCAACTGGGCAAACCAACTGAGGAAGCATGTACAGGAAGTAAAAAGACACATTGTCCGCAGAACCCGCGAAGCAGCGAAAAATCCGCGTTATATATTTAGTTATGCTTTCATATAAAATTCGCGATAGAGTGAAGCCGTGAAAGTCGAAGCGCGATATAGCGAGGGATTACTGTATTTACATACAGCTCGTACGGTCCGGAACGGATAAGTTGTATTAACATACATCCCTATGGGGGAAATTACTTCAGGTCACGACCAAATCAGGTTGTGACCAGAGTTTTGGAACAAATTACGGTCTTGACCCGAGGTTCCACTGTACTTGCTTTTGCTTTAGAAATTCAATCGATTAAATGCATCGATCAGGTTTCCTCCCAGCATTTCTTTTTGGACTCAGTCATTTCCCTCATCCAAAAATTCTACATACCAGTAATAATGTTCCACTGCACCATGGAGGTAGAAGTCTGAAAAACCATGGAAAGTATTGTAAAACAAGGAAAGGTGAGGAAATCTTAAGGTTCTGCTCAATTGTTTTTTGTGGTCTTACAAATGCTACCATAAGGAGCAGAAGACCTGTAGCTGACACACAAAACAGAAATATTAAGAACAGAAGCAATAAGTCTGATAATGGGGACATTTAAGGAGAAATGACATGTGGAAAACTAAGGGAAATAAACATAAGACACAGTGGAGTCTAGAGGAAGAGAATATTAAAAAAATGCTGGAACAATGATCAGAAAAAAACAGATATTGGAACATAGTGACCATTATCTGTATGTCCAGGCTATCTTGGTATAATATGTATATACAACATGAGAAAAATATTGTATCACAGCATCTTTTGATTGCTAGTAGGTAGATTTTAGATTTCATCTACCTACATTAAACAGAAAATCAGTTACAAAATTGGGCTATTATGGGAATATATCCAGCCATTTGTTATGAAACCTTCTTAATCCAGTTCAGGGTGGTGGGGGATGGATCCTACCGTGGTAAAAAGTCAGGAACTAATGCTTAACGGTGTGCCAGTCTACCACAGGGCACCACATACTCTCACACCACATTCAGTCTTTTGGTACCAATTTTAGAGTCACCAAATAAACTAATACTCATGTTTTCAGGATGACAATTAGGACTTATCATTCAAATTAGTAGAATTTTACAAGTTTTACAAGAGGAAAATAAGACATCTTCATTTTTTTTCAGATATGTGATTGTAGGGTCTCAGAGATTTTGTTGAAGAAAAGGATAACAGAACAAAGCCTTCATTGTTGTTTTTTTTTAATGTTAGTAGATATTGGTGAATTCTCAGAGGAAATTTCTGCTTACCATTTACTGTTCAAATACTGGATTTTTCACTCTTTCCAAGAGAAAAGTGCCATATATAGGAGAAGCCCAATCTATTGTTACACAGAATATAAAAATCACTTCATCACATTTTTCTATATAAGGTTAAGTGGTTGTGCATGGAGAATCCTAGTCTTGATAGTCATAGAGTGCAAACAGCCTTGAGCCCTTTTCATATCGTCACTTGTAGAGAGCTCAGTGTCCAGTGCTTTTGAGTTTAAGCGCAATTGTGACCTGTGATGGCTGAACTCGGTTCATTTTTTTTTCTATACTCAGATTTTGGAGAAACTAAAACATAAAATAGGAAACAGGTTAGATGTGTCCCAATTATCAGTCGTTGCTTTAATTGTAGAGATCCCAAAATGTGTTTTTCACTGTTAACAAGAAAATCATCTGAGTATCCATACCAAAAGTTGGACTTCATTATTTTGGGATAATGTGAAAAACCAAAAACAATTTCACTGTAATCAGTAAATTTGACAATAATGCCCCTATAAACCTATTTAAAATAAATAGAGGAAGGGCAGTGGCAGTGCTTAATTTAATTATGTTTCAGAAAATATGTGTATAGCATGATTGACCTCAAGCCTGCCTGTGAATATACACTCCCACAAACACACACACACACACACACACACTTGTTGTCTTAAAATACAGCATCAATGAGTTTAGGGGGACAACATCCCTAGATAACACACTGTAGGACAAAGTGGACATTGCCCATTTTGCTATGCTTTTTATTGACACTGGTCAGATCTATTCTTAATTTGATAGCAAAGGAGTACATTTAAATTGAGATGACAAGCTGACAGAAATTCTTGTAACAAAAAGGCAACCAAATGGACATTTATTTTAGGCTTGCAACCACAAACTGAACTCTTTTAGATGTGATGGACAACATAAGGCAAATATAAGTAGGCACCAGATCAGTAACTCGAAGGGACCTGGATTCAAAAACCAGAGGTTACATCTTTCTTCAGAACTAGCTGCATTCACCTCATCTGTCTCTTTGGGCACCTGAAAGCTAAAAAATCTATTCTCTCTGAGAAAGCTGAATGCTGATGAACCACAGTCTATTTGAGTGATAAGCTATCGGCTCTCAAATAGCTTTCAAACTTTCTTTGGCCTGGAAGCTACTCTCCATGAAACTTTAGAGTTGGATGGCCTGAACTACCTGTAAGATCCACTCTACCAAGCCAAGCTCTAAGTCAGTAACTGGGCTTGAAAAGCTGCCACTACTTCAAATATGGAATTTCAGCACCTACAGTTTTGTGCCAGAGAGAGTAATGCTTTTCCCTGTTAAGCTGCAGAGGGCACAGCAAAGAGCCCAACAGCGAGCAGAGGAAGGGAGCATCACACCACACCACCGGCAAAGGGCCAAGTAGCAAATATCAAGAGTGTACTCCATTGGCAGAAGAGTCCTCCACTTGAACCTAAAACAACAACACCCTTAAAGACTTGGTATAGACTTGAACAAGATAAATCGACAACTCTTAATAGCCAATATACAGCCAGTCTCTTCTGTGTATATTGTTTGTTTGTCTCATCTATCTTGCATTCTGCCTTCTATGTCAGCCAATACAACAACAACATGTATTTATATAGCACATTTTCATACAAATAATGTAACTCAAAGTGCTTTACATGATGAAGAAATGAGAAAAAAAAGACAAAGTAAGAATTAAAATAAGACAACACTAATTAACATAGAATAAGAGTAAAGTCCGATGGCCAGGGAGGACAGAAAAAACAAAAAAACTCCAGACGGCTAAAGAGAAAAAAATAAAATCTGCAGGGGTTCCAGACCATGAGACTGCCCAGCCCCCTCTGGGCATTCTACCTAACATAAATGAAACAGTCCTTTTTGTATTTAGGGTTCTTATGGAAGGACTTGATGATGATGGTCGTGTAGACTTCTGGCCTTTACTCGATCAATGTAGGAACATCATGTTGCTTTGAATAAGTGGTGGTGGTGCAGGTCGCCACCACAGAAAACCGGGAAAAGAAACAGAAGTGAGAGTAGGGGTTAGTATGGATTTTAGAGCCACCATGAATAGTTATTATAATTAATTGAATATGCAGGGTATCAGGATTAAATTAAAGTGAAGTTATGAGAAGGCCATGTTAAAGTAATGAGATTTTAACAGTTTTTAAAGTGCTCCACTGTATTGGCCTGGCAAATTCCTATTGACAGGCTATTCCAGATTTTAGGTGCATAACAGCAGAAGGCCGCCTCACCACTTCTTTTAAGTTTTGCTCTTGGAATTCTAAGCAGACACTCATTTGAGGATCTAAGGTTACAATTTGGAATATAGGGTATCAGACATTCCGATATATAAGATGGAGCGAGATTATTTAAGGTTTTGTAAACCATAAGCAGTATTTTAAAGTCAATTCTGAATGACACAGGTAACCAATGTAGTGACATCAAAACTGGAGAGATGTGCTCGGATTTTCTTTTCCTAGTTAGGATTCTAGCAGCTGCATTCTGCACTCATTGCAAACGATTTATGTCTTTTTTGGGTAGTCCTGAGAGGAGTGCATTACAGTAATCTAGTCAACTGAAAACAAAAGTGTGAATTAATTTCTCAGCATCTTTCAATAAAAGGTCTAACTTTTGCTATGTTTCTTAAGTGAAAAAATGCTGTCCTAGTGATCTGATTAATATGCGATTTAAAATTCAGGTTACAGTCAACAGTTACCTCTAAGTTCTTTATCTCCATCTTGACTTTTAATCCTAATGCATCAAGTTTATTTCTAATAACATCATTATATCCACATATATATGCAGTTATCAAATTTCTATAAACCTTCTATTTATCAATAAATTGCATTTGTCTATTAAAATAAGTTTTGATTCAGTTACCTTAACATACGTCTAATGACTGGAAAACCCTAAGACAAAGAAAGGTAAGGAAAATAAAGCAGGAGCCTTACCAAATATTTAGTTAATTACCAGCATTTTCCAAGATAAACTGATAATTTAATAACTCATTGATAAACATCAATCAATTCTTTTTCTCACGTTCTTACACCTTTTTTGACATTTCATTTTTTGGTGTCCCTGGGTGGACAGAAACAGAGATTCCCTCAATTTCCCACAATAACTTGGGTGTCCATGGGTGGGCAGAACTTAAAATTTTCACATGTGCTACAATATGACAATGCAACTGATATACCAGTTTGTAATGTCTGGGGAAAGGTACTGCCCAAAAACATTGCAAAAGAGGATGAAATTAAAAGTGTAGGGTTAAAGTGGAAGATATAGCAGGGTTGCTCATTCCTGCTCCTGTCATTTAATGTTCAATCATTTTCAGCATTTAATCTTTTTTGCTGTTTGAACATCTCAGCTATTTTTAACTTGCTTTATGTCAGCAATCTTAGAAATTAGCAATAGTGCTGTCTTTATTTATTTGAAAGTTAGGACAATCATCACTGCATAATTTTTTCACATGTTTAGTTTTTGCATTTTTTCAAACATAGTACTTTAAATGATTTGCTTTTTGAGAAACGATTAGTTGTTTCTTTTTCTTAATCAGCAAGTTGCTGATAATGAGACACACATAACAACATGGTTAATAGTTAATATTCTGTTTTTTGCCATTTTTACTTGTGCACGATCCTGAGTAATTCACTCTAAAGTAAACCGCAAAATAACAGAAATGAAAATAAAAATGGGGGATTGAAAGATTCTGACATTTTCCAGCATATAAATAAAGTATGAAAGAAAGAAAAAGAAAGTAAAATGCATGCTAGTACTGTTTGAAACTTCTTTGGAAATGTAGGAACATCTTGATAGTGTAAAGGCACACATAGCTAAATCAGTTTCTGTTTGAAAAGTCACACTCCTCAAAATGATTTTCACTCCAATTGTCCTGATGAAGGTTGCAGTAGCAACATACTGAGCTGGGCTGACCAGGCCACCCTATCCTCAGTAACTTCTTATAAGATTTTCTGGCAAATTCCTAGAGGCTCCCAGGCTGGCTCAAACAGATTCAGTTCCTCCAGTATTTTCTGGGTCCTATCCCAGTGGGCCGAGTCTCATACACCTCCTGATGTTAAGGGAGATTTCTAACTAAATGTGAAAACCACCTGAACTATCTCATTTTGTATTATTGGTTCTACTTCTAGATCCTACTATATTTTTAAGTTTCTCACCCAGTGACTAAGAACGAGCCCAGTAGGTAAGCATAGCAATCTGATTTTGGCTGCTTTTGTACAGTAATGGGCGGCTGGTTTTTCTCTGCCTTGTACACATTCTATTCCTCCACTGCCAGCTCCTTGATGTACAGTAGTGCAGTCAGACTTGCTGCTACAAGCTGTTGATACTCTTGTTTCATTCTCAATGTTAATGGTAACCCATGACCCATTTCCTCAATTATGAGCCATAATCTTTCCCAACTTGAGCTTTATCTGGGGTGCAAAGTGCATATTGCGTGCACATTTTTCTAAACTGAATATTATAGTTATTAAACTTTAACTGAAGGACATCCACTAAGAAACTATTAATTTGTTTACTGTTTAGAGGCATATATTTTAGGCTATCTGTGTTAGCTCTGTGGTCAAAACTGTGATGTTTAAGTTCTACTGGTACAAGAGGAGCCAACACTGCTCATCTCAAATTTATGGAGAAGATTATTGTTTCCTTCACTACTGTACCATTCAAGTTTCAATGTAGCAGCTTGCAACAAGTCATCCCAGCTTTCAAACTGCTGTTTAATCATTAGATTCATGATCTTATCAATTACTGGCCATGGAAACTGCATGTGCTTCCAATTTCCAGTTCCTCTGTTTTCAATTGATTCATCTGATTTGCCAGTGAGGACTTATGTGTCTGTTCATTATTACTAGACTATGACAGACTTCTGGATTATTCAGTTTGCTTTCCTGCCTTTTCTTGATGCTGTCTTGATTGTCATAAAGGAAAAATGGAATGGCTGGATGGACAGATTTATTTCTACATTTTTTCCCCTTTAGTCTCAACATAAAACAAAGGCACTCTTTTTGGTTCTTTTCATAGTCTGAGGTGAGCACCATGTGGCACACTCATGAAGTCATCTTACACAACACACACAGCTAGACATGACATGTTGAAGAACCTTATCTTTAATGATTTTCTGTCCACAGGCACTCCTGGAATTGCCTTTCTAGAACCATCTTTGGAATAATGCAGGCACAAAAGCAGGTTGCAATTAACTTGTTGTCCTGATGTTTTAATCTTCCAACATTATCCTGTACTCAGTTCATTGCAAAAACAATACAAAGTTAATTATCTGTTCTAGGGAAAAATTCAGAAGCAGACCACATGTAGCAGTTGCAAACTAAAAATTGATTGACAACTACATGTCTTTGTTTCTCTCCAAGAATGGATTTATCTTGTAACAAATTGGGTCTTAAACCTCTAAAGCTTAACATACTGTAAAAGTGTTTTAGTCAAAACAGATGAGGTACTAGCCATACAGAGTACTCTTTTACCAACAATGTTTCACTTTCAAAATATACACAGTGTGCCAATACAGAACACTGTTGAGTTATCAATCAGTGCAGACCAGAGTAAGGCGAGGGAAAGTAATTTAGTACCAAACAAAATAATTCAAAGGAGGAAAAAGAAAATAATGTAGAAAAACAAAGTACAAAAAAACTACTCCACTCTGGGACTAATTAAATTTCTTTATGTTTACTTATAGAGAATGCAATCAATACTCTCCCTCTTACCTCTCTGCACACCTCTTCAAAGACACCTGCCACCTCTCCCTCCTCACCAGGCAAGCTGTGGCCTTTGCTCTGCTCTCAAATCCAGGTTTGTCTGACTCAGGAATAGGGAACATTTTTAAAGAAATATTCCACCCAGAAATTATATTTTTGTTTGTAACTTATTTCAGGTTCGTACCTGAGAAAAATTTTTAATGTAATGTTTTCATGACGAAATGTTATAACAAAGGTTCTAATTGAATGGGACCCAATGGAGACCCTATGATGGACAATAGCAAACAATGTGAAAAAACAAAAAAAATCTCATGTAACTTGTGTTGCATAATCCACATGTTTGTTATCAATTTGAATGCACAGAATGTGCAAAATACATTAATGTGTTGCTAAAATGTTATTAATACTTAATTCCAGAAAACATGGCATACAGTATAATCAGAAAAGGTCATTCAAAATCACAGTATTATGGTGTGGTATGTAAAGATCTACCTCTCCCCCTCATTCATTGGTTAAGAATACTGTATTCAATTTTATATCAGCATGAGTAGTGGTCTGTGCATAATTGGGCCCTTCAATGGATTGATGCTTTGCATCTGATACAAACACGATAGTCTTTACCAGTGGTTTAAACAGGTTTGAGAATGCAATACTACGATTGATAGGTTTTAGAAGAAATAATACATCTTTAATTAATTAATAAAAAAAATACCATTGTGTCATGAATGATGGATAAAACCCAGTATGGTAGAGCATTGCTTACTAAAGGGAGGGAAGAAGCTATAATAAACAAGAGGGTGGCATCACCCAGTACATAATACATAATATTTTGTTGTTATTGTTCCAAAGGTTATTGGCCAAGTGAAGTCAGAGAACAAGGCACATGTAAGGATTTCACAGCACTGCATACACATGATAATAAACATGACTTGACTTGACCAAGCTTGATTCAATACAAAAACATGGAGCAGTTCAGAGACACACCTAAAGGTAACGGTATATGGTGTATATGAGCACTTGAGCATATAAGAGACCAAGGTCAGCCAATCAGAGACATGAACCCTGCTGTAGTATACTGTTGATACAGAAAATGTCTATCAGGAGACAAGTTGCTACTAATTCAATTCAGACATATTTCATTTAGCCTTGTGCACCCATTACAGAGTACAGGCTCTGAGTACTACTTAAATAACTCTAGCATGATAACAGTAAAGTATGAAACTTAACAACTTTTCCATACATAAAACAAATATTAATGGTTAAATTCCAACACAATGATGTCACTGCCAATTTCCAGTAACATAAGAATTGAGATCTGGTCAGCTGGAAGTGGAGGAGATAAAACAAAAATTTCAATTACCATTCCTTGACAAAATATAGCCTCTGCAGGTTCATAATCAATTATAACAGGCCTGGTTGATATCTTGTTGTCCTCCTGTTTAAGTAATAATTTGATGGAGGTCTTTGTAAATCACACAGATAACTTGCTTGTACATTTCTGACATTTTAAATACTGTTGAATACCACAAAGAAAGGACTCAATGTAAAGAATCACAGTTAGAGAGTGAAGAAGAGGTGTAGATATTAGCCCACCCTTTGTGAATGATTTATTACAAGATGCAGCATGTTTTGGAAAGTTATTCCTATATGGCCCTGATGTCTGACACTGCAGAAATCCCTATCCAATGAACCCTGAGGGCAGCTCTGAGTTTGAAGATTTTGTAACAGATTACATTGCGCCTCATTCAAAGTGGCTAGTTTAACTGTGGGAAAAACACTCTGTACAAAAGCTTTTAAACATGGAAGAAGCAAACTCTCAGTTTTCTTAGAGCTTACTGTGTGGGATCAGCTGCCGTCTGTTGGCTGTACCATGTACGGCACTTATCACATGTTGCTTTGAGGTTTTAAAGCCAGCTTACTCACCTGCTCTTCTGTTCTCTCTCTGTTTTGTGCAGATTGTATATAGCTCCATCCAAGACTGAGTTCCTTTAATCTCAACCGTAAAGTTGGAGTGAGACAAATGATTAAGAAGCTGTTCAGTCTGTTGTGTGTTCGCATAAAAGTTCCAATAGTAAATAAAGTCTGAATACTGTTTTTCTAAGTGTCAGAATAAAAGTCTCTTTGCTCAGTTTTCTCCTACTTGTCTTTTGTGCAAGTCAGAACTGCAACAAGTGGTACTAGAAGTGGGGTGTTGCACAAATTGATCCTTATCAGAAAGCAGCAGCAACCACAGGATATTCCCCTTCCTCCTGAGCCACAGGATAGGACACCTGTTCCTATTTGTGCCAGGCATATGCTCCTGAAGATGGAAACTTCGGTTGACACCTGTGAGCCTGGTGGCGCTGTGTCTTTGTCCTTCTCTCTTTAGGTATACTCAGGATGCATTGGCAAGTATGCAGGCAGAATATTTGCGATTGCAACAAAGGACAGTAGCTTAGAGTTTGCACTCAAGCAGACTCACTTGGCAGACAATGAATACTACAGGGATGCACACAGTTTAAAAACTTTACATTTACATTTTTTTATTAAAGGAGGTTTCTTGTTTTGTAAGATATCTGATTGTATCATGGCAGACTTTACTGAGCAACTAATTGTTCCTCTTTCTAGGAGGGAAACTGTGCTGCAAATTACACATTTGCAAGTATTGTGTAAGTATCTTAGTGCAGAAGAAAATGAGACAATGTATTTCAATGTGATTTCACTGGGTGAAAATGGACAAAGATGTGGACCAATCTTATAAGTCTTGCCCTGACTGTCAGATTGTATCCATGCACAAACCTTTGCATCCTCTTCTCATTCCAATGCTAATTTTAACCATTCCTTTTCAAAGGGTTGGCACGGACATTGTTGGTCCAATCTCCAAAGTAACAATTGTTACCAGTATATACTCATGTTAGTAGACTATGCTATCAGATATCCCAAAGTAGCGGCTTTGCAGAAAGTGAATTTGCAGGCTGTGACGAAGGCTCTGTCTTAAGCTTTTACTCAATTAGGCATATCTTGTGAAATCCTGACAGATCTGGGTATGCCTTTTACTTCTCAGCTCATGAAAGAGTTGTGTAAGAGCCTTGCAATTAATAAGTCAAGCACGACCATTTATCATCTGCAAAAGAATGGGCTGACTGAATGACTTAATAAAACATTGAAGCAAATGATTAGGCATGTTGGTCATGAAGACTCAATGTCCTGGGACATTGTGTTGCCATTTTTGATGTATGCTATGAGAGTGTTGCCTCAGGCTTCTAACGGGTTGGGTCCATTTGAATTGATTTTTGATGGAAAGCCTTGGGAAGAATGGGATGTTCTTCTTTAGGAATTGTTGGTTTGTCAGGATAAAGATCAGAACTTTAAATGTGTGCCATTTCTCTGCAGGAGAAAATTTATAAATTGCCCTTGATTACTGTGAAGCATCTGCAGGATGAACAGGAAGCAAAGAAATGTTTGTATGATATACAGTCGTGCTTGAAAGTTTGTGAACCCTTTAGAATTTTCTATATTTCTGCATAAATATGACCTAAAACATCATCAGATTTTCACTCAAGTCCTAAAAGTAGATAAAGAGAAACCAGTTAAACAAATGAGACAAAATATTATACTTGGTCATTTATTTTTTAAGGAAAATGATCGACTATTACATATTTGTGAGCGGCAAAAGTATGTGAACCTTTCCTTTCAGTATCTGGTGTGACCCC